>JALIGW010000006.1:7999983-8017483 GCA_023053685.1 Diadophis punctatus similis
AGCCCCCCTCAGTCGCTACCCATCGCAGCCTCGGGGCTGTCCCGCACGCTCTTCCCGACCCACCCACCCACCCCGAGCGACGGAGGACAATGCGGGGACCCGGTTCCTCTCCCACCCACCCACCCCAACAGGAACGATTTCACCTTTCGTTTCGCGGACGCCGTCTGACAAACTCCAGGCTCTCGGGGGTCCTGGGATAGAAAGCCGATTCTCCTTGTTGGGAAGCCCCTCTAGATCGAAGCAGTGGGGAGGGGGGCTTCCTTCGGATTACCCAAAAAGATCGAATTGTCAAAACTCGGCGTCGGGGTGTGTGTGTGTGTGTGTGTGTGTGTGTGTGTGTGTGTGTGTGTGTGTGTGTGTAAAGCCACCAAAACCTTCCTGCCTGTATTCCGGTTGCTCTTTTTTATATCCCCCCCCCAATAATCTCATTCAAAGATTTTTTTTTTTTTTGCTGGACTCCAACTCCAAAAAAACAAAAAAAAAAAACAAAAAAAAAAAGAATTACCGACGGAGAGAGAAAACCCCCCCCCAAAAAAACCCCCCACAAAAACCCCCCCACAAAGGCATTACCTTCCTGAATCTTGGTTAATAATCCGTAACCGCCAAAATCGATGCAATTAAAAATAAAATCCAAAGAAGAGAACCCCGGTTTATCCTCTTTTCTTCGGCTTTTTTTTTTTTCCTCTCTGCGACGGCCTCAGAAAGCGACCGCCGGAGTGGATTCGATTCGAGGCTCCATCCTGCTCCAGCGAATCCCTGGTTTCAAGTAAATAGTTGTCAGGAAATGGTCCTCCTTCACACACACACACACACACACACACACACACACGCACCGCCAAAGCCTTTCCCAGTTCTCGCTCTTCCAGAATAAAAGCCCCTCTCGCTCATTTGACGCCTGAGGCTCCCGGGCGCAAGCTCTTAAACTGGCGGGGCTGGAGGGGGGGGGGGGGGAATCGGCCAAACCTTCCAAACTTCGCCTGGAACTTGGGGGGGGGGGGGCGGTAGGTGTGCGTGCGCTGGTGCGTGTGCGCGTGTGTTGGTGTTGGTGGTCGTGCTGGGAAGGGTTTTTGACCATATGGCACACGGGCTGGGAATGGGGAGGGGTCCCTTGCGCTAAAGCGCGAGCAGAGATTCCTGACCCTTTCCCCGCCCCCCGCCCCAATTGACCCCCATCTCAGCAATGTCACGCCCCCCCCCCCCAAGCGAGGGCCACGTCTCCGCAGGCTTGAGATATTTTTGGAGGTGTGTGGTTCATATTCTCACTGGTTCCTGGGCTTGGGGGGACTTAGGCAGGAGAACTGGGGGAGTCCGAAAGAGTAGACTTTCTCTCCCCCCCCCCTCCTCAAAATCGGCGCGTATTACAACTGTCAGTTCTCCCGGGTCTTGCTGGTCGGGGCACTCTGGGAGTTGCAACTCACACCTCTGAGAGGCACCGTTGGCCTCAGGTAATGGCTGGAAGGGGGAGAAAAGGTTTGCTCTGAGCGGCTTTCCACGGAAGCGCGCGCGCTGCTTTTCAGCGTCGCGGCAGTTAACCATCCGATAAAGCTTTCCGGGGGGGTGGGACCCTCGGAGAGAAAGGCGCCGAGGATCGACCCCGAATTTAAGCCTTTCCAGGCTCCAAAGAAGAATTGGCGCGGAAGACAAGCGTCTCCGGAGTGGGGTGGGGGTGGGGCTCTGCTTTGGCTCTTGGTCCTGGCGCAAAGCGAGTGTGGAAGTTGCGCAGCAAAAGCAAGTGAGAAGAGGAGAGGAGAGGAGAGGAGAGAAGAGAAGGGAAGGGAAGAGAAGAGAAGAGAAGAGAAGAGAAGAGAAGAGAAGAGAAGAGAAGAGGGGAGGGGAGGGAAGAGGAGAGGAAGAGAAGAGAAAGAAGAGAGGAGAAGGAAGAGGAGAGGAGAAGAAGAGAAGGTAGAAGAGGGGAGGGAAGAGGAGAGGAAGAGAAGAGAAAAGAAGAGAGGAGAAGGAAGAGAAGAGAAGATAGAAGAGGGGAGGGAAGAGGAGAGGAAGAGAAGAGAAAAGAGAGGAGAAGGAAGAGGAGAAGAAGAGAAGAGAAGAGAGAAGATGGAAAAGAAGATGGAAGAGGAGAGGAGGAGGAGAGAAGATGGAAGATGGAAGAGAAGAGAGAAGAAGGAAGAGAAGAGAAGAGAAGATGGAAGAGGGGAGGGGAGGGGAGGGAAGAGAAGAGAAGAGGAAAGAAGAGAAGAGAAGACGAAGAGAAGGAAGAGGAGAGGAGAAGAAGAGAAGAGAGAAGATGGAAGAGAAGATGGAAGTGGGGAGGAAAGAGAAGAGAAGAGAAGAGAAGAGAAGAGAAGAGAGAAGATGGAAGGGAAGGGAAGAAGGGAGGGAAAAGAGGAGAGGAGAGGAGAGAAGAGACCTGGTTGGGGGGATTGGAGGAGGGTCAAGGCGATTTAGGTGGGATCCCGAGAGTCGAGGGGGGGAGGGGGGGCTGCTGTTGATTTTCTGTCTAGTTTGTAGGCAATGAGGCGTGGAGCGCGCGCAGCTTCTTGCAACTCGGAGCTGTTCAGCTTCGGGGGCCAAGGGGGCGCTGGAGCTCCAGGAAAGAGACCCGAGGCGCAGCTGAAACCTCGAGGGGAGCGGGAGAAGAACCCAACGATGGGAGCCCGGGTCCATTCGCAGCCTTCCCTCCATTTCTTCCCCACCTACCGTACCAGTCAGCGGAGGAGGGGGGATGCTTAGCTTCCTTCGCGGGGAAGGGCGGGGAGTGGGGGGGGGGGGGAGAGGCGTTCAGTTTCTGCCCTGTCGGCGTCTTTGGCAAATCCCCCCCTGGATGTTCTCGCGGGGAGGGGGGTGGCACCCTTACCCCAAACCCGCCGGGCACCTGGAAGGTGGTGCCAACCCTCTTGCACCCGCCAAGCCAACCCCCCCCCGCCGCCCCAGAGTGTGCAGGACGCAGGATCCCCGCAGGCGGGGATGAAAGGGGGCGCCCCGCGCGTGGTTGGTGGCGCTGCTGCCACTGGCCAGCCGCAGAGATCTCCAGCTCCCCGAGCCCCCCCGCCCCCCCGCCCCACTTCTTTCTGGGGCCCCACTGCCCGCGGCCCTTGGCTCTCCCTTTCCCCTCCCGCAGCTTCGGCGCTGCCTTCGCTATTGCTTCCATCTGTTTCTGCAGGAGAGGGGGGGAGGCGCTCGAGGAACAGCAGCCCCCTTGTTTGACCGGGCGGACAGGATACCGTAGGGTTTAGACGCCAAGCGCAGCATTGCAAGGCAGCGCGGCAAGAAAGCGGGCTCGGGAGGGAGGGAGGGAGGGAGGAAGGAAGGAAGGAAGGAAGGAAGGAAGGAAGGAAGGAAGGAAGGAAGGAAGGAAGGAAGGAAGGAAGGAAGGAAGGAAGGAAGAAGGGAAGGGAGGGAGGGAGGAAGGAAGGAGGGAAGGGAGGAGGGAGGGAAGGTAGGAAGGAGGGAGGGAGGGAGGGAGGAAGGAAGGAAGGAAGGAAGGAAGGAAGGAAGGAAGGAAGGAAGGAAGGAAGGAAGGAAGGAAGAAGGGAAGGGAGGGAGGGAGGAAGGAAGGAGGGAAGGGAGGAGGGAGGGAAGGTAGGAAGGAGGGAGGGAGGGAGGGAGGAAGGAAGGAAGGAAGGAAGGAAGGAAGGAAGGAAGGAAGGAAGGAAGGAAGGAAGGAAGGAAGGAAGGAAGGAAGGAAGGAAGGAAGGAAGGATCCCTTGCAGCCCGATTCGACCAGCCCGCTATGACTTGTGAGTTGCGAACTTGGGCGGCCAACGAGAGGATCCACCGACCGCCCAGCGCGCAGCTCCTCTGGGGCCCGCTCGGGATCAGCCAGCGCACTCGACCTGCCCATCCCAGGCGCTACTGCGCTCGGGGGCAATGTTAAGCCCCTGCCTTTTGGGGAAAGGGGAAAGGGGAAAGGGGAGAGGGGGGAGAGGGGGGAGAGAGAGAGAGAGAGAGAGAGAGAGAGAGAGAGAGAGAGAGAGAGAGAGAGAGAGAGAGAGAGAGAGAGATTTACTTTGGATCAAACCGATCCATAAGTCTGTAGAGATTCTCAGTCATCCAGGTCATGGTTGTCCCAAAGGTGCTTTTTCATGAGGCAACTGGAGAATAGGTACTGATGATCAAAAACAGAGAGAGAGAGAGAGAGAGAGAGAGAGAGAGAGAGAGGGAGGGAGGGAGGGAGGGAGGGAGGAGGTTGCTCTGCCTTGCCGGTAAAGCCGGAGAGCTGATAAAGAAGATTTTTGATTCTCGGATCTATTGTCAGAGCCAGATGGAAAGGAACTCCTGCTCTGGAAACCGGAGCGAGGAAGATCAACAGGAAAAGAGGAAAGATGAAGACGGGACGGGAGGCTGGAGAACTGGGGGGGGGGGGAGGAGAGACAAAGCATCTTCTGGTCGCAATTAGATTCTCGGGTTGGAATAACGCCTTTGCGACGACCCACTAACTAAGGCAGCCAACCGGGAGAGCGCCGCGCAGATCCAGGAGGAAGAGCGCGTAAGGGATGCAGAAGAGCGCAGGCTGATCCAGGCAAGCTTCCCGGTTCCCAGTAAATCCGAACCAAGAGAGGGGGGGGGGGAATTGGAAACCCGTTTGGCGTGGCTTGGTGGTTCCTAATCAGGACCCGACGTGTTGGATAGATGTTAGGATCCTGATGCGGAAATTGGGATAGGAGGGGTCGTTCGTCCCTTCGGGGGACACCTCTTTTCTGCGGCTGTTGGGGTGGAGAATAATTTAGGGGTGGGTAGGAGATGGTTGGTGTGGGATCGCCTTGCTCCCTGCTTTGTGGCCACCCGGGATACTCTATTGCAGGGCCTGCTGGAGAGGCGCAAGACCCACGCCCCCCCCCCTCCACGACTCCTGTTTGGAAGCCCCAAAGGTGCTCCCCCCCTCGCCCCCCCCCCAAGAGGCCACTGAGCTTTTCGCTTTTTCTTTGAAGACGTTTCGCTCCTCCTCCGTTCCTTCAGCAGAGCTTGTGAAGAAGCCTCTTGGAAGCGGAACGTCTTCAAGAGCTCTGCTGAAGAACGGAGGAGGAGCGAAACGTCTTCAAAGGAGAAAAAAAAACCCTAGAAAGTCCAGTGGCCTCTTGGGTGAAAAAAAAAGCACCTTTGGGACAACCATGATCTGGATGACTGAGAAGCTCCATCGACCAGAGACAAATTCCTTGTGTGTCCAATCACACTTGGCCAATAAAGAATTCTATTCTATTCTATTCTATTCTATTCTATTCTATTCTATTCTATTCTATTCTATTCTATTCTATTCTATTCTATTCTATATTCCATTAGTCCTATTCTATTCTATTCTATTCTATTCTGTTCTGTTCTGTTCTGTTCTGTTCTGTTCTGTTCTGTTCTGTTCTATATTCCATTAGTCCTATTCTATTCTATTCTATTCTATTCTATTCTATTCTATTCTATTCTATTCTATTCTATTCTATATTCCATTAGTCCTATTCTATTCTATTCTATTCTATTCTATTCTGTTCTGTTCTGTTCTATATTCCATTAGTCCTATTCTATTCTATTCTATTCTATTCTATTCTATTCTATTCTATTCTATTCTATTCTATTCTATTCTATATTCCATTAGTCCTATTCTATTCTATTCTATTCTATTCTATTCTATTCTATTCTATTCTATTCTATTCTATTCTATTCTATTCTATTCTATTCTATTCTAGATGCCCTGTTTGGAAGATTGGACGATCAAGCGCGCAGATGAGCGGGGCTGGGGCGGGGGAGGGAGGGAGGGAGACCCCTCTGTGGATCTTAGGAACAAGAGGCTAATGTCCTTCTCTCCCCTTTCTCCTCGCCAGCCTGGCTGCATGGTTTTGGTTCTCTCCCCCCCTCCTCCTCCTTATCTGGGGAACTGGAAGTTGATAGAAAGCAGGGAATATTCGCACCAGATGTGCCGTGGGCGGGAGAGTCCTGCGCGCCTTCTTCCCAGCATCCAAGCGTCGCCTGGCCATTTGCTGGGAGGGACGCCCCGTCGGGTGGAAATTAACCCGCTATCCCAGGCCCTCCCTCCCCTTCTCCCCACGAAGGCAAGAAAACTCCAGGGAAGGGCAAATAACCCCCCCCCGCCGTGGCTGGCGAAGGGGAGGCAGGCCGAGGTTTTTCGCCGCCTTTCCTTTAACAGATTAACAGAGTTGGAAGGGACCTTGCAGGTCATCTAGTCCAACCCCCTGCCGAAGGAGGAGACCCTACATCTGCCTCTACCTAGGATTGAACTCACAACCTCCTGATTGGGAGGCAAGAGCTCCACCTCTAGGCTGACAAGACAAGTCCCTTCCCTTTCCCTCCCTTTCCTCTTTCTCCGAAGGAGCTTGAAGGGCGCTTGATATCCCTTCAAGGGCTGCTTTCTTAGCGCAGCCATCCAAAGACGTCGTGCGCTGCCTGGAGGGTGAAAAAAAAACGTGGTGTTGGGTAGGCAGCCGTCTAAAAAAAAAGTACGCCTTCTACGGCCCCATTTATTCTATTTTTCTTTCTGGGGAGCCGGGGAGA
This sequence comes from Diadophis punctatus similis, assembly GCA_023053685.1. Taxonomy (NCBI): domain Eukaryota; kingdom Metazoa; phylum Chordata; class Lepidosauria; order Squamata; family Dipsadidae; genus Diadophis; species Diadophis punctatus. Next base: position 8,006,440 of record JALIGW010000006.1, read on the forward strand.
CGATCTGGAGCTTAAAAGTAGCCCAGACTTTCAGAAGAGTCTGGCGTAGAAATGCGCGCGATCCTGTAGTATCAAACTTGACGACCCTCTTAACTGAAAAGCCACACGCGACTCTCCCGACTCGATCTAAAATAAAGCGGATCTTTTATCGATTCTTGGATACGTTCGATGTCGGTAGATTTTATGATGAGCTAATTCAGTTAGGATACCATCCCGAGGAAGGTGATGTGCACCTATTCTTTGAGGGATCCTTCGCACGTTTTGATCCGTTTGACCCTCCAAATCGAGGGCTCTCATTTGTGGAAGATATTTTAGTCTCTGCTTCGGTAGAGAAATGCGTATGGGTACAGTACTGATATTCATCTAAACAGCCGTTTGCTTCCTGAGAATAGAATAAAATAGAATAGAATAGAATAGAATAGAATAGAATAGAATAAAATAGAATAAAATAGAATAGAAGAATGGAGTGGAATGGAATAGAATAGAATAGAATAGAATAGAATAGAATAGAATAGAATAGAATAGAATAAAATAGAATAAAATAGAATAAAATAGAATAGAAGAATGGAATGGAATGGAATAGAATAGAATAGAATAGAATAGAATAGAATAGAATAGAATAGAATAAAATAGAATAGAAGAATGGAGTGGAATGGAATGGAATAGAATAGAATAGAATAGAATAGAATAGAATAGAAGAATGGAATGGAATGGAATGGAATAGAATAGAATAGAATAGAATAGAATAGAATAGAATAGAATAGAATAGAATAGAATAGAATAAAATAGAATAGAATAGAATAGAAGAATGGAGTGGAATGGAATGGAATGGAATGGAATGGAATGGAATAGAATAGAATAGAATAGAATAGAATAGAATAGAATAGAATAGAATAGAATAGAATAGAATAGAAGAATGGAGTGGAATGGAATGGAATGGAATGGAATGGAATAGAATAGAATAGAATAGAATAGAATAGAATAGAATAGAATAGAATAGAATAGAATAGAATAGAATAGAATAGAAGAATGGAGTGGAATGGAATGGAATGGAATGGAATGGAATGGAATAGAATAGAATAGAATAGAATAGAATAGAATAGAATAGAATAGAATAGAAGAATGGAATGGAATGGAATGGAATGGAATGGAATGGAATAGAATAGAATAGAATAGAATAGAATAGAATAGAATAGAATAGAATAGAATAGAATAGAATAGAATAGAATAGAAGAATGGAGTGGAATGGAATGGAATGGAATGGAATGGAATGGAATAGAATAGAATAGAATAGAATAGAATAGAATAGAATAGAATAGAATAGAATAGAATAGAATAGAAGAATGGAATGGAATGGAATGGAATGGAATGGAATGGAATGGAATGGAATGGAATAGAATAGAATAGAATAGAATAGAATAGAATAGAATAGAAGAATGGAGTGGAATGGAATGGAATGGAATGGAATGGAATAGAATAGAATAGAATAGAATAGAATAGAATAGAATAGAATAGAAGAATGGAGTGGAATGGAATGGAATGGAATGGAATAGAATAGAATAGAATAGAATAGAATAGAATAGAATAGAATAGAATAGAATAGAATAGAATAGAATAGAATAGAAGAATGGAATGGAATGGAATGGAATAGAATAGAATAGAATAGAATAGAATAGAATAGAATAGAATAGAATAGAATAGAATAGAAGAATGGAATGGAATGGAATGGAATGGAATGGAATAGAATAGAATAGAATAGAATAGAATAGAATAGAATAGAATAGAATAGAATAGAATAGAATAGAATAGAATAGAATAGAAGAATGGAATGGAATGGAATGGAATGGAATGGAATGGAATGGAATGGAATGGAATAGAATAGAATAGAATAGAATAGAATAGAATAGAATAGAATAGAATAGAATAGAATAGAATAGAATAGAATAGAAGAATGGAGTGGAATGGAATGGAATGGAATGGAATAGAATAGAAGAATGGAATGGAATAGAATAGAATAGAATAGAATAGAATAGAATAGAATAGAATAGAATAGAATAGAATAGGAATGAGAACAGGAATGAGAACAGGAATAGAATAGAATAGAATAGAATAGAATAGAATAGAATAGAATAGAATAGAATAGAATAGAATAGAATAGAATAGAATAGAATAGAATAGAATAGGAATGAGAACAGGAATGAGAACAGGAATAGAATAGAATAGAATAGAATAGAATAGAATAGAATAGAATAGAATTATTTATTGGCCAAGTGTGATTGGACACACAAGGAATTTGTCTTTGGTGCATATGCTCTCAGTGTCCATAAAAGAAAAAATACATTTGTCAAGAATCATGAGGTAAAAAACACTTAATGATTGTCATAGGGTACAAATAAGCAATCAGGAAACAATCAATATTAATATAAATTGTAAGGATTCAAGCAACAAGTTACAGTCATACAGTCATAAGTGGGAGGAGATGGGTGATAGGAACGATGAGAAGACTAATAGTAATAGTAATGCAGCCTTAGTGAATAGTTTGACAGTGGTGAGGGAATTATTTATTTAGCAGAGTGATGGAGTTTGGGGGAAAAACTGTTCTTGTGTCTAGTTGTCTTGGTGTGCAGTGCTCTATAGCGTCGTTTTGAGGGTAGGAGTTGAAACAATTTATGTCCAGGATGTGAGGGGTCAGTAAATATTTTCACGGCCCTCTTTTTGACTCCTGCAGTATACAGGTCCTCAATGCAATCCTAATACAAATACAGTCCTAATGCAAATTGAGATATTCCCTTTTTCTGCATCTCTGCAAAATGTATTTTACACGAAAATATAATAAAATGATTTTCCCCCCCTATGAAGTGACTTCAGTTATTTTGGGTTCATTACTATATAAAGCTACATTCCTATAAAAAGCTGTTGAAGAGAAAGAACCTAAAAAAAAAGTCAGTTTGGGCTTATTTTGGCAATAATTAGCATTCATAAAATTATTGATTTCATAACCGAATTGACATAGATCTATTCCCAAATCAAATACGTAAGTAACATCACTTTTTTAATTCCATAATGAAAAACATGCTTGGGATTTTGCAACTACTTGATACAGGAGATCCACTTGGGATCACTAACTAGCACCCTTCTGATCACGAGATCTAATTCCCCCAGCGTTCCCCTAAAAAGTGTTTTCAGTCTAATAAGATTTGTGGTGCTTACAAATTCCCGCTCCCCCCATCCCCAAACCTGTTACCAAATGGTGTGAGTGAGGTTTGACAGTTAAGCGGATTTTAAGCTTTGAACTGGGTCCATTGGTAAGAACGAAGCCCGGTTTTAAACCTGACCTTTTTAACTGACAAAACTTCGTCTTTTTGAAGAAGAGCCGAGGTGGCGCAGTGGTTAGAGGCAGGTACTGCAGGCCATTTTAGCTGACTGTGATCCGCAGGTCAGCGGTTCAAATCTCACCGGCTCAAGGTTGACTCAGCCTTCCATCCTTCCGAGGTAGGTAAAATGAGGACCCAGATTGTTGGGGGCAATATAAATATACATTGCTTACTGGTGTAAACCGCTTAGAGAGTGCTTGCACTTTGAGGCGGTATATAAATCTCACAAAATAAATAAAATAAATAAATAAATCTTCAGAAAATCTGCATCAGATCAAATGGTCGATAGGATCGAGCAATTTTAGCTCTTACAATAAACATGCCAGGTGGAATTCCCAAAGATGGAACCTCGAACATCAGCAGAGTTGACTGTAGAAAATACGACTTTAGCAACAGAGTGGTAAATGCCTGGAACTCACTACCAGACTCTGTGGTTTCGTCCCCAAACCCACAAAACTTTACCCTAAGACTGTCTACTGTTGACCTCACCCGATTCCTAAGAGGTCAGTAAGGGGCGTGCATAAGTGCACCAGCGTGCCTACCGTCCCTGTCCTAATGTTCCCTCTTATCAGTACCCATCTTATGTATATAAACAATGTTATATCTATGTATATTACTAACACGTCCTTGACAAAAATAAATAAATAAAATAAAAATAAATAAAGAGTACCAGGTTGGGGGACTTGAATGTATATCATGCAGTATTACTCTAGTCCAAGGGTGGAGGTATCCGACCTCAGTAACTTTCAGACCTGTGGACTTTAACTTCCAGAATCCCCTACCCAGCCAGGGTGGCTGAGGAATTCTGGGCGTTGAAGTCCACAGGTCTTAAAGTTATTGAGATTGGACCTCCCTGGACTAAAGAGGAATGCTGCATGATAGACATTCATGTTGGATACCCATGCTCTAGTCTTTGAGATGCCGGGAGTTGGGATGGAGGGGGTAGTTAATGTTTCAAAACCCGGGATGGATTAAAGGAAGATTGGAATGAATCCTTTCCAGATGCCCTTGTAATTTCTTCCTCTGCCCTGCCAACTGCTTCGCTGTGGATTTACGGCAATGCCTAGCATGATCGGACCGAGGTGAAGCCTGTCTCCATTACTGTCATAGAGTGGAATGGAATGGAATGGAATAGAATAGAATAGAATGGAATGGAATGGAATGGAATAGAATAGAATAGAATAGAATAGAATAGAATAGAATAGAATAGAATAGAATAGAATAGAATAGAATAGAATAGAATAGAATAGAATAGAATAGAATGTAGGGTAGGGTAGGGTAGGGTAGGGTAGGGTAGGGTAGGGTAGGGTAGGGTAGGGTAGGGTAGGGTAGAGTAGAACAGAACAGAACAGAACAGAACAGAACAGAACAGAACAGAACAGAATAGAATTACAGACTTCAAAGGTATCTTGTAGGTCATCTAGTCCAACCCTCTGCTCAAGCAGGAGACCCTACACCATTTATGACAGATGGCAGTCCAGTCTCTTCTTGAAAGCCTCCAGTGATGAAGCTCCCACAACTTCCAAAGGCAACTTCTGTTCCATTGGTTGATTGTTCTCACTGTCAGAAAATTTCTCCATGTTTCTAAATTGAATCTCTCCTTGATCAGTTTCCATCCATTATTCCTTATGTGGCCTTCAGGTGTTTTGGATAATAGCTGGACCCCCTCCTCTCTGTGGCAGCCCCCCAAATATTGGAACACCGCTATCATGTCACTCCTGGTCCTTATAGGAAGTCATATAGGAACAGCAACCCTTCGAGGAGAGGGGGATGCAAGAAAACACAACAAATCTTAGTGGGCCATGATCCGATGGGCATGCACTTTGGAGAGCGGGGTGGTCGTGGTCAGGAGAGGATGCCTCCATTTGCAACTTCAGTTGAAGGTGCCAGAAGGACTCTGTGTCAAGCCACACGGAGACTGGAGTAAGAGAGAAAAGAATTCGACCGAGTCAGACGTGGGCTTGCCCAAAGTCAAAATCTCATTTAATCCCAGCCATTTTACTTCCTGTTCCCTCCCAGTCGCCTTAGCCAGTTTTGTGCATCTAAACTCCCTTCCTTTAATTTTAAAGCAGAAGGAGATGGGGGTGGGTGGGGCTTTCCAAAAAAACGGTCAAGGGCTGCAGGGGGCATCAGCCCAACCCCCACACTTTTCATCTTCAGGAGGCTCCAGGAGAAACGGAAGTAGCCAGGGAAGCTCAACAGCTTATGCCGCCAGACTTGAAATATTGGGCTTAGACAACCTAAGCCAGTGATGGCGAACCTATGGCACGGGTGCCACAGGTGGCACGCGGAGCCATATCTGCCGGCAAGCGAGCTGTTGCCCTAGCTCAGCTCCAGTGTGCATGTGCGTGCCCGCCAGCTGATTTTTGGCTCGCGCGGAGGCTCTGGGAGGGTGATTTCGGCCTCTGGAGGGCCTCCAGGGTGGCGGGGGTGGAGCGTTTTTGCCCTCCCCAAGCTCCAAGAAAGCCTCTGGAGACTGGGGAGGGCGAAAAACGGGCCTACCGGGCCCACTGGAAGTCAGGAAATGGGGGAGTAGGATGGGTCACGCATGCATGCGCAGGGGGGTGGGCCGAGTGAGGGGCTTTGAATTATGGGTATGGGCACGCACGCGCGTGTGATAGCGCGCACGTGCACTATTTCGGCACCCGAGGAAAAAAAGGTTCGCCATCACTGACCTAAGCCTTCGAACTGATCTAAATGTAGTTCATAAAATTATCTGCCACAATGTCCTACCTGTCAATGACTACTTCAGCTTCAACCGCAACAATACACGAGCACACAATAGATACAAACTCAATGTAAACCGCTCTAAACTCGACTGCAGAAAATACGACTTCAGCAACAGAGTGAGCAATGCCTGGAATGCACTACCCGACTCTGTGGTTTCTTCCCCAAACCCCAAAAACTTGAACCTTAGACTGTCTACTGTCAATCTCACCCCCATTCCTAAGAGGTCTGTAAGGGGCGTGCATAAGCGCACCATCGTGCCTACTGTCCCTGTCTTACTGTCCTATTGTCCTCATTTATCTGTACTTACTTTGCTTATGTTTATGTTTGTACCTATACCTGCTATCTTGTACATGTTTGACAAACAAACAAATAAATAAAAATAAATAAGCCCTGCGATTGCGCCAGTTCAAATTCCCAGCCTTTTACAGCCACATTATTTGATTAATACAAATGATTAGGGCTTGCTTTGCCTGCAAGCTGGTAGCACTCAGTGGGAGGCCAGGAAATCTTCTAAGCTCCTTTCTTTAGGTGAGAGCAGCACAATTTAACAGCCTCTGTCCAATGCAGTCTGCTACTTAGCAATAGCACTTAGACTTATATACCGCTTTACAGTGCTTTGCAGCCCTCTCTAAGCGGTTTACAGAGTCAGTATATTGCCCCCAACAATCTGGCTCCTCATTTTACCCACCTCGGAAGGCTGGAAGGCTGAGTCAACCTTGAGCCTGGTGAGATTCGAACTGCCAAATTGTAGGCAGCCAGCAGTCAGCAGAAGTAGCCTGCAGAACTTCACTCTAAGCACTGCGCCATTGTGGCTACCCTCTGTTAACACCTTATGCCCATTCCATTGATGGTTTGGTAGTAAAACAGTGAGGGTGGGGGAGATAGTAGAGACAGGATGTCTATGGAGATTCTCAGTCATCCAGGTCATGGTTGTCCCAAAAGGTGCTTTTTCAAGAGGCAACTGGACTTTCTGGTTTTTCTTTGAAGATATTTCATTTCTCATCCAAGAAGCTTCTTCAGCTCTGACTGGATAGTGGGGAATGGAAGGATTTATATTCCTTGCAGACAGCTGGCCATTTGCATCCTTTTAAAGAGTCTTTGAGGCCACCTGGAGGCTTAGCTATGTCCTCAGGGTCACCTGAGTAGTGCAAATTGGTGTGGAGCCTTCTTGGAACTGTTGAAAGAACTGTGTTGTCGACTGGAAATAGACGATGTCATATCCCTCCCCCTCTGTTGAGAGAGGGCTGTTCAATTTTGACATAGATGGCCTCTTTGACCCCTCTTTCAAACCAGGGGTCCTCTCTGTCCAAAATGTGGACTTTGCTGTCATCAAAAGAGTGGGCTTTGTCTTTTAAATGCAGATGGACTGCTAAATCTTGTCTGATGGGTTTGTTCTCCTGTGTTGTGCCATATGTTCATAAAGTGGCTGTTTTGTTTCTCCAGTGTACAGATTTGCACCAGGGGCGGGTTCCTAATTTTTTTACTACCACTCTGTGGGCGTGGCTAATTTTGTGGGTGTGGCTTGCCAGCCATGTGACCGGGTGGGCATGGCTTGCCGGTCATATATTAGTTATTTCAGAGAGATGTTACTACTATTTTTGCTATTTTATACCTTACATGAAAAGCTTTACATACAAAGTGCGTGTTACACCATGGCAACACAGCAACCTTTATATGCAGAAAATGCTATAGTTAAAAGACAAGCAAGTCTCATACAGCATTTTTGGTTTCAGTCATGGATTCCTTAGACGAAAATATTGAGGACTGTTAAAAGAACAGTATCTTTTAACAGTCCTCAGTGTTTTCGTCCAAAGAATAACAGTATAAAACTGTATAAAATTAACAGTATAAAAGGTTAAGCTTTCGGAAAACGCCCACTTTGGGAAGCTTTAGGCAAAAGCGAAGGAAAAGTGTCAAATGCAAGCTTCTTATTATTTTCAAGCGAAGGGACGGGGAAAGACTTAATTGTCAGGTTTCTGGGCATGTGCAGAAGAAATTTTTTAAAAAAATTTAAAAAAAATTTTAAACAAAATGGCGGCGCCCAGGCACCGGCAACCGACCGCACCAGTACTGTGACGTCACCAGCGGGCTGCTACCGGTGCTATAGAGTGGACCGCACCGGTAGGAACCCACCACTGTCTCACTGCATTGTATCGCATTGCTCAGTTTATGTCTGGGTGTTTCATCCTTGGGGTGGACAAGCTTCTGCCCTAATGTATTTTGGGGTTTAAGGTGTGCATGTATGTTGCATATGTCGCGTTGGGTGAAGATTCTCCTGAGCTTTTCAGATATTCCTGCAAGGTATGGAATGGCAGGGCCACCTGAGTAGTGCAAATGGGTGTTGACAGGATGTTATCAAGGCATCTTGGTACTGCGGTTGTGGAAATGCCCTCTCTAAAAAAGACATGAAAAGCAAGCGACAGTTCCTTGCTGGCCAGCCAGTGTTTTAGAGGTGAGGGCATAAAGAACTATATATTCCAGCCATATTGGACGACAATTTCCAGTGGGGGAATGCGGACCATTACATCTGGAAGGTGTCAGCAAAGCCTTAGAGCAGGGGTCCCCAAACTTGGCAACTTTCAGACTTGTGGACTTCAACTATGCTGGCTGGAGAATGCTGGGAGTTGAAATCCACAAAGTCTTAAAGTTGCCAAGTTTGAAGGCCTCTGCCTTAGAGGAAGGGGTGGTGGAAGTGTGAGGGTCCCAGTCTAAATGAGGGGGCGAAGGAGCGGACGGACAGCAGCAGTTTCTTTTCTGTGGCTGCTCATTACAGTTTCTGCTGTTTATTGGGTGGTGGCATCTTTGACCAGCCCCCTCCTGGAGCAGATTTTATTCTCTGACATTGAAATATCCTCCCTCCCTCCAGTCCCAGTAAGGGAAATTAAGCCCATACATACAGAGCCTGCCTCTAAACACAGTTGTTAATTTAGGGCTCTTTTCTGTTTTGAAAGAAAGTGTTAGGAATGCTGTTTTGACGGAAAGCCAGGAAGACGTTGTTTTCTTACTTGGAGGGGCTTAGCCTTCAATCTAGAACTCTTGCCCTCCCCTCCCCCGTCCATCTTGCCCTCCCCTTCCCGACATCATTGATTAATTTTTATGGGCTTGCTTAATTTGCAGAGGAGGGAGGGAGGGAGGGATGGGCGGGTGTCGGAGTTGGAAGTGAAGGCAGGCGGTTGGGTTAGGGGGGGAGGACCTGGTTTGCAGACAAGTCCCTAAGGCGAGCTGTGGAGTCTTTTGTCTTGTTCGGGTGGAAGGTCTGGCATCAATTATGGTGGGCTCTGTTTATGGTGTTTTTTTTGTTTTTTGTTTTTTTTTGCAGGGAATAGATTTGCACACTCGGGTTTCTCCGCAAATCTTGCTCCACGTTTCTCCTTTACGTTCTGGAAAGTGTCTTCACTATGTAAGTTGCCTCTTTCCTACCTCTCTCCCAACCACACTCTATGTGTGACTGTGTGATAAGGACCGGGGGAAGGGGAGAGGATGGACTACATCAGGGGCCTCCAACCTTGGCAACTTTAAGACTTGTGGACTTCAACTCCCAGAATTCCTCAGTCAGCAAAGCTGGCTGAGGAATTCTGAGAGTTGAGGTCCACAAGTCTTAAAGTTGCCAAGGTTGGAGGCCCCTGGACTATATGACCTCCAAGGTCCCTTCCAACTCTGTTAATCTGTTTAAAAAAATCTTTTAGGTAGTATTTCCCCACCCGCTTCCATTTACATTCTCTTCCTGAGGCCCTCCAGAACGGTGTGAAAGTTCCTGAGAATTTTAAAAGATATGGAGTATTATTTATTTTATTTTATTTCATTTGGGAATTCTTCTATGCCGCCCTACTCCCTAAGGACTCAGGGCAGCGTACAGCATTTTAAAGAACACCAAACAATAAAATCATTAAAAACAATTTTTTAAAAAGTTTAAAAAAGACATACAACACCATGCATACATGGGGGAGACTTCAGATGTAAAATTGCCTCAGAACCCCGCCTGCAGGAAGAGCCATGTCTTAATGGCTTTTCGGAAGGCCAGCAAGGTGGGGATGTTTCGGATCTCTGGGGGAAGATGGTTCCAGAGAACAGGGGCCCCTACAGAGAAGGCCCTCCCCCTAGGCCCTGACATTGTTTGGTTGACGGGACCCGGAGGAGACCCACTCTGTGGGACCTGACCGGTCGAAGGGAAGTATGAGGTAGAATGCAGTCCCGGAGGTAACCTGGTCGTAAGCCATGTAGGGCTTTAAAGATGATGATCAACACCTTGAATTGTACCCGGAGACCAATGGGCAGCCAATGCAGCTGGCGGAGTATAGATGTTATGTGGGTGTACCTTGAAACACCCACCACAGCACGCGCAGCCGCATTTTGCACCAATTGTAGTCTCCAAATACTCTTCAAGGGTAGCCCCATGTAGAGCGCATTACAGTAGTCCAATCGGGAGGTGACAAGGGCATGAGTGACCGTGAGTAGAGCCTCCTTCTCCAAGTATGTTATTAGTCTGTTAAATTTGAGAGGAACTAGGATAAGAATCACTCAGGGAAAGAGAAAGAGGGAGAAAAGGGGAAGTAGAAAGGTAGGGAGAAGAGAGGGAGTGGAGGGAAGTAGGAAGGGGGAGAAAAGGAGTAAGAAGGTAGAAGGAGGGGATGGAGATAGAGGGAGGGGAGTGTTAAGAGATGAAAACAGACTGATGAACAGTAGTATAAGAAAGGTGCAAAATAAAATATTGACTTATGATTGATTGGATGAAATATATAATCATGTACATCATTGATATATTGTAAGGTATACGCATTGATATTTGTATGGAAATTGTAGAGAAAAAAATATTAAAAAAATACAAAAAAAGAACGGTGTGGAAGTTTTCAAGAAAATATTAGATTGTGCAGAAATGAGTAGATTAACACTAGCAATTCAAGGAAAGGAAGAATCTGATTATTATAATGTACGGGGGATTG
>JALIGW010000006.1:8022483-8192483 GCA_023053685.1 Diadophis punctatus similis
AAATGCTTTATGCTACAGCTGGAGTTCTGAGTGTGCACATATTTATGGCTAGAAATGTATGCGAGTTTGTGAGCCTACGGTTGCTTATTGGTGGCCTCTCCATCTGCTCAAAAGCCTTCTGAGAAGGTTTTGTGTGTACGGCTTCCTCCGATCATTTCCAGGGGTGAGCAAAATTTTTAGCAAGGGGTTCTCTGCCCGGTTGCTGGGTGGGCGTGGCCATGGTGGGTGTCACGGTGTGAATATTGCCAGTTGTATGCATATGCAGGGTGATGCATCCCTATCCTAATATTATGGTACATTCCAATACAAGCAGGACACGTGGTGTGATCTTCTGCGCATGTGTGCATTCCTGATTCTCCATTATACACTTCTGCCTTTGACTCTGACCGGAGCGGTCGCGATTTATTAGCAAAGATGTAACTATTCATGATTTATTGTTTTTGTACCGAAATAAATATTTTCTATTAGACTTTTAATCTCGGCTTTATTTCTAAATGTCTGAATTCCAAGAAAAGATCCACACTGCCTCTATGAGATTTATTCTCACCTTAACAGTGGGCGTGGCCTAGTCAGCCTCCTACACCATGGTGGGAGGGGGCGTTTTTGCCCTCCTTGGGTTTCTGAGGCTTTCCTGGAGCCTCCAGTAGGGTGAAAACAGCCTCCCCAGGCTCCGAAGGCCCTCTGGAGGCTGGAAACAGGCCCGTTTCCGGCCTTCCCAAATTTCCGGTAGGTCCATTGTTCGCCCTCCTGAGCTTCCGTGCATGCCCTGCACTTACCTGCATCCAAAATGGGCCGCGTGGGGACTCCTGGGAGGGGGGCCAGCCAGGAGTGGGATTTGGGGGTTCTCCGAACTGCACAGAACTTTAGCTAGAGATTCTCCCAAACCCCAGAGAACCCCCAGCAGCCCATCCCTGCCTTTATTGTAATTCACAAACAGGGATTAGTATCATATTAATAATTTAGGTGGCAATAATTACCATTGTGAGCAATTATGGGATGGATTGACACATTCTGTTCATTGCGCAATAAGAAGTCCCCACACCTCTAGAGACGCTCTTTCCTAGTGAGCAAAAAGAAAACTTGTGTAGCAGGCTTTGGGTGTGTTTTTTTTTAAACAGCTTTTGTTTAGGTTAAAACAATGGGAAATAAATGAACATGTTGTCAACCGTATGTCCCAAACTTTGTGAATCCAGCAGCAGCAGCCTTGGGTGCTTAAAAAAAACCTCCCACATCAAACGTCAGATTTGTTCACACATTACATTAAGCAATAATGCAGTTTGCCAGGCTTAAGGCTTAAGTGCGTTGTTGTGTCATCTTAGTTGTTAGGTTTGTATATTATGGGTTATGATCTAGCAGAATATTAACCATTGTGGTGCATCCTGCTAAATTATGCTAAAAACAAGCACACTCTACTACTAGACTTTTGTGTTTACAAAAGTCAAAGCAGGAAAAAAAGTGGATTCCATAAGAACCTCTCTACTCTTTGTTGCTTAACCTTCCTGGGGACAAAGTAACTAGAAAGTGAAAAACCTAATGGGTTTGCTTTGATTTGACCCTTAGAACTGTCAGCTATTTCAGCAAGAGGTTACAGGAACAAAGGCATTCTTAGTGCTCTCAGGGCTTGGTTGTTTGCTTGCAGATGATTCTAGGTGAAATGTTTACAAGACAACAGCCAAACCAAGGACTCCAAGGTTGAACCCTGAGCTACGTCTCTTCTCTTCTACAGCCATCCTTTTTTCCTACGCAGAAAGCATGCATATAAATATCGATTGAGATAGCTCGTGAGGACATAAATTGTGTTGATTTGCCTAATTTAAACAAATACTCGGATTAGTTTTGGATTATTTTGTGACTGATGGGCAACCAAACAACATGACCTACTGATTATAATTATTTTGAAATCCTCAACTTTGGTGAACAAGAGACCCTGTAATTAAATTATCTAAATATGGGGTTCTATTGGTTCTATTTTTATATATAGCAACAAATTCTAAATCCTGGAAATAGAAAGATTGCTTAACCTCCATGTAAGCATATCTGAGCTCAAGAGAGCAGTTATCTATAATTCTAGCACTAGGGAATAGAGTTACATAAACTTCTAGGTAGCATTGTGGGTTGAATGTTGCAAAAAAAAATTGTGCTAAATTTTGTTTGTTTCCTGATGATGAACAATAACATTCAGCATGGCTTCTGCAAGGTTTAATCCAACCTATAGAATGAAATGAATGAACCTATCATCAAAAGATTATACCTAAGATTTTAGAATGTCCGGAGATGTATCAGCTCACATTGGAAATGAAAGGCAAAGAAGAAACAGATTTTTATGAGGTTTGGAATAAATTGTATGATTGGTTAGAACAGAGAAATGAAGATGTATAGAAATAAATGTAAATGTAAATAACTGAACTGTAAATAACCATGTGAAACATACGACGCAGTAATGTTTAAAATGTTTATTGATATGTAAATTGAAAAAAATAAAATAAATAGAAACATAACAAACAAAAAGGGTCTTCTAACTCCCTGATCCTATGGATCCGTTCGGTCCTAAATCATTGGGGACAGATTGCTAAATCTATCAGCCAGCTAAAGAATTACTAATATCCTCCTTGCAATTCTGACGGTTTCCAAATGTCACTACGCAAACATCTGCTCGTGGATGGAGGGCAAGGGGAAGGGAAGAGAGAGACTTCCTTTGCCGATTGTGCTGTTAGTTCTAGCATTGCACAATGTGGGCCGGGTTTGGTTGCTGTTGAAATACTTTGGTTTGCTATGGCGCTGACGGTGCGCAACTCAGAGAAGGACTGTCTGCCGTTTCATTAAAAACAAACACACACACACACACACACACAGAGAGAGAGAGAGAGAGAGAGCTGTGCTACCCAATACCGTCACAGAGCAACACCCTATGGCTTTCCTAACAAGCAATTTAAGTGCAAATAAAATATGGAAAAGTTTTAAATTCACAAGAAACAACTGGGAAGGGGGGAAAAAAATTCCCCGATGCCCTTGAGCGAAGCCACTAGGAGGCACTCGAGTTCAAGCCAGGAAAACTAAATTATTTCAAGGCAGCTTGGCAGGAGCCCAAGAAAAACCAGCTGAATTGGAAACCAAAGGATTCCCATTTCACTTCTGTAGAAAACATGCAACCCGTTTGGCGTAAATGCCTCTCTCTGTGTTGCTTTTGTAAACTTTATGCAATTTTTTTAAAAAAAAACTTCTATTGTTTTTAAAATCCCCCAAATCTTAGACCTCTCATCTCCTGCCAATTCGTTTTTATGAACATTTTCTATTTACCGTTAGGGGGAACACTGTTGATTTTAGTTAACCTCTGCAATGTTAAGTATTAGGGAACTGGAGAAAGTCACTGGGGAGAAACTAGATGCAATTGCTTCCAAATGTGCGCCCATTTTTCTCAAGTATTATTATCTACAGCCTTGTCCTTTTTTTTCTTTTTTTTTCTTTTTTTTCTTTTTTTAACTTTTTTTTTCTTTTTTTAACTCATATAGCCCAAATCTGTAAAGATGAAGTCAGGAACGCTAAGGCTCAGAATGAACTAAGACTTGCAACAAATGTCAAAAATTATTTTTTTTAAAAAAAGTTACTTTCAATAGGTAATAAACAAAAAAAACCAAAAAAAAAACCCCCTCCAAACTGAATATGATATGATATGGGAATTATTTTATCAATGGTTAGAGAATAAAAATGGAAGTTGGAAATAAAAGAAGGAGTTTAAAGAAGAGTAGAAAATATGTTAAGAAAGAGAGGTAAACAATAGGATAACTGTTTGTATTATGAGGAGGAGGATTATTATGCTTAAAGTTATTACTGTATTTTTATTGGAAGGTACGCTAAGAGGGAAAAATGAACAGGTTTATTATATTCAACTGTTTAATATATAATTCTAAGATTGGAGAATTAAGATTAATGTGAATGATGTTGTAAATTTTGATGGTTATTACACAGAGATATTTATACCCAGACGACACACTGTTTAAGGAAAGATGGAATGTTCATATTTTTTAAAAAAAATAAAAACTTTTATATAAAAAAAACCATGAGGAAACAATTGGTCCACTAATGGGAGAAGATGTCAAGAAAGTGACAGGCAGCAGGGGAAAACCAGAGCTGTTTAATTCATTCTTTGCATCTGTTTTCACACAAAAATGGGGGGGTAGCACAATTTACCAAAAACAGAACAATAAAAGACAGACTAGGAATACAAAATAAATTAGCCAAGAAAATGGCCAGAAAACACCTGTCCAGCCTAGATGAGTTCAAGTCATCAGGACCAATATCCCAGAGTTCTGAAGGAGCTGACAGATGTGATCTTGGAACTACTAATCCATGTATTTCAAAGATCCTGGAACACCGGGAACTACCACAGGACTGGAAAGGAGTTGATGTGATTCCCATCTTCAAAAAAGCGGAAAATATGGATCCAGGAAACTACAGACCAATCAGCCTAATATCAATACCTGGGAAGATCCCAGAAAAGATGATCAAGCTACAGATCTGCGAACACCTAGAAGCAAGCAGTTATAACCAGAAGCTAACAGGGGTTTCTCCAAAACAGAACATGTCAAAGAAACCTTATTTTATTCTTTGACAAAGTGACTAGATTAGTGGACAAGCAAAATGCTGTGGACATAGAATACTTGGATTTTGGTAAGGCATTTGACAAAGTAGACCACAACTACTCTGTCGCACTGATAGCGGCCGGCCGATTGCCTAATTTGCGCGTGATGGCTCTGGTGCCATCTTCGCCGGTCTGTCGCACGGCGCCATCTTTTTTCTGGAATTTTTGGGCTTTGCGCTGAAGCAAAATCTCGTTAGGGGACACGCGCGAGAGAAAGTTTCGGCAATTTTTTGCTTCTGTGAATGGAAGAAAAAAATGACCAAAATCGCATGCGCGCACATGTCCCCTCATGAATTTTGCTTCTGCGCATGTGCAGGAAGCAAAATCACGTGAGGGGACGCGTGCATGTAGCGAGCGTGTGTGCGCAATGAGATGGTGTGCGTGCAGCGCACCGGTAGCCAGGTAAGAGGAACCCGCCCCTGCACCATGGGTTAAAATTGCTTCTCATCCTGGATTCTGTCATTTATTTAAAGCCATTGGAGAGAGTGCGTCCTGAATAAATCTCTATGAAAAATAAAATTCATACATATATAAAACAAGTAAGAGAACAAGCAGGATAGATTTATTTATAACATATATTGGCCGTCCATCTTACCCAGTAGTGGGTTCCAAAACCTAAAATCTAAAAATATGCAGAAGCGTCCCAGGCAGGTGGGCGGAGCCTCCAATTACCGCCACCACTACCGGTTCACAGAACCAGGCTGAACCGGGAGCAACCCACTGCTGATCTTACCATAAGGTAACTCTGAGTGTCCTACACACATAAATGCACATCTACATTAAAACAAGAGTAAATTAAAATCAATATTAAAACCACGGGCACATGGGGAGGGCAGGAGCGGAATGGGGGGGATGTGGGATCTGTTGTTACTCAATCAACCACCTCCATTGTGCTGTTCCCCCACTGTGGCCCCAAGACAACTGGCAGAGCCACATCTTTAGGCCCCTATGAAAAGATAGGAGGTTTGGGCCAATCTCACATTGGGGGGTGCAAGATCAGTGGTGGGATTCAAATTTTTTTACTATCGGTTCTGTGGGCGTGGCTTGGTGGGTGTGGTGTGGCTTGGTGGCAGGGGAAGGTTACTGCAAAATCCCCATTTCCTGCCGATCAGCCAGGACTCAGGAGGCAGAGAATAGATGGGAGCGGGGCCAGTCAGAGATGGTATTTACCGGTTCTCTGGACTTCTCAAAATGTCTGCTACTGGTTCTCTGAACTACTCAAAATGTCCGCTACTGGTTCTCTGAACTACTCAAAATGTCTGCTACTGGTTCTCTGAACTACTCAAAATGTCCGCTACTGGTTCTCTGAACTACTCAAAATGTCCGCTACTGGTTCTCTGAACTACTCAAAATGTCCGCTACCGGTTCTCCAGAACTGATCAGAACCTGCCGAATCCCACCTCTGGGCAAGATGTTCCAGAGGACAGGAGCCACAGCGGAGAAGGCCCTCCTCCTGGACCTTCCAGCCAGAATACTCGGGCTGATGGGACCCACAGCATGCCTCCTCTGCCAGCCGGAGTGGTACAGGCCAATCCCAGTGGGGTGAGATGGTCCCTCAAGTAATCTGAACCCATGACATGAAGGGCTTTAAAGGTGATCACCAACACCTTGAATTGCACCTGGAAGCAGACTGGCAACCAAGGCAGCTCACAGAGCAGTGGTGTAACGGGGGCCATTCTTGGAGTCACCCCAAAATGCCAACATTGCTACACTCTGCACAGCTGTAGCCCTCCGAATGCTCTTCAAGGGTAGTCCCATATAGAGCACATTACAACAGCCCAACCGTGAGATGACACGGGATTGAACGACAGAGTGTAGGGAGTCCTGATCCAGGAAAGTCCACAACTGATGTACAGCACAAAGTTGTGCAAAGGCTGTCCTAGGCGTGACTGCCATCTGTTCCTCAAGCAGGAGTTGCGAGTCCAAGAGGACCCCCCAAGTTGGGAAAGGATCCGAGTGACTTTGTCCACCATTATACTATTAATAGTATAAACAATACATGAAGTCAGTTTGTACTATTAATCTTAATACGGTTCAAACTGTTACATGAATAACATTGAACAATGAATACAATACTGCATTTTTGGTTTGTACCAGGGGTGAAATCCAGCAGGTTCTGACAGGTTCTGGAGAACCGGTAGCAGAAATTTTGAGTAGTTCGGCGAACCGGCAAATACCACCTCTGGCTGGCCCCAGAGTGGGGTAGGAATGGAGATTTTGCAATATCCTTCCCCCAGGAGTGGGGAGGGAATGGGGATTTTGCAGTATCGTTCCCCTGCCACGCCCACCAAGCCATGCCCACCAAGCCACACCCACAGAACCGGTAGTGAAAAAATTTGGATTTCACCACTGGTTTGTACCATTATTATCATTATTACCATTATTTTGTTGGTTGATTATTAATTTTAAAAAAATCTGTATCAACCTAAGTGGTTAAGTTTCACTTCAACATGTGCTTCAGAGAAAAAAACTACCTACCCACTGAACACATTAAGTGCTCAGTTGTATCAACAGATGCATTTCCCAAAGGCTCATGTTGAATTAACTACAAAGAATTGCATGAGTATAATCAGACTTGAGTTAATCTTATTTGAAGCTTTGGAAACCTAAATGTTTAAATGTGCTGCTTTCTAAATTAAATAAAATAGGTACGAAATAGTTACGAACATATGAACATTTCAGAGTTTTAATGTCATATTGATTTTTAAGCAAATGTGATTATTGTGATTTTGGATGTCTGTGTTACTGACGTTGACCTTTTGAGGTAAATGTATGATTAAGCCTCATACATTAAAAATAACGATTTGAGTAACACTCTTCTTCTTCAGTGAAGAACGTTGCAGACCTGCTATTAGTTATCTGACAAGATTAGCTTGGCAGTCTTCTTTTTTTAAAAAAATAAATTTTATTGATTTTCAACACGTTTCTTTAAAATAACAATTACCATGTTTCCTTAAGCATTTCTACAATCACACAAAATTATTTTTCATTTTCACATTTCCATATTACAATTGATTCTATATCCTCTTTCATAATTACATATATGTTTTTATTTACATATTTACCTTTTACTACTTATGGTTTCACTATTTCCTTTCTTTTCTTAATTTAGCCCAATGATACCATTTTTCCCAGGTAGTATAATATTCAGAATCTTTTTGGTCCTTTAGATACATTGCAAGTCTATCCAGTAGATCTATTTAAATAATTGGGAAGAGTTAGTGTGACTACATTTAAGAAAACTTTCTGGCATAATGTACATTTCTCCAATTCTTTGCTATTTCTATGGGTCAGGCACACATGCACAGAAATACACAGCAAACATTGTATATCATCTGTGCTGTTTGCTGTTTGGCAAATTGCTTGGAGGCAGAGGCCTTTTTCCCTTGTTTTCCTCCCCCAAAACTAAGGTGCGTCTTATACTTTGGTGCGTCTTATACTCCGAAAAATACAGTAGATACTTAATGTTTTTATGATAATCTTTTTTAAATATACCCAAGAGAAATAGTTCTGGGGTAAATTCTATCGTCACGTTAGTTATTTCCAATAACCATTTATGTATTGTATTCCAAAAAATTTTCGTTTCAGAGCACAGCCACCACATGTGAAAGAAGGTACCCAGTGTTTTTTTACATTTCCAACTTGGCAATCTTATTCAAAAAGAGAATGTATTCCACTCACAAGATACTTCACACTCATCGCAGGTGCATTGCTTGGGATGTTATGTTGCCTTATTTGTTATAAGTTTCTTCTACCACCTTGGCTTTGTAAAAATTCTAAAGCATTCTTGCAGGTATACCGAGTTCTGTGTATTGCAAAAAGACAGGAAAACTTCAGAGGCGCATGATATGATTTAATTGTACTCGGTTTTGGGGGAAATGCCTGTGAAAGCGTGACAAAAGAAGTGACAAAAAAAAGAGAGATAAAGACCTGTCATTGTAATGGAATGATAGAATTGTAAAGTTGGAAATGGACTATCTCCACAAATAGCTGTTTAGCTTCCATTTCATCACATTCTGTTTGTGACATGTCATCCGTTTCCTCTCTGGTGAGTGGGTTCTTAGTGTAATTACATTTTTCTTACTTTCAATCAGAAACTGATTTCCTGTGACTTAAATTCCATTCCCTATGCCCTGGGCCAATAGAAAACCTTAGACTTGCTTCATAGAAACACGGTCTCTAAGTCTGTGTTCATCCTCACGGTCCTTCTCTAAACCTCTTCTAGTTCCTTTGAATCCTTGAATTATAATGTTCAAAACTGGACACACAATATTTGAATGGGATACAGGTAGTCCTTGACTTACCTGGCTGTTGGGACCACCGTGACTGAATCCATCCACTTTGCTGATAGTTGTTGTCTTCTTGTCTTTCCTTTCACTGTTCCCAGCGTTAGAGATTTCTCAAAGAGTTAGCAACACTTTCATTTTCAGGGAAAAAAATATATGAATGAAATACAGGATGCCGCTTGCTAGATAAGTATGTATTTTGAAGAAAAAACTATTTCTCATGGAAATTACAAAGAATAGTTTTTAAAATGTTCAGCGTGTTCAGAACCAAATTTAAAATAGGTGAGGAATGTATATGTGAGATTAATTAGTATTTTTTCAGTCCTTCGTTATATGTACTAATGAAACAACAATGATTGTTTTGCAAGTTCTATAATGGTTTGACTAAGTTGGCTCAATGTAATAGAGAGAACAGAGTTTCAGAATATGAATAAATGTACTTGGTTTTTACTCTCCAGGGAGCTGGTTCTGTTTAATCCTAGTTATTTAGAGGTTCCAATGAAAATTTTAGAGACAAACATTTTAGCGTTGTAACAACTGTTAGAAGTTCTTCAGAGATGCCAATAGGGAAAAAAGGGCGGGAGGAAATATCAGTGGTTTCAGATTACACAGTATTTTGAAAAATCATGTATACAGAATAATTAACTATGGAATCCTCAGGCTCATAATGTTACTGAAAAACACATGTTTATGTTTGAGGAAACCATGAGGAAATTATTGAATTTTGCTGTATTTCAAGAATGTCCACAACAGAAAACTATGCAGACCCAGATTCCAAAAAGGAGAAATGCAATGTTTCTCTCAAAAATCTGCATCTTTAGTATTGATTTCAAAGCCAGCTGCCATTAGGGCTCTTCTGAAATAATCAAGTTGTTTTTGGATTGGGAGCCGCCCAGAATTATAAGACTGGGGTATACAAATATTTTAAATAAGTGAGTGAGTGAGTGAGAGATACAGAAAACTGGACATGAAAGAACAGTGAAAGAAGTGAAAGTAAAATAACAACCTATTACAGTAAATATGAGCTAGCAGTGTGCGGCGGCAGCCAAAAAAGCCAATGCAATCCTAAATTGCATTAACAGAGGGATGCAATCAAGATCAAGTGAGGTACTAATACCACTCTATAAAGCAGTGGTTCCCAACCTGGGGGTCGGGACCCCTTTGGGGGTCGAATGACCATTTCCCAGGGGTCGCCCCGGCATCCTCAGCTCCCCCCCCCCACTGCCACAAGCCTGGCCATATCGACTCAACTCGCCCGAGCCCTCCGATTGGTCGGGAGAGGTGCCATTCGGTGAGAGGCGTTTGTGACGCCTGGTGGCCGAGCTTTGGCAGCATCAGCTAAGGGGCCAGCTTTGCTTTGAATTCTGGGAGTTGAAGTCCAGGCACCTTAAAAGTTGCTGAGATTGAGAAATATTGCTGTACACTTGTTGGTTATCAAGTCTAAATACAGAAGTAGACTTGTTATGGAAGATGATATTCCTTGTGCTCTTGCAAAGACTGGCCCGAGAATTTCTGATCTGGCATAATTACATATTGTTTTTGTGATTAATTGTTATGCTTTAATTATGTTCAATTTGTAACAATGAAAATACATCCTGCATATTAGATATTTACATTACGATTCATAACAGTAGCAAAATTACAGTTATGAAGTAGCAACGAAAATAATTTTATGGTTGGGGGTCACCACAACATGAGAAACTATATTAAGGGGTCGCGGCATTAGAAAGGTTGGGAACCACTGCTATAAAGCCTTAGTAAGACCACACCTAGAGTACTGCATCCAGTTTTGGTCACCCCCCTATAAAAAAGATATTGAGACTCTAGAAAGCGTGCAGAGAAGAGCAGCCAAGATGATTAGGGGACTGGAGGCTAAAACATACGATGGATGGTTGCAGGAACTGGGCATGGCTAGTCTAGTGAAGAGAAGGACCAGGGGAGACATGATAGCAGTGTTCCAGTATTTGAGGGGCTGCCACAGAGAGGAGGAGGGTCAAGCTATTTTCCAAAGCACCTGAAGGCCAGACAAGGAATAATGGATTGAAACTGATCAAGGAGAGATTCAACCTGGAAATAAGGAGAAATTTTCTGACTTTGGGGACAATCAACCAATGGAACAGAAGTTGCCTTCGGAAGTTGTGGGAGCTTCATCACAGGAAGCTTTCAAGAAGAGACTGGACTGCCATCTGTCAGAAATGATGTAGGGTCTCCTGCTTGGGCAGGGGGTTGGACTGGATGACCTACAAGGTCCCTTCCAACTCTGTTAATCTGTTGTTATTATTAATTACAAAAATCTTGTATGAACAGGTATTAGAAAATAGATTACTTAACTAAATCAATAAGGAAAAGATGGATGGATGGATGGATGGATGGATGGATGGATGGATGGATGGATGGATGGAAAGAAGGATGTGGAAACTGCTACCAGATCATATTGTTGATTTTCCAGTTCTGAGCGTAATAGGAAAAACAGCAATTTGATTTGGTTGAGGGAAAATACTGTACTGTAGGAAGATGATAAGTATGAAATGGTACATGGGCATATGAGGCTTTGATCCAGCAATCTCCCTTCCCAGTAATCTAGAAGATGGAAAAAAAAAACGCTATTTAATATCAATATGCATATGAATTGGTGGAGGATAGAATAATTCCTTTGCCAACTGTATTCCAGACCACATAGTAGACTTTTTACAGGAGATCTGAAGAGTGAAAATTGAGAACGCCTCTGAGATCATTTTGAACTCTAAATGCCTCCTTGCACCTTGCCTAGTCATCTGTGGTACTCATATTCCATTTACAATATCCATCCAAATTTTATTCCATGCTGAAATTGCCCGGAGGACTTCCGTCCACTGATTTATACATATTTGAGGTTTCCCTGTATGATTTACTACACACACACACACACACACACACACACACACACACACACACACACACACACACACACACACACACACACACACACACACACACACACATATATATATAAGAATCTTTAACCATATGCATCTGACACTGACGTAACATTTATCTGAGATCAGCAGTTCTTAAAGGCTGCCCCCTTGTTAATATAAATTTAATGCAACAATTACGTCTGTCCCATTAAAAGAGAAAGGGACATAATGTTGCTTAACTTTTGATTGCACCAAAAGTCATTTTCACATCAAATCCAATTAAGGAGTTATCCCTTTAAGAAAGCAGCTTTTTTTTCCTCCCCTTCCTGAGTTAGGAAACAAAAACGTTGAGTCAGATCCTTGGATTACTAAGATGAGTAACAGGATCTATAATGTTATCTGCATAGAAGATAAGAGGCCTGGTTTGTAATGAATGTCACGCTGGGTTTTTTAAAAAGATGATAGAAAAGGAAAAAAGGGGAAAAAACCCCGGAAATGCTGCATGAGGATCTGTATAACAATGGGAAGCACGAATCCAATTTGGGTCGGCCGCCAGGAAATAAATAAATAAATAAATAAATAAATAAATAAATAAATAAATAAATAAATAAATAAATAAATAAATAAATAAATAAATAAATAAATAAATAAATAAATGCATGAATGCATGAATGCATGAATGCATGAATGCATGAATGAATGAATGAATGAATGAATGAATGAATGTGTATTTATGATGCCAATGAAATTGCATTGTTGTGGGTTTGCTTTGAACTTAAATTTTTCAATTAGCCATAATGACTAGGCTTATATAATTCTAAACGTCATAAATATCAGTCTTTAAAGAGGTTCCCCGCTGCTCTCTACAATAAATTGTAGGTTACAGTCAAAATGAAAACAATCACATCGAGTTTATATTATGTTTGGGCATGATTTGTTTAACCAAGGTTTACCCATAAACCACAATGGATGGGGTTTACATAACAACCGAAGCCATAAACTATTGCTTATAAATGGTATCGGCTGGAATCGCAGTATACCAAGCTAAAACAAATCACAATTTGTTCTCTTGTCACATGTGAAGTGAACGCAGTATAGCATGTGTGGCCTGCTTATTCTTTCTGCAATTCCCATATTAGTGAGGGAGGGACTTTAATAAGAATAATAATAACAACAGAGTTGGAAGGGACCTTGGAGGTCTTCTAGTCCAACCCCCTGCTTAGGCAGGAAACCCTACACTACTTCAGACAAATGGTTATCCAACATCTTCTTAAAAACTTCCATTGTTGGAGCATTCACAACTTCTGGAGGCAAGCTGTTCCACGGATTAATTGCTTAGGCAGGAAACCCTACACTACTTCAGACAAATGGTTATCCAACATCTTCTTAAAAACTTCCATTGTTGGAGCATTCACAACTTCTGGAGGCAAGCTGTTCCACGGATTAATTGTTCTAACTGTCAGGAAATTTCTCCTTAGTTCTAAGTTGCTTCTCCCCTTGTTTAGTTTCCACCCATTGCTTCTTGTTCTACCCTCAGATGCTTTGGGTGTGTGTGTCTTTTTCTTAACTGTCTTTTAAATTTGAAGGCTGGTAAAGGGCAAAATATAAGAACCGCTTTAGTGTAGTGATTAAGGTGTCAAGCATGAAAGCAGGAAACTGTGAGTGCCAGTCCTGCCTTAGGCTTGAAGGTAACAGGGATCACCTTGGGCCAGTCACTCTCTCTCAGCCCTAGAAAGAAACAGGCAATGGCAAATGGATAACCATTTGTCTGAAGTAGTGTAGGGTTTCCTGCCTAAGCAGGGGGTTGGACTAGAAGACCTCCAAGGTCCCTTCCAACTCTGTTGTTGTTGTTGTTGTTGTTGTTGTTGTTGTTGTTGTTGTTATTTATTCACAAAAAATGTAATACACAGCAAACAAGATTTATATGCTGGATTTCGTATCACTATATCACAAGTTGAACACTTCCCAAGCGTCTAGGACTGTGTGATGTATTTTCGTATGATGCGTGCAGATCCAAGTACGGTGGCCTTTTGTAACTGACAGATCGTGATTTTGTCAATGTTTATTGTTTTCAAATGCCGGTTAAGGTCTTTTGGCACAGCACCCAGTGTGCCGATTACCACTGGGACCACCTGTACTGGTTTATGCCAGAGTCATTGTAATTCGATTTTAAGGTCCTGATATCGGTTAAGTTTTTCTTGTTGTTTTTCATCAATTCGACTGTCACCTGGTATGGTGACATCAATGATCCACACTTTTTTCTTTTCCACAATCGTGAGGTCTGGCGTATTATGTTCCAAAACCTTGTCAGTCTGAATTCGAAAGTCCCAAAGTATTTTGGCATGTTTGTTTTCAACTACTTTCTCAGGTTTATGATCCCACCAGTTCTTTACCACTGGTAGGTGGTAGTTGTGGCACAGGTTCCAATGAAGCATCTGGGCCACGTAGTTGTGCCTCTGTTTGTAGTCCGTCTGTGCGATTTTCTTGCAGCCGCTGAGGATATGATCAATTGTTTCATCAGCTTCCTTGCAAAGTCTGCATTTTGGGTCATTATTATTATTATTATTATTATTATTATTATTATTATTATTATTATTATTATTATTATTATTATTATTATTATTATTATTATTATTATTATTATTATTATTATTATTATTGTTATAATATCATTGCCGAAACTGAAGAAAAAATTGTCCACCAGTTGCCAGAGTTAACCCTGACTCTGAGGCACAAAAAAATAAATTAACCAAACAAACCAAGCAAAATATAATTTAATAAAATATAAACCTTATATTTTATTAGAATATAATTTAATAAAATATAAAGATGCCACAATGGGGTTTCCTTTGCAGTGTCTTTGTTGCATGGACAACCTTGGGGTCTGTTCTCAGTCTGTTCCCAGTGCCCATAGGGCACCTGGTGAGGAATATGGTGGTTGGGCATTCTGATGGCCTGTCCCACTCACTGCATCTGGGCTCTGATTATTAGGGGCACAATGCCGGTGGATTTCATGCTACCCAAGGCATCCAGCCTAGAGACAGGGTCTTGCCAATGAAAGCCAAGGATGGAATACGACAGCGTGCAGGTGAAATTTCTTCAGCGGTCACATCTATCTAGAGCAGGGGTGTCAAACTCAAGGCCCGTGGGCTAGATTCGGCTCACAGGGTGCTTAGATCTGGCCGGTGGGGCCACCGTGAAAACAGCGAAGGACCAGCCCACGGTGCCTCTGCCAGAGAAACTGGAGCTTGGAAGGGCAGAGGATTGCAGAAGGCCGTCGCAGCCAAAAACAGAGCTCGGGAGCCCGTTTTCACTGGCAGAGTGCTCGGGCCACAACAGGCGCCCACGACACAAGTGATGTCAAGCTGGCCATGCCCCCTCCACGCTCCCAAGGTCAAACACAACTCAAAGAAATCGAGTTTGACACCCCTGAACTGGAGAGAAGAGATAAGCACAGCTCTATAGACTTTCAGTTTTGTGGAGAAATGGATGGTTGTGTTGATTGAGCACTCTAGTACAGGAGTCCCCAATACCTGGTGGGCCACGAGCTGTTTGCAACCGAGCCGTAGAAGCGGTGGGAGAGCACACAAACCCACTTGCTCGAGTCTCCTATTTTAATGGCGTCAAGGTGCATATCAACATTTTACTTTCCTGAAACTGGTTGAGTGTGGAAACCCTGACTGTACTTATTTATTTATGACATTTATATACCGCCTCAAATGCAAGCACTCTCTAAGCGGTTTACACCAGTAAGCAATGCATATTTATATTGCCCCCAACAATCTGGGTCCTCATTTTACCTACCTCGGAAGGATGGAAGGCTGAGTCAACCTTGAGCCGGTGAGATTTGAACCGCTGACCTGCGGATCACAGTCAGCTAAAGTGGCCTGCAGTACCCCACTCTAACCGCTGCGCCAGCTCGGCTCTTAATTATTTGCAGTTTACACTTTATTCCAACTCTTCTTCATTGGACTTGCACTGATTTTTAATTGTATAATAGTTACTTCTAACTCTCGGTGTTGATTGCATCCTTACTCATCGATTAACTGCTCTGGTTTAAGCCAGGGAAGAATCGGGCGAACCGGTAGCAGCAGTGGCGAGAGGCTCCTCCCACCCACCCGGATGTCATCAAAAATGCTGTGCAGAAGCATTGCATGTGTGCAAAGTTCACACACACACGCACTCCCCTTCCCGAACTGGTAGCTGAAGTGAAACCCACTACTGCTTCAGACTAAGCTTTCTATGCTTTAAAATTGCAGTAGAATAAATCTGGTAATTGTAGACCTTGGTCATGGAAATCCAAGTTCCTTATACTAAGACTTAAGAGACTCTCCATGTCTATATCGGATCCAGAGCATGAACATTAAAGGACACTGTTTCCCCACCCCCACCCCAGACAAACAAGCATACCGTATTTTTCGGAGTATAGGACGCACCTTTTTACCCTCAAAAAGAGGGTGAAAACCTGGGTGCGTCTTATACACCGAATGCAGCCCCACCCAGCCACCCCCACCCTTTGGCATCTGCCTGCCAGAAATTTACCTCTTTGCAGCAAACAGGGCAAAGCACAAGAAGAGCACAAGAAGAGATAAACTGCTCCCGATCTACAGCTGACAGGCTTGCAAGCCACCTGGTAAAATGAAACTAACTACGGTGGCTGTAATGAGACAAAATGCTGGGAGATAAACTGCTGGCAATATTAGGCTGCTGAAATCAAATGGAGGCAAGCTAGAGCTGCTATGGCTCAAAGCTAGAGCTCTTGCCTTACAATTACGAGGTTGTGAGTTCTATCCTAGGTAGAGGCAGATTCTGTTAATATGTTATTGTTAAATGTTTGTAGAGTGTTCAAATTATTAGACTTATTTTTTAAAGACTGCTTTATTATTGTTCTAGACAACTTAACAAAATGAAGAAGCTTTTTAAAATAAATGCTTGCTCTGAAGAGGCCCAGTGCTATTGTATCTTCTTTTAAATAGCAGAGAATACTTCTAGAAAGCCACATCAATTTTAAAGATCTGTAAAAGTATAATCTGAAATGTCCTGTTTTAGTATTAAGTATTAGTATTAAGTATTAGTATTAAAAGAAGGCAGCTGAGAAACCCTGACTAGTCATGTTTGGAGTAGATCTATTTAAATAATTGGGAGGAGTTAGTGTGATTACATTTAAGAAAACTTTCTGGGATTAATATACTGCCATAAATGTACATTTCTCCAATTCTTTGCCATTTCTATGGGTCAGGCACACATGCACAGAAATACACAGCAAACAGTATATATCATCTGTACTGTTTGCTGTTTGCTGTTTGGCAGATTGCTGGGAGGCAGAGGCCTTTTTTCCTTGTTTTCCTCCCCCAAAACTAAGGTGCGTCTTATACTCCGGTGCGTCTTATACTCCGAAAAATACGGTATATTTTGAAGAATCTTGAATGCCAAGAAATGAGTCTACTCCGATGAGACCCTCCTTGTTATCTCTGATATCACTTTCAGGATCCTATAATAATGTGGCTGAAGGAGTTTACTAGACAACGCCCGTTTGATTCAAATGGGAGCTGATGGCCTTTAAACAGGAATAAGAGGTTGCTAAAATGCAGCTCGGCCCGTAATGTATTGCATGCAGTTGTTCTGCCAAAGAAACCTAAAGGTTGCATAAAGAGCAGGAGGGTATTAGTCCATCCAAGGAAGACCACACAAGATTACTTCATTGAGGCTATAATGGGTTACCTTTGTGCCATTCCCATTCTCATTACAATCAGTGCCACTAGAATGGATTCACGTTGTGCCATTTTCTGCTCTAGTTGCCCGAAGAATTAAGTATTTAAGCCCGCATACAATCCGTGATTGGTTGATCACTCCTCCTGTACGCGCTTTCATGAAGGCCTGGCAGCTTGAAATAGTGAAATTGTCAGAAGATCAAAATGCACATTTGGGAGGGAAATTTTCCTTCTTTGTTTTCATTCCTCCCACCTCCTTTTTTTAAAAAAATCACTTTTTCTGTTCACAATATCTCCAAATGAATTTTTTTAAAAAAGCCAACTACTTCCCTTAATTATGTGTAACTAAGCGTTTCCCCCCCTGTCCACTAGAGGGCCTTAAGTCAAGAAAGGAAACCCACGGTCATCTTCATGCTCTTCCCGCCACATGGCGCCACAGCAATAAAGTTGAAACAAAAGAGAAACTTTTTTAAACAAAATGTTTGGGAGCTCAACCACTACACGGTCCTTTTCAATATCCTGCAAGTAAATGAACTTTGGCTATTATGCAGGAATATTTTTTAAGGGGCTGGAAAAGTTTGCCCATTCAAAGTGAAGGGAACCTGTTCGATTTTTTTTCGCTCGTCCTGCATTTTATCGGCAGCAAGTTCGGATGTAAGTATGCGTCTTTCGGAAACTTCACAATGTGTGGCCGTGGAAGCATCCTCTACTATACACGATTTCCGCATGATCTTTCATATGATTAAACCAATCGGAAGAATCGAAGAACGAGGGCACCAAATATCTGCTGGGGGCAGGGAGCTGAAGCTCTGACTTTCTGTCTCCTTTAAGATTTCTATTTCTCTTTTAGGGGAAATATTCTGCCTTTTTAATATTTCCTAAAGTATTTCATTCTTCTAGGAAAGGGATGGGTGCTAACTTTCTACAATAGGATAGGATAGGATAGGATGGGATGGGATGGGATGGGATGGGATGGGATGGGATGGGATGGGATGGGATGGGATCAGGGGTGGGTACCTCCCTGTTCGGACCAGTTCGCCCAAACTGGTAGCGACCCGCTGGTGATGTCATGATGATGTCACAGATCTGGTTTGGTCAGTGCCGGTCTGTGGGCGCCACCATCTCTTTTTTTGAATTTTTTTTGAATTTTTTTTGAATTTTTTTTGAAATTTTTTTGAATTTTTTTTGAATTTTTTTGAATTTTTTTTGAAATTTCTTCTGAGCATGCACAGAAGCCGAGTTTCAGGCACTGTGCATGCGGTTGCCATCTTGTTTTTGGCTTTTTTTCCCTTGATTTTTTGGTACTGTGCAAGTGCGCGCGCATGAAGCACGTGCGCGCCCACGAGGCGCGGCCACGCAGCATGGGAGGAAGCGAACCGCTAGCAAGGTAAGTTAGAACCCAACCCGGGATGGGATGGGATGGGATGGGATGGGATGGGATGGGATGGGATGGGATGGAATGGAATGGAATGGAATAGAATAGAATAGAATAGAATAGAATAGAATAGAATAGAATAGAATAGAATAGAATAGAATAGAATAGAATAGAATAGAATAGAATAGAATTCCTTATTGGCCAAGTGTGATTGGACACACAAGTAATTTGTCTTCGATGCATAAGCTCTCAGTGTACATACAAGTAAAAATCATAATCATAATCATAAAATACATTCATCATAAATCATAAGATGCAACACTCAGTGATAGTCATAGGATACTAAATAAGCAATCAACATAAATCATACTAAGATACTAAATAATACCATTAATATAAATAATAAGATACAAGCAACAAAGTTATAGTCATTAGAAGACTAGGAAATAGGTAATGGGAAAGATGAGAAGGATAGTAGTAACGCAGCCCTAGTAGGTAGTTTGAGTGTGTTGTGGGAATTAGTTGTTTAGCAGAGCCATACGGGGTTTTACTTCTGTAATCTGCCCAGATTCACCCTGAATGAATCTGGCGGCCATATGAATTTTCTTAATAAATAAGGAAATCCAATAGCAGCAAATTCCATTCTTCCGTGGAACGTGTTCTATGATTCTTCCTCTCATAAGGCTGGAATTGCACTGCATTTAGTTTTCATTGGATGACCCGAGATTCTAATATTATGAATGGTGCGGAAGAAATGGTTCCTATTCCATCAATGATACAACCTTCTTCCCTCTTACTTATCTTATTTCCAAAAAGTTGCAGTTATTCTTTTCAGCATATTTTCCAGTCTTATAGCATCTGTTTTAGTTGTGCTGACCAGAATACATAGTATGTAATATTCCAAGTGTACTAGTACCATAGATTTATACAAGAGTATTATTATATTCATTTTTTAAAAAAAAAAACCTTTTTTCTAATTATTCACTTTTGTTTGTTTGTTTTACAGATAATCACACATTAGATCAGTGCTTCTTAACCTTGGTAACTTTAAGATGTGTTGGACTTCAACTCCCAGAATTCCAAGAGCTGCATATCCCATGCCTCTTGAGTTTCCTTGGAAGCATTTGAGTGAGGAAACTTTGTCAAATACTTCTTTAAAATCCAAATATGTAGCTTTGGATCATCTCTATGAAGTGGGTAATATTTTTCTTCAATAGGTATTACTATCTTCTATACTGAACAAATACAAGATTAATAATATTTTCCCAATTTACTCTAGATACAATATTAGACCATATTTCCGCCTATAGTTGCTTTTTGTTTTGTTTTTTTTCAAAATGGAATTACTTTGGCCCTTCCTAGTCCTTGGAATGGATGACAAGTTTTTCGTTTGTGTTATAAGCCCAGCAATTTTACATTAAGGTTGAAGAATTCAGATGGAAGCTGCCTAGAACTAATATTTATTTATTCATTTTCTTCAAAAAGGTCTGTAGTTTAATTTCACTAAATAGTTCTTCATTAATTCCTTGAAGAAACAGATAAGGTATGGACATCTGTCAGAAATGGTGTAGGGCAGGGGTCAGCAACCTGCGACTCTGGAGCCGCATGTGGCTCTTTCATCCCTCTGCTGCGGCTCCCTGTCGCCGGTCGGCACCACAATTTTGAGAGGAGCTTTCGGTTGGGGGTGGGGAGAAGCAGGGCGTGCCAGGAGGAGATTCTACGGCAAGGGGCGGGTTTTCCGGTCGACTCCACAATTGATAGGGCTTTTGGTTAGGAGTGGTAGAGGAAAAAGGATGCTGCGCTAAGAGGAGACTCTATGGCCGGGTTATCTCCGGGACCGCATTCTGCCTCATACTTCCCTTCGACCGGTTAGGGCCCACAGAGTTGGCCTCCTCCAGGTCCCATCGGCTAAGCAATGCCGGCTGGCGGGTCCTAGGGGGAGGGCCTTCTCTGTGGCAGGCCCCGCGCTCTGGAACCAACTTCCTCCAGAGACCCGAACCATCCCCACCCTGCTGGCCTTCCGAAAAGCCGTTAAGACGTGGCTTTTCCTGCAGGCAGGGGGCAGAGCTTAACTCCAGCTGAACTCTCCCCCGGGTATGCTTGGTTGTTGCATGGTTGTTTTTATATTGCATTTTTAATTTTTATATTATGTTTTTAAATTTTGTTTATTGGTTTCTTGTATTTTCCTATGCTGTACGCCGCCCTGAGTCCTTCGGGAGTTGGGCGGCATATAAGAAAGCCGAATAAATAAAATAAATAAATAAATAAACTGGACTTCTGGTCGGCTCCAGAATTGAATGGGGGGCTTCCGGTTAGGACGTTTGTGGCTCTTTGAGTGTTTAAGGTTGCCGACCTCTGGTGTAGGGTCTCCTGCTTGAGCGGGGGGGGGGGGTTTGGACTACATGATCTACAAGATCCCTTCCAACTCTATTAATCTGTAATGTGCTTTAGATTTTCAACAACGAAAACCAATGTTTGTTGTGTAGTACTTATTATACATTTAGCTCTTCTGCTATTTCCTTCCTACTTTAGCATAACTTTAACATCCTTAACCATCCAAAGAATCAACCGTATTTGACTGGTTTCTTGCTTCAGATATAGTTTTATTCTTAAACATACGGGTAGTCTTTTGCTGTAAAGTCTCCATGTTTATTTTCAATTAATCCATCTTTGTTTCAGTCAATGAACAGCATAAATCAGAGGTAGTCAAAAAAATATATAAAAGGAAAGACACATTAGAGAGCTTCATTTCTAATGACATCCTAGATATAAATATGTAATACTAATAAAGTGTTATACTAAAGATATCCTACGGTTAAACATAATATAAAGCTAAAATTATAACCCTAATCAAAAAATCTGGGAAAACATTATACAGGCAGTCCATTCAAAGTTACAACAGCACTGAAAAAAGTGACTTATCATTTTTCACACGTATGACTGTTGCAACATCCCCATGATCACGTGATCAAAATTCAGATACTTGGCAAATTGGTTCATATTTATGACCGTTGCTGTGTCCCAAGGTCATGTGATTCTCCTTTTGCGACCTTCTGAGAAGCAAAGTCAACGGGGAAGCCGGATTCACTTAATAACCGGGTCACTAACTCAACAACTGCAGTGATTCACTTAACAACTGTGGCGAGGAAAGTCATAACATGGGGGCAAAACTCACTTAACAAATGCCTTACCTAGCAACATAAATTTTGGGCCCAATTGCAAGTCAAGGAGTACCTTTATATATTTATTAGCCTAAAGCATCTCTTGCCATAAAGACTCTTCCCCCCCAATTTGATTAAATTATCCTCTTTTTTTGCCTAGTCATAAGCTCCGTTGATATCCACTCAGATACGGTGACACTTTTTATGAGTTTGTGCTGGTTAATGACCTCAATAAGTTAAGTATTAAATACTTTTCTTGAATGCGGTTGTGATTATCCATAGATAGTAGAAGTAAAAACTGAGCTCCAAACCTTTTGTCAATAGTGATTGAGGAGAACTTGGCAACATTCTTGGAAGCCTTCAGTGAAAAGTCTAAAAGTAGGAGGTGGATAATTTTGATTTCTTAAAGTTACTTTACAGCAGTGTTTCCCAAACTTTTGACATATGTGTACCCCTTCTATAATTTTCGTAACGCTGAGTACCCCTCATAAAAAACATATGCTTTAATAAAAATCAAAATATATTTATTTTTTATTCTTTTGGTACATACACAAAATAAAAATTGTATTTTATAAAAATAATCAAAATCAGTGGAACTTACTAAAGCACGATAACAGGCGCCCGGAACTAACTATTAAAGAAGTAAGTTGTCTCTGTAACGAAGTGCAGTTATTCACGCCGTGTCACGCCTCACAAGACTGTCTAACCGTTAGATAACACTGCAATTCTCCGGCGTTTAAACAGCTCCGCGGCTCAACGTCAACTGTTAATGTTCCCGCAGTTTAAAATTGGCCGAACCTGAGCTGCGCGAAGGATGCGCAGAAGTTCCCACCATTATGAGTTGCGATACAATGTACGATGGCCCGAGTTCACGTGTAAAAACTGCGATACGCGCCTATTTCTTTCCTTGTTCTGTGGGCACAGCTAAGCACGGTGCAGTGGATATTCCCACGTGATCCCCACCAAACTCCGGTGCAACGCGTACCCCCACCAAACTCTTCCCGTACCCCTGGGGGTACGCGTACCACACTTTGGGAAACACTGCTTTACAGTAATTACGTCTTTTGCTGTTTGATGCCCAGTGTTGTGTTTTCTTCAGCATCTTCTGTCTCAGAGCTATTTAATCACTCATATCAGGAAGATTCAAGTGATGAGCTTGGTTATATAATATTAATAGTTGGACTGGCTTATGTGTGACAAAACAGGCTTAAGATCTTTAAGGCTTCACAAGCATTTTGAATTGTATACCCAAACAGGACTGGCAGCCAATATTATTGTTTGGGAATTGGTGCGATGTATTCTCTGTGTTAGCAATTTATATTGTGTATGCATGATATTTCTAGAAAGTCATCAAATAATCTCCTTAAAGGATTACAGCATAGACAATCCTGTTATTAGTTATTAATCTTATTTCTCAATTAATTTTATGGCAATCACATTCATATCGAATTATTTCTTTGTTAAATTGATGTTCCAGCTTTCCTCCAGGAATGTACCTGCCTCCCAGCTGCGTAAGCAAGGCCCTGCCTGAGCTGCTCGAGGCAGTAGCCGGCTTGGCAGTTGAGTTCCCCAGGCTTATGGTGCTGGGGGACTTTAACTTGCCATCTGCTGGCGAAACCTCTGGGGCGGCCCAGGAGTTCATGGATTCCATGACAACCATGGACCTGTCCCAAGTAATCCAGGGTCCGACTCATGAGGGTGGTCACACGCTCGACCTAGTGTTTCTTTCGGGGCAGTGGAGAGATGATCTGAAGATAAGGGACTTAGTCATCACCCCACTGTCATGGTCAGATCATTTCCTACTGAGGCTGGATTTCGCAGCCCCATTCTTCCCCCGCAGGGAGGTGGGACCGACTAAGTGGTTCCGCCCCAGGCGCCTAATGGAACCGGAAGGATTCCAGAGGGAACTTGGGGAAATACCTGAAACCCTGGTACACAATTCGGCTGACTCCCTGGTGGCTGCTTGGAACACCGCAGCATCAGGGGCTCTAGACCGAATTGCGCCTAAGCGACCTCTCTATGGCAGTGGATTCCGGAAAGCTCCCTGGTTTACCGAGGAGCTCCGGGAGATGAAACGCCAGAAGAGACATCTGGAGCGCCGCTGGAGGGCCAGAAAAACCGAGTCTGATCGAACACTATTAAGAATTTACATCAGATCTTATTTAGTGGCGATAAGGGCGGCAAAACGATCCTATTTTTCCGCTCTTATTGCGTCCGCAGATTCTCGCCCAGCCGCCTTGTTTAGGGTGACTCGCTCCCTCCTTGCAAAAGGGGGGAGCGAGGAACACTTACAAGGCAGAGCTGAGGAATTCGCTGAGTTTCTGTCGGATAAAGTCGCTCAGATTCGGTCAAATCTGGACTCCGGCTGGGCAGAGTCCATTGAGTTGACAGGGGCTAGTCTTAGTCCATCATTATGGGAAGAGTTTGGGCCTGTTTCTCCCGAGGATGTGGACAGGGCTGTGGGAGCGATGGGTACCTCCACCTGTTTATTGGACCCGTGCCCCTCCTGGCTGGTTTCGGCTAGCAGAGAGGTAGCACGCGGCTGGATCCAGGTGGTGGTCACCGCTTCTTTGAGAGAGGGATCCGTACCGCAGTCGTTAAAAGCTGCGGTGGTGCGACCCCTCCTGAAGAAGCCTTCCCTGGATCCAGCTGACTTGAAGAACTATCGTCCGGTCTCCAACTTACCTTTTTTAGGGAAAGTTGTGGAGAAGGTGGTGGTTACTCAACTTCTGCAGCTCCTGGATGAAACAGATCATCTAGACCCTTACCAGTCGGGTTTCAGGCGCGGCTACAGTACAGAAACTGCCTTGGTCGCTCTGATGGATGATCTCTGGCGGGCCCGGGATGGGGGAAATTCCTCCATCCTGGTGCTACTTGACCTCTCAG
The DNA here is from genome assembly GCA_023053685.1 of Diadophis punctatus similis. Taxonomy (NCBI): domain Eukaryota; kingdom Metazoa; phylum Chordata; class Lepidosauria; order Squamata; family Dipsadidae; genus Diadophis; species Diadophis punctatus. The sequence goes on from JALIGW010000006.1 coordinate 8,047,439, forward strand.
CGGCTTTCGATACCATCGACCATGGTATCCTTCTGCATCGTCTCAGCGAGTTGGGAGTGGGAGGCACCGTTCTGCGGTGGTTCTCCTCTTATCTTGCTGATAGGATGCAGTCGGTGCTGGCAGGGGGGCAGAGATCGTCCCCTAGGCCCCTATTATGTGGGGTGCCTCAGGGGTCGGTTCTCTCGCCCATCCTGTTCAACATCTACATGAAACCGCTGGGGGAGATCATTCGCAGACATGGGGTGTGTTTCCATCAGTACGCTGATGACACCCAGCTGTACATCACCACCCCGTCTGACTTCAGTGAGGCAGTTGATGTAATGTGCCGGTGCCTGGACGACGTCAGGATCTGGATGGGGAGGAACAGACTCAGACTTAATCCCGATAAGACTGAGTGGCTGTGGATATTGCCTCCTAAGGACTACGACAACTGTCCCTCCGTGGTCCTTGAGGGAGCGAAACTGACTCCCTCGGACCAGGTCCGCAACTTGGGGGTCCTTCTAGATCCACAGCTAAAATTGGACCATCATCTTTCAGCTGTGGCTAGAGGGGCCTTTGCACAGGTTCGCCTGGTGCACCAGTTGCGGCCATATTTGGAGAAGGAGGCTCTACTCACGGTCACTCATGCCCTTGTCACCTCTCGCTTGGACTACTGCAATGCGCTCTACATGGGGCTACCCTTGAAGAGTATCCGGAGACTTCAGTTGGTGCAAAATGCGGCTGCGCGTGCTGTGGTGGGTGTGCCAAGGTACACCCACGTGACATTGATACTCCGCCAGCTGCATTGGTTGCCCATCGGTCTCCGGGTCCAATTCAAGGTGTTGATCACCATCTTTAAAGCCCTTCATGGCTTGGGACCAGGTTATCTACGGGACCGCATTCTGCCTCATACTTCCCTTCGACCGGTTAGGGCCCTCCTCCAGGTCCCGTCGGCCAAACAATGCCGGCTGGCGGGCCCAAGGGGGAGAGCCTTCTCTGTGGCTGGCCCTGTGCTCTGGAACCAACTTCCACCAGAGACCCGAACTATCCCCACTCTGCTGGCCTTCCGGAAAGCTGTTAAGACATGGCTTTTCCTGCAGGCGGGGGGTAGAGCTTAATTCATTCGAGCCCACCCCCCAAGTATGTATGATGTTGAATGGTTGGTGATGATTCTTTTTATAGTGTGTTTTTAATTTTTATATTTGCTTTTAATTAACTTTTTAGATTTTGGTTATTCTTGTATTTTCTCACTGTTGTACGCCGCCCTGAGTCCTTAGGGAGTTGGGCGGCATATAAGAATTCCAAAATAAATAAATAAATAAATAAATAAATTTAACATGGCATGAATAGCACCTCCTTTTAGCATTCGATTTTTAATACTTTTGGAGAAATGGAACTCTCCAAACTCTGTGAAAACGCCGGGAATGAAAAGGTAACTCTTACAAGAATGGTGAAAAATTAAAGCAAAAAGGCATAAAAATTCTGCATGTTTGTTCCTCTCTTGTACACAAACAACAAATGAAATCCATAATATATCCATTCAAGTTGTTCAATGGTTTGGAATAGAAAAAAAAAGGCATTTGAATAAAGTACCAGTTTTTCATAAACACAAACTGTTATAGTATTATATTATTTGTAAAATAGTATGCTTTAATAATACTATATATGCAACTGCAGATTCAAATACTATCAAACACTAAAATTTCTTCTTTTTACTTACAATAAGCATAATCCTCAAAACAATGTTTGTTCTGTATAAGGTGATTGAAAAACTTATTTTAATTGCGTTCTCACTTGAATGCTATGCTTATTTTGGAAGAACGCATTTTAATAGTTTATAATTTTGGGAGAAGAAACTGCGGCCAGATGTTACTTTCTGTTTCAAACAAGGCTTTTATCCACACATTGTAAATATTGCATCCCTTAATTGTTACTCTGAATTTTCAAGCATTGTTACGAAACAAACTGGTCTTTGTCTTGAAGAAGCCATGGCAGAAGGATTTGCTTATTTATGTATAAAAGGGTTTGTTTGTATATTTATTATCCTGCCTTTATTACTTTATATACAGTAGGACTCAAGGCAGCGAACATACCTAATACTTATTCCTCCTTCTATTTTCAACCCTGTGAGGGGAGTTGGCCTGAGAAAGATTGACTGATCCAAAGTCACCCATCTGGCTTTCGTGCCTAAGGTGAGACTAGAATTCCCAGCCTCCGGGTCTCTTAGCCTGATGCCTTAACCACACTGTTTGAAAGCTAACCCCATTAATTTAAAGGCATTTTTACTGGTGGTGTTTTGACATTCATCCCTTTTTTATGGCTGACATTTTATTCATTCTTCACTGCCCTGAATAAAATGAGGGTCTCTTCTGAATAGACATACTGAACATGGAATAACTTGTTTCTAATAGTATCACATCTTTAGCTTCAATATAGCCATAGCACTTAGACCAGGGGTCGGCAACCTTAAACCCTCAAAGAGCCACAAAGTTCCTAACTGGAAGCCCCCTGTTCAATTCTGGAGCTGACCGGAAGTCCGGTTCCCCCATCATAGAGTCTCCTCCTAGTGCGTTGTCCTTTTTCCTCTACCTGTCCTAACCAAAAGCCCTATCAATTGTGGAGCCGACCGGAAAACCCGCCCCTTGCCATAGAGTCTCCTCCTGGCACGCCCTGTTTTCCCTCCCTAACCAGAAGCTGCTCTCAAAATTGTGGTGCCGACCAACGACAGGGAGCCGCAGCAGAGGGATGAAAGAGCCACATGCGGCTCCAGAGCCACAGGTTGCTGACCCCTGACTTAGACTTATATGCCACTTCACAATGCTTTACAGCTCTCTCTAAGCGGTTTACAGAGTCAGCATATTGTCCCCAACAATCTGGGTCCTCATATATATTCATACATATATTAACTATGTAAAGATATACGCAGTAGCATTGCTCATTCTATACTGAATTTCAATATACCACAATCTCTTCCATTACAGGCAAATCCGGCAAATGTTCCATTATATAACTCAATGTAATTCTAAGAAGATACTAATGTGTAATTGGGAAACTAAGGGAGGATCTGTTCGGTGAGGCAAGGTAAAAACACTCCAAAAAAGCAGACCTGTTTTAACCTTTTTTTTTTTTGCTTATCTGGAAAAAGCTGTACTTAGACTGAGAATAACTTTATTGTCACTTTAAATCAGGGGTCTCCAAACTCAGCCACTTTAAGACTTTTGGACTTCAACTTTAAGACTTTTGGACTTCAACTCCCAGAATTCCCAGCAAAGCTGGCTGAGGAATTCTGGGAGTTGAAGTCCACAAGTCTTAAAGTGACCGAGTTTGGAGACCCCTGCTTTAAATGTATACTAATCGGCATACATTAAAATGAAATTTCGTTAAGCTGTTGACTTTCACTCAGCCTCAGAGGACACTACTGAGTCTGCCGCTGGTCATTATCCTTCAGCCCGGTCTGCTTCACAGGGCTGTTGCAGTGGGGATAAATTCGCGCTCTTGGAGGAAAGCCAAGTTATCAACCGAAGGCCCAAACAAAAGAAGTGGGATGCAGGCAGCGAAAGGCTTCCATGGCTTGTTGACTGGAGCCTCTTGTGCTCCAGGTAGTTGTCGACTTACGACCACAACCGAGGCCAAAATTTCTGGTGTTAAGTGAGACATTTGTTATTGAGCTTTCCTGCCTTCTTTTACGACCTTTCTTGCCACGGCTGTTAAGTGAATCACTGCCATTTTTAAATTAGTAACACGGTTGCTAAGTGAATCTGGCATCCCTCACTGACTTTCCTTGTCAGAAGGTCGGGGATTAGATGACCTGGAGGACATGATGACCTGGAGGACATGATGATGGCCAAGCATCTGAATGTTGATCACGTGACTATGGGGATGCGAGTGTGTAAAGCAGTCACAAGTCCCTTTTTTCTGGGCTGTTGTAACGGTCACTAAACGAGCTGTTGTAAGTCGAGGGCTACCTGTACCCAGGAAGCCTGCCCAGCCCCCCCCCCCCCTCTGAGCATGCGTCATCCCGATGCTGCCTGCCTGTCGAGATTTGAATTACGGCTTAGAGGGGATAAGATCTTTTTCCCTTGAAAACTAATCCTTGTCAAATAAAACCCGATAATAAAGTCTAATTAACAAAATATTTATTTCAGTAGAAAAGAATATAAAAACCATAATCTTAATAGCTACATTTCTGCAAACTAGAGGACTATGGCAGAGAGAAGAAAAAAATGCAATGGAATGTTAGACATGCGCAGATCACCTATCACGTGTCTGCTTTGCTAGGAACGTCGGAGTACCATAGAGCAGTGTTTCCTAACCTTGGCAAGTTGAAGATGTCTGGACTTCAACTCCCAGAATTCCCCAGCCAGCGAATGCTGGCTGGGGAATTCTGGGAGTTGAAGTCCAGACATCTTCAACTTGCCAAGGTTGGGAAACACTGCCATAGAGTATAGCATATGATCACAGCTGACAATCAAAATTCACATCCTGACACTGCCAGAGCAGCCCAAGCCGTCCATCACCTGCCTGGCCACGCCCCATCCCGCCCCGCCCTTTCCACGAGGCCTGCCCACGTGCAGGGCGGAGCTGCCTCTCGCTTCCCGCCGCCGGCCCGTGCGCATGCGCGCTCCAACTTCCCCCTCTGCGGGATTCCTGAGGGGATGACATTTGCCCGGGCGGCCGCTTGACCTGAGGGGGCTTTTGACACCCTCTCCCGTCTAAAGCCGCTGAGGGGCAAGCGGGAGGACGGTGCCCCCTTCAAGGAAGCGCCTTTCCGCCTTTGCCAGGGCTGAGGCGGGCGGCTTCTCGCGCCGCCGCCTCGGTCCGTGACGAGCGCGCCCTTTTTCAACGTGGGAAGAGGCGAAGTTGTTGTGGGAGAGGCTTCTCCCCTCCTCCTCCTCCTCCTCTTTCGGGGGAGGGGGGGAAACTTTTTGCCGCTCCCCCCCCTAATATATTCGCGTCGCCTCACACTTTCCCAATGGGTTACCAGCTGCAACGCTCCTGAATAGCGAGCTTAATTGGGTTTTGTCATGCAGAACACCGCCCGTCTTTCTCTCTCTCCCCGCGGGACAAAAGGGCGGGAAGGCCGAAGCCGCTTTGGGGCGATGAGGCGAAGTTTTCTCCCGCTGCAGCTGATTTGCACGCCTCGCCCCTTCGCCTGCCGGACCCCGGTCCCTCCCCGGGGACGGCACCCTTTCGGGCTCCCGAAACGCATTTCGCGCGGCTGCTCGTATTTTTAGAGGCTTTTGAAGCGCTCCTTGTTCCAAGTCCCGTTTTTATTATTATTATTATTATTATTATTATTATTATTTATTATTATTATTATTATTATTATTATTATTATTATTATTATTATTATTATTATTATTATTATTATTATTATTATTATTATTATTATTTTATGCCGCTTGAAAGGGAAGCGCGGAAAGGGCCGCTTCGAGTCCTTTTTCCCCACGTGAGATTGAAAGGGGAAAAAATCCAGACCATTCTAACGACCCATCAATAAAAGGACCAATCAGCTGCTCAGAATTTAAATATCGCTCCAAAGGAACAACCAATCACCGACTGGGGGGGTGTCCTTGGTCCTCCCTTGTTTTCTTGCAGACGTTTCATTACCCTAACTAGGTAACATCATCAATGCTACAGGTAGTAAGGAGGGCTGTTTGCTGATAGCAAGCAGCCTTCCTTACTAGCACTGATCATCTATGGCAGTGTTTCTCAACCTTGGCAGTTTGAAGATGTGTGGACTTCAACTCCCAGAATTCCACAGCCAGCAACGCTGGCTGGGGAATTCTGGGAGTTGAAGTCCACACATCTTCAAACTGCCAAGGTTGAGAAACACTGATCTATGGAGATTCTCAGTCCTCCAAGTCCTGGTTGTCCCAAACGTGTTTTTTCAAGAGGCAACTGGACTTTCTGGGTTTTTTTCTTTTTAAGACATTTCGCTTCTCATCCAAGAAGCTTCTTCAGCTCTGACTGGATGGTGGGAATCCAGTCAGAGCTGAAGAAGCTTCTTGGATGAGAAGCAAAATGTCTTCAAAGAAAAACCAGAAAGTGCAGTTGGCTCTTGAAAAAGCACCTTTGGGATAGCACAGATTGTCACGTAGTGAATATTGTCAGTTGTATGTCTATGCTGGGTGATGCATCCCTATCCTAATATTATGGTACATTCCAATACAAGCAGGACAGGTGATATGATCTGCGCATGTGTGCATTCCTGATTCTCCATTATTATTCTGCCTTTGATTCTGACCGGGAGTGGTCACGATTTATTAGCAAGAATGTAACTATTCAGGATTTATTATTTTTATACCAAAATAAATATTTTCTATTAGACTTTTAATTTCGGCTTTATTTCTGAATGTCTGAATTCCAAGAAAAGATCCACATCGCCTCTATGAGATTTATTCTCACCTTAACACTGATGATGTTACCTAATCATCAGTAATGAAGCATCTGCAGGAAAACAAGCTCAGAGAGCACCAAGGACCCCTCATTTCAACCCTGAGCTACAAATATTCTCCTTTATTGGTACCAACTGACCACACAAGACATAAGCTAAAGAGGAATGCAGGCAGTCCTCAACTTAGGACCACAACTGAGCCCAAAATTTATCTTGCAAAGAAATTTGACAACATTTGTTAAGCAAAACATTGTAGTTGTTAAATTAATAGCACGGTTGTTAAGTGAATCTAGTTTCTTCATTGATTTTGCTAGTCAGAAGGTCGCGAAAGGGGGTCACATGACCCTAGGACAGTGCAACCGTCATAAATGTGAGCCAGTTGTCACGCATCCGAATGTAAATCATGTACCGGTAACCATGGGGATGCTGCAATGGTCATAAGTGAGAAAAATGGTCATAAGTCCCTTTTTTCAGTGCCGTTATAATTTTGAATGGTCACTAAATAAACCATTATAAATTAACTACCTGTAGGACAAGGAAATCCTGCTGATGATGTTACCTGGTCTGGTAATGAAATGTTCAGAAGCTAAATTGAAACAAGCTTGGAGAGCAAACCACTGACAAAATCTAAAAGCTACAAGTATTTTCTATTATTTCTTGATAAGCATGTTTGGATGTGGAGGGCGCAATAGTACAGGTAGTCTTGACTTAACTGTTTAGTGACTGTTCAAGTTACAACGGTACTGAAAAAAGGGACATGACCATTTTTCACACTTACGACCATTGCAGCACCTCTGTGGTCATGTGATCAAAATTCAGATGCTTGGCAACTGATTCATAATTATGGACAGTTGCAGTGTCCAGGGTCATACAATCAACTTTTTCAACCTTTTGACAAGCAAAGTCAGGTTCACTTAACTGGGTTGCTGTTTCGCTTAACGATGGTAAGAATAGTGGTAAAATTGGGCAAAAGTTACTTAACAAATGTGTCACAATTTTGGGCTCCATTGTCATAAGTTGAGGACTTCCCGTACACAACCACACCTCGGGGAAATCAGACACACATTTGGCTCACTTGTGCCCCTTCAGAGGAGTGGAGTTCATCTCACAGGTTCCTGGCTCTCTGCTCGGGTGGCGTGGGGATCCACGGGCAGAGTGGCCACTAACCATAATTGGCGGCTAACAATTAGCTGCCACCTGCTCCTCTTCCTCCTTTTCTGCTGGTTGTGTGGACACCTGGAGTCAGGACGGTGTGTTGGATGCAGCTCCTCAATGCTTGCAAAATTGCTATTCTGCCTTCATGACCTAAGTCCTCAGGGAAAAGACACTTTTCCACAATTCTCCCCATTAATAATGTTTCATTGCCGGGTCTTTCTGAAGGACCTGGCATGCCTCATCTGCCTCCCTGGTTTGAAAAGATGCCAAATTAACTGCCAATTTCCTTTCCCTTGTGCTTTTAGCCCTCAGGGAATCATCCCAAAGGTCCCTGCAAGCACTGTCAAAGGAGGAAGTCACCTGGCTAGAGGATGTCCCCCTTTGGACCCCCTGCACAAGACTCTCAAAAGGAGCCCTTTCTCTCCGCACACGGAGTACTTTTCTCTCCCACCAGCGCTAATTCCCACTTTTCTTCCAATTTCGTCATTTAGCTTCTGAAAGAAGCTAATGTGATTCTGTAGCATTTTATTTATTTATTTATTTTAAACGCTCTTATAGGCCGCCCAATCCCGTGGGACTCAGGGCGGCGTACAACATGAATAAGAGGCGTACATTTAAAAACAGTCGTCATTAATTTAAGTTAAAAATATAATTAAAAAGAAGACATTATAAACACAACATTCAGGGGGAATCTGGTTGTCCTATTCACCCCATCTGCCGGAAGAGCCATGTTTTTAAGGCTTTACGGAAGGCCAGTAGGGTGGGGATGGTCCGGATCTCTGGTGGCAGTTGGTTCCAGAGGGACGGGGCTCCCACAGAGAAGGCCCTCCCCCGCGGTCCCGCCAACCGACATTGTTTGGCCGACGGGACCCGGAGGAGGCCCTCTCTGTGGGACCTAACCGGTCTTAGGGAGGTATGTGGTAGGATGCGGTCCCGCAGGTAGCCTGGCCCTGAGCCATGTAGGGCTTTAAAGGTAGCGACCAACACCTTAAATTGCACCCGGAGGCTGACTGGTAGCCAATGCAGCTGGCGAAGGATAGGTGTTACGTGGGTGTATCTCGGTACACCCACTACTGCACGCGCAGCTGCATTCTGTACCAGCTGGAGTCTCCGGATGCTCTTTGAGGGTAGCCCCATGTAGAGCGCGTTACAGTAGTCTAGCCGTGAGGTGACAAGGGCATGAGTGACTGTGAGCAAGGCCTCCCTCTCCAAGTAAGGTCGCAATTGGTGCACAAGACGGATTTGTGCAAAGGTCCCCCTAGCCACAGCTGAAAGATGTTGCTCCAATTTTAGCTGTGGATCTAGGAGGACACCCAAATTGCGAACCTGTTCTGAGGGAGTCAATTTTTCTCCCCCGAGAACCAAGGAGGGACAGTCGACATAGTCCTTGGGAGGCAATATCCAGAGCCACTCAGTCTTGTCTGGGTTGAGCCTGAGTCTGTTCACTGCCATCCAGACCCTCACATCGTCCAGGCAGCGGCACATCACATCAACTGCTTCACTGAACTGACACGGGGTGGAGATGTATAACTGGGTATCGTCAGCATACTGTTGATACCTCACCCCATGTCGTCGGATGATCTCACCCAGCGGTTTCATGTAAATGTTAAACAGGATTGGCGAGAGGACCGAGACCTGTGGCACCCCGCAAACCAGGGGCCTAGGGGCCGACCTCTGTCCTCCTGTCAACACCGACTGCGTCCTGTCAGAGAGATAGGAGGAGAACCACTGTAAAACAGTGCCTCCCACTCCCATCTCCCCAAGACGACGCAGAAGGATACCATGGTCAATGGTATCGAAAGCCGCTGAGAGGTCAAGTAGCACCAGGATGGAGGAATGACCCCCATCCCGGGCTCGCCAGAGATCATCCATCAGCGCGACCAAAGCAGTCTCCGTACTGTAGCCGCGCCTGAAACCCGATTGAAAGGGATCCAGATAATCAGTATCCTCCAATAGCCGCAGGAGTTGGAGCGACACCACCTTCTCAACAACCTTACCCAAGAGCATGCTCCTGTCCTTCACCGATATTCTTTCTTAATTTTTTATTTTTATTTATTTATTTGTCAAAACGTGTACAAGATAACAGGTATGTTATAAACATAAACAAAAGCAAACAGGCCCACAACATCCTCTCTTACAGATGCCTTTGCGCTTGCTTTTTTTTCCCCACTGCCAAACTCTTACACGTGCTAGTTTTTGCCCCAAGGCTAGAAGTTCATCCCACACCCTTAATAAATGTGTAAGCCTAGATACTCAGGCTAGGTTCACCCTTACTTCTCATCCATAATGTGATTTGTAAACTCAGCCATCCTACTTTTTAAACTGTGAACCGTTGCTTAGCATGACCATTGAACTCTTCCTCTGTGGCTCGTTGAACAAGCTACAATTGGAACAGCATTTAGATTTTTAGAGCAATGTGTGAATCTATCCATGCTGTCATTTTTCACATCTGTCTGTTCATCTTTATTCCGGATCACAGAAAAGCTTGCATTCCTTCTCTTGCTGTTAATTAAGAGATAAATATGGTACACAACTACTTCCATAATATCCTTTCTGCACAGTTAGATGACGAGACCCTCATCCTGACTGCTGAAAGATGGAATTTAGCCTAATTTCTTTTGTCTTTGACGGTCGTGACTCCCTCCTTTGTGTGGCTGTATCTCCTCTTTTCTCATCATCACTGATGTATCCCCTTTCTCATAAATTAGATCTTTCACACATTTCTGCATAAATTCATTCATTCTTAACCTTCTACTTTTGGCATATCCTTCCCCCCCCCCTTGCATACACATACTTGCACTGTGCACAAAGTCTCAAGCTTGCACTAAACATACTTGGGGCATTTACTCACTAGCAATTCCTGGCATCTTCTGAATTAACAATGCTGATACAAGCAGGCTTTAATGACCAACTGCTGCCCTTAGACCAGGGGTCAGCAACCTTAAACACTCAAAGAGCCATTTGGACCCGTTTCCTACAGAAAAGAAAACACCGGGAGCCACAAAACCCTTCCCGTGCCTGACTATTTCCTGAGTGGCCACAGAACTAGCATATGTAGTTGAATTAAACGTTCTGTTTTCTTCTGAAACTTTTCTTTTCTTGGATTTATCCATGGTTGGCCTACAGGGAGTCGAAAAGCTCAATAAATCACGTGCCGGAGGGATCACACATTGGCGGTTGTGATGCATATTTTGAGCGATGGAGCCGCAGCAGAGGGATGAAAGAGCCATATGTGGCTCCAGAGCCACGGGTTGCTGATCCCTGCCTTAGACCAATAATCGTGACAGAGGAAACGGCCCTGAAATCTGAACTTGAGTAGTGGGAGGAAAGAGTGAATAAAAATCAATCCACCTGCCTGGGAATGAGAGAAGGTGAGCAATAGTTTAGCTGAGGAGGGAGAAGAGCAGAGGAAGAAAGAAAAGAGAAATGGTCCTTTCCAAAAGCTAAAAGGCCCTCATGAACAAGAAAGGAGAAGTGAGGGGGGAAAAATCCATGTTGCAGCTCTCCTTTCTTAAGGCCAAACTTCTAAAAGTTTTTAGAGGCAATTTTGGGAGTTTCAGGAGAGCAAATCTGATATCCCCAAGGTATTTGTATTCCTTCTTTCCCAAACAAACACAACACTTATCTGCTTAAAGGCAAGATTCAATTTCTGCCGTCTCCAAAGCCCATCCTACACAGGTGATTGACGTAAGGATCTGCATCCCACTTTATTGTCCAACTCCGCATCCCTCACTTTGTTTGACTTTGGGAAGCATAACCCAATGAAACCGGCAGGTCAAGTCCCCCATCCAAATCCATTCTTTCCCTAAGTGGATTTTCCTCCTGGAGTGCCCTGGTTAAGGCAGCTTTGCTTGAAGTGTCATCCCCTTGAATTGTTTTTCAGCTCCGGGCCTCAAGGGAGCCAGGCAGGAGTCACTTACTCAGAGCTGGGGTGCTAAATACAAAGTCATCAAAGTGCTCCTCTGCTTCTTGTCTTAAAGTGACAGGCCTTCTTCATTGCCCTGTTTGAACTAAGCCTCCTGCCTTTCAGGGTCCTTCTATTTATCTTTCTCTGCTAGTCAGGGAGAAAGCAGGCATTAAAAAGCAAAGCCTCGGGCAGTGCCAACTTTGGCTCTTCAGCAGATTGAATTTGTCACCCCTTCATAAATCTGGAGTGACTTCGTTTCCACGAGATGAAAATGTGTGTCCTGAATAGGAGTTTCTCTCTGAATAGCTAGATTTTGCAACGCCTATGGGAGGTTTTTATTAACTCAGCTAATACAGGAGATCACAACTGACTGCCCTTGGAAACTAAGCAGGATCAGCTCTGGTTAGAACCTGGATGGGAGATGGCCTAGGGCTGTGATGGCGAACCTATGGCACGCGTGCCAGAGGTGGCACGCAGAGCCCTCTCTGTGGGCATGCGCGCTGTCGCCAGCTGGTCTTCTGATTTCAGGCGCACATGCGCGCTGGCCAGCTAGTCTTTGTGGGCCGTAGACCGTACACCGGAGCTCCGTAAAATGGACCAAAAACGGCTAAAAAACAGGCCATTTTCTGGTCCTTTTTTGGGCCGCTTTCAGGCAGTTTTTTGGCGTGAGTAGGCGGCACGAAAAAGAGCCCGGAAAATGGCCCCCAAAACAGCCTGAAAACGCCCCCCACAACGGCCAATAAAACAGGTATGCGCGCACCGGCCAGCTGGTCTTCGCGTTTCCAGTGCTCTGGCGTGTGCACATGCATGCAAATGCACGCAAGTTCCGGTTTGGGCATTCGGTGCAGAAAAGGTTCGCCATCACTGGCCTAGGGAATTGCAGTCTCCAAGCTACACTGGATGTCAGAGGTGTGTGCATGTATCCCAGGAAAAAGCAAGGGTAAAGCACTTTCATATTGGCACCAACAATGCTACATGAAATCATCAGATGAATCTCCTTGGAAGATACTTGATTTTAAAGATGAGATAATTTTCAATGGCTCTGTAGAAACTAGAATGATTTATTTTAATACTGTAATTCCCTCATTCATCAAGTGATTTTCAGTCTGACTAGCTCATGAAAATCCGAATTTCAATTATGGCTTACATGATTGCATTCTTAAACTTACGGAGATCCTATCTGCAAATACTATAAAGATACTTGGGAGCCATCTAGATTTTCACTGGTTCCTATGGACCACCAGAAGGGATCTGTAGAGAGATCTCAAAACACCCAGTTAATCAAGCCATTTCTGATCAGTATCGGGTCTCCTTTCAAACTGTTTCGAAAGCACATTTGGAGGAAGCTTATTTCTTCTGTGGAGTGAAAACATAAAATCTGCCTAGTTAAAACTCTACATTGTTAACGAGGTTGGCCTTTTAGCACAGTTGCACTACCAGTAGAGTTGAAATCTGCTTTCTAAGGAGATCTTCCTTTTAAACACGTTTAGGAATTCTTGCAGCAACTGACTGACTAGTACATGCAAATCCTGATTCCTATTTTTGACCAAGCAGCCTGCAATTATAGCAATTAAATCCAGCATTCAGTTTCATAACTGTATTCTACCTCAAAGTTTCTTTATATGCAGTGAGGAATATAAATGGACGACTCTTTCAATAGCTCATTCAAGCTACACTCCCTGAAACGCTTATTGCTATCAAAAAAAGAGTAAATCTTTTGAACAATCTCCAACTGAAGCAAAAGGCACTGAAAGTGTTTGATAATGACTAATTGGTGTCAATTATAATCTGAATAGTTTTATTATGGCCGGGCAAACCATAGATTAAAAAGTAGGTACTTACCAATTGAAAGTTATTTGCAAGTAAACCCCATTGACTTTGTTACGTTTTGTAAATAATATTACAAATTATCAGAGAGAAGTAATTCAAATCGCTGAGAAATGGCTCTTCTTTGAAGAGAAATGCCTATTGAAGGAATAGCCTCAAGATATGGGCTGAATTAAATTTTGTGAAAGCTTTTCTTACATATGAAGCATGGCCCAGCTTAGTGTAATTAAGTTATAATAGGTAATTAGTTGTCTGCTGACAACCTCTTGCCAGAGTGGGAACATGATTATTATTTAGAAGAGAGTTTTGGCAGCCCGAAAAGAAGTTCGCAATTTGTGGACCATGAGACAAAAACAACTTTTGGATGTGTGTCCAGGGGCATCTAAATTGGCTTTCTACTGGGGAGAGGCACAGCTGTCTCCTCATAACTTGCTGGTAATCCTTGTTGGAGCTGTAGTGTAAATCCAGAAGTTGGACCGCTATCCTTTCTCACACTAGCCACATGGGCATTGTTGCACATGGTTCTAAGTTTTCTGATGTTACAGGGAACATTGGTTCTAACCACTGTCCAAAAAGGGGCCTTGTGTAGTTGATGCCGAACTAAATTCTCCTCTCTGTTCACCATGCTGGTTGGATATGTGGAGGGCTCAAGCCCAACAAGATCTGGAACGTTCAACCTGAATTAAGAGAAATGGTGGCAAAGAAAAGCATAGGAAGCATTAAAGATGAAGAAGCTACAGCAATGGACTAGATCGGCCTCTTCTGCCCTCCAGATTTAGAAAAAGTAATCTAAATCTAAGTTGGATTATAGAATGTGATTCACATTTTCATTAATGTACTAATTTCTCCTTCCCATTACCGTATTTTTGGAGTATAAGACGCACCTTTTTCCTCCCTAAAAGTGGCTGAAAATTTGGGTGCGTCTTATACTCCGAATGTAGCTTTTTCTGAGCTTTTTTTTCCCAGCCCTAACCAGGTGCTAACGATCTTCCCAGCTCTTACTGGCTTGCAGGCTCTTTCATTGTTACTCTCTCCAAAGAATGTTTTTCCAGCCCTAAGTCTTTGCAGGGTTTTTTTCATTGCTCTACTTGCTCTGAAAAAGTTTTTTTCTAACCCTAACCAGGTGCTAACAATCTCCCCAGCTCTTACTGGCTTGCAGGCTCTTTCATTGTTACTCTATCAGAAGAAGGTTTTTTTAAGTCCTAACCAGGGGATAAAATAATGTGCTGAAGCTGACCAGACTAAGGACGTTAGCCAGATGAATACCTGGTAGGCAGATTTCCCCCCCTATTTTCCTCCCCAAAAACTAAGGTGCGTCTTATACTCCGGTGCATCTTATACTCCGAAAAATACGGTATATTAGCTATTAGAGGGGCGTGCATAAGTGCACCAGCGTGCCTACCGTCCCTGTCCTAATGTTCCCTCTTATCAGTACTCATCTTATGTATATAAACAATGTTATATCTATGTATATTACCAACACGTACTTGACAAAAATAATAAATAAATAAATAAATAATAAATAAATAAATAAATAAATATCCCAAGATGGGAGTAGCTTTGCAGGGGGAGAGGTTCCGAAAGCACCCTGTGTTTTTGAAGGGTCAGTTCTATTTCTTTTGAAAGGGGCCACCCCACATGGCCTGGGAAATGGGGACAATGCAGCAACTTCGCTTGTCCTTTGAATCAAAAATGGGGAAGGAAGATACAGGATAGATTCCAAAAACTCCTGCAAGTGACCACAACAGCCTGATTTATCAGATTTCACATGCTTTAAAAAAAAACCAAATGAAGTTTTGATCAGACCAGGGTAACTACCGTTTCCTGCAGACACCACTAAATCAAGCAGTTTTGCACCATTTTTAAAGTAGTGTCTGTTTTTAAGCCGTTTCAGAAAGGGCCGACTATAAGACCTTTGAGTACCATTTACCTGAACAAATGAAAGCAAGGGCCTTTGTAGCAAGCCAGCCCTTGATGGAAGGAGATGCACTTCATGAGTCTGGTTAACACAGAAAAAGCCTTCGGGGTAACCAAAAAGGGAGAAATTTGCAAAGTTTTTACAGAGTTTCTCTACACAAGGCCAGTACTTCCCGCCTTTTGTTTTACAAAGTTGCTGGTTTAGGGTACTTTTGTTGCCCCTTTTTCTTTTTCTTTTTTCTTTTTTTAAAAAAGCAGATTCCACCCCCCACTTCTGGTCCGACCTCATTTATTTAAATAAATATAAATATACATTTGATATAAAACTATTTCCCTACAAACCAGAGCATTCAAGCGACTCTCCAGGAGATTCTTCCCCCCCTCCCCTTCCCATGTCAGATAAAGATCGGTACAAAACAGGTTTCCGTCGAGTTTTCCCCGTCTCTTCTACTCTTCTAAACCTTCTCTCCTAATTTTGGGGGTGAATGAGGCTGCGGGCGCTTTCCTCCGCCGTTGACGTGGCAGGGCGGGGGGCACGGGATCTGGGTCTCCCGCTTTTGGGGAAGCAACCAGATCGGCAGCTGTTTGGGGTAGGCAAACACCCCGAGTTCGGGACCCGATCAAAACAACCGAGGGGAAACTCTGTATCGTTTTTCGTCTTTTTTTCGAATCCGGCTGGGGGCTCTCTGGCCGGTGGCGATTGTCCGCGGAGAGCTACAGTCCTGGGTGTGGGGGGGAAGCCCCTCACAACGGGGAGACTTCCTTGTCTTCGTTCGCCGAGGCCGGAGACAGCGACTCTTCGTCCTCGGATCTGGGGAAGCGACCCGGGTTGCCGGCGCAGCTGCAGCCGCCGTGCGTGTTCCGCTGGGCGCCCTTGCCTTCCTTCTTGTGCTTCACTCTCCGGTTCTGGAACCAGATCTTCACCTGCTTCTCCGACAGGTTGAGGTACGTGGCGATCTCGATCCGCCGCAGCCGGGACAGGTACATGTTGGCCGAAAACTCTCGCTCCAGCTCCAGAAGTTGCGTGCTGGTGAAGGCCGTGCGCATCCGCTTGCCGTTCTGCAGCGGGCCGGCGCCGTCCGAACCTCCTGCGGGGGTGGGGGAAACCCAGGGGGGAAAAAAGTCCGGTTAAAAAGCCCAGTTTAACCCATCCTTCTCGTCCACCTGTCCTTCCTGGCATCCTGGACCACAAACCCCTTTACGTTCCCACCAATTCCCCAACACACACACACATCCCCCCCCTCTCTCTCTCTCTTTCTCGCTCTCTCGCTCTCTTTCTCTTTCTCTCTCTCTTTCTCTCTCTCTTTCTCTCTCTTTCTCTATCTGTCTCTTTCTCTCTCTCTGTTTCTCATTCACTCTCTTTCTCTGTGTTTCTCTCTCTCTCTCTTTCTCACTCTCTTTCTCTCTCTCTGTTTCTCTCTCTCTTTCTCTGTCTGTCTCTTTCTTTCTGTCTCTGTCTCTCTCTCTCTCTCTCTTTCTCTCTTTCTCTCTCTGTTTCTCTCTCTCTCTTTCTCTATCTCTCTCTTTCTTTCTCTCTCTCTCTCTCTGTTTCTCATTCACTCTCTTTCTCTGTGTTTCTCTCTCTCTGTGTTTCTTTCTCTCTGTGTTTCTCTCTCTCTCTGTTTCTCTCTCTGTTTCTCTCTCTGTCTCTCTCTGTCTCTCTCTCTCTCTCTCTCTCTCTCTCTCTCTCTCTCTCTCTCTTCCGTTTTTGCTTCCCAACTCCTGTCAATTACAGGGCGAATGCCTTTGAACATGGAGGCTCCACACAATCCCCTTGATGGATTGAAAACCCTGCGCTCGATTTGGCTAAAGGCCGCCTTCTCAGCCATAGGAAGTTAGGTGTTAACTTGCCTCGGGGCTGAATGAAGACTTTCGCCCGCATCTCCCACCCGCCGCTTCGCTACGGAGGGGTGCGACTTTTGCTATGGCGCATCGGGAAGGGAAGGGGTTTTTTTTCACCCATCTCTTCGCTCCCCCCCCCAGATGGAGATTACGCGGGTTCCTTTCCTTGGTCCAAGAAGAGAGACCCCCCCACCTTAAGACCCACCGTCTCCTGTCTCCTAAGCTAGAAATTGGAGTTATTCGATGGGAACAATCAGGCATCCTTCAATAATATATATCTATAATCTTCTGGCAGGGCGCCCTTCCAGGATAACGCTGGAGGTCTATAGGTCCTAGGGTGGCTGGGACGCATGGGATTTGAAATCCAAACAATCTGGGTGGGTCAGATTGTTCTCTTTTCCTCAGTCCAGAAGGCCCCGCTTCCGGATAAGCGGTGCGCACCTTGCGCAGAGATCTTCAAACTTGGCAACTTTAAGACTTGTGGACTTCCAACTCCCAGAATTCTCCAGCCAGCATAAAAGTCTTAAAGTTGCCAAGTTTGGGGACCCCCCCCTGACCTTGCGGAACTGTTCTTGGTTCTAATGGATAATTCGGCTCCAGGAGGAAGAGAAGGCAGGACTCCCCCGAGCGGCTCCTCCGCAGAA
The DNA here is from genome assembly GCA_023053685.1 of Diadophis punctatus similis. Taxonomy (NCBI): domain Eukaryota; kingdom Metazoa; phylum Chordata; class Lepidosauria; order Squamata; family Dipsadidae; genus Diadophis; species Diadophis punctatus. The sequence continues at coordinate 8,065,107 of JALIGW010000006.1, forward strand.
CCCTTCACTTCATCAGGTGCGGCTTCTCACCTGAGCGCGCGCGCGCGGGGGGGAGAGAGGAGCGCCTTCTTAGCCCCGGCTTGAAGCCTGCCGGTGAACTTGGGCCCAAAAGTTCCCAGATCTCCACGGGGTCCCAAAAAGAACCCCGGAGCCCAAGAGTCTTTTCCTTAAGACGAGGTTCTAGGGAAGCGGAGCAAGGGAAGGTCAGGCGGCTCCTTTCCAGAGGCGCGACCCTTCCGAGAGGGCAGGGGGGCATCAGCGGCCGGGGGGGGGTCCCAAAGGAGCTGAGCCAGCGCAGATCGACCACCCTCCCTCCCTCCTTCCCAGAGCCCCCCCCCCGGGGGAGGGGAAGGACCTACCCAGGCCGAGGCAGTGGAAACGCCGGGGGTCGCTCATGCCGCAGGCGGCCGCTGCGCAAACAGGTGGGTGGGCCAAGGCTTGAACCGCCGCGGATGCCACCGAGCCCGGGGGCGGCTGCTGCTGCTGCGAGGCCGTCTGCAGCTGCTGGACGTGGCTCATCCGGGGGCAGAACTGACCCTCGCCGCCCGGAGCAAAGTGCCCCTTAAGCAGCGGGAGGGAAGCGGCGACGGCGGTGCCTCCTCCACCCGCCGCGCCCGCCCGGGCCGAGGCGTGCAGGTGCGAGGTGACACAGAGCGGGCAGAGGCAGAAGGAGCCGCCGCCGCCGCCGCTGCCGCTCTTGCGCGACGGGCAGGCGGGCCCGCCTGCTACGGACATGACCAGCGGCGCCGGCACGCCCAGCGGAATGAGGAAGTCCTGCCCGGGGGGCGGCGGGGGCGGCTCCGCCAGGGAAGGCACCGCCACCGGCCTCGCCGCCGCGTCCTTGACGATGAGCGAGTCCACATAGAAGGAGCGCGACATCGCGGACAGGTGCTCGCTTCGGGGTTTAGCCGGGGACCGCCTTCCTCTCTCTCTCTCTCTGGGGTCGCTCGCCTCCGCGAAGTCCCTGGGGCGAGCTCGGAAGGTGCTTAAGGCTGGGAGACGAACAAAGGGGGGCTCGCCAGAGGGCTGGTCTTAAAAGCGACCCCCCCTTCTCTCTCTCTCTCTCTCTCTCTCTCTCTCTCTCTCTCTCTCTCTCTCTCTCTCTCTCTCTCTCTCTCTCTCTCTCTCTCTCGCTAGACCTCCCCTGGATCTCCCTCTTTCTCCCCCCCCACCGCCCCACCGCCTACTCCCCGTGCAGCGATTTAGAGTAACTATTTCACGCACGTGATGCCTTGGCAATCGGCGCGCCTCCAAAAGCCGCTTGTTCGGAGCCCTTTCAGAGGATTTCCCCCTCCCTCCCTCCCCGAAACAAAGCGTATGGGGATGGGGGGGGTGAGAAGCTTAGCGAGAGGCGGGTGTGTGTTTTGTTAATTCATTGGGGTTCGCGAGGGGCGGCCTCTCCGCCTCTGCGCTCCTTTGCCCCCTTTTTTTTGCAAGACCGTCCGGGAGGCGGCAAGTTACAACTTCGCCGCTGGCTGCCAGTCCCGGTTGAATTCAAGGACGGGGGCTTCCCCTCCCTCACCACTACCACCACCCCAACGCTTCTCCCTGCCCTCTTCTTTGCTTGCCTACCTTGTCGACTTGCGATGGCCGGGCTGCGCTCACCTTAGTTACTGAATTTGCCCGACGTCTGGCTTTCCACCACACGCCGGTGGAAGGGACTGGGTTCACAGTAAACTAAAGGGACTGCCTTCACGGTACACTAAAGGGACTGGGTTCACAGTAAACTAAAGGGACTGCCTTCACGGTACACTAAAGGGACTGGGTTCACAGTACACTAAAGGGACTGGGTTCACAGTAAACTAAAGGGACTGCCTTCACGGTACACTAAAGGGACTGGGTTCACAGTACACTAAAGGGACTGGGTTCACAGTACACTAAAGGGACTGGGTTCACAGTACCCTAAAGGGATTGGGTTCACAGTAAACTAAAGGGACTGCCTTCACGGTACACTAAAGGGACTGGGTTCACAGTAAACTAAAGGGACTGCCTTCACGGTACACTAAAGGGACTGGGTTCACAGTACACTAAAGGGACTGGGTTCACAGTAAACTAAAGGGACTGCCTTCACGGTACACTAAAGGGACTGGGTTCACAGTACACTAAAGGGACTGGGTTCACAGTAAACTAAAGGGACTGCCTTCACGGTACACTAAAGGGACTGGGTTCACAGTACACTAAAGGGACTGGGTTCACAGTACACTAAAGGGACTGGGTTCACAGTACCCTAAAGGGATTGGGTTCACAGTACACTAAAGGGACTGGGTTCACAGTACACTAAAGGGACTGGGTTCATAGTACACTAAAGGGACTGGGCTCACAGTAAACTGAAAGGGACTGGGCTCACAGTACACTAAAGGGAGTGGGTTCAGAGTACACTAAAGGGAGTGGGTTCACAGTACACTAAAGGGACTGGGTTCACAGTACACTAAATTAAATCACCCCTCCCCCCCCAAAATATAAACCCTGAGTGAAAAACTAACCAAACTTCTCCCGGTGGTCCAAATGCAGCCCACTCCCCCTCTTTTAACCCCCACCCCCGATGTGTGGCGGCCGTTATACGAACGGCGCCACAGAAGCATCTTTTCAGCGCCGTGTATAACTACATAGGTGCGGCTATAACGAGGGAGAAATTGAGTGCTACGGTCTGATTCCAAGGTGATCCCGCGGAAACTCGCTTGGCTGTCCAACCCAACCCTAGGGCTCCCGTCTCTCCTCTCTTAATGGGATGCCGTGTTGGGGGGGGGAGTCAGGCTGTGTTTTTAGGGCAGCCTTTTCGGACCAGGTGCTGGGCTGAAGGTGAAAAGTCATTCAATTCATTTGGGCACCATATTGGGGAAAAGCAGTTTCGGGGGGAAAAAAATCCAGTCCCTGCGCTGGTCCTTCTGTCCAGCCCGCCGGCGATGTAATTGCTGGGGTGCCCCATCGCTCTGGACAAAAGGCCTCTCTCCATCAGTGGCTTGATTGAGCGCACCCCAGATATAGATTCCATACCCACGTCCATTTGGAACAAAGGTTCCTTTTGATTTCAATGGGAGTTACCTCCGAGTAAATAGGATAGGCTTTGTGGATTCGAGGCTGGACGTTTCCACGGGTGGAGCAGAATAGGATACAAAAGTAGCGGTGGTCGTTTAGATCTTCTGCCGCTCTAATTCTGAAGATATAAGGGGGACGGGTTTTTTTCCCCTTCAGGTAATTCCGAAGCTCCTTTGCTCGTCTTGACACGCGTTCACACCGAGAGAGTGTTCATCAGCGAGGTCCCCTTTCTAATTACCCACTGATTTTTCTTTCGCGTCGCACTTAACTCTCACGTATTCAGCGCAAGGCTGGAATCCTTATTCCCTTTTTTACTTCGGAGCGAATCCCGCTTACACCGAGCTTTACCTCTGAGAAAATGGGGGCGTACCCGATCAACTCGACTAGATTCCGTTGATCGAAATGATCAAATGGGTCGCTGTTTTTCATTCAGGGCCAAAGGGAAATAGGAGCAGGCCTTCACAATCGACGCATAGTCCCAAGGATTACTTTAGTGCAAGGGTCCCCAAACTTGGCAACTTTAAGACTTGTGGACTTCAACTCCCAGCAAAGCTGGCTGAGGAATTCTGGGAGTTGAAGTCCACAAGTCTTAAAGTTGCCAAGTTTGAAGACCTCTGCTTTAGAATAGAATAGAATTCTTTATTGGCCAAGTGTGATTGGACACACAAGGAATTTGTCTTTGGTGCATGTGCTCTCAGTGTACATAAAAGAAAAGATACATTTGTCAAGAGTTCATAGGGTTCACGTAAGCAATCGGGAAACAATCAATATGAATATAAATCGTAAGGATACAAGCAACAAGTTACAGTCATACAGTCATAAGTGGGAGGAGATGGGTGACAGGAACGATGAGAAAAACTAATATTAATAGTAATGCAGCCTAGTGAATAGTTTGACAGTGGTGAGGGAATTATTTGTTTAGCAGAGTGATGGCGTTTGGGGGAAAACTGTTCTTGTGTCTAGTTGTCTTGGTGTGCAGTGCTCTATAGCGACGTTTTGATGGTAGAAGTTGAAACAATTTATGTCCAGGATGCGAGGGGTCAGTAAATATTTTCACGGCCCTCTTTTTGACTCGTGCAGTATACAGGTCCTCAATGGAAGGCAGGTTGGCAGTAATCGTTTTTTCTGCAGTTCTGATTATCCTCTGAAGTCTTGTTGGGTTGCAGAACCAAACCAGACAGTTATAGAGGTGCAGATGACAGACTCAATAATTCCTCTGTAGAACTGTATCAGCAGCTCCTTGGGAAGTTTGAGCTTCCTGAGTTGGCACAGAAAGAACATTCTTTGTTGGGCTTTTTTGATGACGTTTTTGATGTTAGGTGACCATTTTAGGTCTTGAGATATGACAGAACCTAGAAATTTGAAGGTCTCTACTGTTGATACTGTGTTGTCTAGTATTGTTAGTGTGTAGGATCTCTCACCTCTCATTTACTGGAAATGTCTATGGGAGATTCTCAGTTATCCAGGTCATGGTTGTCTCAAAGGTGCTTCCCCACCCCCTAAGAGGCAACTGGACTTTTGGGTTTTTCTTTGAAGACGTTTCGCTTCTCACCCAAGAAGCTTCTTCAGCTCTGAGCTTCTTGGATGAGAAGCGAAAAAACGGTCTTTCAAAGAAAAACCCGAAAGTCCATTTGCCTCTTGAAGAAAAAAAAAAGCACTTTTGGGAGGTTTACTGGACAATTGACTTCAACGAGTAAAAGTTGAGTTGAGTAAAATCAGCAGGAAGAAAGTAAGGCTAGACAACCTCTGGATTTCCACCGAGTGCTTGAATGCAACCCGGTAGTTTTCGTGCCAGTGGCTGCTACTGTCATTACAGAATACAGAGTTGGAAGAGGCATTGATGGGTTTTGTTTGGTTTTTGTTTTGACCCTCCAGCCTTCCGCTCTAGATCTGCAGATTTGCTCCCATCCTAAGTTCAGCCTCGCTTAGCTTCAAAGTCCAAACTCGGCTGGGGGAGGGAGTGCGTGGGGGGGAGAGGGAGAGACGGAGGGTGTACGGTTGGCTTCACCCTCATTTGAAAGGCTGCAAATCCTGAACAAGCGAGCAAGTCTGGTGGAAGATGCTTAAAATGCGTTTATCTTTTAGCATGGTTTTGTTTGCACCGTCCAAGGTGTGTGTGTGTGTGTGTGTGTGTGTGTGTGTTTGCCACTTGGCGTTTGGAAGCGATCCTTTTGAAGAAAAGCTGGATCCGGTTTGCGGGTCTAAGAGGAACACCTTCCTCTAAGAGGAAAGCCGCGGGAGCAGGAAAGGACTACACCTAAAACGCGTACAAATGGTTATCCAAACTTTTTTTTTAAACTTCCAGTGTTGGAGCATTCACAACTTCTGGAGGCAAGCTGTTCCACTGATTAATTGTTCTAACTGTCAGGAGATTTCTCCTTAGTTCTAAGTTGCTTCTCTCCTTGGTTAGTTTCCACCCATTGCTTCTTGTTCCACCCTCAGGTACTTTGGAGAATAGTTTGACTCCCTCTTCTTTGTGGCAACCTCTGAGATATTGGAACAGTGCTATCATGTCTCCCCTAGTCCTTCTTTTCATCAGACTAGACATACCCAGTTCCAGCAACCATTCTTTATATGTTTTAGCCTGCAGTCCCCTAATCATCTTTGTGCATCCAAGCACCAGCAAAACGTAACCTCTGGCCCATTGTGATTCTCTGGTCATACTGTGGGTGAAATTGAAAGCAACATACAGTTATGACCAATAAGCACCAATATTTATTTAATTATTTATTTTGTGAGATTTATATAAAGCCTCACAGTGCAAGCACTCTCTAAGCGGTTTACACCATTAAGCAATGTATATTTATATTGCCCCCAACAATCTGGGTCCTCATTTTACCTACCTCGGAAGGATGGAAGGCTGAGTGAACCTTGAGCAGGTGAGATTTGAACCGCTGACCTGTGGATCACAGTCAGCTAAAGTGACCTGCAGTACTGCCTCTAACCGCTGAGCCACCTCGGCTCTTTCAAATAGACTTTAGACATTATATATATATTATAGATTCCCCGCGATCCACAAGCAGGTTGGCAAAAGGGCGGAGAAGCGCGTTGAGTTCAGGGAAGGGTCCCAATTAAGGTGCTTTTTCCACCCACCCACCCAAGAGGCGACTGGACTTTCTTGTTTTTCTTTGAAGGCCTTTCGCTTCTCATCCAAGCAGCTTCTTCAACTCTGACTGGATGGTGGAGAATGGAAGGATTTATACTCCTGGCAGAGCAGCTGGTCGTTTGCATCCTTTTTAGAGGGTTGTTGAGATTACTTGGAGGTTGTATCTGTGTCCTGGGGGAATCTAACATATTAACAGAGTTGGAAGGGACCTTGCAGGTCATCTAGTCCAACCCCCTGCCCAAGAAGCAGGAGACGCTACATCTTGCCTCTACCTAGGATCGAACTCACAACCTCCTGATTGTGTCATCTGAGTCAGTGAGAAGTTGGGAGCTGTGCTTTCTGGTGGAAGTTGTCGGCCGTGGGTCGCTTCACTGTTGAAGACAGCGAAGCGCGCGCGCGCGTGTGTGTGTGTGTGTGTGTGTGTTTACTAGTCCCAACCGAGGGAAGACTTGCGGTGGGAACAAGCCTCCCTGCGTGTTCCTCCCTCCGCCACCCACCCACCCCAGAAAGGAAGAAAACGTATTTCCGACGTAGTCTAAGTCTAACCAACCGTTTCTAAATGAGTCCCTCCCTTGCATTTTGCTTGCTTTGAGATGAATCCCAGGAAAACCAGCCTGGGATTGAACCTAGTCTCGGCCTTGAGTCCCACCCGGAAAGGTGGCTTAAAAGCTTTCCTTCACACGCATGCCTTTGGGGTGCAGGCGCATGGGTCTCGGCGGCACCTCCCTGCGGTGCCTGAACCTGGGAAGAAAGGCTCAAAGGAAGAAAGGCGCGGCTTCTGCCCTTCGTTCGGCGCCCAGGCTTCAACTCCTCCTCCGCTGCTGGGTGAGCCCCCGAGGGTGCTTTCAAGGCGGAGGCTGGCTTGCGCGGATCCTGAAGCCTCCCGGCCAAGGGCGATCCGGGCCAGGGAATGGATTCAGTGGTGAGAAGGTGCCAAGATCGGGGGCCCCAACCTCGTGCTATGGGAATTCCAACAGGCGCTTCGGGTCGCTCTGCTTCCCTTCCCCTTGGGCTCGATCTCAGCCACTTACTAGAGTAGAGTAGAGTAGAGTAGAGTAGAGTAGAATAGAGTAGAGTAGAGTAGAGTAGAGAAGAGAAGAGAAGAGAAGAGAAGAGAAGAGAAGAGAAGAGAAGAGAAGAGAAGAGAAGAATTAGAGTAAGTTGACTAGAAAAGAGTAGAGTAGAAAAGAGTAGAGTAGAGTATGAGTAAAATTAGAGTAGAATTAGTGTAGAGTAGGAGTAGAATAGAATAGAATAGAAATAATAGAACAGAACAGAACAGAACAGAATTTTTTATTGGCCAAGTGTGATTGGACACACAAGGAATTTGTCTTGGTGCATAAGCTCTCAGTGTACATGCAAGAAACAAGTGATAATCATAATCATAAAATACAATAATCATAAACCACAGATAGAATAGAATAGAATAGAATAGAATAGAATAGAATAGAATAGAATAGAATAGAATAGAATAGAATAGAATAGAATAGAATATAGAAAAAGAATAGAATAGAATAGAATATAGAAAAAGAATAGAAAAAAGAATAGAATAGAATAGAGAAATAGAATAGAATAGAATAGAATAGAATAGAATAGAATAGAATAGAATAGAATAGAATAGAATAGAATACGTGCTGGGTGACAGCTTGTGTGCCCGCAGGGAGGGCTCTGCGTGCCACCTGTGGCACGCGTGCCAGAGGTTCGCCATCACGGCTCTAGAGGCACCCCCCTCCAAGCTACACACCTGTTCTTTGTGAGGAAGTGCAACTTACTTTGGATCAAGTAAGCTCCCCGATTTCTGAATCTGAGGACTTCCCATTACAATATATGCATCTTGTTGGGATTCTCAATTAGTGCACCCACTACAGTCCCCTAACAGAATAGAATAGAATAGAATAGAATAGAATAGAATAGAATAGAATAGAATAGAATAGAATAGAATAGAATAGAATAGAATAGAATTCTTTATTGGCCAAGTGTGATTGGACACACAAGGAATTTGTCTTTGGTGTATATGCTCTCAGTGTACATAAAAGAAAAGATACATTTGTCAAGAATCATGAGGTACAACACTTAATGATTGTCATAGGGTACAAATAAGCAATCCGGAAACAATCAACATTAATATAAATTGTAAGGATATAAGCAACAAGTTACAGTCCTGCAGTCATAAGTGGGAGGAGATGGGTGATAGGAACGATGAGAAGACTAATAGTAATAGTAATGCAGCCATAGTGAATAGTTTGACAGTGGTGAGGGAATTATTTGTTTAGCAGAGTGATGGCATTCAGGAAAAAACTGTTCTTGTGTCTAGTTGTCTTGGTGTGCAGTGCTCTATAGCGTCGTTTTGAGGGTAGGAGTTGAAATAATTTATGTCCAGGATGTGACGGGTCTGTAAATATTTTCACAGCCCTCTCAAGAGCTGAGGTGGTGCAGTGGTTAAATGCTGCGACTGCAGGCTGACTGCTAGTTCAGCAGTTCAGCTGTTCAAATCTCACCAGGCTCAAGGTTGACTCAGCCTTCCATCCTTCTGAGGTCAGTAAAATGAAGACCCAGTTTGTTGGGGGCAATATGCTGAACTCTGTAAACCGCTTAGAGAGGGCTGTAAAGCACTATGAAGCGGTATATAAGTAAAGTGCTATTGCTATTTGACTCGTGCAGTATACAGGTCCTCAGTGGAAGGCAAGTTGGCAGTAACTGTTTTTTCTTCACTTAAGTGACAAAGCCTAACAGATAGAGTCACCTTGAAGGTATCCTTGGAGTGTTTGAGAGAAAGGGTGGGGGAAGATCTATTTCAGTACCAATACAGCTAAGGATGGCTTAAGACTGTTTCCCTTATGAGGGGGTCCTTGGTGCTCTCTGAGCTTGCTTGTTTTCTTGCAGATGTTTCATTACCCAAACTAGGTAACATCATCAGTGTCTCCCTTATGGCTCAGAGGATAAGATGAACACAACCTTCTGAAACACACCACAAGAAAAAATTGTCAGGACAGAGTCATCCCACAATGACCTGAAGCTATAAACATAGGGATAGAATGTCTATGGAGATTCTCAGTCATCCAGGTCATGGTTGTCCCAAAGGTGCTTTTTTCAACAGGCAGCTGGACTTTCTTTGTTTTTTCTTTGAAGATGTTTTACTTCTCATCCAAGAAGCTTCTTCAGCTCTGACTTCCAGGGGAGTCAAAAAGTGAAGAAGCTTCTTGGATGAGAAGCGAAACGTCTTCAAAGAAAAAAAACCAGAAAGTCCAGTTGCCTCTTGAAAAACGCACCTTTGGGACATAGGGATAGAATAAAGTTCGAACTGCTGCATGTGAGAATTCTGAGAGTGAGTGCTGTTTAAGTCACTGGGTCACACCATTATATCTAAGAGTGAGAATGGTGGCTGGATCCACACGAGAAACTACATCACCTAAGAGGCTAAATAGGTTTTAGCTTACTGAGTGGTGCAGCCAATGAAATTACAGTAGTTTATTCCGCAAACTCAGAAAATTGGGTTAAGGGAGCAAAAGGTGCTTCATCTATCCATGGATAAGTAGGTAATAGGAACAGAAGGTGTGTGTGTGTGTGTGTGTGTGTGTGTGTGTGTGTGTGTGTGTGTGTGTGTGTGTGTGTGTGTGTGTGTGTGTGTGTGTTCAATTTGTCATTCATATCTGAAGGAGAAGCCCATGTGTGAATGAAACAGAGCCAAGTGGCAGTTATAGAAGGATTGAGGTAAATGTAGCACATTACTTTTTCCTCCCTGACATCCGAGGAGTTCACCTCAATGCAGGGGTGGGTTCTGACTTACCTCGCTGCCGGTTCGTTTCCTTCCGCACTGCGAGGCCGCGCCGCAAGGGCGGGCGCACGCATCATGTAAGCGGGTGCATGCATCATGGGCGTGGGCGTGCATGCGCAGAGCTGAAAACTCGGCTTTTGCGCACGCGCAGAAGCAAAAAGAAAACCAAGATGGCTCCGCCTATGGCACCGCCAAGAGAGCCAGTTCAGGGGCATGGCCAGCCAGCCATTGTTGCCGGTTCGGCGAGTGGGGGGAAATTCCCACTCCCGGTTCTATAGAACCGGTCCGAACCGGCAGGAACCCACCTCTGCCCAAAGGGGAATTATGAAAAGTGTTGGGAAGGGCAGAAGAGGTTTCTCGAGAGGCTGGTAGATTGAACACCCCATCTTAAAAGTTCAGGAGTCCCAGATAAATACAATGATTGTCCTTATCCTTGGGATGATCTATCTAAAGTAGGGCCAAGTGAAAACCAATCCATTCCTGGCTGCATTCTCCACACATTTATCAGCGAGTTGTTCAGCATCACAGGAATAAGTGATCCCAGATCCTGGGTTACTGGGATCTTACTCCCAACCTCTTAGCAGGGGCGGGTTCCTATTTTTTTTACTACCACTCTGTGGGCGTGGCTTATTTTGTGGGTGTGGCTTGCCAGTCATGTGACTGGGTGGGCGTGGGCCTCGGGAGCTTGGCAGCGGCCGGAGAAGCGGGGGGGCATTGCCTACCCGCAACGCAGCCCCCCGCAGCGGGAGCAGCAAGACCGCGGCAGCGGTTCTTCTAGAAGGCTCCGTCCGGCCTGAATGCTTCTCCCCATTCGATGATCCTAGGCTCCTGCCGCCCGTTCCCCCTCCCCTCAGCAGTTCGAGAAGCCTCAAATGTGCGAAAATGCCTGGGATCATCACTGCGCGTTCGTGGCTTCTCGGACTGCTGAAGGGAGGGGAATAGAGATAGCTCCTGCCGCCCGTTCTTTCAGCGTCTCACGCACTCCCTCAGCCATCCTCCCCTGCTTGGACTCACTGTGGGGTAGGAAGGTAGCGCATGCGCAGTGCCGGAAGCTCGGCTTCTGGGCATGCGCAGAAGAAATTTTTTAAAAAACATTTAATTTTTTTTAAAAAAAATGGCGGCGCCCAGGCACCAGCAACCGACTGCACCGGTATTGTGACATCACCAGCGGGCTGCTACCGGTGCTATAGAGTGGACCGCACTGGTAGGAACCCACCACTGCCTCTTAGGCCCTGTTATGAGACACGCAGCCTGTTTCAAAACTGTTCTGGAAACATCCCGCACCTGGGCAATCACTTCACTTGCTCGCACAAAAGAACAGGGGAGCTGGGTCACTGAACGATTTATGGCTGGCAATCAAAGCTGGATGCCAGACCGCTATTTGAAGGCGATTAGGATTCAATTAGAAAAAGTTTCCTGGACGGAGGGGTCCCAGGAGGGTAAACAGGCAGCTATTTCAGAAATGCGCTAATCCCAGGTCTTATGACAACCATCAGGCAAGCCCAGTGGCACGGATCAGCTGGTGAGAGAGCCCAGTTATGGCTGGCAAAGCCCATGTGAGACAAAGCAGCAGCAGAAGGAGGTTTCCTGTCTCTATTTAGGCTCCTTCCTGAGGTAAAAGTGGCCATATTGCACTCAGCTTTTTTTTAATTAAAAAGTTTTTTTATTTATAATACAATTAAAAACAAAACGTACAAACAACAAGACAAAACGAAGACAAAAATACATAACATTGAGTACATGACGGATTATCCAGTTTACCTATTTACATTTGGTCTTTTCTTTTTATAACGTTTTTCTTATTGTATAGAATCAAGTTTTAATACAATTTCTAAATCTTTCCAACCTTTCCACTATTACATAATCTTGGCTTTCCTTTTTTCCCACCATTCATATAGTTTGTCCCAGGTTTCATAGTATTCTGTTTCCGATTTGTCCTTCAACTCTAATGTTAATCTATCCATCTCTGCACACGTTAGTATTTTATCTAAGACTTCTTCCTCTGTAGGTATGTCTTTATTTTTCCATTTTGGGGCAAATACTGTATTAATCTTGCAGCTGTCAAAATATGTAACATAAGATATAATGTGTTTTTTCCATATTTATCAATAGTTATTCCCAACAAGAAGAGTTCTGGTTTTAAATCTAGTTTTATTTCCAATATTTCTTCCAACCATTGCCTTATTTTTTTCCAGTATTCATGCGTTTTTTGGCACTTCCACCACATATGATAATATGTTCCAGGTAACCTTTTGCATTTCCAACATAAAACTGAAAAATTTCGATTCATTTTAGCTATCCTTGTTGCACTCCGCTTTTTGATGAGCGGGTCGGCCTCATTGATATTCCTTTAAGGAATTCAGATTATGAGCGCAATGCATTCAGATGTACAGAGCCCCTCCAGGCAGCTTATAAGACGGATGTGATCCTTGCAGATTCAGCCAAATTTACAACTTCTGGATGAAGTGCCAAGCCCCTGACTCTTTTGAATACAGATTCAGACATTCAGTTTCTGCAGTCCGGCTTCCTTTGGATCTTTCAAAACTAAACACTTTTCCTCAGACCCATTGGGTCGAGTAAATGGTTCAGGGCGGTTTGTGAAACAGGCCCCAGCGGCTGCTGCCTTCCACTTCTGTTCCCTACCCTGGACTCACCTACTGAATTTTTTTTATACAATAAAAATGAAAACAAAAATTACCCAATTCCACAAGGATGTTTTTAGGCCTTCTGGTTTGGATAGCATTTTCAGTTTTTTCTAAATGTAATGTTTTTTCACTTGGTTTACCCCAGAATATATTCTGCTAGGCGCAAAAACTGGGGAGAGAGAAAATTAGAATAGAATAGAATAGAATAGAATAGAATAGAATAGAATAGAATAGAATAGAATAGAATAGAATAGAATAGAATAGAAGAAAGAAAAAGAATGGGATGGGATGGGATGGGATGGGATGGGATGGGATGGAATGGAATGGAATGGAATGGAATAGAATAGAATAGAATAGAATAGAATAGAATAGAATAGAATAGAATAGAATAGAATAGAATAATGAAGAATAGAATAGAATAGAATAGAATAGAATAGAATAGAATAGAATAGAATAGAATAGAATAGAATAGAATAGAATAATGAAGAATAGAATAGAATAGAATAGAATAGAATAGAATAGAATAGAATAGAATAGAATAGAATAGAAGAAAGAAAAAGAATGGGATGGGATGGGATGGGATGGGATGGGATGGGATGGGATGGGATGGGATGGGATGGGATGGAATGGAATAGAATAGAATAGAATAGAATAGAATAGAATAGAATAGAATAGAATAGAATAGAATAGAATAGAATAGAATAGAATAGAATAGAATAGAAGAAAGAAAAAGAATGGGATGGGATGGGATGGAATGGAATGGAATAGGATAGAATAGAATAGAATAGAATAGAATAGAATAGAATAGAATAGAATAGAATAGAATAGAATAGAATAGAATAGAATAGAATAGAAGAAAGAAAAAGAATGGATTGGGATGGGATGGGATGGGATGGGATGGAATGGAATAGAATAGAATAGAATAGAATAGAATAGAATAGAATAGAATAGAATAGAATAGAATAGAATAGAATAGAATAGAATAGAATAGAATAGAATAGAATAGAATAGAATAGAATAGAATAGAAGAAAGAAAAAGAATGGGATGGGATGGGATGGGATGGGATGGGATGGAATGGAATGGAATGGAATGGAATAGAATAGAATAGAATAGAATAGAATAGAATAGAATAGAATAGAATAGAATAGAATAGAATAGAATAGAATAGAATAGAAGAAAGAAAAAGAATGGGATGGGATGGAATGGAATGGAATGGAATAGAATAGAATAGAATAGAATAGAATAGAATAGAATAGAATAGAATAGAATAGAATAGAATAGAAGAAAGAAAAAGAATGGGATGGGATGGGATGGGATGGGATGGGATGGAATGGAATGGAATGGAATAGAATAGAATAGAATAGAATAATGAAGAATAGAATAGAATAGAATAGAATAATGAAGAATAGAATAGAATAGAATAGAATAGAATAGAATAGAATAGAATAGAATAGAATAGAATAGAATAGAAGAAAGAAAAAGAATGGTATGGGATGGAATGGAATGGAATGGAATGGAATAGAATAGAATAGAATAGAATAGAATAGAATAGAATAGAATAGAATAGAATAGAATAGAAGAAAGAAAAAGAATGGGATGGGATGGAATGGAATGGAATGGAATGGAATAGAGTAGAATAGAATAGAATAGAATAGAATAGAAGAAAGAAAAAGAATGGGATGGGATGGGATGGGATGGGATGGGATGGGATGGGATGGGATGGGATGGAATGGAATGGAATGGAATAGAATAGAATAGAATAGAATAATGAAGAATAGAATAGAATAGAATAGAATAGAATGGAATAGAATAGAATAGAATAGAATAAAGAAAAAGAATGGGATGGGGATAGAATAGAATAGAATAGAATAATGTCATTGTCACTTTGAACGTACACTAATTGGCATACATTAAACATGTGATTTTGTTGCCTACAGCTCTTAAAGGGTCACCACCTCCAGTTTTACACTACATAAACATGACAGGATAAATACATAAATACAAAATTACGTATATACCCACATATATTATATGCCACAGAGAAACAACACAGTCTAGTTCAGATGCATACATGTTGATGGCGAGAGAAACGAATCTTGTGAGTTTACCGGACGGATGGCCTAGGGAACAAAGCTGTTCCATAATCTGGTAGTCCTGCTAGAAAATACTTCGAAATGGACATTTAACTTACATTGAATGCATCTGTATAAAGTGAATTCAGGCAGATCAGCAGAGCGGGTGTCCTTTCCCTTAAAGACTCAAAGGCAGTAAGAAATTTGGATCATCGGCATTCGATTGAAGGGGTAATTTTTCTGACAAATCAAATGCAGGGAGCAAAAGAGAAAATAGGAACCAGCCCAAGGTATTTCCAACCCAGGCGGAATGATGCAAGGCGTGCGCCCACATCACACTGGCCTTCCTGGCATTTTTATTTTTTCAAGAATTCTGTCCGATAAAATTTCATTGTCCATTAAGTAATCCCTGAAACGAGCCTATAATGAGCTCTAATTGCTACGACTAGTTGAGCCACGTGGAAGGATTTAGTAAGGTATTAAGGCAGTTGGGTACAGAGCGCGGGTTGTTACCCTCGCCATTACTTTCATAATTCAAGGAGAAAATTAGTCCTTTTAAGGGAAAATCCTTTGATTCCCCTTCATCCTGCTTGGGGTGACAGAATATAACTGTGTAACAAATGAGAATGTAACAAAACCTCTCCTCTGTTTTTAATCACTAAAAGGAGAAAGGAGAAGAAAAGGAAAAAAAGGAAAAAGTGAGGGGAAAAAGCCAGAGCTTTTAAAAGGAACATCAGCAATTCCTGCATTGCCTCATTCACACAAATCATGGGTTTTTTTCCCCCCCAAGAAAAGAAAGCAAGCATAAGCCAACAGGCATGTATGGAAAGAATTGATTGTTTTGAACTCACTAGGATTTTGTTTTGAGGGCTGTTCCCATCTCAGTTTAACCCAAAGTTTCTCAACCTTGGCAACTTTAAGATCAGTGGTGGGTTCCTACCAGTGCGGTCCACTCTATAGCACCGGTAGCGGCCCGCTGGTGACGTCACAGTACTGGTGCGGTCGGTTGTCAATGCCTGGGCGCCGCCATTTTAAAAAAATTATTTTTTTAAAATTTTCTTCTGCGCATGCCCAGAAGCCGAGCTTCCGGCACTGTGCATGCGCTGCCTTCCTACCCCACAGTGAGTCCAAGCAGGGGAAGATGGCTGAGGGAGCACGTGAGACGCTGAAAGAACGGGCGGCAGGAGCTATCTCCATTCCCCTCCCTTCAGCAGTCCGAGAAGCCACAAACGTGCGGTGATGATCCCAGGCATTTTTGCACGTTCGAGGCTTCTCGAGCTGCTGAGGGGAGGGGGAATGGGCGGCAGGAGCCTAGGATCATCGAATGGGGAGAAGCATTCAGGCCGGACGGAGCCTCCTAGAAGAACCGCTGCTGCGGTCTTGCTGCTCCCACTGCGGGGGGCTGCATTGCGGGTGGGCAATGCCCCCCCGCTTCTCAGGCCACTGCCAAGCTCCCGAGGCCCACGCCCACCCGGTCACATGGCTGACAAGCCACACCCACAAAATAAGCCACGCCCACAGAATGGTAGTAAAAAAATTAGGAACCTGCCCCTGTTTAAGATGTATGGACTTCTACTCCCAGAATTCCCCAGGAAATTCTGGAAGTTGAAGTCCACATACCTGGAATACTGCAGCCAATTTTGGTCACCAGGCTACCAAAAAAAAAAAAAAGATGTTGAGACTTTGGAAAAAAGTTCAAAGCGGAGCAACTAAGATGATCAAAGGCCTGGAGACTAAACCACGTGAAGAACGGCTGCAGGATTTGCGTCTGGCTAGTCTAAAGAAGAGACCGAATTAGGGGTGACATGATAGCAGTATTTCAGGATTTGAGGGAGGGGCTGCCACAAAGAAGAGGGGGTCAAAATTATTCTGCAAAACACCGGAGGGCAGGACAAGAAATAATGGTTGGAAACTGACCAAAGAGAGAAGCAACCTGGAATTAAGGAGAAACTTCCTAACAGTGAGGACAATTAACCAGTGGAACAGCTTGCCACCAGAAATCATGGGTGCTCCATCACTGGAGATTTTTAAGAAGAGACTAGACAGTCACTTGTCTGAAATGGTATAGGTCAGTGATGGCAAACCTTTTTTCCCTCGGGTGCCAAAATAGTGCGCGCGCACGCTATTGCACGCTTGTGCATGCCAACAACCATAATTCAAAGCCCCCCACTTGCCCCAACCCCTGTGCATGCGTGCGTGACCCCCCCACTCCCCCATTTCCCGACTTCCAGTGGGCCCATTTTTTGCCCTCCCCAGGCTCCAGACGCTTTCTTGGAACTTGGGGAGCATGAAAACGCTCCCCCCGCCACCCCAGAGGACCGCTGGAGGCCAAAATCATCCTCCCAGAGCCTCCGCGCGAGCCAAAAATCAGCTGGCGTGCACGCACATGCGCGCTGGAGCTGAGTTAGGGCAATGGCTCGCCTGCCGGCAGATATGGCTCCGCGTGCCACCTGTGGCACCCGTGCCATAGGTTCGCCATCACTGGTATAGGTTCTCCTGCTTGAGTAGGAGACTGGACTAGAAGACCTCCAAGGTCCCTTCCAACTCTGTTCCCTTCCCTTCCCTTCTATCATTCTCTTCTCTTCTCTTCTATTATTCTCTTCTCTTCTCTTCTCTTATTCTCTTCTCTTATTCTCTTATTCTCTTATTCTCTTATTCTCTTATTCTCTTATTCTCTTATTCTCTTATTCTCTTATTCTCTTATTCTCTTATTCTCTTATTCTCTTATTCTCTTATTCTCTTCTCTTCTCTTCTCTTCTCTTCTCTTCTCTTCTCTTCTCTTCTCTTCTCTTCTCTTCTCCTCTCCTCTCCTCTCCTCTTCCCTTCCCTTCCCTTCTCTTCTCTTCCTGTCAAGATTGAGATACACTGGTCTAACCTAACCTTGGCACAAACATGCCTTGCTGACAACCTAGTTCTGCATTTCCCCATCACTTTCACTTTGTTCGCCTCTCGTGACTTAAGTCAGCCTTAACTGTACCTCTGGTTGAAGGCACATTTTGTTCTCATGGTGATATCATCCGAAGATAAGCTGTCGATAGATAAAGATTGCTAGGCTTTGTCACCGTTAAGAGGGAAGTCAGAGAACTTGGCAACAGGAACAGGAGAAAGATTGCCAAGGAATCCTGGGATTTTTATTTTTCCAGAATTCTGTCCTGTAAAATTTCATTGTTTATTAAGTAATTCCTAAGTATTGTTTTTGGCCAACTCCAGGATAGCTGGAGGCTCTTTGAGTCTTGATAGTGGGCCTAAATTTCATTGTGATGCTATAAAGTCCGTCCTCATTTTTCTAAACATAAATTTCCCTCAAGTCAAATCTGACTTCCTGGTGACTTGCAGGGATAAGTATCTTTGCACAGTATAGAAATGTATTGCACTTTCACCCTGGAAAAATATTTACTCCTAGAAATGCCATCAGTGGAGAGAGAATTATTTGTCAAATTTAGATTTGAACTTTTAGATACTAACGTTAAATTCGGCCGGTATCGGAAAATCCCGTATGACGAAAGAACATGTATATGTGGGGCAAATGTTGTCGAGGATACGGCGCATATAATATTTGAATGTAGGATGTATGGGGAAGTAAGAAAACAATATCTATCCCCAATTACAAATAAATTTTCCCACTGGAATGTAAGGCATAAATTAACATTTCTATTGAAGGCAGACTCTCCTCCCCTGGTAAGAGCTATCACTCGCTATCTTAATAGGATGACAGCAATACGAGCCAGCTACATTGAAAAGAATTTCATTGATTGTAAGAAAGATGAGCTGAGTTAGAGATGAGATATTTTATTTGGGTTATCTAGTTTTGGAAATTTAGTTATTGAATTTTGATATCGTTGAATTTTGATGTCATGTACCATATATATTTTTGTACGGTTGTTTCTGTACCTGTTTGTTCTGTTTCTTTTTCTTTTTTGAAAAGGCCTTCGGGCTATTCAATAAATGTACTGTACTGTATAGAAATGGTGTGATATTGTCTTTTAGCATGCCCCACTGTATAAGATGCTCCTCATTTCTAGTGAGGAAATGACCTTTGAAGGAGGCACCCTCCTCTTTGTGGCTTGGGACAATTGCTGTCATTCTTCCATGGTTGGTCTTATTCGAGAAGGGAACCATAGTTTTGGAAAATACTACACAGGTATAGAAGAAGATCAAGTGGGAACCCCACTCCTCCGTTACATTTATTGTAATATGATTGTGCATCCCATTTTTAAACTCCAATTTACTGTATAAATGCCAACTGATTTGAACATTTAATATAATGTACGAGGGTGAGTCAAAACATAATGCCGTTTTCTTTAGGAGAGGTATAATTACCAACACAGGAACATGTAGCATACATCAAAATGAAGCTGGTCCTCTGTGGATCACATCCCTACTTCTCAACATAGTCACTGTTTCTCTCAATAGCAATGTTCCACCTTCGAGTGAGTGCATGTATCTCTGCCTCGTAAAATTCTGTTGACTGTTCTTTGAGCCACTTCTTCACTGCAGTTTTCACTTCCTCGTCACTGGAATAATGTTTGCCTCTCAAACCCTCTTTCATGGGGCCGAAGAAGAACTGTTAATGTCTCATTGAGCAACAGAAATTCTGGGCTCCACTGTGGTCGTAAGCCAAGGACTACCTGTATTGGTGGGGGGGAAGGAGTGGTGGCGGTGGTGGTTTTATTTTTATTTTTTCCCCAGAAAGTTTGCAAGCCAGTGGTTGTCTCTTCTTCACTGCACTCCTCCGGATGTGGTGTGTGTGTGTGTGTGTGTGTGTGTGTGTGTGTGTGTTGTGTGTGTGTGTGTGCACGTGTGCGCGCATATGCCTGTGCACCAGCCTGCTCCACCTCCCTTTCATGAGGCCATTCTCGAAGTGTGAAGAAGCCCTGGAATGTTTTATTGAAAGCTCTTCATTGACTTGTAGCCATCCTTTTTCTCCTAAGCGTGGCATTGTGAGATGGCTGCTGTGGCACCTCTTCCCAATCTATCCCCCGATTACTCCATTCCCCCGTAACCAGGCAACACTTTCTGAATACTCAAAAATTGAAAAGAACCGCTTCGTCTTCCAGAAAGTCCTCAATAATAGTAGGGAAAAGAACAAAGATCCAGGAGACAACAAAATGCCACAGGGGTGACTTTTTTCCAAGAGCAATTATCTCTCATTAATCAGAAGAACAGCTGCAATATTAATTTTCTCGCTTTCTTCCTTGCTTTTCAACGTGTTGTCCCCCCTCCCCAACAGCACTCCCAACATTTGAATCATCATAGATTTTTGGCTTCGTAGAGAAGCCACCGTTTCAGGGGCTGAAAACGGGGCATGGCCGACGCTGAAGAAATAGTTGGAGGCTTTAAGGTTTTGGGGAGGAAATGAGAGTGACAATGTCTTTTCTCTCTCTAAGAAAGAAAGAAAGAGAAAGAAAGAAAGAAAGAAAGAAAGAAAGAAAGAAAGAAAGAAAGAAAGAAAGAAAGAAAGAGAAAGAGGGAGAGAAAGAAAGAAAGAAAGAAAGAAAGAAAGAAAGAAAGAAAGAAAGAAAGAAAGAGGGAGAGAAAGAAAGAAAGAAAAAGAAAAAGAAAAAGAAAAAGAAAAAGAAAAAGAAAGAGAGAGAGAGAGAGAGAGAGAGAGAGAGAGAGAGAGAGAGAGAGAGAGAGAGAGAGAGAGAGAGAGAGATTTACTTTGGATCAAACCGATCCATTAGTCTGTAGAGATTCTCAGTCATCCAGGTCATGGTTGTCCCAAAGGTGCTTTTTCATGAGGCAACTGGACTTTCTTGTTTTTTTCTTTTGAAGACCTTTCGCTTCTCATCCAAGAAGCTTCTTCAGCTCTGACACAAATGGTCCCTGTAGTCTGCAATTTTTTTTGGGGGGGGGGGGAGGAAATCTGTTCATACTCCCACACCATTCAAAGAGTGTTCATCCCAAATGGCACAGCTAAATGTCTATGGGAGATTCTCAGTCATCCAGGTCATGGCAAGAGCCGAGGTGGCGCAGTGGTTAGAGTGCAGCACTGCAGGCTACTTCAGCTGACTGCTAGTTCAGCAGTTCAGCTGTTCAAATCTCACCAGGCTCAAAGTTGACTCAGCCCTTCCATCCTTCCGAGGTGGGTAAAATGAGGACCCAGATTGTTGGGGGCAATATGCTGAACTCTGTAAACGGCTTAGAGAGGGCTGTAAAGCACTATGAAGCGGTATATAAGTCTAAGTGCTATTGCTATTGCTATGGTTGTCCCAAAGGTGCTTTTTCAAGAGGCAACTGGACTTTCTGGTTTTTCTTTGAAGACCTTTCGCTTCTCCACCAAGAACTTCTTCAGCTCTGACAAGACGGTGGGGAATGGAAGGATTTATATTCCTTACAGACAGCTGGTCATTTGCATCCTTTTAGAGGGTCCTTGAAGCACTTGGAGGTTTATCTGTGTCCTCAGGGTCTACTACTACAGAAGACCCAGATGACACAGATAAACCTCCAAGTGCTTCAACGACCTTCAAAAATGACCAGTGCAAATGACCAGCTGTCTGCAAGCAACATAAATCCTTCCATTCCCCACCATCCTGTCAGAACTGAAGAAGCTTATTTATTTATTTATTTATTTATTTGGCATTCTGTTGGAATATTCATGACTGGGAGAGCCATGTGATTGAGTCAGCCAATCGGGCTGAAGTGTTAATTGAGCATGTCCAGAAACTTAGCAAGAAGAAGGGTGTGGTTTAGTCTGTCCACCATTAAAGCTTGCTGTGAAAACATCTCAACATGTGATCTGAAACAAAGTGTGGTATTGTTAATGTTTTATTCTACTTATAAAGAAGTTATTTGAATCAGCAAAATGCAGTTATCTTCTGAAGCTTCTGATTTATTGCGTAACTCTGACAGGTTATGGGCCCAGAAATCGCTCAAGAAGTAAAGTTAAAACTGCATTGTAATTTAAAGCTGATAAGAAGCTGTCTGTGTTGTTAAAGGAACAGGCAGAGAAGAAAAATAAAGCAGGATGGCTGCTGCTATGGAATTTAAAGACAGTCCAATACCCAAATTGGGGAAGAAAAATTATTTAATTTGGGCTGCAAAAATGGAATGTTTTTTGAAAGCAAAAGAATTATGGGACATAGTAGCAGACCCCCCACAAGTGCTTGGAGCAGCAGATCAAAAGGCTCATGACAAAGCTATGGCTTATCTTCTCTTAAGTCTGGGGGATGATCAATTCTTAAATGTAGCTGAATTAAAGTCTGCAAAAGAAATATGGCAGAAATTGAAAGCAGTACATGTCAATGTTTCTGCGTGTAATGTGGTCCAACTTTCGAGAAAGCTTTTTAGAGCCAGTATGCAGCCAGGAGATTCTATGGAAGATCATTTAATGAAAATGCAGTCTAATTTTCTAGAATTGGAGCAACGTGGAGTAAAGTTTCCAGAGTCCCAGAAAGTTTTATTAGTGTTAAATAGTTTGGATCAGAGCTGGGAGACTGTATCAGCTATTTTTGAAAGTAAGCCAGAAGCAGATTTGAATTTGGAGGCTTTGAAATCGTGTTTATTGAATGAATATGAGAAAAGGTTTTTCAGCCATGCTGATGGAAAATTCCACAGGCGGGGGCTCAACAAGGAGTACAGTGGAAACTTACAGCAAGTCTCCAGCAAAATTTTTCCACAGGCTGCCTATCTCTAGCAACAGCCGAGGTGTCTGCAGACAAGAGGAGAGCAGAGGCAGGAGAGATCAAGTTACACAGCAACAATTCTTCAAGCAAGATAAGAAAGCGTGTTTCATTTGTGGAGAAACCAATCATCTACAGAAAAGCTGTGCACAGAAAAGAAATATGCAAGACAAGAGACATTATTTGCAAGGACAGATTGCAGTTGCAAAAGTTTGTTATAATAACAATAGAGACAAATGGTTGATTGACAGTGGGGCTAGTCAAACAATTGTTAATAATTCTGACTTATTTTCCAGATTTTTTCCAGGAAACAATGAAGAAGTGGCCTTAGCCAATGGTCAAAAGGCTAAAATCTTTGGAAGAGGTGATGTGCAAATTCCATATTTGGAATCCAGGTTTACTGATGTGTTATGTGTACCTGAAATGGAGCATAATTTGTTAAGTGTGTCTAGTTTAGACAAGCAAGGTTATGAAACCACATTTGTTAATGGGAAGTGTATCATCCAAAGAAATGGGAATGTTTGTGCACAGGGCATAAAAGAGGATAATCTTTATGTATTGCAGGGACAAAAGGTCCCACATTGTTCCCAGATATTTAAAAATGTAGCAGAACACAATTCGTGTGTTCATCTTCTGCACAGACGACTTGGTCATGCTAATTTTAAGGTTGTTCAACAAATGAAAGAATTTGCAGAAGGATTAGATTTGAAGGGATGTAAGGCATATTTGGATTGTGTAGTATGCAAAGCATCGAAATCCAAAGCATTCCCAGTGAGCAAGTTTAGCACAAGACAAACCACAAAAGCTCTAGAACTGGTTCATGCTGATTTAATTGGGCCTATGCAAGCCAGTTTGGGAGGAGCAAAGTATGCGCTGGTCATTGTGGATGACTACAGCAGGTTTGGGTTTTGCTACTTACTTAAGAGTAAAACAGAGGTGCTACAGCAATTTAAGCAATGGTTAAGTTTTGTAGAGAGAAGGTACAAACAACAGGTATGTCAGTTGCAAACTGACAGAGGTTCTGAATTTATGTCAACAAATTTTCAACAATGGTTGAGACAATTGGGAATAAGACACAGGCGCACAAATCCTTACACACCGGGAGAGAACGGAGTGGCTGAAAGGAGGAATGGTGTTTTGCAAACAATGAAAGACTCATTACTGGAGGATTCTGGTATGAGCAGGTCATATTGGGGTGAAGCCATACTGACTGCCAATTATTTAGTAAATAGGTTGTGGAGTTCATCCATCAATAATACTCCATATGCAATGCTATATGGGAGAAAGCCTTCTCTAGCACATTTAAAAATATTTGGAAGTACTGCATGGGTACATATTCCAAAGGCAATCAGAAGAAAGGGACAACAAAAGGCTAGAAAGCTCAGATTTGTGGGCTATGAGCCAGGCTCAAAAGGGTATCGCTTTAGCGATGGAAGTAAAAGGATAGTAATTTCAAGGTCTGCTAGTTTTGCAGAACAAAATTGGAACAGAATTGATGCAAATTCTGAAAATGTCTCACTTAGTGACGGTGATCCACTTAGCGACGGTGATCCACTTAGTGACAATAACTCATTTAATGATGGTGAATCATTTACTGAAGGTGTCAATGTTCAGGGAGGAGAGTCTGAACAAGATATGAAGACAGAAAAGCTTGAAACACAAGTACAGGCAATGCCACGTAGGTCAGAGCGTAGGAACAGAGGGGTTCCGCCAGACAGGTATTCTGCCAGTAAAGTTAAAGTGTGTAATGTGTGGTATGAGCCAAGAAACTATAAGGAAGTATTGGCATTACCAAAAGTTGAACAAGAAAAGTGGAAGGAAGCCATGGATAAAGAGATGAAATCCATGGGCGATCATGAAGTGTTCACATCTGTGACTTTGCCACAGGGTACGAAAGCTGTAGGATGTAAGTGGGTATATAAGAAAAAGGTATTACCCAATAATGAAGTACAGTATAAGGCAAGGTTGGTGGCACAAGGTTTTTCTCAATTAAAGAATGTGCACTATGATGAGGTGTTTGCACCAACTGTAAAAGGTGAGAGCATAAGACTAGCACTGGCATTAGCATCAGCTTACAGGCATAGAATTTGGCATTTTGATATAACCACTGCATTTCTCAATGCTGACTTAGAGGAAGAAATTTATATGGTTCAAGCACCAGGGTATGAAAATGAAAAGCCTAACATGGTGTATAAATTGAACAAGGCCATTTATGGGCTGAAGCAGTCAGCCAGAAATTGGAATATCTGTTTAGATACTGCATTGAAAGGTCTTGGGTTCAAGAGTTGCAAAGCTGATGGTTGCATATACACTGGAAAGTTACAAGGTGGGAATTGTCTACTATTAGCATTTGTGGATGATCTTTGTTTCATTGCAAAGGATGCATCACAAGTTAAAGAATTTGCTAATAAGTTAGAAAAGAAATTTGAATTAAAGAATTTGGGAGAAATAAAGAATTATCTCGGTGTAGAGATACAAAAAACTGAAAAAGGTTATATTCTCAGTCAAAGGAGAAAAATTGAACAATTATTAGAGAAGTATAACATGAAAGATTGTAATATTGCTCCTACACCTATGAGCACAGATTTTTACAATAGTTTGGGTGAGGACAAAAGTGAAGCCTGTGATCAGGAGATATATCACTCTGCAATAGGGAGTCTGTTATATCTGTCACAGTGGTCCAGACCAGACATAGCTTGTGCAGTGAGCATCTTAAGTCGCTTTACTGCTACGCCTACAAAGTTGCATTGGATGGGTGTGAAAAGAATTCTCAGGTATTTGAAGGGAACTGTGAATTTAGGTCTTCAAATACAGGTCACTGAAGAATTAAAATTGAAATGTTATGTTGATAGTGATTATGCAAATGATGTAAAAACCAGAAAGTCTAATTCTGGAATTGTAATAATGTTTGGAGGGGCTTTAATTGGTTGGAAGTCCAGAAAACAAACAACGGTTGCTATTTCAACTGCTGAAGCAGAGTTTATTGCATTGTCTGAGTTATGTTCTGAAGTAGTTTGGTATGTACAGTTGTTACAAGATTTAAATGTAAATGTAAATGAAGCTGTAACTGTTTATGAAGATAATGCTGCTTGTATAAAAATGGCAACAGGTGACAGAGTGAAGAACAGAAGTAAACATGTGGACATTAAGTATTGTAATGTCAGGGAAGCTGTAAAAGAAAAATTGATACGTTTACATCATTGTTCTTCAGAGGATAATTTAGCAGACATGATGACCAAACCATTGGGTAATGTGAATCATGGGAAATATTTAAATCCAATAGGTCTGATGTCTCTCCCAGTAATGAAGGGAGGAGTGTTGGAATATTCATGACTGGGAGAGCCATGTGATTGAGTCAGCCAATCGGGCTGAAGTGTTAATTGAGCATGTCCAGAAACTTAGCAAGAAGAAGGGTGTGGTTTAGTCTGTCCACCATTAAAGCTTGCTGTGAAAACATCTCAACATGTGATCTGAAACAAAGTGTGGTATTGTTAATGTTTTATTCTACTTATAAAGAAGTTATTTGAATCAGCAAAATGCAGTTATCTTCTGAAGCTTCTGATTTATTGCGTAACTCTGACACATTCTTATATGCCGCCCAACTCCCGGAGGACTCCTCCTTCTTGGAGGAGAAGCGAAAGAAAGTCCAAAAGAAAAAAAACAAGAAAGTCCAGTTGCCTCCTGAAAAAAAACACCTTTGGGAAAACCTATCCATCCTCCTTCCTCTTCCCCCTGATTCATTTTTGCACTTTTCAAAATGTATTTATTTCTTTTTTATTTGGGATTCTTATAGGCCGCCCTACTCCCTGGGCAAAATGAAGACGTGAACAAACAACCTGGGAGGGGAAATGGCAGAACAGGTTCTCCGTGGGTTCAAGCAAGTACGGGAGTGTACGCGGTTGTGATGTCCATCTCACTTGCAAGAAGGAGCTGCATGCCATCCATCCATCCATCCTTCTGAAAGGACCATTTTGAAGCAGGATGCGCTGAGGACACATCGAAAGGTCCACGGTGTCCCTTGGAAGTAAGAAGTCCATTCAGCCGAAAGTCAAAGGAGAGGTCGTCCTCCCTCCTTTCTTCCTCTCCTCCTTCTTGATTTTATTTTTCAAATTTCGTAGAATGTCTGATTTTATTGTTCCTGGAGTTGTCTATGGAGATTCTCAGTCATCCAGGTGATGGTTGTCCCAAAGTTGCTTTTTTTCAAGAGGCAACTGGACTTTCTGGTTTTTTCTTTGAAAACATTTCACTTCTCATCCAAGAAGTTTCTTCAGCTCCCTTGATTGTTCAAATGTCAGAGGGAATAAGTGTCATCTCTCTAATTTCTAAATTAGAAAGAAAGAATATAAGGTAATGCAATCTTCCAGATGCATTAGCAACAGCACTTAGACTTATATACCGCTTTACAGTGCTTTACAGCCCCCTCTAAGCAGTTTACAGAGTCAGCATCCTGCCCCCAACAATCTGGGTCCTCATTTTACCCACCTCGGAAGGATGGAAGGATGAATCAACCTTGAGCCTGGTGAGATTTGAACTGCCAAATTGCAGTCAGCCCGCAGTCAGCAGAAGTAGCCTGCAGTATTGCACTCTAACCACTGCTCATTAGGATTGGTATAGTACCGTGGTGGCGAACCTATGGCACGCGTGCCACAGGTGGCACGCGGAGCCATTTCGGCTGGCACGCCACGGGTCCGGCACATTCTACTTCCGGGTTTCTGGCGCGCATGCGCAGAGCTGCTAGAGCTACCCGAAGCAGAAGGAGGAGGGGCGGTTTCGCAGGCTGGGCGGCTCGCGTAACCGCTCCCTTCTCCTGCTC
This sequence comes from Diadophis punctatus similis, assembly GCA_023053685.1. Lineage (NCBI taxonomy): Eukaryota > Metazoa > Chordata > Lepidosauria > Squamata > Dipsadidae > Diadophis > Diadophis punctatus. The sequence goes on from JALIGW010000006.1 coordinate 8,092,177, forward strand.
CAAGCCTCGCACTCCGGGCACCAGCCGGAACGTGATGCTGGCAGGAGAAGGAGAAGGGGGCGGTTTCGCAGGCTGGGCGGCTCGCGTAACCGCCCCCTTCTCCTTCTCCTGCCAGCATCGCGTTCCGGCTGGTGCCCGGAGTGCGAGGCTTGGAGCAGGAGAAGGGGGCGGTTTCGCAGGCTGGGCGGCTCGCGTAACCGCTCCCTCCTCCTTCTGCTGTCAGCCTCACGTTCCGGCTTGTGCCCGGAGTGCGAGGCTTGGAGCAGGAGGAGGAGGGGGCGGTTACACGTGCGCAGTAGATGTGCGCATGCGCGGTGCGGGCGCGTGCGTGGTGCAGGCGCGTGCATGTAGGTGTGGGTGCGCATGCGCAGGGGGGGTGCGCATTGCATTTTGGGTAGTGGCACGCGGGAGCGCTGGTGGGTGTGCGCGCGCCTATTTTTGGCACGCCGAGAGAAAAAGGTTTGCCACCGCTGGTATAGTATATAGAGCCTGGTGAAAATGGGGATCATAATTCAATCACTTCTTCATGGCACAAAATTGAGCTAAGGGTCTTTTTTTAGATTTTTAAAAATTCCACCTTCATTATTTTTATAAATCAATCAATGCAACGAACATATCTCATACTCCTTCTTCCTCAGTGGAAGTATAAATAAAAAGGCTTCGGGAGGCATCCAAAAGATAAAATAATAAATGATTTACAGTTATTGGGGAAAGAGTGTTTCTGAGAACATATGCTACCATGGAGGTGACCCACCTGCAAATAACCAATCTTGTTCTGCCAGTCTTCGACCACTGATTGATTCTCCTCCATCAATGTAATATACTGTAATGGCAAAGGTGATGTTAGGTATCCTGTTGTTTGTTTATAAACCACCAGCAAAACTATTAAAAAGGCACAACGAAGGATGTACTTCCTGCATCAACTCATAAAACTCAAAGACTGCTGATACAATTCTACAGAGGAATTGTTGAGTCTGTCATAGAATCAAAATCACTTGAAGTATTAGTACCGCTTTATAAAGCCTTAGTAAGGCCACACCTGGAATACTACGTCCAGTTTTGGTCACCACATTGCAAAAAAGATGTTGAGACTTTTGAAAAAGTGCAAAGAAGAGCAACTACAATGATTAAAGCCCTGGAGATTACCATATTTTTCGGAGTATAAGACGCACCTTTTTACCCCAAAAAAGAGGGTGAAAACTTAGGTGCATCTTGTACACCGAATGTAGCCCCACCCACCCCCACCCACCCTTTGGCCTCTGCCTCCTAGCAATTTACCTCCTTGCAGCAAACAGAACAGAGCCTGTTAAGCCAAGCAACTGATTATCAGCTTCCCGACTCTCAGCTGAGTGAGGCAGCAGGCCCGCTGGCCACGTGCTAAACTGAAAGTGAAACTAGCTGCAAGGAGGCAAATTGCTGGGAGGGAGAGACAGAATTTTATTTTCTTATGCTAATCAGACTGCTGAAACTGGATGCAAGGAGGTAAGTCAATAACTATAAATGTCTGTAGAATATTCAAATTATTAGACTTATTTTTTAAAGACTGCTTTATTATTGTTCTAGACAACTTAACAAAATGAAGAAGCTTTTTAAAATAAATACTTGTTCTAAAGAGGCCCAGTGCTTTTGTATCTTCTTTTAAATAGCAGAGAATAATGTATACTTCCAGAAAGCCACATCAATTTTAACAGAATCTGTACAAGTATAGTCTGAAATGTAACAGTGTCCTGTTTTAGTATTAAAATAAGGGAGCTGAGTTAAACCCTGACAGTCATGTTTGGAGTAGATCTATTTAAATAATTGGGAGGAGTTAGTGTGACTACATTTAAGAAAACTTTCTGGCATTAATATACTGCCATAATGTACATTTCTCCAATTCTTTGCTATTTGTATGGGTCAGGCACACATGCACAGAAATATCATCTGTACTGTTTGCTGTTGCTGTTTGCTGGGAGGCAAATTGCTGGGAGGCAGAGGCAGATTCCCCCCCCCCTTTGTTTTCCTCCCCCAAAACTAAGGTTATACTCCAAAAAATACGGTAAAAGATATGAAGAATGGTTGCGGGATTTGGGCTTGACTACTCTACAGAAAAGAAGGACTAGGGGGAACATGATAGCAGTATTCCAGTATTTGACAAGCTGCCACAAAGAAGAGGGGGTCAATTTATTTTCTAAAGCCTTAGAGAGCAGGACAAGAAACAATGGATGGAAACCAATCAAGGAGAGAAGCAACCTGGAATTAAGGAGAAACTTCCTAACATTGAGGACAATCAACCAGTGAACATCTTGCCTTCAGAAGTTGTGGGTGCTCCATCACTGGTGGTTTTAAGAAGAGACTGGACAGCCACTTATCTGAAATGGTATAGGTTCTCCTGCTTCAGCAGGGGGCTGGACTAGAAGACCTCCAAGGTCCCTTCCAGCTGTATTCTGATTTATACCTCTTTAACTGCCTGGTTTGGTACCTGTCCCAAACAGGACAGGTATAGACTTCAAGAAAAAACAACTGCAACCAGCCTACCTTCTGTTGAGAATCTGTATGCTGCACGAGCCAGAAAGAGGGCTGAAAAAATATCTACAGACCCCCTCACATCCTGGACATAAACTGTTTCAACTCCTCCCCTCGGGGGGCCACTACAGAGCATTGCAAGCCAAAACAACTAGACACGGGGACAGTTTATTCCCTTGTGCCACGACGCTGCTTAACACCTAATTCCCACAGCACTGTCTAAGGATGTTTACCCATGTAGTACGGTTGCATTGCTATTATCCTTTTCATCGTTCCTATTATCTTCTCCTATTGGTATCTTACGATTATATTACTTTGCTGTTTGTTGTTTCTATGTACACTGAGAATTTCTGCACCAAAGACAAATTCCTTGTGTGTCCAATTAGACTTGGCCAATAAAGAATATTGTATATTGTGCATTGTGAACTTGGCTGGCCTGTGCAGTTCCTTCTGCAGACGTGAAATATATATATACTACAGTGGTGGGTTGTTCCCGGTTCGGACCGGTTCTTAGAACCGGTAGCGCTGGCGGCGGGAGCCTCTGCCTACCCACCCGGGATGCTTCTGCACATGCGCAGAAGTGTTGCATGCGCGCGTGAGCGCGCGGGTGAACTGGTGGCAAAATTATTTACAACCCACCACTGGTATACTATATGACCAGATGCACTCTGATTGCTGTATTTTTTACTAGATGAATACCCATGCTCTGCTACGAAACTATGTGATTGGGCTTGATAAATCAACACTTACAGCTTCCCCTTACACTTCCCCTTCTCTCCCTCAGCCTTGCCCCACAGACGCCTCCCCTATCCTATCCCCTGCTTGCTGCTGTGAAAATAAAACTGAAACTGAAACCCCTCTCCTCTGCTTGTGTATTGCATTTGGATCAGATTTCTTTTCAGGTGGGGAGGGGGAGTAGAACTCCTTAGCATCAGAGCGTGTTAATAATAATATAGGAAATACTAATGCTCTGATGGTCATTTTAAAAAATCCTTTCTTAGTGAGCACATAGAAGGCAAGAGGAACACACGTGGCAAATTTCAAGTTTGTAGGCTTTACAGTTCTGGAGATTTTGTGATGATGTGTGAGTGGCATTTCACTTTTATAAATATAGCTTTTTGACTTGAATTAAGGAGAGGCTGCCTAAACTTAGCATTCTGTGTTGAGGCAAGATGTCTTAGTTTTAAGATTTCTTAATTTGTCTCCGACCAGGTAATAACATACTTGTTAGGACAAAGTTCAGCCCTGTTAATTCTTTGTTTTCTTTGTAACATTTGATATCACTAATACAGGATGGGCTATCAAGAGGAATTGTGAGTTTGTGTGCTTACAGAATGGTGATGGGAAATTGTCCTACAATATTTGAAAATGAGTCTTCTTGTTATTTTAAGGAGGACTGGAGAACATGCAGTTACAGGGCTTCAGGTAACCCAAAAATACTACAATTAATTCACTATAAAAGTCCAATATATTCAGAAACAATTCAAACTGAAATAGATATGCTTTTTTTTTTAGATAAAGCAAGAAAATATACCGATTTGCCTGTTTGGGAGAATTTTGTCAACTGTTTCAGAAAATACAGTTTAAGTAGAGGTTAAAAATGGCGTAGAGTTTAAAGTGTACAGATATGGTTATTTTTTCCCATTGCAAAATGAAGCTTACGACAAAGAACAAATGTGATCATTTTGACACTTTTGAACTCCGTGATCTTTTGTGATTTTTCTCAAGGTCAAAATTTGTCATTGAGGAAGGGCTAAGTGATCCCTAGTAGGAAAAGTTCAGGAACATATTCTATCATTGTTTCTGTTATCTCCTGCAGTCATTTATGTATTTTGTTCCAATACCTTTTCGCTTCGGGACACAACCACCACATGTGAAAGAAAGTGCCTTGCTCTTTTTTACATTTCCAGCAATCCAAATTCAAATTTGGGGGGAAAAATATACAATAACTTTTGTTTCTACTTGGAAACCGCTTCTGGACTTTGTGCTTGAGGTGGAAAAAAATGAAACTTTGCTTTTGGGTTTTTACCAATTAATATATTTGTTGTTATAGAAACGGCTAGTTTATATTATTATGCAAAAGTAAAAAGTTGAGGTTTGATGTTTATTTTATTCTACTGCACCAGAGGGAGTCAGAAGTCAAAGACTTTTCTTTCTTTTTTCTCTTTGCCCCACACTATTCCCTTCCTTTTTTCCTCCCCTATTTTCCTACTATTTTCTTTCATATTTTTGTATTATATATTATAAACTAATAAATAAACACAAACACCAAGAACAGGCTGCATAGCAAATAATTAAGAATACCTTCCACATAATTGCAACGTGGTGATTACAAGAGTATTGTTTAAAATGTGATTTGGGACAATCGGTGCAAGATTTTTATAAAGTCACTCTAGAATGATTTGTCTTTACTGAAAAAATATGTCAATAATAAGAAACAAAACTGGACTTCCCATCTAGAGGAAAACGGGAAGGGAGATTCTTAGATGCCTGTTAAGTTCTGTTGATAGTTTTAGGATTAGAAACAATTGGGATTTGTTTTTAGTTTTCTCTTTATTTTTGTTCTGCACTGCCCAGAGTTGTAAGTTTTCAATTGGGTGGAAATTATCACAGCCCTTAATAGATTTAACAGATTAACAGAGTTGGAAGGGATCTTGTAGGTCATCTAGTCCAACCCACCGCCCAAGCAGGAGACCCTACATCATTTCTGACAGATTGGCAGTCCAGGCTCTTCTTGAAAGTCTCCAGTGATGAAGCTCCCACAAGTACTGAAGGCAAGCTGTTCCAGTGGTTGATTGCTCTCACTGTCAGAAAATTTCTCCTTATTTCTAGGTTGAATCTCTCCTTGATCAGTTTCCATCCATTATTCCTTGTCTGTCCTTCAAGTGCTTTGGAGAATAGTTTGACTCCCTCCTCTCTGTGGCAGCCCCTCAAATATTGGAACACTACTATCATGTCTCCCCTGGTCCTTCTCTTCACTAGACTAGCCATGATCAGTCCCCTAATCATCTTGGTTGCTCTTCTCTGCACTCTTTCTAAAGTCTCAACATCATGAACATTGTTAATGAATTCAGCATTTCAGGCCATGGTGAGAATTTTCTGCCAAAAATGGTTTTCATTCCCACATTCAGCTGTCACTTTGGCTCACAAATTACAGATTGCTCTCTTAGTTACTGGGCATCTGGATATATTTATGAGATGGTCAAAGTCTGGACAATATTAGAATTCTAACATTTAATATTAATACTTCTTAATTCAATATATAGTCCTCGACTTATAAGAGTTCCATTTAGTGACAATTTGAAGTTATAACAGCACTGAAAAAAAGTAATTTGTGGCTGTTTTTCACACTTACGATCGTTGTGGCATCCCCATGGTCACATGATCAAAATTCAGAAGCTTGGCAACTGACTCATATTTATGACCATTGCAGTATTCTGGTGTCATGTGATCCTGTTTTGTGACCTTCTGAGAAGCAAAGTCAATGGGGAAGCCACATTCACTTAAGAACTGTGATACTAACTTAACAGCTGCAGTGATTCATTTAACAACTGTGGCAAGAAAATGGGGAAAATTTGTAAAATGGGGAAAAACGTAATAAGTGTTCACTTAACAAAAATTTTGGTCTCAGTTGTGGTTGTGGGTTAAAGACTATCCTTCTTATTTCATTCCTATCCTGTAATTACAATGTATTTGGATGTTAAGAAGTAGGTTGTGATAAGTTTCTAAAATAGGTTTTCACTAATTGATTCCCTCCATCTTTTATGCATTATGTAAATAAATAAAAGGGTAGGATATTCATGTCACAAATTTCTTTCCGGACCCTTAATTCTTTAATATAAAAAATTGGTATCTTGTCCAGTTACTCCATAAATTAGGATAAATTTGGATATTAATCATCAGGAGTGGGTTCCACTTACCTTCGCCACCGGTTTGCATCGCGACGTCCCCTCGTGCAATTTGGCTTCCACGCATGCTTAGAAGCAGGAATTAGACCGAAACACAGCTGAGGACCTGATCAGCTGTGCTTCGGGCGAAGAAATAAAGGTCAGAATTCACCCGCGGGCGGGCAGGAGGGCCCTTTTCAAGCCTGGAAAGGGAAAAATTTGCAAAAAAAAAAAAAAAGAGATGGCGGCGTGCATGGAACGGCACCAACAGTGACGTCACCAGCGGGTCGCTACCGGTTTGGGTGATCCGGTCCGAACCGGGAGGAACCCACCCTTGTTAATAATAATTATAAGAAGTTTAAGAGTATGTCCAGAAGAGCTTGATTGCTACAAAGGTTAGTTTTTGCATATCAAAGGAAATGACTTTGGCTTCAAGGAAAAACATGTTTTCCTAAATTTCAAAAGGAGGCCTGGATGCCATTGCTAAAATGCTAATATCACATTTATGCAAATTAATATTTAATCAATTTATTAGCCACCTCTACGAGAACAGCAGGAAACCAGAGCTGTAAACTAGCTGGGGAAGTTGGAAATACCTCTGACGGGGTCCTTGGTGCTCTCTGAGTTTGCTTGTTTTCTTGCAGACGTTTCATTACCCAGTTAGGTAACACTATCAGTGCTGGTAAGGAGTGCTGTTTGCTGTCAGTTTATAGTCTGGTGATTTTCCTGTCTGTGTGGGTGGGGGCGGTCTTAGAGATTCTTTGGTTGGGTTGTTTACTGATGGCTCTTTAGAAGTTTCTTGATTCCTGGTTGTTAAGGTGAGAATAAATCTCATAGAGGCGATTTGGACCTTTTACTTGGAATTCAGACAGTTAGAAATAAAGCCGAGATTAAAGTGTAATAGAAAATATTTATTTCGGTACAAAAACAATAAATCCTGAATAATTACATTTTTGCTAAGAAAACGCGACTGTTCAGGTCAAGAGCCAAGTCAAAGAATTAATGGTGGTTTAGGAATGCACACATGCGTACAACTCATATCACGTGTTCTGCTTGTATTGGAATGTACCATAATATTAGGATAGGGGTGCATCACCCTGCATAGACATACAACTGGCAATATTCACTACATGACACTGGTGGAGAGGTGCTGGAGTCTTTTTCTCTTTTGGGCTGGTTGATTGTCTCTTTTGCATTGTCTATAGATGTTGTTAATGTCTATATGTCAAGTAAAGAATACCCCAGTCAAGAAACTGCCAAAGAGCCATCAGTAAACAGCCCAACCAAATAATCTCTAAGATCATCCCCACCCACACAGACAGGCAAGACACCAGAATGAAACTGACAGCAAACTGCACTCCTTATTAGCACTGATGATGTTACCAAGTAGGGTAATGAAACGTCTGCAAGAAAACAAGCAAGCTCAGAGAGCACCAAGGACGTCTCCTTTCAACCCTGAGCTACAAATATTCTCCTTTAGATTTAGAATAACTTTGTCACTTTGAATGTACACTAATCGGCATACATTAAAATGAAATTTTGTTGCAAAAAATCAAAGGGTCGCCACCTCCAATACACGCTACATAAACATGACAAAATAAATAAACACAAAATTAAGCATATACCCACATATATATGACACAGAGAATCAACAGTCTAGTCCGGATGTATACATGTACATAGCGAGAAAAATGAATCTTGCGAGTTTACCAGACGGATGGCATAGGGAACAAGTTATTTATTGGAAATATCTCTAAAACGGAGTTTCTCAAACATGTTTGGCTGGAGAATTCATCCATCTTAAAGTAGCCAAGTTTGAAAACCACTGCTCCAGAAGATACATAAAGGCAAATTATAATTCTGTAGTCAAGTGCACGAAGTCAGTTTAAGCTCAATGCTTAAAGTACAACTGGCTGAGCTCGGTTCCACTGCCAGGCTTATCTCCCAAACGAGCATCCCGGAGACTCGCACTCAGAGCCCGGCGAGGCAGAGCCCTTCCTCAGCCTCCCCCCCCCATTGCAAGAGACTGCTGTCCTTCCTCCGCCCCACCCTCTCCAGTCATTGCTGCCCTGCAGCCCCCAACCCAACCGATTCCCAAAGGGGCATGTATGTATGTATAGTATGCATAAGTATGTACATACATACATACATACATACTGTCACGCAGTGATTTTATTGCCTGTTATATGTATATGCAGGGAGAAGCATCCCTATCTAATATAATGGTTTATTCCTGAGCACGTGATTGATATGTTCTTGTACGCATGTGTACATTCCTTTCTCCGATCTCTCCTTCTGTTCCTGGCTTCCATCGAAGGAAGACCGACTTTTATATCAGAGATGTAGATTAATGAGGATTTATTGTTTTTGTACCGAAATAAATATTTTACTTTAAACTTTTAAACTGCGGTTTCTTTTCTAATGTCTGATGTCCGGGAAAAGATCAAACTTCTCCTTTGTGAGATTAATTATCACCTGTCACATACATACATACATACATACATACATACATACATACATACATACATACATACCAGAGGTGGGTTCCTGCCTCTGATTGCCGGTGCGGTTAATAGCTGTTGTTCGACGCAGAGCCAAAGACGCTGCTGCCGTTCGCGGAGCGGGAGCTTTCCCTGGGTGCTTTCCCCGCCCGCATGGATGCCGCCAATTGCGTTCTTTTGCCCTCTGCGCATGCGGAACGCTTTGCGCATGCGCAGAGGGCAAAAGAACGCAATTGGCGGCATCCATGCGGGCGGGGAAAGCACCCGGGGAAAGCTCCCGCTCCGCAAACGGCAGCAGCGTCTTCGGCTCTGCGCCAAACAACAGCTGTTAACTGCACCGGCAGGATCCCACCTCTGATACATACACACACACATAATGGGGCATGCATAAGTGCACCACTGTGCCTACCGTCCCTGTCTTACTGTCCTATTGTCCTCATTTATCTGTACTACTTTACTTATGTTATGTTTATACAAACACCTACTATCTTGTAGATGATTGACAAATAAATAAATAAATAAATAAAATATGCATGCTTGCATGTATGTATTTGTTTATTTATTTATTTCCCCAAAAGGCAACTGGACTTTCTTACTATTTCCTGGAAGACATTTCGCTTCTCATCCAAGAAGCTTCTTCCATTCTTGGATGAAAAGCGAACGGAAGAAGCTTCCTTGGTGAGAAGCGAAACGCCTTCCAAAAGAAAGCATGAAAGTCCAGTTGAGTTTTGGCGTATGAGGTGGTGGGTGAAAGCGCCCCTCTGGGACAACCAGGACGACTGAGAACTCTATAGACATTCAGCCCAACGGACGCGACAAGCCAGCGCATGCGTGCAGGGGTTCTCTCGCGCAGGCCGGGAAGAGAGGCGGGGCTTCTCGGGGCCTTCGCGGCTCCTCCAGCCAGTAGCTGCCGAGGCTTCCGACGACCGGATGTTGTGATTGTGACTGTTCCTGTCCCTCCCCTTCCGGGGGAGCTCGACGGGCGCTTCCTCCCGGCGGTTCTGAGGGGAAAGATTTTCAACGAGTCTTTTTTTGCCCCCTCCCTTTGGCCCGGACGGCGGCGGCGGCGGCGGCTGCTTGGGCTGACCGTCTCCCTCGCTTCGCTTCCCGGCTCTTGGATCTCTCTCCTCGTAGGATCCTCGGGAGAGTCACCGTGGCCCGGCCTCGGTCATGGCGGACTTCGACGAGATTTACGAGGAAGAGGAAGACGAGGAGCGGGCCTTGGAGGAGCAGCTGCTGAAGCACTCGCCGGACCCGGTGGTGGTGCGCGGCTCGGGCCATGTGACCGTGTAAGCAAGGGCCGAGGATAAGGGCGAAGAGGGCGGCGGGCAATAGAAGGCCGGGCGGGCAGCCTGCCTTTCCGGGGCTGCTGCTCCTTGTACTCCTCATCCCTCGTCCGCACTCGACCTTTCATGCGGCTTCTTTTAATCCGGTTTGAGGAAAACCGGCCTCTCCTTTCCATACAAGGCGATCCGTAGCGAAGGACCGCCGCTAAAAAAAACCCGCTCCTTCCATTACCAAAAGCCCCGGAGGGGAAAAAAACCCCCTGCATTTCGGATTTTCCCCCAAGTTTTTGCTAAGCGGGTTTGGTTCCCCCCCCCCCCTTTTCCTTCCCCCTTTTGGTTCCGCCGCTTTTAACGATTCCTCCCTGGAGCGGTTTTTGGGCTGTTATTCTGGCTCGACTTAACGACCTCAGTGGAGCCCCAGAGTTTAGGTTGCTAAGTGAGACATTGGTTAAGGGAGTTACACCCCCCCCCATTTTACGACTTTTCTTTATACGTAAGGGTGTAGGTCAGGGGGTCCCCAAACTTGGCAACTTTAAGACTTGTGGACTTCAACTCCCAGAATTCCTGAGCTAGCATGATTGGCTCAGAAAGTCTGGGAGTTGAAGTCCATGAGTCATAGAAGAGCCAGCTTTGCCTACCCCTGAGCTATGCTGGCTGAAGAACTCTGGGAGTTGAAGTCCACAAGTCTTAAAGTTGCCAAGTTTGGGGACCCCTGTAGGTAGACACGTGTGTGTGTGTGTGTGTGTGTGTGTGTAGTGTGTGTGTGTGTGTAGTGTGTCTACGTGTGTCTTGTGCATGTGTGCACTTTTCAAAGCAGGCGGCAGGATTTTCTTTTCAATGGGTGCCAGAATGAGGGGTGGGAATGACAATAATGGTAGTTATCTTGTCAGGTTTTTTTAAAAAGTTTTTTTTTTTTATAATACAATTTAAAAACAAACAAATATAAATAACAAAAAGACATGTACATGACATGTACATAAGAGCCGAGGTGGCGCAGCGGTTAGAGAGCAGCACTGCAGGTCACTTTAGCTGACTGTGATCCGCAGGTCAGCGGTTCAAATCTCACCGGCTCAAGGTTGACTCAGCCCTTCCCTCCTTCCGAGGTAGGTAAAATGAGGACCCAGATTGTTGGGGGCAATGTAAATATACATTGCTTGCTGGTGTAAACCGCTTAGAGCAGTGTTTCCCAACCTTGGCAACTTGAAGATGTCTGGACTTCAACTCCCAGAATTCCCCAGCCAGCTGGGAGTTGAAGTCCAGACATCTTCAAGTTGCCAAGGTTGGGAAACACTGGCTTAGAGAGTGCTTGCACTGTGAGGCGGTATATAAATCTCACAAAATAAATAAATAATAAATAAATGATGGGTAATCCAGTTTACATATTTTGATCAAGTTACTTCTTTTCCTAGATATAGATCTTTATCACTATCTAAATGTATCTCCCTTTTTTTGTACAATATTAATTCCATTTTCCTTCTTTAATAATATGAAATTCTGTATATCTCTAATTTATCGCTAGTTCATAATCCCAACATTCCTCTTAAACTCCCACCAATAGTACAATAATTTGTCCCAGATTTCGAAATACTCTGATTCATTTTTATCTCTTCGCTCCATCGTGAGTCTGTCCATTTCTGCAGAAGACAATATTTTAAACAGTGTTTCTTCTTCTGTGGGGGTATCTTTGTTTTTCCACTTTTGTGCGAAAGCCAATCTTGCAGCAGTCAGAATGTGTAACATTAAGTATATTGTTCCCTTATGGTATTTGTCTATAGTAATTCCCAATAGAAAGAGCTCAAGTTTTAGTTCTACTTTTACCATTAGTATTTCTGCTAGCCATTGTTTTATTTTATTCCAGAATCCACATGGTTTGAGCATTCCCACCACATATGGTAGTAAGTCTCTGGTGGTGTTTTGCATTTCCAGCACATCGACAAAAGATTTGGGCCCATTTTAGCTAACCTCGTCAGTGGGAAATGCCATCTATAGAACATCTTGTAGAGATTCTCCTTATATGAGGTGGCTAGGGTGAGTTTTCGGTTTCTGTTCCATAGTTCTTGCCAGACATTTAAATCAATGTTATATCCAAAATTCCTGCTCCATGATATCATGGTTTCCTTGACCTGTTCTTCATATCTTGTGATCTTTGTTAAGTGGATCACTGCGGTTGTTGAGTTAGTATCACGGTTGTTAAGTAAATCCCGTTGACTTTGCTTGTCACAAGGTTGCAAAAGGGGATTGCGTCACCCTGGGACACGGCAACCGTCATAAATCTGAGACAGCTGCCAAGCATCTGAATGTAAATGACCTAACCATGGGGATGCTGCAACGGTTGTAAGTGTGAAAAATGGTCAGAAGTCACTTTGTTGGGTGCCATGGTAACTTTGAATGGTCACTAAATGAACTGTCGTAAATCGAGGACTATCTGTACGTTAGAGGGGTTAAAGCGGAGACACGACTCGTGCTTTGGTCTTCGGGCTCCGAATAAAAACCTATCTGATGCCATGATGGAATGAGAGATGCCTTTTATCTTCTCCCTAGTTGTTACGGTAGGTCAGTACCAAGTAGTCCTCAACTTACGACCACAGTTGAGCCCAAAGTTTATGTTGGTAAGTGAGACATAAGGGAGTTTTCCCCCATTTTATGACTTTTCTTTATATGTTAGGGTGTAGGTAGACACGTATGTATATAGCGTGTCTACATGTGTGTTATGTGTGTGTACACTTTTGAGAGCAGGCGACAGAATTTCATTTTCAAGGGGTGCCAGAGGGCCCACAGGAAAAAAAATTGACAATAAAGGTGATCTTTTCTTATCTTGCCACATTTCTTAAGTGAATCACTGCAGTTGTTAAGTTAGTAACATGGTTGTTAAGTGAATCTGGCTTCCCCATTGACTTTGCTTGTCAGAAGGTCGCAAAAGGGGATCGTGTGACCCCAGGACACGTCAACCATCATAAATATGAGTCAGTTGTTAAGCATCTGAATGTAAATCACATGACCATGGGGATGCTGCAATGGTCCTAAGTGTGACAAATGATCATAAGTCACTTTTTTCAATGCCGTTGTAACTTTGAACGGTCACTAAGCAAACTGTTGTAAGTCGAGGACTACCTGTATCTGGTGTTTTCTAAGATCTGGTAAAACGAGATGCCATCATGGGTGTGTGATGGAGTCATTTTTGAAACATAGGTATCTCGTGAGAGCAGAGAAAATATATAATAGTTTGCATAGTCTGTCTTCTGGTATTGATTAACATAAAGATAGTTTTCCCACTACCGCCATCACTCTGCTGAACACTTAATTCCTCCAGCACTGTCTCATTTTTCAGCTTCTCATCTTTCCTACCATCTTCTATTGCTTTCTTATGATTTATCAATCTTTTGTAACTTATGATTAATTATTGCAACTATGATTTATGACCTATGACCTATTACTGTTTATATATACACTATGAGCTTATGCACCGGAGACAAATTCCTTGTGTCTGATTGCGTTTGGGCAATAAAGAACTCTATTCTATTGATGGGAAGTAAAGCATATTTGATTATATATATATATTTTACAGTACTGTAGAAGATGAGGAATGGGGATGAAAAAAATGTAAAATCATGTCAGTCACATAGGTGTCTTGACCGATGACCATCGTGACATATGATGAACATTTCAGGCTCCATTACCCTCATAAGTCACACACTAACTCTACTCTTCAGTAGTATATTAAATTGTGTCTTCAGTCACACGACCTGAAGGCAAAAGATCCTTTGCTATGTGCTATCTTGAAATCCTAAGGAAAAAGGGTTTGGTTTAAGAAATGGCAGATAAATGTATACAGTTTTGCTATTGTATACAAAACATCATTTCATATAGCTAGTGAAGACTCATGTAGTAGATTACGGGATCTAACTTACCTGGGCTGATACTGAAAAAGCTCAGTAGGCTCAGACTGGGGTAGTACTTGGATAGAGACCATTATGAATTTCAGAGTTGTAGATTAAAAAGTTTTTAAAAATGTGAAAGGCAACGAAGAAGTAAATGGAATAGAATAGAATTATTTATTGGCCAAGTGTGATTGGACACACAAGGAATTTGTCTTTGGTGCATATGCTCTCAGTGTACATAAAAGAAAAGATACATTTGTCAAGAATCATCAGGTACAACACTTAATGATTGTCATAGGGTACAAATAAGCAATTGGGAAACAATATTAATATAAATCGTAAGGATACAAACAACAAGTTACAGTCCTGCAGTCATAAGTGAGAGGAGATGGGTGATAGGAACGATGAGAAGACTAATAGTAATAGTAATGCAGCCTTAGTGAATAGTTTGACAGTGTTGAGGGAATTATTTGTTTAGCAGAGTGATGGCGTTCGGGGAAAAACTGTTCTTGTGTCTAGTTGTCTTGGTGTGCCGTGCTCTATAGCGTCGTTTTGAGGGTAGGAGTTGAAACAATTTATGTCCAGGATGCGAGGGGTCAGTAAATATTTTCACAGCCCTTTTTGACTCGTGCAGTATACAGGTCCTCAATGGAAGGCAGGTTGGTAGCAATTGTTTTTTCTGCAGTTCTGATTATCCTATGAAGTCTGTGTCTGTCTTGTTGGGTTGCAGAATCGAACCAGACAGTTATAGAGGTGCAGATGACAGACTCAATAATTCCTCTGTAGAACTGTATCAGCAGCTCCTTGGGAAGTTTGAGCTTCCTGAGTTGGCTCAGAAAGAACATTCTTTGTTGTGCTTTTTTGATGACGTTTTTGATGTTAGGTGACCATTTTAGTTCTTGAGATATGATAGAACCTAGAAATTTGAAGGTCTCTACTGTTGATACTGTGTTGTCTAGTATTGTAAGAGGTGGTAGTATAGGAGGTTTTCTTCTAAAATCCACCACCATTTCTACGGTTTTGAGTGTGTTCAGTTCCAGGTTGCTCCGGTCGCACCACGAGGCTAGTTGTTCAACGTCCCGTCTGTCTTCTGTATTGCTAAATCTGTCCATGTTGAATTTGTCTTGAAGGAAACTTTACTTAAACAAAATGATTTGAGTCATTTTGTTTTAAGATTCAGAGTATATGTTACATATACCCATATACACTTGCATTCAAATTGTACTTTCTGTGCAAATTGTACTTAAGTGTGACCGTATGATTTGTCTGATTGTTTAGTTCAGGCCAAGGGAATATTAGATTATACACTACTACTATGATTGTAAGTTGAATTCCTTTTTGGGGTTTTGGTGTGTTGTATATGTTCATTGCCTGGACTTATTTGTAAAAATAATAAAAGCAGGATATAAACAAAACAAACAAACAAGAAACCACAGTGTCTGGGTCAGTAAGAAAATTCAGCTAATTATGACTAAGGGAGCATATAAAGAATTCAAACAACATAATGATGTCTTGTCAGGTAGAAGAATGCTTGGAATATATAACAACAGCAATACTATAGCTAAATGTAAAAACTTAATGCTTCTGTTAATCACGGCCTTGACCTACTCATGTAATAACAAGTTTGACCTTTTTTCTAAGGCATGAAGAATTCCCTTTAATATATAGTTTGTAAATAGGACATGCTTGGTTATTTCAACATGATTGCCCTTATTATATGGAATATAATGTATAACTTGCTCTGTTTTTTTCTTATGAACTTGGGCTCATTTCTTGTAGCTTTATTAGTATTCTTTCTCATGATCCTTAGCTGAAGCACTTTCAGGATACTAATCCTGTAAGAAATAGTGCAAAATTATAGATTTAGTGTGGATTGTTTGAAATTATTCTGGAAAATGACTAAATTATTGATTTAAATCGTATTTGCAGTACTTATTTATTTATTTATTTGTGAGATTTATATACCCCCTCACAGTGCAAGCACTCTCTAAGCGGTTTACACCAGTAAGCAATGTATATTTATATTGCCCCCCAACAATCTGGGTCCTCATTTTACCTACCTCGGAAGGATGGAAGGCTGAGTCAACCTTGAGCCGGTGAGATTTGAACCGCTGACCTGCGGATCAGTCAGCTAAAGTGGCCTGCAGTACTGCCTCTAACCGCTGCGCCACCTCAGCTCACTTGACAGCTATTGCAAATAAAGTACAGTATCTTGCAATACTGTACTAAATACTAAATATGCTCTTAATATCTAGGAGCATAGTAAAACATTGTAAGTAGCCATTTACCTGTTTTATTGTGTAAAATATTTGTGGAAGTGAGTTTGAGGGATTACCTTAAAATGATTTTCTATTTTGCACAGTATATTCAGTGACTAGTAACATATATCCTTATCCAGATCATTTATTAAAAGTCTACAAAAATACATGGTTTATATGCAATATGATATTTTGTGTGAGAGTTCAGTTCTTAGGGAATGATAACACTGAAAACAATGATAATAAAAATGTGAGTAATATATTTCAAAACTAAGTTATCTGCTGCTAACTTCAAACTGGAAGTTACTGGGCTGACAAGGCAGTGGGGCAAGGAGAATGTGAACTATATAATTTCAGTTTTTCAAAATGTACAAGGAGGCTAATAGTGAAAATGGGGAAATCATTTTTTTAATGAAGAAGCAAGAATATCCAGAAATAATAAAATAGTTTGCCGGAATGCTCGCTGGAATAAAAAAAAATCTTAATGGAGTCACAAAATTATGTGAAGGAAGTTTAAGATTAAAAGTATATTACTTGGATGCAACTGGCCAGGAAGCCTCTCCTACATTCCAGCCGCTTTTTCCTATTGATTTCAAAGACAAGCAATGAGAGCAGACAGGAAGACAAGTTTTCCAAGTGAATAGAATATTTTTGTTATTATGGCCACTGACCAGAATTACAAATAGAAACACATTTAAAGTGTCTTCCAGGTGTCATTTTGGGTTTCTAGCATAAACCCCAAAATGCATTTATCGTATTTTCCGGCGTATAAGACGACCCCCAACTTTTCCAGTTAAAATATAGAGTTTGGGATATACTCGCCGTATAAGACTACCCCTCCTACCATCTTTCTTTTTCTTTCTGTCTTTCTTCCTTCCTAACATCTTTCTTTCTTTCTCTCTTTCTTCCTAACATCTTTCTTTCTTTCTTTCTTTCTTTCTTTCTTTCTTTCTTTCTTTCTTTCTTTCTTTCTTTCTTTCTTTCTTTCTTTCTTTCTTTCTTTCTTTCTCTCTCTCTCTCTCTCTCTCTCTCTCTCTCTCTCTCTCTCTCTTTCTCTCTCTTTCTTTCGTCTTCCTTTGGCGTTGTCCCCCAGTGCGCGCCCACCTGCTGGGAAGGCTGGTGGTGGCGGTGGCCGCAGCCTTCCCAGCAGGAGACCGAGACGCAGGGCAGCGGCGGGGCTCTGGGGCTCCTTTGGCAGAATGGCGGGGATGCGGCCGTTTTTGAGCTCCCCCCCGGCTTGGAACTTTCAGTACCCGGCGTATAAGACGACCCCCGACTTTTGAGAAGATTTTCAAGGGGTAAAAATTCGTCTTATACGCTGGAACATACGGTATTAGTCGTTAGGAAAGAACTAGTCGTTAGGAAAGAACTCCTCAGTCATAGGAATTTTTGTTGCAGTGTTTTGCAAGCCAAAAAAGTGTTAGTGATAGTAGCCTGACCTTGAGATAACTGAGGTTCATGTCACTTAACTGTGTCAGCCTTATGAAGAATAAATACATTTGACATACCTTCCTAAGGTTAATACCTGAAATTTAATTTCAAGAAATTAACTTATTGCAAGTGTGTTTTCAAAGGGAATGCTACCCCAATTTAAAAAGTCTGCAATGCTGTTCTCTGATTCAGTTTCCACAGAAAGTTTGGTCTATTAGCCACAGCAACTTTTCTTGATCTCAGAAATTATTCAGATTCTGGATACACTTGGTAGCTTATGAAAAACGGGAAGAATAAACTACTAGTTCTTGATGACATTCTTTAGCAATAATTGTCTGGTTCAGGCTGTTCAATCAGATATTTATAAGTTAGAATTCATTTATGTATTTATTCAACTTATATGTCGTCCATCTCACTAGGTGGCTAATAATCATTATGGGTTTGAAGCCCTGCTCTTTCACAAATCCTTGATTATATGTATTTTGTAGTCCAGTAGCTGTCCAACTTTCTAGGGGTGGAAATGCTTAAATATCCTAAATATCTATTACTAGAATACTTGCTCTTTTTATCTACCCTGATAATTATTTGCAAAGTCTGTTGCAAACCAGGATATTTTTTTAAAGTTGTATTTACTATATTTGACATAATAGCCGCTTTCTATTACTATCTTATTGCTGCTTTATTGTCTGAGCACAACTGTTTGCTTCTGTGACACTTACTATCCTTACATCTCCATGGGATGCAAATATATACCACAGAAATTATCTTATACTGTTCTATAGCATGGTTATCTTCTGGACGTTTGGTCAAAAGGAATTATAAAGCTTGCCAAAAATTCTACCGGACAAAAGGAAATATAAAAAGAAGTGAATATGAACAATATAAAGGTTTTGTACTGTATCCATGTTATGCATTTGTTACTGTTCTGTCCATCATTAATTGGGTGTGTGTGTATATATATATATATATATATATATATATATATATATATATATATATATATGTATGTATGTATGTATGTATGTATGTATGTATGTATGTATGTATGTATGATGTATGATGTATGTATGCATATATATATATATATATATATATATATATATATATATATATATATATATATATATATATATATATATATATATATATATATATATATATATATATATATGTCTTGATTCTTTGAAGTTGACATAGGGGAAGATACGTATATTGAAGACCTGAAAAATACTTTTTAAATTGAAGCCCTACTTCAATTTTCTTAAGAATAGATAACACATATGGCTTTTCATAGAAGATTTTTCTATTACTAATGCTGTATAAATAATCATGATACTTGTTCTTAGTGGGTAAGGAAATTTTGAATTTATAAGATCATCGGAACCAGGTGATCCCTAGAATTGAGTTTCAGCGTTGGCTGAGAATAGGTATAAACTGTAAGCAGTATGCTTGCTGTACGTTGCTTGTTGATATAAAGTATAACATTTGTCTTCAGGGGGATTTGTCCTTAGAATATCTTTTAAAAGTCATTTATAATCTAAACGGTTCCTTATAAACTGTTGAGATATCCTTTGGGGCTTATTTATTTCTTTAACAACTTTCGATTGAAAAAGTTTCTCCAGAATGACCTATAACAGTGATGGCTAACCTTTTTGTGTGCCCCGCTTGCGCGACCAGCCCCCCGCATGCAAGCCTGACCCCCTGCGCTCCCCCCGTGCTCCCCCCACGCATGCACATGCGAGTCCTCCATGCTCCCCCGCACATATGCATTCCCCCACGCATGTGCATGCAGCCCCCCATGCATGTGTGTGTGACTCTCGCACTGCCCCCGTGCATGTGCACGTGACCCCCGCCCCCGATTGCACATCTGACCCCCTGTGCTTCCCCCGTGTCCCCCCACGCATGCACGTGCGAGTCCTCCATGCTCCCCTGCACATGTGCGTTCCCCCACGCATATGCATGCAGCCCCCCACGTATGCGCGTGTGACCCCTGTACTGCCCCCATGCATGCACATGTGACCCCACGCATTCCCCACATATGCATGTGCGATCCCCCGTGCTCCCCCTGCCCCTACACATGCATGCACAACCCTGCACATGCGCGCGTGGCCCCCCGCACATGCGCATGCATCCAGCAGAGACCCAAAAATCAGCTGGCCGGCAGGAAGCGCGCGCACATGTGTGGTAGAGCTGAGATGGGGCAACGGCTTGTGTGCCCGCAGAGAGGGCTCTGCGTGCCACTTGAAGCACGTGTGCCATAGGTTCGCCATCACAGACCTATAACGATGGCACCTTTTCCCTCAACCTTACAACCAAGATGACTGGTGCAAACTTTAAAAGGCACCGAGAAGGAGAAGGTGGCAATGTTTTTAGTTACTAAGTTCTTGTAGCAATCAGCTTACAGGGCCTGGCAGTCCTCCTGCTTTCCTATCCTCCCTCTGGTAAAGCTTTATGACGTGGCGGCTGCCAGGAGACTGTTGCTGGAGAGAAGCTGGCTGCTCTGTAAGACTGGCATACGGTGGCACAGTTTCCCTTATTGCAGCCTCGTAGATTAGCAGCTGCAAGGTTTTATCACTGAGTCTGCTTGACCTCGTCGGTTTCTTAGCATTCTGCACCACAGTGCTGCTGTAATTTTCTAAGAGCAAGGACTTACTCAAATTCGCAGTGTTTTCTGTTATGGCTTTTAGTCCTTGCATCCTCCTCTTGCAGTCTAATTTGTACCATTTTAGCAGATTCTAGAAAGATAACAGTAAAGTGCTTATTGGAAGTAAAGTATACATGCGTGTATCTTGCAACATATAAAAAGCTTGCAAATTGCCGTAACTTTTGGGGACTGCAATCCACTTCATGAAAATAGAGGTTTTGTTTTCATCTGGCAAAAGTTTACACACACACACACACACACACGAAGCTATGGAATGTTTCATATTTCATGCCTTTCAGCCATGCTGTTCAGTCTGCAAGACAGTTTTGTGAAGCTCAAATGTGGGTGAAATAAGTGCAGCAAGCACATACAATAGTAGAACTTGGCCACATTACATTTGTCTAGCTGTCATGTATGGCAAGAGAAAAGCTTTTCCCCCCTTTCAAAGGAGATCCTTTTGCAAAATATGAGTCTGTTAACAGATAACGCTGAACAGTTGAAAGAAACGTAGAAAGAAGTAGGTAAGAAATATAACTGATGTTATATGTATAACATATATACATATAACATATGTACAGTAGTGGGTTCCTGCCGGTACGGTTAATAGCTGTTGTTCGGTGCAGAGCCGAAGAAGCTGCTGCCATTCGCGGCGCGGGGGCTTTCCCCGGGTGCTGCCGCCGCCTGCACAGACGCCGCCAATTGCGTTCTTTTGCCCTCTGCGCATGCGCAAAGCGTTCTGCATGCGCAGAGGGCAAAAGAATGCAATTGGCGGTGTCCATGCGGGCGGGGAAAGCGCCCGGGGAAAGCTCCCGCGCCGCGAACGGCAGCAGCGTCTTCGGCTCTGCGCCGAACAACAGCTATTAACCGTACCGGCAGGAACAGGCAGGAACCCACCTCTGCATATGTATATATGTTAAAAATGTAAGGGCCGAGGTGGCGCAGTGGTTAAAGTGCAGCACTGCAGTTCAGCAGTTCAGTTGTTCAAATCTCACCGGCTCAAGGTTGACTCAGCCTTCCATTCTTCTGAGGTCGGTAAAATGAGGACCCAGATTGTTGGGGGCAATATGCTGAACTCTGTAAACCGCTTAGAGAGGGCTGTAAAGCACTGTGAAGCGGTATATAAGTCTAAATGCTGTTGCTATTGTATAGCACTATATGCAGGTTAAAATTATACTCGGTAACTGTCAGAATTACTTCTGATAATTTACTTCAAAATAAATGTTTTAAATTTCATGCTTATTGCTTTTTAATTAATAAAAGAAAAAAACATGATGGAGACACATAAATTATCAAAGAAAAGGAGAGGGGAAATGCATTAAAAGTGCTTGAACAAAAAATAAAAGAAATATAGCAAAGGAAAAAACCGTATATGACACAACAGTAAACAGTTAGAATTCTGTATTTATCTAATGCAAATATTCAAGTACATATATATTTCAAACACATTTATACAACGATCATTTTTAACATACTGTATTCGGTACCGATTTGGTACAAATATTTCATTATACTTGTCTTTTACAAATTCTGTGGGCAATCTGCTCCTAGGTGGCAAATGCAATTAGGGCATGGTTGTCAAACTCGCGGCATCAACGTCGCCGTCACATGACGTATTGCAGTGTTTTCCCCCATCGCGGAACGGGTGGGCGTGGCCTGCGCGTGACGCATCTGGCCCGCGGGCCACTAGTTTGACACCCCTGAATTAGGTCTTCAATCCATTGGACATGGAGAATCCATTTATGTTGTCCATTAAATACTGTCAAATTCCATGTATTAGGCGAATAGTTCAAACGAATACTGTATTATCTTCTAAAAATTTCATATTTGTATCATCTACTACTTTCTCCCCCAAAGTTGATAAGTATAAAACATTGTACGGTAGAAACACGTGTTTTTAAAAAAGCATTATCCTTATTACATCTCCAACAAAGTGTTGTTTTTGACAGTCCTTTTCTATACAAATGTAATGGAGTTCTAAATATTATTTTTATTGTCATAATCTGAGATCTTTTGACGCTCCTAGCTGTAGAAGTTAAAGACACTGCCATTGTCTAGACAATATCTAATACTTTATTCCACTCATTGTTTAACTTTTATATATCAAATTGATTTATTAATAACAAATATCTATAAGAAGTAATAGTAAGTTTTCTAGTTTTAAAGGATTTAATAAGTTGTTCTAATATCTCCAGTGTCTTCATACTCCGGCAATGCTGCTAATCCAAACAATGTTGTTAAGAAATGTAATTTTAAATTTATTTCATTTCATTTCTATAGTCTCTCTCCCTCTCCAGTTTGGGTTATCACAACTTCTTTTGTCTTTAGCCCTTTGGAGATTTCTTCTATAGCAGGCTGAAAGCCTTATTAAAAAGGAGCTTCAAACTTCAGATATTTGGTTGGAAATTAAGAAATTAAGTTACTGTTTAGGAACAGTAAATCTGAGAGTGGTGTATATTTTGCTTTATTCTGTGGACAGTGATCTAGGCTCTTATGGCTGTGTGTGTGTGTGTGTGTGTGTGTTTGTAGCTAGAATGGGGGAGGATTCCTTTATAGACTAGATTCATAGATTGGATAGTTGTTCCACTGTTGAAATGTTAGGCCAAGTTGTAGTTGAATAAATCATGGCAAACTTTTATGAAGATGTGAATTGGATAAATATGATTAAGATGCTGTACAATTGTGTAGCTGTTCACTGAGAAGTAAGTCATACTGAGTTCATTAAAGCATATGTAGCCTTCCTTTAGATGCAATTGCTTTTTTAGATTATTATTTTTTTACCGTAAGGTATGAAACATAAGCAGAACAATAACATTGCGGGCTTGTAAACATGGAGTTAACAGTGCTTGCGATGTAGGAAGTAAGGCTGTACTGTTATTCAGCACAAACTAAAAACAAAATGGCACAATTTGGAGTGATTGTTAACTCAGTGGACGGTAATAAAGTTGTCAATCTTACCCTTTGATAATAAGTTACTTGAAAGCTTAATGTACTATATAGAAATGCAGCATGATGTGTCCCTGATAAGTGAGAAAAAAAATAAACTTTAAACATGATCATTTAGTGCTTGTTAGCTATGGTATAGGAATATTGGATTCAGTGATTTACTCATCTGCTCTCAAATTGAGTGAACTTTGTAATAAAATAAATATTGTTGTTCATAGCATCCAATGTGATATGAATGTGGAGACAAGAATCAATCTTAATTTGACTATCTTTTCAATGTGTCCCATCGTCTATCCTTAGAATTTGTAATAGCTTATATATTTGATTGGCTTAGGGACAGTGTTTTGTTTTATGAAAATAACTATATCTATCTATCTATCTATCTATCTATCTATCTATCTATCTATCTATCTATCTATCTATCTATCTATCTATCTATCATCCATCCATCCATCCATCCATCCATCCATCCATCCCATTGTCCAAAGCGAATCTGGGTGGCTTACAATATAATAAAAGCCCAAATACGAAAACATTAAAGAACATTTAAAATGAACAGGAATTAGATAAAACCAGGAATGATTGAAATAAGATTTCTTGTGCTAAATTACAGTATACATTTACTGAATGAGTAAAATATTGCTGTGCAAATAATGTAGCCTCCCTAGCTAATTTGGACTAGTGGTTAAGGCACCAGGCTAGAAACTGGGAGACTGTGAGTTCTAGTCCCTTAGGTATGAAAGCCAAATGGGTGATTTTGGCTCAGTCTCTCTCAGCTCGACCCACCTCACAGAGTTGTTGGGCGGAAAATAAGAAGGAATATTAAGTGTACTTGACTTGAGTTATTTATAAAAATAATAAAAGTGGGATGAAAGCAAATAAATCAAAATCTTTTGTTAGTATACAGCTCCAAATGCTTTGTGAAAGTAAAGCAACTATGAAATTAGTGATTGGGAATTCATGTAAACAGTTTCATTTTCCTTGAGGATAATTCTTTTCAATCAAACTCTGCAGCTTATTCCATTGTTGGCTGCAGTGGGAAAAAGTAGATGGGGGGTTAGAACAATTTGTGAGGGGGACAATGGATGGAGCGGCAGTAATAAGATCCTGAGAACTTTATTTCGCTCATTCACATGCCTCCTTCATTCATTCTCCCACTCAAGCACAAATTATTTCTGAAGTAGATCTTGGTCAAATGTTTCAAAGACTGCAGTTTATTTGACTTTTCTCCTTTCTTTTTTCCCCTCAACCCCCCCCCCCCCCAATTTGTTTCATTGAATTCATTCAGAGCAAATTACGGTAATCTAAAAAAAGCAAGAGAAATGGGAGATAGACAGGTGTTTGCAAGAGCCAGGAAAACTAACAGCAAAGTATAATTATAATAGCTTTCTGAAGGATGCTACACAGCTCTGCCATTCAGCTTGGCTTTCTGAACTCGTGTGCCCTTGGCTGCTCTTCTTTCATACTCTATATCAGTGGTCCCCAGTCCGCGGCCCGGTACCGGTCCGCAGAACAAATGGTACCGGGCCGCCCTGCTACTGCGTCTTCTGTGCAGCGGTGGCGGCAGGTCCTGCGACTTTTGCGAGTCCTGCGAGTCCCGATAATAAGCGCAGGGACGGGACTCCTGCGTCTGCCGACGTGCCCCAGCCCAGCTGATCAGCATGGGGGCGGGGCTTCTGTGCGCGGCTCATCAGTATTGAAAGTAACATGTACAGGAGGGCCTGTCTGCGGTGCAGCAGGTAAAGGGGACTCCAACACATAGCCACACAGTCCCGCAGAAGACATGTACAATATACCCGAGGGTCCAGCACCAATATGGCACATAGGATGTAGATCCGATTGTGTCCTAAAAATACTATGTGCAGCAGTGTTTCCCAACCATGGTGAGTTAAAATGTTAAATTAAGTTATACTACTTTTGTTGTAACTGTATTTTATTTTGATGCCATGTTTAAATACAATTAAATTAAAATTGTTTATATTTGAGATTGTTTTGATTTAATAATCAACGCAACGCCGCAAACCGCCCCCCCCCAGTGGGCCGCGGAAAAATTATCAAACGTTGACCAGTCCACGGCAATAAAAAGGTTGGGGACCACTGCTCTATATGACAGTGAAAACAAGTGATCTATGTGGATGTTTTTATGAAGGAGTGACCACAGTAGCTAGAGCCTCTTTCTAAAAGGTTCATGGTTGTGCCTGCAAAGTTGTGTGTACCTCTGTGTACTTATTCTGAAACCTGACTGTTCAGTTCTTTGTAAGGTCTTCCACAAAACTTCTTGTAAGAGAGGAATCAGTGCAATTCATTAACGATCTGCATATTGTTTTGCATCTCTCTTCAGTTTCCGATTCCTTTTCCTTTAGTCTCATTTGTTTCTATCATACTCAATTCATCGTTACTTTTGATTATTTCTAGCTTGCTTGGAAGTTCTCATTTCGGATTAAAAATAGATCTTATTTTCTTTTTCTTATTATTTGCTAACATTCTGGATATAATATATATATATATATATATATATATATATATATATATATATATATATATATATATATATATATATATATATATATATATATATATATATATATATATATATATATATATATATATATATATATATATATATATATGTATATATATATATATATATATATGTATATATATATATATATATGTATATATATATATATATATATATATATATATATATATATATGATTTTTTGCTGATAAATGAAAATAAAGGGAGACTATTATAGATCTATTTCGAGCTTATTTTGCTCTCGTCAGATAGCCATACCCCTTACTGGGATTTGAACCCGGGCCGGCTGCCTAAATATATATATTTACGGACTTTTCCTATTTGATTATGGAACTCTGGGTTGAATCATCATACATGCTTCTTATTGCCAAAGGCTATTGTCCTCTATCTTTCCCTGGGTAGCATGACAGCTTGCTTTGAAAGCATTTGAATCTCTTCTCCTTTGCAATGCTAGCAGTGATCTCATCTCCTGCTTTTGAGTTTTTCCATGCAGAACTGTTACCTATTCCATATTCCCCCAGGTTCTCTTTCATGTAAGTTTAATGCAGGAAATAAGGGAGTACGTTCTTTTTTGCCAGTGCTGTGGGCAACATACATGCAGGTCTTACACATCACTGGATGGATAACACTGGAATCAAATAAACTCAATAATAGGGAGTAGAAAATACAACGTTCAATCCGTTGTTGCATCTGTGTGAAGATTAGGGAATAGACCATAAATTACTCGTGTCAGATATGTAGATTGAATTTTTAAAAGATAGAATGTTCAACAGATGTTGAATAGATCTTGGAGGGAGATGGGTGGTTAAGAAATAGAAAACATACATACATACATACATACATACATACATACATACATACATACCGTATTTTTTGGAGTATAAAACACACCTTTTTCCTCCCTAAAAGAGGCTGAAAATTTGGGTGAGTCTTATACTCCGAATGTAGTTTTTTCGAAGCTTTTTCCCACCACCCCTAATGAGGTGCTAATGATCTTCCCGGCTTCATACTCCCTCCTAAGAAGTTTTTTTCCAGCCCTAAGTCTTTGCAGGCTTGTTTTTATTCCTACTCCCTCTGAAAAAGGTTTTTTCAGCCCTAACGAGGTGCTAACGATCTTACCAGCTTGTAGCATTTTTTATTCCTACTCCCTCGAAGTAGTTTTTTTTACCAGCCCTAAGTCTTTGCAGGCTTGTTTTTATTCCTACTCCCTCTGAAAAAGGTTTTTTCAGCCCTAATGAGGTGCTAACGATCTTACCAGCTTGTAGCATTTTTTATTCCTACTCCCTCGAAGTAGTTTTTTTTACCAGCCCTAAGTCTTTGCAGGCTTGTTTTCATTCCTACTCCCTTCGAAGAATATTTTTTTCAGCCCTAACCAGGTGATAAAATAATGTGCTGAAGTTGAACAGACTAAGGACACTAGCCAGATGAATACCTGGTAGGTAGATTTTTTTCTCCTATTTTCCTTCCCCAAAACTAAGGTGCGTCTTATACTCCGGTGTGTCTTATACTCCGAAAAATACAGTACATACATACACACATACATACATACATACATACATACATACATACATACATACATACATACATACATACAGCATCGCATTTAAAGTTTATTTTAAGACCAATTATCCTTTTAAACACGTACATATTTTTAAAATGAAAAATAGGGTTTTTAAACTGATATATATTAGGTAGGTACTGTAGAAGCTTTTAATACTTCATTAGTGACACATGAGTTGCAATATATATTCAAAACTTGGAAGGCACCTGAGCCTCAGTTCTTACCGCATGAAATTGCTTATCGTCCTTAAAAGCAGTAGTTATACACGGGAGTCTGAGGATGAAAACAAAAATGATAATAAAAATAATGACACAGTAAATGCAGCCCCAGTTCCTGAGGCCTTGCGCTCATATTTTCGGGTTTTGTAAAGTACTTATCATCGTTCCTATGTTCTTATTCTCAGCACGGGACTTATTAGTGGCTAATTATCAGGCCATCATGGTTCATTATGAATCTTTTATTATAGTATAATCTCTTCTCCACAGTTAATTGTGTTCATGGGAGAAAAAGGTCAGCCTTTTTTTGCCTACTAGAAAAAGAGAGGTCAAGATGAGAGAATAACACATGCCCCAAAAGCTTAAGATACTTGGAATGAAGTAGCTTGACCTTGCTGAGTCACTTTTGGTTAAGGATGACATGATTACTTCCAGAATCTCTCCTGACGTTCCTGGGTGTGTTTTCCTCCTCCTCCTCCTCCTCCTCCTCCTCCTCCTCCTCCTCCTCCTTTCTTCATAAGTCTGGTTAACAGCCTGAGTGGATGGATATTATTTAAAATTATGTTCACTTTATGGAGCTTTGAGAGGAATATAAACTGTACAGTTCCAACTGTAACAGTACAGTACATTTATTGAATAGCCCGAAGGCCTTTTCAAAAAAAGAAAAACAGAACAAACAGGTACAGAAACAACCGTACAAAAATATATATGGTACATGACATCAAAATTCAACGATATCAAAATTCAATAACTAAATTTCTAAAACTAGATAACCCAAATAAAATATCTTGTCTCTAACTCAGCTCATCTTTCTTACAATCAATGAAATTCTTTTCAATGTAGCTGGCTCGTATTGCTGTCATCCTATTAAGATAGCGAGTGATAGCCCTTACCAGGGGAGGAGAGTCTGCCTTCAATAGAAATGTTAATTTATCCAATTGTAACACTTTTCATCTTAACATTTTAAAGACTCTTCCTTGTCTATGTCTACCCCATTAAAATTACAAAGGTGAAGGACAACTGTGGGGGTGGGCGGGCTGTGGGGGTGGGCGGGCAATGAAAACAGTGTTCCCACACATTTTTCAGTGCCATTGTAACTTTGAACGGTCACTAAATGAATGATTGTAGGTTGAGGACTCCCTGTATATTAGGACTGAACCATCTGAGTGTACTATTATTCGGGAATAAAATACCCAGGAGAACTTTAGATTACAGGTAGTCCTCGACTTATGACCACAATGGAGCCCAGAATTTATGTTGCTAAGTTAGAAATTTGTTAAGTAAGTTTGGCCAATTTTACAACTTCTCTTGCCGCAGTTGTTAAGTGAATCACTGCAGTGGTTAAATTAATAACACTGTTGTTAAGTGAATCTGGCTTCCCCATTGACTTTGCTTGTCAGACGGTCGTAAAGGGGGATCACATGACCCCGGGACAGGTCAACTGTCATAAATGTGAGTCAGTTGTCAAGCGTCTGAATTTGGATCACATGACCATGGGAACACTGCAACAGTCGTAAGTGTGACAAATGGTCATAAGTCAACTTTTTCAGTGCCATCGTAACTTCGAATGGGCACTTAATGAGCTGTTGGAAGTCGAGGACTACCTTTATTTATAGCAGTGGTTCTCAACCTTCCTAATCCCGCGCCCCACCACACGTCCCCACCACGCCCCACCCCACCGCCGCCGCCATTTGGGTTCTTTTTCCCTCTGCGCATGTGCAAAGTGTTCTGCGCATGTGCAGAGGGTAAAAGAACCCAAATGGCGGCATCCGGGTGAAGTCTCCCGACCCCTGTGAAAGGGTCGTTTGACCCCCAAAGGGGTCGCGACCCCCAGGTTGAGAACCGTTGATTTATAGGTACGCATGGGAATATTTTTGGGTGAGCTAATCTTATAAATACAATAATCCCAGACTTCTGAAAGTTATACAGGAGATAGAGCTGTATTCTGAGCGGGACTTCAAGCTACCGGTAATCAAAATTGGATAGAAAATTAACTGGGGTTGCAAGTACTTCTGGTTTCCTTCTCACTGGAAAAGCCTGTTTTGTCAACAACAAGTATGCTAGGCACATGTTGGGAAATTGTACTTAGTTAGCAGGTGTTGATCACATGCTTAGTGAAACAAGATTTCTCATCCAATGTTCCTTTTATAGAATGGCTTAAATCATTTATTTCTGCTTTCTTCTTTGTGGTGCATCGTCGTAGAATGCAGCACTCCAAAAGTAAATAAATCAAAGGCACTCTACATATTTGTAGAAGTGCTTGTGGAGTGTAGCAGTGTATATTGGTAGATGTATAACATTTTAGCATAGCATAGCATCAAAACATAATTGAGCAAATGCAACTATATTAAAGCCAGTAAAGCCTTTAATTTAAACCATCGTTGATTCCTGGCCCTTAGGCATCCTTAATGGCCAGATCTTAACAAAAGGACCTGCTTGAATAACTCTTTCTATTGCTTTCCTAGAGGCGAGCAATGATGCTACCATCCAGGTTTTTGGTAGAAGGCTGTTCTATAGAATAGATGCTACCAGAAAAACATAGTCATCATATAGCTGCCTCCTCCCTCCTACCTGTTGCTGCTTTGCTTGAGACTATTGCTCAGGGTTCAGCTCTTCCAATCAGTAAGACTATATATCTGTTGAGGTGGTGAGATAAAAAGTATTTTCAATTTGAGCTTCACTCTGGATGTCCCAAAGGTGCTTTTTCAGGAGGCAACTGGATGTTCTTGTTTTTCTTTGAAGATGTTTCACTTCTCATCCAAGAAGCTTCTTTAGCTCTGACAGGATAGTGGGGAATGGAAGGATTTATATTCCTTGCAGACAGCTGGTCATTTGCATCCTTTTAGAAGGTCACTGAAGCACTTGGAGGTTTATCTGTGTCCTCAGGGTCACCGGAGTAGTGTTCCTGGTTCCTGTAGTCTGCAATTTTTTCTCTGGAAAGCCATTCCTACAGACTTTTAGCTATACAATTTGGGATGAACACCGTTTGAATGGTGTGGAAGTAGACATTGCCATGGCCAAGTCACCGCGGAACAAGAGTTACACTAATATCAAAGAAATGGTGGAATGGAATCATTAAAGGATGCAAAGGATGGAAAAGGAGGGACAAAATGAACTCTGAGTGATAAAAATTAAAATAATGTTAAAATAATTGTAAATATTTAAATTGAATTGTTTGAATTGTCCCACGATGACTTCTCCTGCAGTGAGTTGGCCACGACAAGTTGGCCATGATTGTCACAGCGAGTTAGCTGCACCAAGTTGGCCCATTCCTCTCCTTCCTACAGGCCTATTACTCTGTTTTGATCTCCCATCCACAGACTAACCAGACCAAAAACTGCTTAGTTGCCAAGCTTGTGCAAGGTTGGCTAGGTGCATCCACCTGTTGAGACAGGCGCAGCAAACCCAGGCCAACTTAGTAATTAGAAATGTAGCTGGCTGGATGAGATTTCAAATTGCCACATAATTTGGTGAAACATGGAAAGTTATTTATGAGTAAAGGGACATATAACAACATCCGTGCAAGGATGAGGGTTGGATGAAAAGTAATGTTTCCAACAGATGGAAGCCCTGACGCTCTATAGAAGTTCTGACATGTTATTTCGTATATATTCCTTCACTTCAGTTAGTGGGAAGTTGCTGTGAGAAATAGTTATGCGACTATTGTTCATGAAATGGAATCCTGCTATGAGTACGCATTATTCTGCTTTAAGCAACACACTGTGTTGTAATTTTTGACTGCTGAATTAGAATTCACTGCCATATACAGTTTGTTTATGGTAATGACTGTGTTGACGTGAGTCTCGATGTACACATGAGAACTGGGAAGAGCTGATTGATGTGATCAAGAACAAAGTGGCAGCAACCAACGAGTTTCACATAAGAAAGCTTGAGGCACAGGCTAAGTGCAATTCAGCAAAGGGTCATTTGACAAGAATGCATGGGTAACATTATTGATCTTCAGCATCAGAAGGCTTGGTCCAGATGGGCTCCTCACATGTTGACGGCAGAAACAAAACCCCCAAGAGCTGGAATTTGCCAACAGTTGTCACATTTATGAGAATGAAGATGGGGAATCATTACGATCCAGAAACTTAAGTGCCTGCCCTTGGAATATCATCGCAAAGTTTCCCCTATAGAAAAAGATTCAAAACCTAGACCACTGATGGGGAACCTATGGCACGGGTGCCACAGGTGGCACGTGGAGCCATATCTACCGGCACGCGAGCCGTTGCCCTAGCTCAGCTCCAGCGCACATGTGCGTGCATGCCAGCTGATTTTTGGCTCACGCGGAGGCTTTGGGAGGGTGATTTTGGCCTCCGGAGGGCCCCCGGGGTGGCGGGGGGAGCGTTTTCGCCCTCCCCAAGCTCAAAGAAAGCCTCTGGAGCCTGGGGACAACAGAAAATGGGCCTACTGGGCCCACTGGAAGTTGGGAAACGGGGGAATAGGGGGGGTCACGCACGCATGTGTAGGGGGGTGGGCTAAGTGGGGGGCTTTGAATTATGGGTGTGGGCACGCACGAGCGTGCGATAGTGCATGCACGCACTATTTCGGCACCCGAGGAAAAAAAGATTCGCCATCACTGACCTAGACGTTCTTGAACCTGGCAGCTCAGAGCACTATACTGCAACACTCAAAACTTTGAAACAACGACTAAGGATAATTTTGAGGTGCAGGAAGAAAACTTTGCTGCACCATGGTTAATGCTAGGCCTCACACCTCACGAACCAGGTTGAACCTCATCCTCTTACTACACAAGTCTATCCTTAGCCACATGGCTCTTCTACCCTTTTCCAGAATTGGAAGAACGCCTTCAAGGGCATCTGTTTGACTGAAATGAAGAGGTGAAAAGGAGATTGTCAGGACCTGGTTGAAGGGACAAAGATAGGAAGTTCTTTCAGGATGCCTCTTAAGAAACCTGTCCATCATTGGCAAGATTGTGTAGCGAATGGTGATGATTATGGGTAGAAAGAAATACAGGTGACCTAAGTTCTCATTTCAATTTATTGAAATACTTTTATTTACACTAAATATGAGGATGGAAGCATTACGTTTCATTCAGCCCCTCCCTCCCTCCCACCTCTCTCTTTCTCTGTCTGTCTCTCTCTCCATGTGTGTGCACATGGTATATATTGACATGTATGATGCTGTCTATTTTCCTATATAAACAATGAAAACTAATGGTCTAATGATCTGTAAATAAAAAAACTGGTTCTGAAGGATAATTCTTCAGCAACTGATGGGAGCCAGCATGAAATGAAGCACTGGTCTAATCTACTGGAATAGCTCTCAGATGCTGCCATCATCTCTGCAAGGGCAACATTACATGCCAGAGGAATCCAACCACTGATCTTAAAGGACAGAGTAATCCATGTGAGAATAAGTGGTCCTTTAATAACTAAATCATTCAGTTACCGTATTTTTCGGGGTATAAGACGCACCGAAGTATAAGACGCACCTTAGTTTTGGGGGAGGAAAACAGGGAAAAAAGGCCTCTGCCTCCAAGCAATTTGCCAAACAGCAAACAGCACAGATGATATACACTGTTTGCTGTGTATTTCTGTGCATGTGTGCCTGACCCATAGAAATGGCAAAGAATTGGAGAAATGTACATTATGCCAGAAAGTTTTCTTAAATGTAGTCACACTAACTCTTCCCAATTATTTAAATAGATCTACTCCAAGGTAACTAAACTCTTAATACTAAACAGGATACTGTTACATTTCATACTATACTTGTACAGAGCTGTTAAAATTAATTAAAATTTCAGAAGTATACATTATTCTCTATTATTTAAAAGAAGAAATAGCACTGGGCCTCTTCAGAGCAAGCATTTATTTTAAAAAGCTTCTTTATTTTGTGAAGTTGTCTAGATTTACAGGGATCTTCAACCTTGGCAACTTTAAGACTTGTGGACTTCAACTCCCAGAATCCCACAGCCAGCAAAGCTAACAAAGCTGGCTGTGGAATTCTGGGAGTTGAAGTCCACACGTCTTAAAGTTGCCAAAGTTGGAGACCCCTGGCTCTAGAACAATAATAAAGCAGTCTTTAAAAAATAAGTCAAATAATTTGAACATTCTATAGACATTTATAGTTATTCACTTACCCCCTTCCTTCCATCCAGTTCAGCAGAAAATAAAAATCTGCTGTGTCTCTTCCAGCTATCTGCCTTTTTGCAGTTAGTTTCACTTTCATTTTCCCACGTGGCAAATCAGCTGTACGTGGGAAAGCTGTTAGTGACTTGCTTGACTTTACAGGCTCTTCCCTCTTTGCTGCAAACAGGTAAATTGCTGGAAGACAGAGGCCAAAGGGTGGGGGTGGCTGGCTGGCTGGTGCTACATTCGGTGTATAAGACGCACCCAAGTTTTCACCCTCTTTTTGGGGGGTAAAAAGGTGCGTCTTATACTCTGAAAAATACGGTAAGTAACCAAAGTATTCCGTATTTTAAGAGGGGGAAAAATACCAATCTCATGTTTAAAAAAAACACCAAATTGCACTCTGAAAGAAATTGAGAGTTCCTGCATCTGATATGGGTATATAATATGATTCTAGTGCTTGCTCCCAATCTAAAGACAAGCAGCAACAATTATATTATAAGTAATTCAGTCAAGATATATCTAATGCATTTTGGACCATTTTTAGATTGGTCTGTAACAGGTTAGTTGGTGCATTAGCTGAAATTTAGCAAAAACCCTTAGGTTGTGTGTGTGTGTGTGTGTGTGTGTGTGTGTGTGTGTGTGTGTGTGTGTGTGTCTTTGTTTTGTTGAAGCCACACAAGACACTGAAATCTTTAAAACAGCTGGAAGTGTGCTTTTCAAATGGATTCTTGAGAAGACATTCCGTTTGGAATTGCTTCACAATTTTATGCATGAGTTGTGTTTAATAATTGCACTTGCTGCGCTAAGATATGTCAAATGTGAGAGAAGGCAAATGTCTTCCCTTGGCCTCCTTTTTGGGCAACAGTTTATAGAACGTAGTTCTTTAGCAAATGTTTTCTGAACATGTCTTGGGCATTGCCATAAATGCCTCTATGCTAAACAAAATATTAAGGATCTCTTTGTCCTAATACGTTGAGTGAAAAAAATGTCTTTCTTTTGTTTGCAGGTTTGGGCTGAGCAACAAATTTGAAGCAGAGTTCCCTTCCTCATTGACAGGAAAAGTAAGTATCTTGAAAGAAAGTAGAGTTAATAAAACTCCTAAGACATTACTACACGTTGCATTTGACGCTGCTGCTTGTAGAGCAGGAAAATGGTTTCTTAATGCACATCAAGCCTTCGAAATATATTTACCATCCTGCTTTCTGGGTTCATTCTTGAAGGTTGCACCTGAAGAGTTCAAAGCCAGCATCAGCCGAGTGAACAGCTGTCTTAAGAAGAACCTTCCAGTTAATGTCCGGTGGTTACTCTGCGGCTGCCTTTGCTGCTGTTGTACCTTAGGCTGTAGTATGTGGCCTGTGATTTGCCTCAGTAAAAGAGTAAGTTAGACCTCACTTATTATCATAAATGCTCTATACCATGTGATTGCCTAAATGCCTGGGAGGCCATCAGCAAGTGTGTGTGTGTGTGCACACGCGCGTGCGTGCGTGCGTACACGTATGCATGTGCACTGGGTGAGTGGGTGGCTGTTGGTTATTTAAATCCCAATCAACCTTGCATAGGCAGAGTGTGAGCATTGCAAATATGTGTTTCTGGCTTTGCTCCAGGCCCTGCCTCTCTACAATCCAGGGAGCATTGAAGTACCATTACATTTGATACAATTTAAAATCTAACCATTAAAAGTAAATAGTATATTTACTTCTTGACTAACCCTGCCATGAAATGTTTAGGTTTTTTTGGGGGGGGAAGGGTTCACATAATATCATTTTGGGAGGGTGCAGTTTGAGAACCTTTATCCTACTGAGTTGAAAATTTGTTACTAGTATCTTCTGCATCCTTCCCCCCCACTTGCAGGGAAAATTCCTAAATGAAAATAGAATAACTGTTATTTACTTAATACTGTATATGGTTAATATTTCTGAAGCTGGGATCGACATTGCAGGTAGTCCTTGACTTATGACCACAATGGAGCCCAACTTTTCAGTTGTTAACTGAAATGTTTGTTAAGTGAGTTTTGTCTTCATTTTATGACTTTTCTTGCCGCCGTTGTTAAGTGAATCACTGAAGTTGTTAAGTTAGTAACAGGTTGTTCAGTGAATCTGGCTTCCCCATTGAGTTGGGCTTGTCAGAAGGTCACAAAAGGGGATCACATGACCCCAGGACGCTTCAACCGTCATAAATACATGCCAGTTGACAAGTGTCTGAACTTTGATGACGTGACTATGGGGATGCTACAACGGTCATAAGTGTGAAAAACGGTCCTAAGTCACTTTTTTTCAATTCCATTGTAACCTTGAATGGTCACTAAATGAACTGTTGTAAGTCAAGGACTACCTGAAGGGGTAACAAAAGAAGACCAATACTTTTAAATCCCCCTTCTAAAGAGTACTGTACTTCAGAGTTACGGTACGTTTTTGGAACATGCAATATCTAGTGTGGTCTGAACCTTGCCTTCTCTTCTTTTGTGAAGTGTAAGAATATTGTCATGGGTACTGGGTTGCATATCCCTGGGTTGCAGTCTAATATTAAATTTATTCCTAGCAATTATACTGAGGATCCAGTAACATTTCCCTGACACCATTTCCTATTTACCAAATTTTTCCAGCCACACAGGAAGCACTGTTCTTAGCAATGATCAAAATTAACAATACAGCATAGTTGTCAGCCTTCACGTTGGTAAATGCAACAGAAGAAACTCCTGGGACATTATTTTACCAAGAGTATAACTTTACTAACAATTCCACATAGGCACAGACATAGCAAAGCCAGTTTCCAGGAACAAATTCTCGCAAACGGGCAAAGGCAAACTTTTGTGCGATATATTAACTCAGACCTTCAGTGTACATTTAAGAATAATTCATGCACTCCCAGTCTCACTTCCTTGTGCACATAGAGATGCACACAAATACTCAGATATGTGACATCTCCTTCATCTGTATGTCAAGATTATTTTATGAACAGATACACACACACACACATGTACTTCCCATTACATACAGCTAGACACACACATATTTTTCTCACGTAGCACTAAAGTTGTTGAGTTGTGCAATTTGTGGCAAGGCAATTTTGAGTACAATTTTAGACTAGACGTTCTCCCTTCCTTTGGCTGGCTTCTGCTATCCGAGCTTAGCAATAAGAATGATGATGGTCAGATTATACTTTTGTAATATTTACCATCCTGTTGTAATGGCTGTAAGACCACCTTTGAAATGGCATAAAATGTATTCTTCTTATCACTTGTTATTGTAAAAGTAATTCACGTACAGTAGTAATTCACGTACAGTGAATTACTGCGCAAAATACGTTACCTAAAATTTGCAGCACAGTGCCCTAAAGTTATACCCATGTTTCCCCAAAAATAAGACCGGGTCTTATATTGATTTTTGCTCCAAAAGATACATTAGGGCTTATTTTCAGGTGATGTCTTATTTTCAGGCAAATACGGTACTAAATGCATCCCTCTGGCTGACAATCTTAACTGGGGCTTATTTTTGGGGTAGGGCTTATATTATGAGCATCCAGAAAAATCATGCTAGGGTTTATTTTCCAATTGGGTTTTATTTTCAGGGAAACACGGTACTTTCTCAAATTATGCTTCCTTAGTGTTTCATGGTGCCTTGTCTCATTTTACCATGGGTAAATGTTTTAGTTTAGGTTTTAATGTTCAGAATGAAAGTGCAGCTCTGCAGTTCAGCTGTTCAAATCTCAACAGGCTCAAGATTGACTCAGTCTTCCATCCTTCTGAGGTCGGTAAAATGAGGACCCAGATTGTTGGGAGCAATATGCTGAACTCTGTAAACCGCTTAGAGAGGGCTATAAAGCACTGTGAAGCGGTATATAAGTCTAAGTGCTATTGCTATGTCAAATTGTGGGCGGCAGAGATGAAATTGACCGCATAATGGCTGAATATACCTCCAGTGGATTAGTAGACATTCCTCAGTCTTCCACTCTGCACACCCACCGCCTCTATTTCCTAGGATCCCCTAATACTTCATATACTGAAGGTATATTAAGAAAACGGACTAAATTAACGCAGAACGTTTAATTGTTATACAATGTAGTAAATACGGTATTGTGTTTATTTCTGTAATTGATAGCACTATTATTGATGAGTGAGCTAATTTTGCCTTGTTCATAACTTGTTCAGCCAGTGAGAAATACAACATTTTCAGACTAAGTTCCATTTTGTAATTAAGCTAAAATAATACCTCATTGGTCCATGGGCTTTTAAATATTTTTTTTTAAATTATTTTCTAAAATATTAGAAAGGAGAAAATCTTTCTCCCCCTTCTTTTAGTGCAGCCCACGGAAAGAGTAGCATGATCTCCATTCTGAGGAATAATTTGACTCCATTTGAAAAGGCACAGCAGGAGTTGTTGCTTCAAACATTTCCAAAAGGGTGCTGCCTTTAATTTAAACAATGAATTTTAAAAAAATAGTCAAAAAGTCTTCCTAGCATGTTACTACTTTTAAATTTACAAGAAATCCTCTCTCCCCAATTTAGTTAAAAACTGTTTTCAGAGTAGCAAAATGAGGGCTTTCTATGTTCAGGATTTTCTGATGGGGAAATAATTTGTATGCTTAAAATAAAATTGCAGTACATGTATAAGTTATTCCTATTGTTAGTAAAACTGTTGTGCAATTTTAAGGATTGTATTTATCCTCACATGGCCATACTTTTCCCTTGGTCTTTCAGACCCAGATCTTTTTTTGAATAATGTGTTGTAGACCATCAAAGATGCCCTAAATTGACAACTTAAACATTATATTTTATTTAAGGATCATCTTCATGATAGAATTACATTAAAACCAGTACTTAAAGTTTTTATTGTATAATTTTAGAACTATTTCATTTAGCTTCTCTAAGTAATAGAAATTTTTTTGAAAGTGGTCCATGGTACACAAAAGGGAGCCACTTCCATTACTCCTCAGTAAACCCACATAGGATAAAATGGCTTCAGTATTGTGGCCCACTGTGGCCCTTTTATTTATTTAAGAACTATTAGGTTGAAGTGGTTTCCATAAATAATCATACCTTGTTCCCAGATAAGAAGTATTAATCTGGTTTTTAAAGAAAAACACGTGTGATGGTTCGTGTTCAAAAATCTTCCTAATGTCTTTTCCCCTTTTAGTTTTGTTTTGTGTTATCAGATGTTCTTAGAAAGTTTTCTGTATGGCTGTGATTGAAAATGCCCAGTCTTCCTCTCAGATCTCAAGAGCCCCTCTTGGGCTGTGAATGTCCTCACCTGCTCCTCACTGTAAATCACTGAGCTGTCAAGTATCATGAGTAATTAAGCTGCACATGCCAGTCTTGTTTCACCTGGCAAATAGAGAGGAAAGCAAGCTTGATCTGAGAATTGAGTGATGCTCTTTAAAGTCACCTTTTATTCCTCCGAGGCCTTAGAGGTACTTGCTAATGTTTCATTTAAATGTTCATTCCCGTTTTGTTTAGTGGCCAGATTTAAATACTTGGCAGCATTTAAGTAACGATGAAATGATTTACAAAACTGGAATATTTTTTATAGAGGGGAACATCAGTGGTATCGACATTAAACCTTAGGACGGGATAAATGGACATAAAAGTATAAAAACAAAGCTTGTTTCCCACATGCATGTTGTTTCTTTAATATTGTTTTTAATTTTCTTTTTAGAAGCTGGGTTTTTATGTTGCCTTAAATCAGCATGCCGTTCAATTTGTGCTCAAGATTTCCTCCAAATTAAGAGTAACAGTCATTAAATGTTAATTTTTTATTTTTATTTTAATCTACAGAAGGCTCCTTTTGGAGGGTTGCATTGAATCTTCCCGTATTCAGTTTCCTATTTATAATGTAAAGTGTTTTAATTGTACTAGTATCTGGGAAGCTGGTTTCATTGCCACCCTTTCTCCTTCCCCTCCGTGCAAGCAATGAAATTTAAATTGTACAGCAGCCGTAATCTATTATTTAAAAGGCTCGGGCAAGAAAGATTACAAGGTGGCTTCACATTTTTTGAATCGGGCTTTGCCATTGGTTTAACAGCGGGTGGGCAGGCAGATGCCCTCTCGGAGGAGAACCTATTGCCATTTTTCACCATTGATAGAGTAGCCTTTCAGAGTCAATGAGCTCTGTCAATGTGAGCTTGTCAAGGCTACAACTTCATAGACCTGAGAGGCGGTTTGAGAGGTCAGCCCTTTTCAGGTTCGCTGTGATGCAAATGAGCTTTAATGCTTAAACAACTATTGGAATTTTTATGTCTGCTCCTTGTTCTTTTTTTCCTTCACAAAGTCATTGACGAGACATTCAGTGCTTTTTAAATTGGAAGTTGCATTGTGCTAAAGACCTAGTACAGATTTACTGAGGGCTGAAAGCAGTTAGATCATGTTCTTTTCATGGTGCGATTAGAATCAAATCGATTTCCCTACAGCCTTCAGCATTCAGATGGCAATTTTAACAAAGCTTAGGGGGCTAGACAAGGGACAAAACGACTGAACTGAATGTTAATTACACTCTGCAGCCTTATTTTCTTTTGATTTGGAGCTGACTGGCAACTAAATTAACAAAAGTGTGACCATAACTGCTGCCCTATTTTCATTTAAAAGGAGAGCAGGCTCTAAAAGGCTATCTTTACAAAGAAACAAGAGAGGTCTGCTGATCATTGTTAAAGGGCAGGCCCCGTCTTTCATAAAATAAAATAAAAAGTATTAGCCAAAAGTAACAGAACTTTAAAAAAAAATAATCAAAAACTACAATGCGGTAATTTAGTCATCGCTATTAAAAGGTGACTGGAATCCCTTCTTTTTAGGAAAAAAAGATGGCACAGAACCTTACAATTCATCCGTAATAGTTGATGCTTTCATCTAGGCACAACTGAGGTTTGTGCATTTGCGTTGGTTGGAAATACAAAGAATCTTTCCCCCCCCACCACCTCTTTATATCAGCCCATACATACTTGCGTGTATACATGTTCACTCACAAATATGTTTGCCTATAGAACAATTCACATACCGTTTTCTGTTTGATTTTTGTTTTCTTTGACAACACTCAGTGAATTTGGAGAGTAAGTTTAAATAATTTTTAAAAAAACCTTGCTGGACCAGGGATGCGGTTTATAACACCTCTTGTTTAGCTTCAATTGAAGTGCAAGATGCTTTTCCACACACACACACACACACACACACACACACACACACACACACACCCTCTCTCCCTCAAGTGCCCCCCCCTTCTCTTTGCCTTATAAGGAAACTGCAGCTGTACAAAGTTGAATTTGTCACAAGGCTCAGTGATCCATGCCTTTGCACCTGCAACACTAGTCTCATCTCCGCACCTGGTGTCATGATTTATCCTTCCTTATGCATAAAAGCCTATAAACCCGGTCTTATTGTTGTGTGGTTGTGTGTTGTGTGGCACGGCCCCGTCAAATGACTATAAACAGTAGGATATGTTTCTATTACAACTCAATCAGAACGCTTACTGAAGTGTTTTAAAGTTGCTTTCGGTTTTGCAGGAAGAGTTCATTCCTGTGTTTTAAGAACGGAGAATTTAGGTGCAGGAGATTTAAGGATCAAACGCTTTTGCATAATTTTACACGATGTGTTAAGTGAGAGAGCATAGATTTACAACTCGTATCTGTTTTATGTGAAAATCCCTATTGTTCTTGTGTAGGTTGCTTGAAAAAAAACGCATCCCATTAGATTAGATTCAGTGGATTGTGAATTAATGACTCTGTTCCTAAAAACCCTTTGTTAATGCATAGCTTCATAAGTTTTCCAACTATTTGAGTGTTTATTAAAAGTTGCTTTGCTTCCATTTTCTACTCTCTATAAGCATGCATAACATAACCTCTTATTACTACGACCCCAACAAGTAAATGTAGAGTACAACAAACTACCCTTTACTAAGTTCCCCCTCCTCTGTCTCTTTCCGCAGAAACATTTTCACATAAAGGCGGTTGCAAAACAAACTCCCCCCCCCCCCAAAGCAATCCTGGAATAAAAATTCTTTTTACTTGCCTTCTAGACACGAAGATCGATTGAGAAGTTATTAGAATGGGAAAACAATAGATTATACCACAAGGTGAGTGTTGCAGCGAGCAGCTTCGTACTGCTGGGGCTAGAGTGGCTCAGTATGGAAACAGATGCTTTTGTTGAAGGCCAAATATGAAAAGTGGACCAACGGGGGTGTCTCAATGCCGGCAATAAAACATCGCTCATTTTTCTTCTTCCCCTTTTCTCTCCGTTGTCTAGCTGTGCTTGCATTGGAGGCTAAGCAAAAGGAAATGTGAATCGAATAACATGATGGAATATGTAAGTTAAAGGGCTGTTTTGTGCGTTTCTCTATTAAATGATCATTTATTTTGCTTCTGATCGTATTCTTTCCACGATTATTAATCAGCGAAGGTGTCAGGAGGCTTAATCGCCTGAGTGGCATGGATTTTCTACGGTTCACAGATGCATGGCTTCATGCGCAGGGCTGATTTATAAAGTTATGAATGACTTGAAAACAAGGCTTCACTGTGTCCTTGGAGGGGGGAAAAATAATAAATTAATTGCCAAGATAAAATGGCCTGCACATGTGCTGATGGGGTGTGAAATTTTCGAATGCTGTATAAAAAGAATAACTGCAACTTTGGTTACGCAGCGAATTAGACGTGGGCTGTTTTATATAATGCTAATCAAGTCTTGGCGTATGGAAAAGACCTTTCAATTGAGCGGTTGGAGCTTAGGAACTCTATAAAGACTTTGTAGATTTTAACTGCTCCCATATCTCAGCAGCCCTGAACGTTCTGCCTTCACTCTTAATGTTTTAAAAACCTTGATTGTAAAAAAAGGAAAGTTTAAGTCTTCTTCCTGCTTCTGAAAGCAGAACTTTGCATATTTTTATCAAGACTTTTGAAGATGCAAAAGTTCTTCGTTTTTGCAGTCTTTGCAATCGAAATCGTTCTGCTTTATTCTTTGTATTTTTTTCTGGGGCGCACAGGGGAATTGACTGTCATAAAGTCAGCCCTCTCTAACAAATATACTATTGCAAAATATACCAGCATTGTGAAAATTTAAGACTATAAGCAGGGGTTAACAAATTAAGACTAACCTGCAAAAAGTATCTTGCTTTAGCTATTTCTAACACATCCATGCCTTTTAATTATATATCTTGTCTATTATTTAACACAATGCACGCATTATAGACAGTATGTTAGAAGATTGATTTAAAACAGTGCTTAAATAGTTACAAATTATCTTAAAATCATCTTTTCTGTTAGCACTGAAAAAGAGGAAATACTAAGGCCTATATCTAGCCTAAAACATAAAAGACTGCCTAAAATGCCCTTTTTACAGAGTAGCTCTATTCAACAAACTGTTTCTTTTTAACATCTATTATACTTAACATGTTAATTTATGATCATCTATTATAGCGAACATGTTAATTTATGATAGCAGACACATGATAACTTTGCAATAATTGAAGGCAAGAAAAGAATTTTTGGCACTGGTTTTTAAGATTGGCTATGTAAAGAATTCAGCACTTTATTTTAATAATTACTTCAAGCTTCTGGCCTTTATAAGACCATAATAAAAAATAATAGACTTTTTGCATGCTCATATAGAGATACTCTGATTACAATTACCGCTTTCCAATAAGGTGTTCAGAGGGTAATAAATTAATATCCCAGCCTTTAAGCCTATTGTAATAGTATTTTAATGCACACAACAAAATCCAGGTCAGTTTAGAAAGCAACTGTGCAGGATTTCAGATTTGAAGAGGGGCACATGGGTGTGCAGGCAGCACCTGATGGCAGCTCCCTTAAACCACATCCCTATTTTCACAGGATCATGCTTCAGTGGTGGAGGCAGCCTCACTATCCTGAGAAAAGATGCAGCTGCTTTAAGCAGTTGCTGGTAGGTAGTATGAG
This sequence comes from Diadophis punctatus similis, assembly GCA_023053685.1. Classification (NCBI taxonomy): domain Eukaryota; kingdom Metazoa; phylum Chordata; class Lepidosauria; order Squamata; family Dipsadidae; genus Diadophis; species Diadophis punctatus. The sequence goes on from JALIGW010000006.1 coordinate 8,135,813, forward strand.
AGGGCTACTGCCTGATTCAAAGTGCCAGTTTAGCTTTGAATATGAAATGCTGCCCAGCTCCAGTATTTACTATTAAAATACTTTAATGTTTAGTATTAAAAACGAGAACACAGTGGCCGCGCCGCATGCGCAGTGGCAAAAAATCCAACCCCCCCCCAAAAAGCCGAAAACAAGATGGCGACCACATGCACAGTGCCAGAAACACTGCTTCTGCGCATGTGCAGAAGAAAAATGCGCAGTGGCATGCGCAGTGGCAAAAAATCCAAAAAATCCCCCCCAAAAAAGCCAAAAACAAGATGGCGATCGCATGCACAGTGCCGGAAACTCTGCTTCTGCGCATGTGCAGAAGAAAAAAATCCCAGAAAAAAATTCCAAAAAAATTCACACACACCCCAAAAAAAGCCGAGAACAAGATGGCGATCGCATGCACAGTGCCGGAAACTCTGCTTCTGCACATGTGCAGAAGAAAAATGCGCAGTGGCATGCACAGTGGCAAAAAATCCAACCCCCCCCCCCAAAAGCCTAAAACAAGATGGCGATTGCATGCACAGTGCCGGAAAGTCTGCTTCTGCGCATGTGCAGAAGAAAAAAAAAAACCAGAAAGAAATTACCCCCAAAAAAATTGAAAGAAAAAAAATCCCCCCCCCCAAAAAAAACATGGCGGCACCCACGGACCAGCACCGACTGGACTGGTTCCGTGATGTCATTGTGATGTCACCAGCGGTTTGCTACCAGTTCAGGCAAACCGGTCCGAACCAGGAGGAACCCACCTCTGATAGAGACCCAGTTTGGGGTTGTGGTTAAATCATCAGGCTAGAAACCAGGCTAGAAGCCATGAGTTCTAGTCCTGCCTGCCTTAGTCATGAAGCCAGCTGGCTGACCTTGGGCTAGTCACTCTCAGCCCTAGGAAGAAAAATGCAAGGGCAAACTACTTAAACAAATAGATTAACTTAGGAAAAAGTCACTTCCTTTGTTCCCGACCACATATATATATGTCAGTTGCAAAAAATACTTTTAAACCGGGAGGAAATTCAAAAAAAAATTCCTTATGTACAATAAGGGAGCAGCATAAAAGCAAAATTAAAAGCTGTCTTGGCTTTGCCTATAGTCATTTGGATCCTGGCTATGGGTTATTCCCTTGTCATGCTGGAAAACGTCTGCTAAGAAACTTTAAAAATAACAATGCTGTCCATAATTCTTTTTTTTTCTTTCTCTTTCTGTTTTAACAGGTCATTCTTATAGAATTTTTACCAAAGACACCAATTTTCCAACCAGATTAGCATTTGCTTTATCTAGAGACTTCCTGAGTATGCTTCATTTCCAATGGTGCCTTCCTTGGTGCTCTCCTCGTCATGATACAGAATTGGTTCTACAGGATCTTGTGGTGTTCTTCGTTCTTTTTCTTTCCGATTTTTATTTTTTATTTTTATTTTTTGAACATGTTTCAAAGTTCATTTTGTCAGATTTGGCACATAGCATTCTGTGTGGTTTAAATTATTACCTTCCCCCTTTTTCTGTTTAATGAACCCTGGTCTTGAGGTATGGGTAATAAGTGTGGGTATGTGTTTGAATATGCACACACATACATACGTGTGTGTGTTTCTATATGTATATATGCATAGCTATTATATACAATTGAGAATAGCTCTAAGTATTCTAACCCCAAGGTAGACATGAAAATTGGCAATCATTTTTAACCTATGCACTTGCATCGCTAAATCTAAATCTCACCATATTTGGCTGATGACAATATCTGTTTGTATCAGATTTTTCCCCCCCTCCTCCTCTCTGGGATATAAAACTGGCCTCTTCCGAGCCAACAAGCAGTATTCCTTCATAGCTCTAGCATCCATTCCTTTTCTTGTACCTTGGGGGGAAAAAAACAACCCCTGCCTTCTCAGAAGATTTTTCTCCTCCAGAGACTTGAACACGGATTGCTATTTCTCCACGAGAAGACTCAAGTCGCAGATTTGCAGGTGTCTAATGGCTGATCCTGCTCAGGACTGTAAAATTGACTAGTATTTCCTTAAGAGGGCTGCTGCATGGACAACGGTTAGATAATCTTCCTGTGGCTAAGAGATTCGAAGTGACTGAAGAGAACCCAGGGTTCTACTCCTAATCTCTTAATCATGGTGGTAGTGGTAGTGGGGGAAATAAAGTGATATTTTGTTTATACCAACTCCATATGTGTTTGTGTGGGTGCTTGTGCGAGAGGGGAGAGTGAATGAGTGAGTGAATATGTCTGTCGGCGGGCAAGCCAGCGAGCATTGTAGTTCATGCCATGTAACAGCTTTCTTATTGTTTACCCGATTGAATTGTACACGAGGATGCAAGATGGGCAGGAATATATTTGTTAATATTTCAGTAGTTTTGAGTTATTTGAATGTTACAGTGTTTGGCTCCAACCCATAGAAAGTTGTATTTAAATCCCATTAAAATCACCAGGCCTAGTTTATTGGTTTCTAATGCTCTCAAGTTCTATTTATTTCATTAGGACTTAAAGTTCGACTAATATTCTCCTTTCTTTATTTTGAAACTTTCCCTTGGGTTGGGGCCTGTGTGTATAAAACATTAACAGCATTTGTACCAGATGCTAGATGTGTCGTTAATGTCTTGATTTTTACATCTGTATTTCAGGTGGATGAATTTTTAAAAAAAGGTTATTTGAATTAATAGTTTACTGAATGTCTGGAGTAAATACTGCATTCTAACTTTTAAATTTTATGTTTACATGGTTAGCTTTCTGTTTTATTTTATTGTTTGCACAAGGAAACATTTAAAAAATATGACTGTGTAATAATATGCTTTGGTCAGGCCAGTTTTTAGTTTCTTGGCTGTGCATATCTTCATGTATTAAGTTCAATGCCTGTTGTATGCAGTTACTTCTGAAACATTTGTTTCTGGATTTTAATGTAGGTGAAATATAACATATTTTAAGGGCCTGTTCTCCATGTAGCAGAGCAATAATGTGAATAGCCAACAAATACAGTTTGCATAATATTTGTATTAATGAAATGTTTATCCCACTACTACAACAATATCAGTTCTGTTCATTTAAATATGTGTTTTGCTTTATTGTCATATACAGATGCGTTTATTGTGTATTTGCCAATGTTCGCTACTCACAGCAGATTGCTAAGATATTTTGAATATATTTTGTGACAATTTAAAGCTCTGCTTGCATATCACACCATATCGTGGCTCCAATATACTTTCCTTGGCTAATCTTGTGGTTCATCCAAAGTCTGGCATTTCTGAATCTCAGAATCTCAATGGGAGACAAATGGAGTATTTGCGTAGTTACTGAAAACAATACAACTGGCTTTGATTAGATGGCATGCATTGTACTTTGCTCGAAATATGTACCCCTGGACTCTCTTTAAAATGGGTAGTTTCCTTATTACTTTTAAGCCATAATACAGTTTGCTTGTTTGGGGCTGAGCGTGTTGCGTGACTGAAATCATGGTTTATTTTAAGGGCATTAAACCAGGGTTTGAAACCATGGTTTGTTGTTGGCTTGCTGACTGCAACCTTGATTGAGCTAATGTGGAAAATGAACAGATACGTATGGGTTGGATTCTTTTCTGGTTCACTCTTGGTTTGATTCTGTACCCTACCAAGGACCACTTTAACTCGGCCTCAGAAAGAAGGGTAACCCAAAAGAAGGAAAACAAATTAAATTTGCCCAAAGCTAAAATTACTTTGCCCATCTGCAAAACTGATTCTAACTTGATTTTTTTTAAAAAAATGATACTAAGATTATCCCATGGTTGATTATGATACATGAATGCAGCCTACAAAAGAACTTTAAAATACCGTATTTTTCGGAATATAAGACGCACCGAAGTGTAAGATGCACCTTAGTTTTGGGGGAGGAAAACAAGGAAAAAAGGCCTCTGCCTCCAAGCAATTTGCCAAACAGCAAATAGCAAACAGCACAGATGATATACACTGTTTGCTGTGTATTTCTGTGCATGTGTGCCTGACCCATAGAAATAGCAAAGAATTGGAGAAATGTACATTATGCAGAAAGTTTTCTTAAATGTAGTCACACTAACTCCTCCCAATTATTTAAATAGATCTACTCCAAGGTAACTAAACTCTAATACTAAACAGGACACTGTTACATTTCATACTATACTTGTACAGAGCTGTTAAAAATAATTAAAATTTCTGGAAGTATACATTATTCTCTATTATTTAAAAGAAGATACAATAGCACTGGGCCTCTTCAGAGCAAGCATTTATTTTAAAAAGCTTCTATATTTTTTTTAAGTTGTCTAGATTTACAGGGATCTCCAACCTTGGCAACTTTAAGACTTGTGGACTTCAACTCCCAGAATGCTAACAAAGCTAACAAAGCTGGCTGTGGAATTCTGGGAGTTGAAGTCCACAAGTCTTAAAATTGCCCCTGGCTCTAGAACAATAATAAAGCAGTCTTTAAAAAACAAGTCTAATAATTTGAACATTCTACAGACATTTATAGTTATTCACTTACCCCGTTCCTTCCATCCAGTTCAGCGAAAAATAAAAATCTGCTGTCTCTCTCCCAGCTATTTGCCTCTTTGTAGTTAGTTTCACTTTCATTTTCCCACGTGGCAAACCTAATCAGCTGTAGATCGGGAAAGTGCTACTGACTGGCTCAGCTTTACAGGCTCTTCCCTCTTTCCTGCAAGCAGGTAAATTGCTGGAAGACAGAGGCCAAAGGCTGGGTGTGGCTGGGTGGGTGGGGTGCATTTGGTGTATAAGACGCACCCAAGTTTTCACCCTATTTTTGGGGGTAAAAAGGTGCGTCTTATACTCCGAAAAATACGGTAGTTTTATTCAGATATTCCAAAACTATTTCCTATCATTCATGATCTGCTTTTTTTCCTTAACAAAAGAAACCATGTAAAGCTTTTTCTCCTCTTCTGTGAAATTTCGATAATGTCTTAGAACATCAGTATTAATAACGAAGGCTTGGGCTGTTTTCCAACACAGTGTGCTTATTGATTTGAATGGGATTATTGTCCTTATATCTGTGTTGTTGATGTGAAGTTTTAAGTACACAAGATGTAAAATTCACCTCTGTCCCTAAACTAGGAGAGAAAATTGCTATTAACCCTTAGCACCCTAAGCTTCTTAGGTCTCTCTCTTTACTTCTATGAAGTTAAGAGCTCTTTCCAAGGATCCCTGTTGCGTTATTTAGTTTTCCTAGGGAAAGAAATTGGCAATTTCTTGCATGTGCAAGAAGCTTGGCCTGCATGCTAGAGCTCCTGTATATGGATAAAACTGCTGAGTAGGTTGAATGTTTGATTTGTTACATGAGAAAAACTTGGCTTATAAATATTTTCTTCCTCAAAAGTTTTTGTCTGGCGGGACTTTATATGGATTGTTTTGCAACTATAATTAGGGCTACAAAGGCACTAATGAAATGACGACTGCTTCAATGTCATATTTCTCTCTTAGTTAAATAATACGTCTGAGCTAGCTCAGGTAATGTGTTGGATGGTGGTGCAACCCAGCGGTGGGTTCCTCCCGGTTCGGACCGGTTCTTAGAACCGATAGCGGCGGTGGTGGGAGGCTCCGCCCACCCGCCCGGCACGCTTCTGCACATACAAACTGGTAGCAAAACCATTTACAACCCACCATTGGTGCAACCCCAATAACAAGTCCAATTAGAGAGGTAAAATTTCTGGAATTTTTGAAGCTCGGAAAAAAAACCTGGTTTTTTTTCTGTTCTTTTCGGGGGGGAAACGGAAATTTTTGGAAAAATTGAAAAAAATGCTACATTAGCACTTTTTTGTCTTTTTAAGATTGAAAGTCATTCTGTTACTTTAGGAACATAAAATATGACTATCGACAATTTGACTTGGCATAAAATTATCACAACTAGCATATTAAAAATATAGTGTAGCTAAACAATTATCACAGACAGAATTTACTTTTTTATAATATTTATTTGTAACAAAGGGAGCAACAATCTCCTGAACTGCTTACTAGTTTACTTTCAGGTCCTTTTTGTTCTGCATTTTCTTCCAATGGTTTTGAGGCCTAGTGAAGAGGACAGAACAAACCAAACACACCCACTAACATGCAAAAGCAAAACTGAAACCTTTTTTCTTGTTACAATAGCAGCACCTCCGAAAGGAAGAAATGCATACTGTTCTTGCATTGGAGGGTTCAGTTTGTTACCTAGGACTTGCTTGTCCTCACTCAGTGCACAGAAATTAGAATAATCTGATATCATACCTTTTTTTTAGAAATGATTTGGAAAATATTTGAACACCCTGTCTTAAAATATTTTATTCATCATGTTAAAATAAAATATTCAACAATGTTTTTTTTTCAATTTTTCCAATTTTTTGGAAAAAAACCAAAAAAGCCTTCAGGAAAAAAAACGGAAAAAACCCGTTTTCCCCCCCCGAATTTTTCCCGGTTTTTTCCCGGGCCTTCACATCTCTAAGTCCAACTAACAAGTTTTGTTAAAAAGCGTAAGTTTTCACAAGCTGAAGCTCACTTTGCAGACGCTTAGAGTCACTAGAATGAGGTAGGATTTCAATTTAAATTGAAGGACAAAGTGACCCTGTGAAAATCTTGCTTTTTAAAACTGCTCTAATAAGTAGATCTTCTCCATAATAATGATTTCCCTGAACTTAGCAACTGACGTTGGCTGATCACCCTCTGAAACCACGGATACACTTTTGATACACTCGTAACTCTTTATACAACTCTGTTAATTTGGCAAATTCAAAAAAAAAGCAGGTCCACTCCTTTGATTTGGATTGCTTTATATATATTTGCTACCATGTCTTTTCTCTACTGGTATGTACTGGATTTTTAAGGAAATCGGGGGGAGTGAGGGGCTGGGTTGGATTTACTTGAGTTGCAAGCACAAAACTTAAAGAAATTGCTAATTTATTCCTGCATGCCTATGTATTAGATAACAGATTTACATCTCACATGGCAGTAGCAATATGCACATGAAAGCTGATAATAAAAATATTGGAAGTATGAAGACTAATGAGGCAGGGGTGAAATTCAAATTTTTCTCCCTGCCGGTTCTGTGGACGTGGCTTGGTGGGCATGGCAGGGGAAGGATATTGCAAAATTACCATTCCCACCCCATTTTGGGGGGCCAGCCAGAGCTGGTATTTGCAGGTTCTCCGAACTACTCAAAATTTCCGCTACCGGTTCTCCAGAACCTGCGGAATTTCACCCCTGTAATGAGGCCAGAAAAAGTATAATATTATTGTCTAAACCTTGCATCCACAGAGAGAATTTTCAGAGAGTGTTCACATTTAGTCACTCTGGAGTGTAACAGAATTACAGTTGGTCCTCAAAATATTATGTTGCATTTACATTGCTCATTTAAAATAACCCTATGGTTACATGCCTTTCGATATGCAAATTACTTGATGCTCTCCCTGCTTGTATGTAATTTTCCTCTGAAACCAGATTGTACCTCAAGGTACTAACAGTGGCCGGAAACCCACTCTAACAACTAAGTCAGGGGTCCCCAAACTTGGCAACTTTAAGATTTGTGGACTTCAATTCCCAGAATTGAATTCTGGGAGTTGAAATCCACAAGTCTTAAAGTTGCCAAGTTTGAAGACCTCTGCATTAAGTGCTTGTCAGTACCCTCATTTTGCGGTATAAGACAAGTAAGGAAAAAGTGTTCCACTGGCTCCTTGATGGGCCAGTATAAGGAACTGATACTTTAATCCTTAAAATTTAATCCTTAAAATGAAACTGTTTTATAATTATGCAGGTCTGCATTTAGAAATATATGTTCTTTATGAAATCAACCCCCCAAAAAGTTTAAGGCTATACGTACCAAGGTTAATCTTACTGAAGAGTAAGCAGTCTTGAACATGTTTACTAAGCATAAGACTAATGTAACCATAACCATTTGGACAGCTAATAAAGAAAATCAAAACCTCTTACGAGGATTAAGAAAACACAACTCTGCCTAATCAAGCATTTGTGTGTGTGTGTGTGTGTGTGTGCGTGCATGGGTATATGTGTATTTCCTTAAGTTGTCCACTAACTGCTGATTGGGTCCAGAGACTGAATGCCATTCTGCACCATGAAATCTATGATATACAGACCTACACACAAAAAGTTGATCAAATGCTACATGAACAAATAGATGAACAAACTTTTACATTATACACATGATCTGCTTTTAGTTTTTTTTTTAATGTAACCTGTCTATCTTTCCAAAGTAATTTTAAATGCTGTCCAGATTGCTCCTCTTAGATAGGAAATCTAAGAGCATGTTCTGCTAAAAAAAATGTTCAGTTTTGAATAAAATTGCCTTGTCTATATAAAGGAGGTAGTGAATAACATTTTTTTAAAAAATTGAAGTAATTCTTCATTTATGGGTATCTGCATTGGCTTATTTTGAATTTAACCTCATATTTGAAATGTACCTTTAAACAAAGATACAGCTTTAATACTTTTGTCAGATACACTGACAGAATGTCCTTTGAAGATGTCTCTGGAATTGAATTGTATACTGCTTGATTAATTCCTCAATTGTTACATAGTTAAACATCACATGCCTTTAAAATGATATTAAGATACATTCCTAGCCTGTTAAAATGTATGCGTCTATAAGCGATCGTTTTCACAATATGGCTTTTGGCTTGGCATCAAGGTTTGGGGGACCATAGTTCTTAACCATGTTGAGAAGATTGTATATCAGAAGTTTCACCAGCATCCTTTGATGAATTATATGACTTTTGTCATATGGCAAAAAAAAAAAGTTGCAATAAAGCTGAAAGTCCTTCGGGAGTTGGGCGGCATAGAAATACAATAAATTAAATTAAATTAAAACCGATACTTAACGTACAGTCCACATTATAACTTCATTCCTGGTCATTGTGGACCTTCTTATCCTAAGGTTGTAAGGAAACTATTTTATACAGAGTTATCTAGACCAGGAAGTTTTGGTTTGGCACCGCTAGGTTCTGAAGGCACACGCCAATTCTGGCCAAATAAAGGAAAATGCTGAAATGTCATGGGATCACTTTAAGTGGGCTTATTGGGCTGGAAAAATGCTGTGGACTACCTGGGCTTGACACTATACTCATTGCTGAGGTCAGCATTCCCACAGCCAAATGTCTGTCTCTTGGTTGTATTTGGAGATTCTCAGTCATCCAGGTCATAGTTGTCATTCCCCACCATCCAGTCAGAGCTGAAGAAGCTTCTTGGATGAGAAGTGAAGCGCCTTCAAAGTTGCCTCTTGAAAAAGCTCCTTTGGGACTTGCTTGTGTTGCAAATGCTATATGAGTTGGAACTACCATGTTGTATTTTCTCTTACCCCCACCTATCCACAGGTAAACTGGAACCACAGTTTGATCCTTAGATATGTCAGTTCCTGTAGCAGTTGAATGAGGTATGCTAGAAGTTTGTTTCCCATTACCTCTTGGAATCTTACGTCTCATCAAAGAATCAAGATAGCCTTTCTAACAACTCGGAGTATTGTAACCTCTGTGAAAGATATCAGGTTGGGAAATGCAGCTGTTACATGATTAAATTTTCCACCCCACTGTCGGCCCGGTTGTGCTTGCCTTCAGCTCTTTTTTCTCTTCATACTTCCACATGAAAGCGGACCCTTTAATTCTGCATATCACTGGTAAAACTACCGCTTAGCAATCTCAGAGGGCATTCCTGTGACAAAGAAACCGGGTGAGTTGCCAACTAGATGTAGGCAAAAAGTGGCAAGTAAGAAGTCGGATAGTTCTTGGAATAGAAATGAAGGAACCGAAGCAAGAAAACCTTGGTAACAAGGATAAATTAGGAGAGGGCTTTTATTTAAGACCTTCGTTGCAGTGGAATATTGGTGCATAATTCCTGAAGGAGTGTTAACAGTCAAATATACTATGACGATATGCTTCTATTTTAAAGTACGTTCAGTAGAAGAGCAATCCACTGCAGGTCTTATTTCTGAATAAACCAACACAGAATCAACTTACCGTACTTTTTGGAGTATAAGACGCACCTTTTTCCTCCCTAAAGTTGCTGAAAATTTGGGTGCGTCTTATACTTCGAATGTAGCTTTTTTTTCCAGCCCTAATTAGGTGCTAACAGATCTTCCCAGCTCTTACCTTGCAGGCTTTTTCATTGTTACTCTCTCCAAAGAATGTTTTTCCAGCCCTAAGTCTTTGCAGAATTTTTTTCCATTGCTCTACTTGCTCGAATAAGTTTTTTTCTAGCCCTAACTAGGTGCTAACTATCTTCCCAGCTCTTACTAGCTTGCATGCTCTTTCATTGTTATTCTCTCAGAAGAAGGTTTTTTTAAGTCCTAACCAGGGGATAAAATAATGTGCTGAAGCTGACCAGACTAAGGACGCTAGCCAGATGAATACCTGGTAGGCAGATTGTTTTCCCCTATTTTCCTCCCCAAAAACTAAGGTGCGTCTTATACTCCGAAAAATACGGTAAGTCTTTAGGCTGATTAAAGTTGGATTTTAATGCCATTCCGAAAGCCCTGCGTTTTTTCATATTTGTGTATGAAGGGTAGTCTCATTTCATTATAAGTAGTCTCAAAAGAATCCAACTTGTCAGTTCAAGACTATCTCGAGCCTCCCATCTCGTACAAAATGGCAAGCACTTTTGAAATAGAATTTCAAAAACCGTTTCTTCTCTAGTATGGTGGTCTGTTATTCAAAGAGGACTTTTTAAAAAGGGGCATATGAATGCCCTTGGGCATGTGTTTGTGTGTGGTGGTGGTGTTTTCTTTCTGGATCTCAGCCATGCCGTTTAGCCTTTTCTTACCCAGCTAATGGGAGCTCTACTCTTGTGGCCTTCTGGATTTTCATCGTTGTATGTCACTCTTGATTTTTCTAAATAAACAGGGCACATTTGACTATTTGTGGAAAATCAATCTGGAATTAGTCTTAATATTCTAATATATTTTAGAGCATTAATATGAAATACATCTCTCTCCCTTGCCAATAAAAAGCTTCGCATAAAAGATAGGGGGTGAATCAACGTTAGTGAAATACATTTTTATTTACAGCTTATATGGAGGTGTGATAAAATTGGATGTCTTAATAAAGTAAGAGCATTGGTTAATCGCCTTTCTCCTGAAAAGAAATGCTTTTAAAGTACTTTAAAACATGTATCTGATAATGTGTGTATATTCAAAGACATGGAAAGGACGATTAATAGGGTGGGTTTTTAAAACCCACAAAATACACTTTAAAACCAATCTGATGTGGTGGTTTTAAGTTTATCCACTCACCAACGTTTCATAACTTTGTCTCTCTATCAAATATCTTTTTCTTGACCTGACACAGCCTTAAATAATGTATTCCAGTCCGAAAATCTCTCTAGAGAAAAACTGTTATGTGTTACAAAGGAATAAAATTGTGAAGCTATCTTACAAAGACTTGTTTTCCTTCCCTAACTGAATGAACTTTGCATGATTTCACCAGAATGCTTTTAATCGACAGTTTTATTCTTTAGAACATAGGAAGCTTCCTTCTACTCAGCTAAGCCTTTAGTCCAGATAATTCAGTATAGTCTGGCTGGAGCTCTGCATGGCTTCCCAACCTTAATGAGATGCCAAAAATTAAATTAGAGGCTCTTACCACCGTACTTTGGTCCTTTCCTGGTAGGTAGATATCTCACCGACTTGAATGGCAGGCTGTGCTCAGGCTGAGCCTTGCTGAATTTCAGTGGCGATTATTTTCAGTAGATACACAGAGGATTCCCTTATCTCAGAGTTGGCTGTACATAATGGTATGGAACTAAATTTAATGCACATTAATAGAACTGAATTTAATGCACATTAATACTGCAGGGCTGTGAGTGTATCTTAAATTTTTAAAAATGTGTCGAAAAATGTGTTACGGGCGTATGTTAAAAATTCAAAAGAAGGATATTCCGATTGGGTGGCATTGTTGATAGTAAAGTTTTTTTTAAAAAATAAAGCATCTTCATTTTCCTAAGTACCATTTAGTTTCTTGTTCTTTTTTTAAGCATAGGTTTCACCACATGCTGCTCAGTGGTGGGTTGCTACCGGTTCGCTCCGGTTTGGGCAAACCGGTGGCGGTGGGAGGCTCCGCCCACCCACCCGGATGTCATCACGGATGATCTGCGCATGTGCAGAAGGTTCTGTGCATGCGCAGAAGCGCCGCGAGCGAAGCGAGCGCACGCGTGTCTGCGTTCACAGTTCCGAACCGGTAGCGAAGGTAAGTGAAACTCACTACTGATGCTGCCCCATCCTCTTTGGAAAAATGGAAGGGCGTTTTGACAATGAAGGATCTCTTAATATGAACGGGATGGCTCTGCAGACTTTTATAATGCAATTGATGGGAAGCAGAGAGACATTAAAATCATTTTAAAAGTTTTTAACTTTTTTAAAGGGTTAAAAAAATAAATGAAAAGCCATGATATAATATCCAGGAAAATCGTGTTGAAATTTTTTAAAGAAGAAAGGTGAAATTAATTCATAGGTGAGAGTTTGCCAAATTCTGTCTTCCAAGCTAGAAAACGTGAATAAGTGTGTAATCAAACATAAGCCTCAACGAAGGCTTTGCTGCCAGTTACTATCTAAAACTTTAGACCTTTGAATATTTTTAAACACGGGGATCTCCTCTTAGCAGAAGTCCCAAGAGCATCTGAAATTAAGTTATCTTCCGCATTTCCAAAGTCTAGCATTAAACTCTTTGTGTGCATCTTTCTATATTTAGAGGGTCTTTAGATATTGTCTTAAAAAAAAAACAAGCAACCTGCCAGAAAACCCGGCTAACAGTCTCTTTATATGTATAATTAAAAAAAACACCCCGGAGCTACCCTGAACCGTGCAGGGTGTGGTAATTTTCGGTTTGCAAAGCAGTGTACGATACAATGTTGCTGAGCAGAAAGGACTACGATAGATTTAATGTAGCCAATTGTGCCCTGCTTTTAAAAAAAAAGTAACTGTTCAGTATGAGTTAATTTGGGGGTTTTTTTTTTCTTCTTCTCCAGCATCTCTCTCTCTCTCTCTTTTTAGGCTTTGTGCCACATTCTTCCAGACAAATGTGTATTCCGTGCGGACCACTGTTCTGCTAAATGCTCTCAGTTCTCCCTTTGCAATCAAGATTATGTTGCTAAGGAGATCTTGCTTTTATTGGTGCCATTGATTTGTGTTAATACGTTTTGAATACCTCTCGGCATTCTTCCGCAGACAAGGCCAAAAGAAAAACTTCCCCCCAGAGTTTCCCAATTTACATGACAAAACGGAGCGGTGGTGTAATGAAGCCGATAGAAAGTGGCCAGTTGAAAAGAGGACCAAAGAAGGCTACTCAAGTGAGAAATGAAGCAATGTGCCGGGGACAGTCTGGGCTGCCTTTGCTCCAGCTGCAGAATCTGGCTTGGGCTTGGGTGAGAGATGCACAGGGAGACGAGAGAGCGCCTCCAATCTGCAGAGACCACCCACTTCTCAAAGCCATAGCTTTCCCTTGGATTACCTCACTGGTTTTAAGACAAACGCTCACAAAGCAAGCGGCCTGAGTAGGAACGAAGGCCCCGTCATCCTTGGGAGAGAAGAGAGGAGAGCCATCGCCTTCCACCTTCTCTTCCTCTGTTCAACTTAGCAGCTCGGCCCTGAAGGCCCATCCTTGAGAAGTGTGGAATACGGGTAGTACTAGACCAGGGGTCGGCAACTTTAAACACTCAAAGAGCTACAAAGGTCCTAACAGGAAGCCCCTGTTCGATTCTGGAGCTGACCGGAAGTCCAGTTCCCCCACCATAGAGTCTCCTCCTAGTGCGGCATCCTTTTTCCTCTGCCGACTGGAAGTCGATTCCCCCACCATAGAGTCTCCTCCTAGCGTGGCATCCTTTTTCCTCTACCTGTCCTAACCAAAAGCCCTATCAATTGTGGAGCCGACCAGTAACGGGGAGCCGCAGCAGAGGGATGAAAGAGCCACATGCGGCTCCAGAGCCGCAGGTTGCTCACCCCTGTATTTAACTTACAACAGTTTGTTTGGCGACCATTCAACATCGGCCCTGAAAAACGGGACTTAATGACCGTTTTTCGCAGTTACGACCTTTGCAGCGGAATCGTCACGCGATCAAAATTCAGAGGCTTGGCAACTGATTCATATTGCAGCGTCCCGGGCTCATGTGATCCCTCTTTTGTGACCTTCTGACAAGCAAAGTAAATGGGGGAATTATTCACTTAACCACCGGGTTACTAACTTAACAAGTGCAGTGATTCACTTAACAATCGTGGCAAGAAAGGTCGTAAAATGGGGCAAAATGCGCTTAGTAACAGGAATTTTGGGCTCAATTGCAATTGTAAGCCGAGGACTACCTGTAGTGAAGATGGTAGGGGAATATGGAGCATGGGTTGAGTTCAACCCTCCTCTTTCAAAATGGGGAAAAATGGAAAAATCAGCTCGTTTTGGAGAGTGCTTGCTTGTAAAATTATTGCCTTCGTTTGGTAGATGGGTAAATGATTGTGATTCTAATAAAGGAGAATATTCGTAGCTCAGAGTTGAAATGAGGGGTCCTTGGTGCTCTCTGAGCTTGCTTGTTTCCCCCCACACACATTTCATTACCCTGGCTAGGTAACATGATTGTGAAGATTGTGATTCTGTCTGCAATCTAGAAGAGAAGTTTGTACAGGTAGACCTTGGCTTACAATCATTTGTTTAGTGCAGGGGTCTGCAACATGCGGCTCTGGAGCCGCATGTGGCTCTTTCATCCCTCTGCTGTGGCTCCGTCGCTCAAAATACGCGTCACAACCGCCAATGTGCGACACTCACCGGCACGTGATTTATTGAGCTTTTTGACCCATCTTTTCTTTTCCGGAGTTCAAAACGTTTTTGTTGCATGCAGAAATAAAAAAATGTGTTTTCCCTGTAGCAGGTCATTGATTTCATAAATGCAACACACTATAGTTTTTTTTATACATAGCATAAAGGTAAAAAAACGATATATGCAGTGTTATCTTCATTTTAGATGTCAAAAAGGGTTTTTGTGGCTCCCGGTGTTTTCTTTTCTGTGGGGGACGGGTCCAAACGGCTCTTTGAGTGTTTAAGGTTGCCGACCCCTGGTTTAGTGACTGAAATTACAAAAGCACTGGAAAAAAGTGACAAGACCTTTTTTTTTTTCACATGACTGTTGCAGAATCACGTGATCAAATTTTGGACGCTTGGCAACTGGTGTGTATTTATGACAGTTGAGGTGTCCCGTTGTCATGCGATCACATTTTGCGACTTTCTGACATGCAGAGTCAATGGGGAAGCCGTATTCCCTTAACAACCGTGTTACTGACTTCACAATTGCAGTCGTTCACAACGCTGGCAAGAAAGGTTGTGATAGGGCAAAACTCACTTAATAACTGTCTCACTTAGCAACAGAAATGTAGGGCTCGATTGTCATCCTAAGTCGAGTCCTACCTGTATTGTTAATGTGTATCTGTTATGCATGAATACAGCTCAGTTGTAACTTTCAGGTATCTACCTGGGACAGAGGAAACGTAATTTGTGCCAGAACATACATAAGAAACATATATCTTTTCTAAAAAGAGAGCAGATGGAGAAAGGGGATCATGCAATTTTACTATTCGTAATATACTTAATATGGTGTGAAGAAGGAAGGATTTATGCCTTGTAGAGGCTTGATGAGTATGAAGTTGGATTTAACACCATATTAAAACTACTTTAGAGCATTTCAGTTGACATCTTAAAAATTTGGGGATAATGGATCTTTTGTTTATTTGGGTAAAAATAACATGCACTCAAATAATGAAACATCCCAAGCAACATCTTACCACATGAGCTAAGGCCATGATGCAGCTGCTAAAATGGTAATTTTTGGGGATGTATTGATGAGCATAAAATCCAGATTAATGGCGGTGGGAGGGGGGGAGAGAATGCTTCCATTCAGCCAAGGAAAAACGTGTCCTGGACTAGCTAATGTAGAAAAGTTATTAGTGATAGGGTTGAGAGTATCTCAAACTGGTCCCTTAAATAGGATAGGACTACCTCAATAGGACTAGGAATCGGGTCCTATAAACAGTGAAGAAAGGAATTGGTTGTGTTTGGCTTTCAGAAAGGAATTATGAATTACCGTATTTTTCGGAGTATAAGACGCACCTTAGTTTTTGGGGAGGAAAATAGGGGAAAACAATCTGCCTACCAGGTATTCATCTGGCTAGCGTCCTTAGTCTGGTCAGCTTCAGCACATTATTTTATCCCCTGGTTAGGACTTAAAAAAAACTTCTGAGAGAGTAACAATGAAAGAACTTGCAAGCCGGTAAGAGCTGGGAAGATCATTAGCACCTGGTTAGGGCTAGAAAAAAACTTATTGGAGCAAGTAGAGCAATGAAAAAAAATTCTGCAAAGACTTAGGGCTGGAAAAACATTCTTCGGAGAGAGTAACAATGAAAAAGCCTGCAAGGTAAGAGCTGGGAAGATCGTTAGCACCTGGTTAGGGCTGGAAAAAAAGCTTTGAAAAAGCTACATTCAGAGTATTAGAAGCACCCTAATTTTCAGCCACTTTTAGGGAGGAAAAAGGTGCGTCTTATACTCCGAAAAATACGGTATCTTCATCTATCTAAAGGGCAGTTGTGCAAGTGAGGGAATGGAATTTGGAAGTACCAGTGGGTTAAAACTACCAGAAACCAGATGTCTATGGAGATTCTCAGACATCCAGGTCATGGTTGTCCCAAAGGTGCTTTTTCAAGGTATATGCAGTACAATGCAGTGCAGATCTGTACATTGGAGAAACAAAACAACCACTTCATAAACGCACGGCACAACATAGGAGAACAAACCCTGTCAGGACAAGATTTAGCAGAGCATCTGCATTTAAAAGACAAAGGCCAGTCTTTTGAAGACAGCAAAGTCCACATTTTGGACAGAGGACCACTGGTTTGAAAGAGGACCGCTGGGTCAAAGAGGCCATCTATGTCAAAATTGAACAGACCTCTCAACAGAGGAGGAGGGATACAACATCATCTCCAGTCTTTCAACAGTTCCAAGAAAGCTCCACGCCCATTTGCACCACTCAGGTGACCCTGAGGACACAGATAAACCTCCAAGTGGCCTCAACGGCTCTCTAAAAGGATGCAAATGACCAGTTGTCTGCAAGGAGTATAAATCCTTCCATTCCCCACCATCCAGTCAGAGCTGAAGAAGCTTCTTGGATGAGAAGTGAAACGTCTTCAAAGAAAAACAAAAAAGTCCAATTGCCTCTTGAAAAGGCACCTTTGGGACTACCAGAAACCAGATGAGCTATCAGAAGAAGTGAAGATGATTCTATCAGGCAACTCTTTTTTTAATATATGTGTTAAGGAGTTATTGTGCTGTTAAGCACATACACAGCGAGATGTGTTGTAGTAATGGTGTTGCAGTTTGATATGAATGCTCTTCAGTCAATAAACAGAATATCTTTAATATGTACAAAATAGTAGCAAAGTTAAATAGGAAGTCCAAGTCATACACAGTTATTCAGTCAATGCGAAGTTTCTTCTTCTTGCCTATCTTTGTTTTAACTCACAAAGATTACAGCTATCACTTAATTCTATACTATCACAGATAGTTACTCTTCTTCTTTTCAGCAATTTCACACAGCCATAAAGTAATCTACTCATCAGTAAAGCAGCACAGAGAGTCTTCAATCCGGAACACACTGTCAAACACAACCACCAACCATAAACCATCAACCACACTGAGCATGCTCTCTTACTTGCTTATATAGTAATCATCCACAATGCATTTAAAGCAATATATACATAACAATGATTTGTGGCTTAATCATATATTAACACACCCAATTGTTTGAACAGGGTTCTAACAATATGTATGGCAAATTAAAATCCAAACAAGCATTTAAGAAAAGGGATTGAGTTCTACAACCAGGTTCTTCCTAAACACATTCAAATTAACAAGGCTGTACTTTGAAGTCATTACTATTTGGGGCTCCAACCAAAAAACAGAGGTGTTTGAAGAGGGACCTTAATTTGTTAGGGGAAAGAAGATTTTAAGCATTGAAAAATTCCGTGACTATTGTTGTAAAGAAAGGATTGTTATGAATGTATTTCTAACTAGCACACCTGTGGCCTTTTTCCAAAAGTGAAATAATGTAATGACTGCTTTTTCTGCCTTGTCTATAAAAAATATTTCCTGAAAGACGGTTGAGGAACTGGATTTGTTTTTCCCAGGGTTTCGGGAACCTGAGCCATCTAATTTACTGAAATTTCTTGCCATTCAGACAACACAGTTACAGTATGACAGAAAAGCATCCAAGACAAAATATTGTATGGAAAATTCAGTGCATGATACAATACATAGGGGACACTTATAATGTCACACATCTTTTTTTCTTAATAATCTGGAAGTATCTAAATTTCTCTCTACAATCTCTGCCAGATTTTTCAAACTCCTCTGTTGTTCAGTTACAATCTTTTTTTTTTCTAGTGTGTGTCACACTGAAGTTTCCACACTCTAGTTAAGAAATGTAACGTGGACTTTCTAGAATTCGGAGGTGAGTCTTTAATGCCAACAGATCACACTAACTAACTATATATAAATTTCTGAAAGTAGTCATTTTAAATGACTCATCTGATTTGAACAAAAGGCAAGGATGTAAATGTTCCATTAAAAACCACTGCCAACATAATTTTACCGTTAGCTTTTATTCTCAGCCTTTATTCCACCCTTTCCATTAGCATGTTGATTGCTTTAATTAAGGACCTTCCCTTCCAAATGCAAAGATAATCTTTCTGAATGGCTTTCAAAGTACACGAAACAAAGTCTGTGGCGCACTTTGATAATATAAATAAATTGTTCTCTCTCTAGAAAAGGCCTGATCCTGCAACCTGCAACATAGCTTGCAAGTGATCTCAGTGGTTTTCTTCAAACCAGCAATTGCCATTTAAAAACTCCAACCATGGTAAGACATTAGAAAAAACAAAGTAAGCAATAGGGAGTGGCAATTTGGCAATGGAGGATCGAATCTGGATTGCATCTCTTAGTATCTCACTTGAACAGTGGGAATGTGTGACATATGTACTATCTATTGAAGTACCGTATTTTTTGGAGTATAAGACACACCTTTTTCCTCCCTAAAAGTGGCTGAAAATTTAGGTGTGTCTTATACTTCGAATGCAGCTTTTTTTCCAGCCCTAACTAGGTGCTAACAGATCTTCCCAGCTCTTACCTTGCAGGCTTTTTCATTGTTACTCTCTCCAAATAATGTTTTTCCAGCCCTAAGTCTTTGCAGAATTTTTTTTCATTGCTCTACTTACTCCGAGTAAGTTTTTTTCTAGCCCTAACCAGGTGCTAACTATCTTCCCAGCTCTTACTGGCTTGCAGGTTCTTTCATTGTTACTCTCTCAGAAGAAGTTTTTCCAGCCCTAAGTCTTTGCAGGTTTTTTTTTCATTACTCTACTTGCTCTGAATAAGTTTTTTTCCAGCCCTAACCAGGTGCTAACGATCTTCCCAGCTCTTACCAGCTTGCAGGCTCTTTCATTGTTACTCTCTCAGAAGAAGTTTTTCCAGCCCTAAGTCTTTGCAGGGTTTTTTTTCATTACTCTACTTGCTCTGAATAAGTTTTTTTCCAGCCCTAACCAGGTGCTAACGATCTTCCCAGCTCTTACTGGCTTGCAGACTCTTTCATTGTTACTCTCTCAGAAGAAGGTTTTTTTAAGTCCTAACCAGGGGATAAAATGATGTGCTGAAGCTGACCAGACTAAGGATGCTAGCCAGATGAATACCTGGTAGGCAGATTTCCCCCCCCCCCCATTTTCCTCCCCAAAAACTAAGGTGCGTCTTATACTCCGGTGCGTCTTATACTCCGAAAAATACGGTAATGAGAAGAAGGGGATGAGAAGCTGGAATAAGCCACCCTTGGAAGCCATTACTGATACAAAACCATTTTAAATAGGTGGCACTTGGCTAATCACAAAACATTTGCATGCTTTTCCAGAACTATTCCAGAGCCAACTCTGTTAAGATTAAACATTTTTCCTAGCTCTTCCCATTCAAAAGCCTTGTGTTTTTATCCCAAACAGTACAAGGCCATTTGCAAGTTCCTCTTTTGAAATGTTTTCTTTTTGCTAACTATGCTGTATGGTTTCACTTTTGGATAGTCTTATGTTACTTTTAGATTTATTATTAGAATTGGAAGGGACCTTGTAGGGTCATCTAGTCCAACCCCCTGCTCAAGCAGGAGTTCCTACACCCTTTGAGACAGATGGCAGTCCAGTCTCTCCTTGAAGGTCGCAAGTGTTGGGGCTCTCACAACCTCCGCTGGCAAGCTGTTCCACTGGTTGATCGCTCTCACCGTCAGAAAGTTTCTCCTCACTTCCAGGTTGAATCTCTCCTTGGTCAGCTTCCATCCGTTATTCCTTGTTTGGCTTTCTGGTGCCACAGAGAACAGCCTGACCCCCTCCTCTCTGTGGCATCCCCTCAAGTATTGGAACACTGCTATCATGTCACCCCTGGTCCTTCTCTTTGCCAGACTGGCCAAGCTCAGTTCCTGCAACCGCTCTTTGTATGTTTTATTTTTCCAGACCCTTTATCATCCTGGTTGCTCTCTTCTGCACTTTCTCTAGGGATTCAATGTCTTTTTTGTAGTGTGGTGACCAAAACTGGCTGCAGGACTCTAGGTGTGGTCTGACCAAGGCTTTATAGAGTGGTACTTCATTGTGTTTGATGTTATCAGCTTGAAGGCAGTGGCGAAATCTACTTACCTTCCCTACTTTAAAAATGAAAGTGCTTGTTTGCCTCCATTCTTTGAAAGAAAGCTCTCCACACTTGGGAATGCTTTTTGAATATAGGACAACTTGTCCAACTTAGTGCCGCCAAACATATTACGCTTCCATCCCCCCCTCCCCCCGATCCCTTAGCCAAGACTGTTTCAAATCCATGCTGGCTGAAGTTGTGGCAACCCAGCACAACCGGAAGGATACTTGGGGTGGTGATGGAGAGACTGCTGTTATATATTTGTATATTTGCATTTATTTTATTTTTTGTATATTGATGTCCTGTATTTTGATAAAGTCAGTTGACTTTATAAAAATGAATGAACTGGACTGTTTGCACCTACTGCCCATTGTGCTTCAGGCAGCTTTCTCAAACTTCTGATGAATTGTAAACAAAGGCACACTTCTCCCTAGTACCTAACAAGATTTAATTTTTTTTTATTTTTTTATTTTTTTTATTATTATTTTTATTAAACACACACAAAAATACAACATGAAACAATACACACATAAAACATACAGTTAGGACAGTGGTTCCCAACCTGTGGTACGTGTACCACTAGTGGTACGCGAGGGCCTTCCAGGTGGTACGCGAACACTTTTGGGGTCATGAACGATTTTTAGTTAGTTATTTTTTACTTCACAAAAATGTTTACTGCCTAACACAAGATAATCTGGCAACGATTTGCAACTGTTGCCACACGCCACCCACCTGGTCCCAGCGGCCCGAGAATCCAGTTGCTGGATGCGCGGGGCCAAAAAAGGAACGGTACAATTATGGAAATAAAGTGATATCTGATCGAATTTAGTTTCTCTGGAACCAGGTGGTACGCGGCGACTGTACGGGACCTCCAAGTGGCACTCGATCACAAAAAGGTTGGGAACCACTGAGTTAGGAGTATTCTATCCCCCTCTATACAATAAGCTTTCATCGGATAACATTTTTTTAAATATTATCCGTGAGTAAAAATGTTTACCTTTCTATTTATTTACTTGGTCTTTAAATATATAGCATGTTCTTACTTCTACTAATCATTGACTTTGTTCCATAAAATATAGTAAATTAATAATTGACCCTCATTTTTCTTTTACTAATATAATTTCATTCAATCTTTTTTGAAATAGTAAAAGATGAGATCGTTATGGTAAGGTTTGTTACCTATTTCTTAACTACTTTAGTAGTTATTATTGTACTTGTCATATTAAATGATTCACATTTATTTTTCTAAAATACCATTTTCAATTTATATTTGTTATAATAAGATATAAAAGTCATATTTAAAAAACTATTATAAGTAAAAAGCAATAATTCATTAATTTGAAAGTTCCTTTCATGAGTCTTTGGTTCTTCCACTTCCAGACCATTGTTCAGTTGATCGATTGTTCTTTCTCACCAAAATAAAAGTCTTGTTTGTTCTGTTTCTTTCTTCTCTTGATGATTCTTTCAAGATAAGGTCCATAACAGTGGTGGGTTCCTACCAGTGCGGTCCACTCTATAGCACCGGTAGCGGCCCGCTGGTGACGTCACAGTACTGGTGCGGTCGGTTGTCAATGCCTGGGCGCCACCCTTTTAAAAAAAATTAAATTTTTTTTAAAAAAAATTTATTCTGAAATGCCCAGAAGCTGAGCTTCCGGCACTGCGCATGCGCTGCCTTCCTACCCCACAGTGAGTCCAAGCAGGGGAGGATGGCTGAGGGAGCGTGTGAGACGCTGAAAGAACGGGCGGCAGGACCTATCTCAGTTCCCCTCCCTTCAGTAGTCCGAGAAGCCACGAACGCGCGGTGATGATCCCAGGCATTTTTGCACGTTCGAGGCTTCTCGAGCTGCTGAAGGGAGGGGGAACGGGCAGCAGGAGTCTAGGATCATCGAATGGGGAGAAGCATTCAGGCCGGACGGAGCCTCCTAGAAGAACTGCTGCCGTGGTCTTGCTGATCGCGCTGTGGGGGGCTGCGTTGCGGGTGAGCAATGCCCCCTGCTTCTCCGGCCGCTGCCAAGCTCCCGAGGCCCATGCCCACCCGGTCACATGGCTGGCAAGCCACACCCACAAAATAAGCCACACCCACAGAGTGGTAATAAAAAAAATTAGGAACCCGCCCCTGAATGACACCATGGCAAATGCAATTGCTGGTCAATGATGATAGAATGGGAGAGCTTAACATCATGAAAGGATGTGGACTACAAAACAGGCCATGGCTACCAAACATCAAAAGCATCTACCTGATTATGCCACCTCTTTTACGTAAACAATTTGAAGTTATATGGAAAAACACCATCTGAAAGAGAATCGCTGTTCAACACTGTCTGTATATACAACCAAGATATTGCAATGGAGTTTGGACTGGACAAATATGCCATTCTTGCCATGAAATGGGGTGGGGGTGGTGGAATAGTGAAAACTAACAGAATCAAGATGCCCTGTGCAAATAATATTAAGAGTCTGGATGAAGATGATCACTATAAATAGCTGGGCATCCTTTAAGCAGGGGTGAAATGCTACCGGTTCAGCCCAGTTTGGGCGTACCGTTAGCGGCAGCCGCCGGTGGTTCGGAGAACCGATAGCGGCGGCAGCGCAAGCCTCCACCCAACCGCCTGGATGCTGCCATTTTCTTTTTTTAACTCTCTGCGCATACGCAAAGCTTTCTGCACATGTGCAGAGCAGGGGTGGGTTCCTCCCGGTTCGGACCAGATCGCCCGAACCGGTGGTGACCTGCTGGTGACATCACTGTCGGTGCCGTTCTGTGCGTGCCACCATCTTTTTGGGGGATTTTGTGCGAATTTTCCCCCTACCGCGGCTTGAAAAAGGGCCCGCCCGCGGGTGAATTCTGACTTTTATTTCTTCACCCGAAGCACAGCTGATGAGCTCCTCAGCTGTGTTTCCGGCTCATTCCTGCTTCTGAGCATACGCGCAAGACAAATCGCACAAGGGGACATGCGCAAAACATCGCGATGTGAACCGGTGGTGAAGGTAAGTGGAACCCACCCCTGGCGCAGAGGGTGAAAAAGCGAATGTGATAGTGGCGCGCGTGCGAACGAAGCGCGCGCGCACAAATCACGCACTTCTGAACCAGTAGGGAACGTAAGTAGATTTCACCACTGCCTTCAAGCTGACAACACCAAGCACAATGAAGTCAAGAAGATTAGAAATGCATACATCGAGAAAATCCCAAAGGGAGGGAAGGAAGAACCCTCTCTTTTCTTCTTTTTCTCAGCTGACAGGGATGAATTCTCTTGAAGATGGGTAATGCTATGTATGTCTAAAATTAACTATATTTATTTATAATTACATTTATATTAAGAAATTAGCTCTCTATATACCAGAATTATAATAGATTATTTATAATAGATTTTCCTGTTTGACTACGATACTATTTTATACTTTATCATATTTTTGTATTTGTATTTGTTTATTTTCTCAAGCATAAATGAATATAAGCAAAGTAGAAACAGTAAAACATGATTGAATATA
This sequence comes from Diadophis punctatus similis, assembly GCA_023053685.1. Lineage (NCBI taxonomy): Eukaryota > Metazoa > Chordata > Lepidosauria > Squamata > Dipsadidae > Diadophis > Diadophis punctatus. The sequence continues at coordinate 8,159,971 of JALIGW010000006.1, forward strand.
TATATAATATTACAAGCATGAATAAGAGTAGAAGAGGTATGAATATATGGGTACATAAGGACAGGAACGGTAGGCACGATTGTGCACTTATGCACGCCCCTTACTGACCTCTTAGGAATGGGGTGAGGTCGATGGTAGATAATAAGAGGTTGAAGTTTTTGGGGTTTGGGGAAGAAACTACTGAGTCAGGTAAAGTGTTCCAGGCATTGACCACTCTGTTGTTGAAGTCGAATTTTTTGCAATCAAGTCTGGAGCGGTTTACATTAAGTTTGTATCTATTGTGAGCTCGTGTATTATTGCGGTTGAAGCTGAAATAGTCGTTAACGGGTAGAACATTGAGGCGGATAATTTTGTGAGCTACACTTAGGTCAGATCGAAGGCGGCGGAGTTCTAAATTTTGAAGTCCCAAAATTTCTAGTCTGGTTTCATAAGGAATTCTGTTGTGAACAGAGGAATGTAATACTCTTCTGGTGAAGTATCGCTGGACATTCTCAATAGTGTTAATGTCTGATATGAAGTGTGGGTTCCAGACTGATGAGCTGTATTCAAGGATCGGTCTAGCTCGTATGCTCTGGTTAAGAGTACAATGTTACCAGAGAAGAAGCTGCGCAAGATTAGGTTAACCACTCTTAATGCCTTCTTTGCTGTGTAGTTGCAGTGGGCTCTGGCACTTAAATCGTTAGAGATGAGTACTCAGAGGTCCTTTACTGAGTGAGGATCATCATAAGGTCATTATGGACCAGGGGCGGGTTCCTAATTTTTTTACTACCACTCTGTGGGTGTGGCTTATTTTGTGGGTGTGGCTTGCCGGCCATGTGACCGGGTGGGCGTGGCTTCTCGGACTGCTGAAGGGAGGGGAACTGAGATAGGTCCTGCCGCCCATTCCCCCTCCCCTCAGCAGCTCGAGAAGCCTCGAACGTGCAAAAATGCCTAGGATCATCACCGCACATTCGTGGCTTCTCGGACTGCTGAAGGGAGGGGAATGGAGATAGCTCCTGCTGCCTGTTCTTTCAGAGTCTCACGTGCTCCATCAGCCATCTTCCCCTGCTTGGACTCACTGTGGGGTAGGAAGGCAGCGCAGGCGCAGTGCCGGAAGCTCGGCTTCTGGGCATGCGCAGAAGAAAAAAAATTTTTAATGTAATTTTTTTTAAAAAATGGCGGCGCCCAGGTACCGGCAACCGACCACACTGGTACTGTGACGTCACCAGCGGGCCGCTACCGGTGCTATAGAGTGGACCGCACCTGTAGGAACCCACCACTGAACTAGATGCTGTTGGACTGAATCATCTATCACTCCAGTTAATAATCTGAAAGTTGTTGGTAAGCAGCTAATTAGCCTGTAGTTGCCTGGTGCTGCCCCTTTTGTTGGCTCTTCCATTATCAGGTACATAGGTTTGTTAGCCATTCTTTAATTTCACCTCCTTGCAATACGTTGTTAAATTTATTGTTATTACTGCTATTCTTATTCAGTTAAATCAGTTCATAAAATGGAAGCTCCTTCATCTATTTAATACTTTCCACCAAGAGTTTTCTAAACATTGGAAAACGTTTCAAAATAAAATGGGAGGTGGAAAATTGTACATTGTTTGTGATCCAATGGATACCCACACAACTATCAAAACGTCCCTGATCACTCAACCCAGTACAGCACAACCAACACAAACCCTGGAAAGAGATACACTGCCATACATCAAGAATATCTCAGAAACCACCAACAGACTACTACTACAACCACACCCAGTGGTGGGTTCCTACCAGTGCGGTCCACTCTATAGCACCGGTAGAGGCCCGCTGGTGATGTCACAGTACCGGTGCGGTCGGTTGCTGGTGCCTGGGCACCGCCATTTTTTTTAAAAAATATATTTTTTAAAATTTTCTTCTGCGCATGCCCAGAAGCCGAGTTTCCGGCACTGCTCATGCGCTGCCTTGCTACTCCACAGTGAGTCCAAGCAGGGGAGGATGGCTGAGGGAGCGCATGAGACGCTGAAAGAACGGGTGGCAGGAGCTATCTCCATTCCCCTCCCTTCAGCAGTCTGAGAAGCCACGAATGCCCGGTGATGATCCTAGGCATTTTTGCACGTTCGAGGCTTCTCGAGCTGCTGAGGGGAGGGGGAATGGGCAGCAGGACCTATCTCAGTTTCCCTCCCTTCAGCAGTCTGAGAAGCCACACCCACCCGGTCACATGGCTGGCAAGCCACACCCACAAAATAAGCCACACCCACAGAGTGGTAGTAAAAAAATTAGGAACCCGCCCCTGAACCACACGGAATCAGTGTAGCACACAAGCCAACAAAAGCCCTTCAAAACATCCTAAGCAAACCCAAAGACCCAGCAACCCCAGAAGCAAAAACCGGAGCCATCTACAACATACAATGTAAGGACTGCAACAACCACTATGCAGGACAAACAGGCAGAAGACTGGCAAAACGCATCCATAAATGCCAACTGGCAGTCAGAAGACATGACAAAAATTCTTTGATTTCACAACACATGGACAGATTTGACCATAGTTTCGATTGGGAAAATGTGACCATCCTAGACCAAAGCCAAGTCCAAAAATGCCAGGGAATTTCTAGCAGCCTGGCACTCTGACAAATCAACCATCAATAGACACATAGATATTAACCAGATCTATAGACTATGCAAAAGAGAGCATCAACCAGCCCAAAAGAGAACAAAAAGATTCCAGCACCTATCCACCAATAATCAGCATCCAAGTCAGCATAGATCAGTGATGGCGAACCTATGGCATACGTGCCACAGGTGGCACGCGGAGCCATATCGGAGGGCACGTGAGGTGTTGCCCTATGCGTGCACTGCCCAGCTAATTTTCGGCCTTGGGGAAGGCTGTTTCGCCCTCCGGAGGCTTCAGGGAAGCTTCCTGAAGCCCTGGAGTGTGAAAAACAGCCCAACAGGCAAACTGGAAGTCCATTTTTTCGAACTTCCGGTTTGCCCATTGGACCGTTTTTTCACCGTCCCAGGCTTCAGTGAGGCCCGTGCACATGCGCGGGAGCAGGGGCGTTGTGCGCATGCACAGGGGGCAGCGCGGGGGTGCACATGTGTGTGTGTGGGAGGCACATGTGGGTTTGGGCACGTGCGCGCACGCTAGCACGCGCGCACACACACCCTTTTGGCACGCAAACCAAAAAAGGTTCGCCATCACTGGCATAGATTAACTCCAAGGTTAACTTCAGACCAACAATCAAGTAAGCAATACCCCAATCAAGAAACTGCCAAAGAGAGTAGAGAGTAGAAAACTTAATGAAAGAGGATTAACAAATTAGAAATAAATACAGATACAAAGATATATATATAAATGTACATGACAAGCAATAATACTCTTGGACTGTACGGAATTGTAAATCAAACTGCATAGAGCGATAAATGTATAGTTTGCAATGGTATAACTATGGAAACAATAGACACAATTATGATGTACAATATTATGTATGTAAAAAGAGACCATATTAAGTTTGTTGTCTTCTAATGCAATTCCAAGAAAATGTATAGTTATACTTGAATGAAACGGTACCCAGAAAATACATTGTACCTTGTAGGGAAATGGAAATTTATATATAATAAGGAAAAGAAAAAAGCGGAAAGGAAAGGGAAGTGGAGAGATGAAGGGAGAGAGGGGAGTGGAATGGAGCGGGGTGGAGGAGAGGAGAGGAGGGGAGAAAAGCTGAGGGAAGAGGAGAAGGAAGGAGATGGAAGCAGAGGGAAGGAGAGAGGGGAAAGGAGAGAGAAATGGATGAGAGGAGTAGGAGAGAGGGAAGGAGAGGGAAGGGGAGGGGAGAGGAGAGGAGAAGAAAAGGGAGGAGAAGGAAGCAGAGAAGGGAAAAAAGAGATAAACTTATAGAATAATTTGGTACAATTATGAAAATAATGCTTATAACCATGACGTACAACATTATGCATTTAAAAAAAACTATAAATGTAAAATGGAAATGTAAAAAAACACAGGCTACCTTCTTCCACATGTGGTGGTTGTGCTCTGAAATGAAAAAATTCTGGAATACAATACACAAATGGTTATTGGAAATAACTAACGAGATGATAGAATTTACCCCAGAACTATTTCTCTTGGGTATATTTTTTAAAAAGATTATCATAAAAACATTAAGTATCTAGTTCTTCATATTACGACCGCAGCCAGGATAACCTTTGCACAACTTTCGAAAAATGCAGAAACACCACCGGAAAATGTAGTAATTAAAAAAATTTATGAATGTGCAGAAATGGATAGACTTACAATGTATCTAAAGGACCAAAAAGATTCTGAATATTATACTACCTGGGAAAAATGATATCAATGGGCTAAATTAAGAAAAGAAAGGAAATAATGAAACCATAAGTAGTAAAATGTAAATATGTAAATAAAAACATATATGTAATTATGATATGTGATATAGAATCAATTGTAATATGGAAATGTGAAAATGAAAAATAATTTTGTGTGATTGTAGACATGCTTAAGGAAACATGATAATTGTTATTTTAAACAAAAGTTGAAAATCAATAAAATTTATTTTTAAAAAATAAAAAAATAAAAAAGACTATAAATGTATGATTAAGAAAATATTGGTTATAATCAGGATGTATAAAACTATATATACCTAAAAAGGACCGGATACAACCAGTACACTATCGTTGCAAAACTGGAAATGTGATGTATTATAAAGACAAATGTACAATTAAAACATTTATTTTTTTAAAAAAAGAAACTGCCCAAGAGCCATCAGTAAACAGTCCAACCAAAGAATCCCTAAGACCGCCCCCACCCACACAGACCGAGAAGACATCAGAATATAAACTGACAGAAAACATCCCTCCTTCGTAGCACTGATGATGTTACCTAGTTAGGGTAATGAAATGTCTGCAAAAAAAACCAAGCAAGCCCAGAGAGCACCAAGGAGCCCTCATTGTTGGTGATAGTTCTGCAACCTCCTGCCATATTTTTCAAGAGAGCCCCTAATGCAGTGTTTCTCAACCTTGGCAGTTTGAAGATGTGTGGACTTCAACTCCCAGAATTCCACAGCCAGCGTTGCTGGCTGGGGAATTCTGGGAGTTGAAGTCCACACATCTTCAAACTGCCAAGGTTGAGAAACACTGCTAATGTAAGTCATGGAATCCAGAGAAACCAGCTGAATTGGCAATTGGTAGAACAAGAAGACCGTTCCTGGCACCAAATTTTGGAAATGAATGTAGACACGTGAAAAGGCTGAGATGATCTCAAACTGGGCCTTGGTGCCTTTTATTTTAGCAGCATCTCCTTTCCCCTCCTTTAAACATCTGAACGTTTAGCTGTCTCCGACATTTAACTAAGATGTTGCTTTTTAAAAATATCTGTCCGAAATGTGCAAGCACCCCTGGCAACCAGCAATAGGATGAAGACTTTTGAAGGCAACTTCAAATGCCCACAAGAGACCCAGAAGAAAGCAAGATTTTGAGTTTTTTTTAGCGATGCTTCCATCCAGTTCCTAAGGGAAGACTTGGTGCTCAGTTAAATAAAGAATGCTGTCAAAAACCACTCGGAAAGAGTGCCACTTCCCCAAGAGATAATCTCTGGTATTCTTGTCTCTTCACTCCACCTCCAAATGTTTGTTTTGACAAATCGGGTCTTTTCCTTTATCTCTCTTTAAACAAGAGAAGGTTTTAAAAGCTTAGAGGTCTGAGCCCTCTGAGAATTCAAAACTTCAGTCTTTGGAACTCGGCACTAAGTATATTTATCAAAGGTTTATGACAAATCCCTCAGAACAAGGGAGAATGCTAAATACATTTCAAATAGGCTGGAACTTAGCTAAATAACGATGAGTCTATATACCGCTCTAGTTCCTTCATAATAAATAGACGTCACTATTCTCAACCAGAAAGAAGAAGAAGAAGAAAAATGAAAATCCTTTTTTCCCCTCAGGATGAAAGTGACATTTCAAAAGTTAGGCCAAAGATGTTTTCTCCTCTTTTTATTAGCAACTAGCTGATTACCCGGCGTTGCCTGGGTATTTATTTATCCCAGCGGTGGCCAAACCGTGGCGCATGCGCCAAACGTGGCACATTGGATGATTACAAGTGGCGCATTGCATCCTTGCGCCTACAACATCTTTCAGCTGTAGCTAGGGGGACCTTTGCACATGTACATCTTGTGCACCAATTGCGACCCTACTTGGAGAAGGAGGCACTTCTCACAGTCACTCACGCCCTTATCACCTCACGGCTGGATTACTGCAATGCGCTCTACATGGGGCTACCCTTGAAGAGTATCCGGCGACTGCAATTGGTGCAAAATGCAGCTGCGCGAGCTGTGGTGGGTGTACCTAGATACACCCACGTAACACCGATCCTCCACCAGCTGCATTGGCTGCCCATTAGTCTCCGGATTCAATTTAAGGTGTTGGTTTTAACCTTTAAAGCCCTACATGGCTCAGGGCCAGGTTACCTTCGGGACCGCATCCTGCCACATACTTCCCTACGACCGGTCAGGGCCCACAGAGTCGGCCTCTTCCAGGTCCCATTGACCAAACAATGTCGGTTGGCGGGGCCGAGGGGGAGGGCCTTCTCTGTGGGAGCTCCCTCCCTGTGGAACCAGCTTCCCCCGGAAATCAGGACCATCCCCACCCTACTGGCCTTCCGGAAAGCGATAAAAACCTGGCTCTTCCGGCAGGCGGGGTGAAAGTGAGACCAACTAGATTAGATATGGGTCTCCCCCCTTGATTGTGAATGTGAGATACTCTTTAATTTTTGTATTTTTTAATTTATATTATGTAATGGATTCTAATATGTTGTGAGCCGCCCAGAGTCCCCTGGGAGTTGGGCAGCATAGAAATCCATTTAAATAAATAAAATAAATAAAAATACTTATTTTTTTTAAATAGGTGTCATAACTGAATCCATCTTAATATTTTCAACACCAAAGTGATCTCAGTTCAATTCATACAGCCTTCGGTAATGTTCAACTTCTCGGTATCTGAAACTTAGAATAGAACTTGTGAGATTTTACTTTAGGCGGGTTTATAAACGTACGAATATTTTTATCGCTGTTGCCATTGCGCGTTCCTGCTCAAACGATCGCAAACACCGCGCACTAACAACACATCATGTGTTTGAAGTCACGTGCGAATGAGCAGCGAGCGTTCGATATGGTCAGTCAGTTCTGAGTGAGCCATCGTGGCGTGGAGTTTGAAGCAGTTTTATTGAGTGTACTAGCGTGGTTTTTGTATTGAGAGTGATTGAAAGACAGATTCAAGATTAAATATATATTACGTTTGTCAAAGAGGAGCACCACTACTTTTTCTTGACGTGAACATGGAATCCAAATTCCACATAATTGATATTCTGTGTGATACGATGTACGTACTTGTGATCTATTTGTTCTTTTTCACTTTTTTTTAGTTTTATACTTTTCTATGCTTAAATTCCTGTTATCCATTACGGTGCAAAAGAAAATTGAATTGCGTGATTGAGCTATTCCTTTTCCTCCCTTAAGCAAAGCAGATCCTACCCGTATCCCTATTTTACAACCCCAAACATGAAAGTAAGAAGGTAAAAAACGTGCTTGAGTTGTATGACGCATCTGAACTCGTGTGTGAAAAAATTGGCGCATGGTATGCTTAAGGTTGGCCACCACTGATTTATCCCAATCTTGTATTAGACAGGAAAAGGAATGAATTATATCTATGTGTCATATCAAAGCAATTTTATATACAGAGTTTTAAAAGTATAATGACCTTGTTCAAATCCCAGCTACGCCCCCTTACAGACCTCTTAGGTCCTCTTCTCTTTGGCTTTTTTCCTGGGATTTCCCACTAAGAATCTCCAGCTATGCTGGCTGGAGAATTCTGGGAGTTGAAGTCCACAAGTCTTAAAGTTGCCCAGTTTGGGGACCCCTGACCTAAAGAGTGCAGAAAGAGAACCATACCAAATATGTACGTGTGATTGGCCGAGTAACAAGCCTCTCTGGCGTCTCTGGAGGCTTGTTAGTCTTCATGTCTGAGGCATTTTTTCTCCCTCAGCTTTGGGCAGGCGGCCTGCCAAGTCATCGAGAGACACGCTTGAAGCTGGTGGTCACTTGCGCGTCACGTGGCATGGAAGCAAACTTGTGGTTAACGTCTCCCTCCTGGGATCGTGGAGGTCCAAAGTTGAAAATAATGATCTTCCATAAACACAACACAGCAACTGCTTTGATTAAGAAAACATGTGTGTCATCTCCCAAGTGAAAGCAGATGGACCTCAAAGGGCCGTGATAAATGTGATCGGTTTGGAGGCAACCCAACCAAAGGGCTTGACTCGGGAGGATTTGAACCAGCTTTCTTTAGAGAAAGTAAGAATAGGTTTGTTTTTTGTGACTGGGAATCCTCGAAGCGCACAACACATGCGTGTACACACCAGGGGCGGGTTGCCTGTTCTTCGTGCTACCGGTGCACTGCGTGCACATTGCCATGTTTCGGTGCACGCACGCTCGCTATGCACATGTGCCACCTTGCGCGATTTTGCTTCCTGCACATGCGCGGAAGCAAAATCTCACGAGGGGACATGCATGCGCACAAGATTTTGGTGGTTTTTTTGCTTCCACGCATGTGCGGAAGCAAAAAATCGCTGAAATCTTGCGCGCACGCACGTCCCCTCACAAGATTTTGCTTCCACACATGCGCATGAAGCAAAATCAGCCCAAAAATTCCCCCAAAAAAGATGGCGCCGCGTGACAGACCAGGGAAGACAGCACTGGAGCTGTTGCGTGCAAATAGCACCATCTGCTGGCCGCTACCGGAATGACAGAGTGGACCGCACCAGTAGGAACCCACCACTAGTACACACACCCACACACAGAGTACTCTTGGCAATCTTTGGTTAACAAGGATGCACATAGTAATTAAACTATTCTGCTATAAACATCAGAAGCATCAAGCACCTATACAGGTAGTCCTCGACTTACAACAATTCATTTAGTGACCGTTCAAGTTACAATGGCACTGAAAAAAGTGACTTAGGACCGTTTTTCACACTTACGACCGTTGCAGCATCCCCATGGGCATGTGATCAAAATTCAGATGCTAGGCAACTGACTCACATTTACGACCGTTGCATTGTCCAGGGGTCGGTCACGTGATCCCCTTTTGTGACCTTCTGACAAATAAATTCAATGAGGAAGCCAGATTCACTTAACAACCGTTTGACTAATTTAACAACTGCAGTGATTCACTTAACAACTGTGGTAGGAAAGGTCTCAAAGAGGGGCAAAATGCACTTAAATCTCTCACTTAGCAACATACATTTTTGGGCTCAGTTGTGGTCGTAGGTCGAGGACTACCTGTAGTTACGTGTTTTCAATGTGACCCATCATTTTCCAAAAGAAAACACCTCAAACATGAAGAGCATCTTATGTCACTAATTTTAACAAATAGAAGTACCGTATTTTTCAGAGTATAAGACGCACCTAGATTTTAGAGGAGGAAAACAAGAAAAAAAGTATTCTGAACCAAATGGTGTAGTAATATATTATTTAATAAAATACCAGTGTAGCAGATTAATTTTTACAACCATGTATACTTTTTATAACCATGTACACTTTTTACAACCATGTATACTTTTTGCAAACTTCAAATTTGACAGCTTTAAAACTTGTGGACTTCAACTCCCAGAATTCCTCCTCCAGTCATGCTAGTTCAGGAATGGGAGTTGAAGTCCACAAGTCTTAAACTTTCCAGGTTTGAAGACCCTTGCACCCCTAACCCCTAACTCAGGGGTCTTCAAACTTGGAAGTTGGTCTTCAAAGCTGTGGGCTCGCTTTGGGCAGCAGCGGCGGCAGCGGCTCCTTAGCTTCCTCGGGAGCAGGCTTCGGCCAGCAACGGCGGCAGGGGCTTTCCCTTGGTCCGGCAGTGGTGGCGGGCAACGGTGGTGGGCAGCAGCGGTGGCAGCAGCTTTGCCATGGTCCGACGGCAGCAGCAGCAGCAGCGGCAAGCAGCGGCAAGCAGCGGCGACAGCAGCTTTGCCGTGGTTCGGCAGCAGCGGCGGCGGCTTTACCGTGGTCCAGTGGAGGGGGTGGAGGGGGCAGCAGTGGTGGCGAGCAGCTGTGGCAGCGGCTTTGCCATGGTCCGGCAGTAGCAGCGGCTTTGATTGGCAGCTGGAACAGTCTCATGGAATACTGCCAATCAGCTGTCTGTTGCCACCCATTGTCGCCGTTGCCGCCATTGCCACCATTGCACCAACTCCCTCCCCCTCCCCCTAATGCAACATCCAGAGTATAAGACGCACCCAGTTTTTGACCCTCTTTTGGGGGGTAAAAAGGTGCGTCTTATACTCCGAAAAATACGGTACTTCGCTGAAGGTATCGCTTGATTTTATTTATATATGCATCAATGTTTATATATTGTTGTTACTTACACGGACTTCTGGGAGTTTGTCAAATCTGTGTGTGTGTGTGTGTGTGTGTGTGTGTGTGTGTTAAAGAGAGAGGGGGGGGAAGAGGGAGAAGGAGAAGGAGAAGGAGAAGGAGGGAGAGAAAGAGAAAGAAAGAGAGAGAGAGAGAAGAAGTTTTTTCCAGCCCTAAGTCTTTGCAGGCTTGTTTTCATTGCTACTCCCTCCGAAAAAGGTTTTTCCAGCCCTAACGAGGTGCTAACGATCTTCCTGGCTTGCAGGATTTTTTCATTGCTACTCCCTCCGAAGATGATTTTTTCAGCCAGGGGATAAAATAATATTTTAACCAGGGGATAAAATAATGTGCTGAAGCTGACCAGACTAAGGACACTAGCCAGATGAATACCTGGTAGGTAGATTTTCCCCCTATTTTCCTCCCCCAAAACTAAGGTGCGTCTTATACTCTGGTGCGTCTTATACTCCGAAAAATACGGTACGCTTTTGCTGGTTATCATACAGTAACAGATTTGTCATGATGTCTGTTCACGGGTTCATTGAAAATGCCTGTGACTAACATCATAAAGACAGCCAATTTGGTGTATAGTAGTGCTAAGGCATCAGAGTAGAGACCGTGAGTTCTAGTCCTATTTTGAGCACCAAGCCAGCGGGATGACGTTGAGTCAGTCACTTTATAGAATTATAGCGCACATATAGAAGGCAATGGGAAACTACTTCTAAAACAACTCCTTGCCAATAAAACTGTACAAACTTGTCCAATCTCCAATAATCTGATGCATTGGAATGGAAGGGGGAGGGGGGAATAAAGGATTACCATTTATTAATAATACAGATTCCCTAATGGCCAATAAATTTTGGTTTAATAGCAAGTTCATTATAGAAGCCATGATGAATAATGCAAAATGCAGCGTTGTTGATAGCAAACTGGATTCTGTTTTGTTTGACCCTCTGCCAATTCCTCAGCTGCAAAATTATAGTACTATCCATCTTCGTAAAGGATTCCTTTTTAAAATATTATTAAACAGCAGGGAAGGAATGCAGCACAACTGTTGTTAGGAGGCAAATCTGACCCATTTCCTCTGGGGAATTCCTCACACACTTCCAAAAGTCTTGTACTGCTGGGTTCAATAAACAACACAAGCCTTTGGATATGATTTTACCCTAATACAGCATGGACTTCATATTCTCCATTAAATCTTTTTTTTTTAATTGCTTAATGTCACGATGTGAATAATTGCCAGTTGTGCATCTCTACTATTTCTAGATTTACTGTATTTCCTAATCAAGCAGACATGTGATATGTTTTACTACGCATGTGTGCATTCCAGGAGTTTTGTCTCCTCCTACCTTTCTTCTCCTTTGAAGCCTCGCCCGAGGCAGACGTGAATTCTTAGCTGAGAAAATGTAGCTTATTAAAGGTTTATATTTTTTGTTACTTTTGTATTGAAATAAATATTTTGTTAATTAGAATTGAATCTCGGTTTTATTTTCTAAGTACGAATGACTTCAGGGAAGCAAGATCCTATATCAGTGATGGCGAACCTTTTTTCCCTCGGGTGCCGAAAGTGTGTGTGCATGCGCTATCAAGCACGGGCGAGTGCCCACACCCTTAATTCAATGCCTGTGGAGGGCGAAAACAGCCTCCCCTGCAGCCGCAGAGGTCCTCTGGAGGATGGAAATGGCCCATTTCCTGACTTCCGGTGGGCCCCAGTAGGCCCGTTTTTCGCCCTCCCCAGGCTCCAGAGGCTTTCCTGGAGCCTGGGGAGGGCAAAAACGCCCCCCTGCCTCCCCAGAGACCCTCTGGAAACCTAAAATGCCCTCCCAGAGCCTCCCCATGAGCCAAAAACCAGCTGGCCGGCGCACACATGCACACTGGAACTGAGCTAGGGCAACAGCTCGTGTGCCGGCAGATATGGCTCCACGTGCCACCTGTGGCACGCGTGCCATAGGTTCGCCATCCCTGTCCTATATCATCTCTTGATAGGAAAATTCCTATCTGACACTTAATCTCCAAACCTGGATTTTAGAAACAGTGAGAAACAGTGTACACTCCATATGTACGAGTGGCTATACATGAAACAGCCTTCCTCTCCATTTTGCCATCAACCTCTGCTTGGGAAAAGCCAGTCCACTATCACTTCAACAAGGCAGATACCTAAGGGAGCAATGGTATGGAGTAGTAGAAGAATGGAGAAATGATGGAGAAGAGGACTAAGACGAGGAAACCCAAACTCATTGCTAGCCTCACATTGCAATAAACAAGGACATATATTCAATTTTGCAGCTACTAAGATTGTTGGACGAGCAGGCACAAAAACAGCCAGGGAAGTTATTGGAGCCTGGGAAACAGGCCCCTTGTCAACAAACAGGACTGCTGATTTACCCCCAGCTTAGGAGGGGAGGGATTGGCAGCCCAAGGAAAAAACAGCCAATGCCTTAATAGGCAACCACCAAGAACCCAATCAACATCTAAAAAGCTACACACAACAAGCCCCGTATAAATAGCACACACCGAACACCCCAAAGCACACATAGAAGTTCCCTGAGGATGGGCTCCAGCAGAGGTGGGTTCCTACCGGTTCTAACCGGTTCTTTAGAACCGTTAGTAAACCGGTGGTGACGTCACAGAGCTGGTTCTGTCGGTGGCGGTCCGTGGGTGCCGCCATCTTGTTTTTGGCTTATGCTTTTATGCCCTTATAAAACTGACACAGCTCCCGCACAATTAACCACAGCACAAATACTTCTACGATTCATATTGAAAGAGGCAGGGACCCTTGCATAGGATCAGGTAACATGAAGAAAACTAGAAGTGCTGTCAGTATCTATAAATTTAGAGCCAGGTACAGCAGGTACTCCTGATCTGGCACCCCAATATATTATAATCGTCGGGCAGTAACTGTTTAAACAGCTCTAGCCATAGGAGCCGTTTCCCGGAGCAGAGAGAAGACTAAATCATATGATTGACATTTGTGTGGTAGTTCAGACTAAAGCATATCACTAATGTGGACTGTCCTTTTTGCTTCTTTGCTGACCTGAGATCTAAACACTTTTATCCTGTTTTAGCATTTTGCTTGTCAGCTATTTTCTGCTGTGTGTATGTATGGTAGCAATGCCACTTAACTGCCCCAGTTTTCTGAACATAAAGGGGGCAGACGGTCCACGCCTTCGGTAAAGCAGGGATGGATAATTATGGGCCCTTTACGACCTGTGGACTTCAACTCCCAGAATTCCTGAGCCAGCACTAATGGTTCAGGAATTCTGGGAGTTGAAGTCCACAGGTGGTAAAGTCCACAGCACTACTGGCTCAGGAATTCTGGGAGTTGAAGTCCACAGGTCGTAAAGTCCACAGCATTAGTGTCTCAGGAATTCTGGGAGTTGAAGTCCAGAGGTGGTAAAGTCCACAGCACTACTGGCTCAGGAATTCTGGGAGTTGAAGTCCACAGGTCGTAAAGTCCACAGCACTACTGGCTCAGGAATTCTGGGAGTTGAAGTCCACAGGTCATAAAGTCCACAGCATTAATGGCTCAGGAATTCTGGGAGTTGAAGTCCACAGGTCGTAAAGGGGCCATAGTAGCTCACACCTGCCCTAAATAATGTTGTTCCTAAAAATAATATGGGAGAATAACATCTGCTTTTCTCATCAATATCACATTTCCCCCCTCTTTGGATGTGCTCCAGTTTGCTTTTCAGGGGAGAGACATCCATCAGTGAGAGCTGAGGCTTCAGAGCCCAGCAAATAATTTTGAGGCACAAGACATAAGAGGAGATTTGTTGAATTAGACCAGATCCAACTTCCTGTTTCTCCCCATGGTTAACCTAACACCAAGGGAAAACTTGCCAGCCAGACAAACACACAGAGTACCAAGTTAAACATGAACCAAGTGATACATAATTTTAAAAGTGCATTTTATATGATGAAGAATGCTAAATATTAAAAATTACATATATTTTCATATATATATATATATATATATATATATATATATATATATATATATATATATATATATATATATATATATATATATATATATATATATATATATATATATATATATATATATATATATATATATATATGTTTTCTGAGGTTTTCGCGGGTGTTTGTATGTAGGTCTTTGGTTATTCGGGTTTTCTCCCGCGTGAAATTGGAAGTATCTTTGCAACGTTTCGACGAAGTCCCATTCGTCATCATCAGGCTGGAGTCTTCAGCTTGCTGCTTCTAGGAGCAATGTGAGATTGCAGCTGTTTCTTCCTTTTAACTGCCACTGGGGGTTTGAACTGATAGGGTGGGAGCTTGGCTATGTTCTGATTGGGTGGAGGTGTGTTCTGATTTGTTGGGGGCTTGGCTGTGCTCTGATTGGATGGGGGGTTGGTTGTGCTATGATTGGCTGGGGTGTCAGTTTGCTTCATGTATGGAATGGAGGGGTTTAGAGTGGCTAAAGATGCAGCTATGGTCTGGCTTCTGGTTTGTGGCCGTGCCTCATTGGTGTGGGTTTGCGTTTGCTTTTTGCATGGGTGTGTGGTGGTGACATCCTGTGTGGTTTTCGTGAGTGTGGGTCTAGTGTCATTCTTAGTGTTAGGGACTCGTTTGTCAACAAGTGCGGGTTTCCAAATGGCTGGTAGGCGGGAGGTGTCATCTCGTTTATTCATGCTTTGTGGGCGTTTCTCTATCTCAATGGCTTCTCTGATTATTCTGTTGTTAAAATGTTCAGAACTATCGCCAAAACTGAACATTTTAACAACAGAATAATCAGAGAAGCCATTGAGATAGAGAAACGCCCACAAAGCATGAATAAACGAGATGACACCTCCCGCCTACCAGCCATTTGGAAACCCGCACTTGTTGACAAACGAGTCCCTAACACTAAGAATGACACTAGACCCACACTCACGAAAACCACACAGGATGTCACCACCACACACCCATGCAAAAAGCAAACCCAAACCCACACCAATGAGGCACGGCCACAAACCAGAAGCCAGACCATAGCTGCATCTTTAGCCACTCTAAACCCCTCCATTCCATACATGAAGCAAACTGACACCCCAGCCAATCATAGCACAACCAAGCCCCCATCCAATCAGCACAGCCAAGCCCCCAACAAATCAGAACACACCTCCACCCAATCAGAACATAGCCAAGCTCCCACCCTATCAGTTCAAACCCCCAGTGGCAGTTAAAAGGAAGAAACAGCTGCAATCTCACATTGCTCCTAGAAGCAGCAAGCTGAAGACTCCAGCCTGATGATGACGAATGGGACTTCGTCGAAACGTTGCAAAGATACTTCCAATTTCACGCGGGAGAAAACCCGAATAACCAAAGACCTATATATATATATATATATATATATATATATATATATATATATATATATATATATATATATATATATATATATATATATATATATATATATATATATATATATATATATATATATATATATATATATATATATATATATATATATATATATATTATATATATATATATATATATATATATTATATATATATATATATATATATATATATATATATATATATATATATATATATATATATATATATATATATATATATATATATATATATATATATATATATATATATATGACATTATTTCTACTATTTCATAATGTCAAGAAATTTTAGATCTCTGCTATTTATTTGAGCTGCTAGGAAAAAGTAAGGTATACATCTTAACAAAAAAATTATTAAAAAAGGAATTTGTTCAGGCATAAACATGAAGATAGAAATCATAGATCTTTAGGTTTTGAGAAGTCTTGTTGGCTACCCATATACTACTGGACTGTGTTTTGTAACCTATTCATGTATCTCAGGGGTAGTAACTATGGCCCCTTTACAACTTGTGGACTTCAAGTCCTAGAATTCCTGAGCAAGGTTGTAAGTACACGTACACACACACACACTGTGCACCAAAAATTATATATATATATATACACACATAGACATAGACATAGACATATACATACACATACACATACACATACACATACACATACACATATACATATACATATACATATACATACACACATACTATATATATATATATATATATATATATATATATATATATATATATATATATATATATATATATATATATATATATATATATATATATATATATATACATACATACATATACATGTACACATATGTACATACATACATACATATATATCGTATTTTTCTGACTATAAGACGCACCGGTGTATAAGACGCACCAAGATTTCAAAGAGGTAAGTAAGAAAAAAACGTTTTTGTCCTCCCTGGCCCCCAGGAGCACTCTGCAGGCCTCCCAAACCCTCTGCGCGCCCCGCTTTTCACAAAAATCGGCCCATTTTTCACAAAAATGGGGGCTTTTTTTGCCTTCCCCCAACCCCCAGGAGCACTCTGTAGGCCTTCCAAACCCTCTGTGCACCCAATTTTTCACAAAAATGGACCCATTTTCACCCATTTTTAGAAAAACGAGGCACGCAGAGGGTTTGGGAAGCCTGCAGAGTGCTCCTGGGGGCTGGGGAGAGGCAAAAACGCTCCTGTTTTTGCGAGAAACAGCCCGTTTTTCACCTGTTTTTTGCAAAAATTGGGGTGTTTTTGTCTTTTCCCAGCCCCCAGGAGCACTCTGCAGGCCTCCCAAACCCTCTGCGCACCCCATTTTTGTGAAAAACGGGCCCATTTTTTGCAAAAATGGGACGCGGGGGCAGGGCTTCAGGAGGCCAAAAATGGCTGTATTTGGTGTATATGATGCACTGACATTTTCACCCTCTTTTAGGGGGGGAAAAGGTGCATCTTAAACGCCGAAAAATATGATACACACATATACACATATACAGTATATCTCATATCTACCTATCTACAGTATCTATTTACCTACCTCTAGTGAATATTCTGCATGGTTCGGCGAACCCCCAAATCCCACTCCTGACTGGCCCCACCCACCCCAACCCACCCACCCTCCCCTTCCCTCCTAGGAGTACCTCCACGCAGCCCATTCTGGATGTCAGGTAAGTGCAGGGCCCGCGCGGAGGCTTGGGGAGGGTGAAAAACGGCCTCCTGGAGGCTCCAGAAAGCCAGAAATTGGCCCATTTCCAGCTTCTGGAGTGCCTCTGGAGCCAGGGGAGACCGTTTCCGCCATCCCAGAGGCTTGAGGAAAGCCTCTGGAGCCCGGGGAGGGTGAAAAATGGGTTTCCCGGAAGTTCCGGAAGACCGGGAATGGCCCGTTTCCAGCCTCCAGAGAGCAAAAACGCCCCACCCCTGCCATAGTGCAGGAAGCTGACTAGGCCCACCATGGCCACGCCCACCCAGCAACCTGGCAGAGAACCCGTTGCTAAAATTTTTGAAGCCCACCCCTGAGCAGGATAGAAAAGATGTAACATCTGACAAGCTTGATTTTCAGTTTTAGGCTTATGTCTAAGAATTCGCATGCTGACAAGCAATGTTCTGTGACTACATCTGAGAGACTATCAGAAAGAAGAAAGCTTGGGAACAGGCCCTTTCTGCGATAGCCTTGGCTTTCTGTAATAATTTACCCCTTGAGTAAGTCCAGGCACCCTACAGACTTTTTGGATTCAAGGCAGGGTCGATGAGTGTGCTTTTCAACCAAGTACTATATTTTTCGGAGTATAAGATGCACCTTAGTTTTGGGGGAGGAAAACAAGGAAAAAAGGCCTCTGCCTCCAAGCAATTTGCCAAACAGCAAACAGTACAAATGATATACACTGTTTGCTGTGTATTTCTGTGCATGTGTGCCTGACCCATAGAAATAGCAAAGAATTGGAGAAATGTACATTATGCCAGAAAGTTTTCTTAAATGTAGTCACACTAACTCCTCCCAATTATTTAAATAGATCTACTCCAAGGTAAGTCAGGATTTAACTCTAATACTAAACAGGACACTGTTACATTTCAGACTATACTTGTACAGAGCTGTTAAAATTAATTAAAATTTCTGGAAGTATACATTATTCTCTATTATTTAAAAGAAGATACAAAAGCACTGGGCCTCTTCAGAGCAAGCATTTATTTTAAAAAGCTTCTTTATTTTGTTAAGTTGTCTAGATTTACAGGGATCTCCAACCTTGGCAACTTTAAGACTTGTGGACTTCAACTCCCAGAATTCCACAGCCAGCAAAGCTAACAAAGCTGGCTGTGGAATTATGGGAGTTGAAGTCCACAAGTCTTAAAATTCCCAAGGTTGGAGACCCCTGGCTCTAGAACAATAATAAAGCAGTCTTTAAAAAATAAGTCTAATAATTTGAACATTCTACAGACATTTAAAGTTATTCACTTACCCCCTTGCATCCAGTTCAGCAAAAAATAAAAATCTGCCTGTCTCTCCCAGCTATTTGCCTCTTTGCAGTTTCAGTTTCACTTTCATTTTCCCACATGGCAAGTCAGCTGTAGATGCTAGTGACTTGCTTGGCTTTACAGGCTCTTCCCTCTTTGCTGCAAACAGGTAAATTGCTGGAAGACAGAGGCCAAAGGGTGGGTGTGGCTGGGTGGCTGTGGCTACATTCGGTGTATAAGACGCACCCAAATTTTCACCCTCTTTTGGGGGGTAAAAAGGTGCGTCTTATACTCCAAAAAATACGGTATTTGGGCTTGGGATAACTCTTTTCTCTAAAACATGTCTTTTTTATTTTATTGTAATTTTATGCAAGCTCATACGTTTTTCGAGGGAAGTAAGCTATATATAACTAAAACGAATACATGCATGAATGATATTGGACTGTTCTGAGTTAAAAGGAGTTCTAGAATCATAGGAGTGTGTGGAAATCTAGTCCCCCACTTATGGCTGAATTACAACTCCCAGAATCCTTCACCATTGCTCAGAGTCATATTTGGCAAGGTCTGGAGAGAGGGGAAAAACTTCTCAACTCTTTGGAGGACCGGCCAAACTTTTCTTTCCTTTTTTTTAAGGAGATGCCAAGCGGTGATGGTCACCTGGAAACAATTTCTAAACTATGCTGCGAATCAGAAACTGGGCATTAATGTGTTGCTTTCATGGTTTGAATTAAAAATAACTACCTTTCAGTCATATTCTTCCAGTCATAGAACATAGAATCATAGAGCTGGGAGTTGACCTATTAAAGTTTGTTGCAAAATCAAAACCAGAAGCACACACAGATGACTGATTCAGCTGGATTCAATAACTTCTTTATAAACATAATAATATATCTATTTACAATACCACAAGTGGAATTCTTCTTCAATCATTTACAGTAGACACAAGCAGAAGAGTTAGTTTCATTTCAGCAGAGAGTACAGAGAGGAGAATGCAGAGTGGAGACTGGAGCCACAGCCAGCCTTAAGCTTAAGTTTCAATTTCGATTCTCTGCAGAGACTCAGAAGTGGTTAGCTCCTATTGGCTGATTCAGTTGCTATGCCTATTCATTGGCTGACCTTGTTAACACTGGCTCTCTCAGTTCATGAATATCTTAACAGGACCTCGAAAGTCTTCTAGTGCAGGGATCTCCAGCCTTGGCAACTTTAAGACTTGTGGACTTCAACTCCCAGAATTCCTCAGCCAGCAAAGCTGGCTGAGGAATTCTGGGAATTGAAGTCCACAAGTCTTAAAGTTGCCAAGGTTGGAGACCAATGTTCCTGTAACATCAGAAAACGGCACACGGAAGTTAGAAACTGTCATGCAGCATTCTCTTTTCATGTGCACGGCCACGCAGGTGCGCAGCTCCTGCCATTAGAAAATGCCGCGCGGAAGTTAGAAAATTCCACATGGCGTTCTCTCATTACGTGCGCAGCCGCGCGGCCACACAGCTTAGAGGGAACAGTGTTGGAGACCCCTGTTCTGGTCCAACCCCTTGCTCATGGCAGGAGCCTCACATCCCCCGAGTCAAATGGTGGTCCAATCTAGGCTTGAAAACCTCCAGTGATGAAACACCTACAACTTCTGAAGGCAAGCTGGTTCCATTGACTAATTGTCCTCGCTGTTAGGAAGTTTCTCCTTAATTCCAAGTTGCTTCTCTCCTTTGATTAGTTTCCATCCATTGTTTCTTGTCTTGCCTTCGGGTGCTTTCGAGAATAGCTTGACTCCCTCTTCTTTGTGGCAGCATAAACCTTTGTATCTCCATAGCCCTCCTCAATTTCATTCTGTGTAATTGGTGGTGAGAGGGAGGAGGCTACAACTTTTTTGTTTCCTTTTTTCCTGTTCTGGGGAAGTGCCCAGGTGAAAGTAGAGATAGCCAAAAGAGTTACGATACCTGGCTTTGTTTCCTGTGCCGTGTTCTGTCGATTCCCATCGCCTGGCCAGGCCTCGGAGGAAATGAATGACTTCACCGTGAAGGGACAGCCAATTGCAATGGGTGTTGCCTCTTGCATTTCCAAGTTTCCCCTTAATCCTCCATCTCCGTGGCCCCGAAGTTATTGTAAAACGAAACCATGTGTCTTGTATTTAAGAGAGCGCTGCCAAATGCTTAGAAAAGAAGTATCTCAATTTATGTTCACTTTGCAATCCAGTATCATTGAATGAAAAATATGCTTGCATTTGAACGAAGAAATTCCCATCTGTGTTTAAATACAAAAATCAGAACCTTGGTCTTGATAGGTGTAACATACATCAAGAACTTGGGGAGCTCAATAAGGGGGGGGACTCACAGATGTGAAAAGATGGAGTTCTAGTAGTGGTGAGACTTCAAGGAGAAGAAGCACACACCCTTGGCTCAGAACTGAGTAAACAGAGGGGGAACTGAGGCACTGGAGTGCTATTTATACCTTTTCAGACTCAGTCCTGATTGGCTAAGTGCAGTGTTTCCCCATCCTTGGAGGCTAGCTCCACCCTATGAGAAAGGGCGTATCAGGTAAGTACAACGCCCCTTTTACCACCTTGTTCAAAAACTGACTGAAGCTGCAAAAATTTATTTATTTATTTATTTATTTGTTTATTTTGTTTGTTTGTTTGTTTGTTTGTGAGATTTATATACCGCCTCACAGTGCAAGCACTCTCTAAGCGGCTTACACCAGTAAGCAATGTATATTTATATTGCCCCCAACAATCTGGGTCCTCATTTTACCTACCTCGGAAGGATGGAAGGCTGAGTCAACCTTGAGCCGATGAGATTTGAACCGCTGACCTGAGGATCACAGTCAGCTAAAGTGGCCTGCAGTACCCCACTCTAACTGCTTCGCCACCTCGGCTCAATGAAATCTTCTAGTCCAACCCCCTACACAAGCAGGAAACTCTATACCGGTGTTGGCTAACCTTTTTGTCATCACGTGCCCAAAGCACATGCACACATGTGTGACAGCGCACATGCACGCACGTGTGACAGTACACCTCCGCACCTGACAGTGCGCCCACACACCTGCATCCATAATGCAA
Source organism: Diadophis punctatus similis (assembly GCA_023053685.1). NCBI lineage: Eukaryota > Metazoa > Chordata > Lepidosauria > Squamata > Dipsadidae > Diadophis > Diadophis punctatus. The sequence continues at coordinate 8,181,707 of JALIGW010000006.1, forward strand.
TGCGCATATCCCATGCCTGCATGTGCACCCTACACATGCATGCATGACCCCCACGCATGCGCCCTGCCGCCCGCGCATGCACCCTGCCCCCATTCCCCATTTTGGCTTCCAGGTTGATGCAGGAGGACTTCCAGACCCAAAACTGGGCCTCAACCTGGAAGCCAAAATGGGGCATGGCTGGGCACGTGTGCCCCCTGCGCCCCGTTTTGGGCCTGGAAGACCTCCTGCACCAACCTGGAAGCCAAAATGGGACGCCACACAAGGCCTCAAAATGCAATGTGAGCTCCCCCCTGTGCATGCACCCACCCCCCTACACGTGTGCATCCCCTTCATGCGCCCCGCCCCCCCACGCATGCACGGCAGAGGCCTGAAGACCAGCTGGCCGGCAGGAGGCACGCGCACATGCACGGTGGAGCCGGGCTGGGGTGACAGCTGGCGTGCCCATAGAGAGGGGACTGCGTGCCACCTGTGGCACGAGTGCCATAGGTCCGCCATCATGGCCCTATACCATTTCAGATAAAAGGCTGTCCAATCTCTTCTTAAAAGCTTCCAGTGATTTAGCACCTACAACTTCTGAAGGCAACTTATTCCACTGGTTAAATGTTCTAACTGTCAGGAAATTTTTCCTTAGTTGTAAGTTGCTTCTCTCCTTGATTAGTTTCCACGCATTGCTTCTTGTTCTACCCTCAGGTACTTTGGAGAATAGTTTGACTCCCTCTTCTTTGTGGCAACCCCTGAGATGTTGGAACACTGCTATCATGTCTCCCCTAGTCCTTCTTTTCACTAGTTCTATTCTGGAGCACTGGAGATAAGAGGCATTTGGTCAGACTAAAACTTGCTAATCACTTTGCTTTGTGGAAAGCCGTTTTCCCAAACCTGTATTGTTCCGGTTGGTGCCATCCAGTTGAACTGGATTTCAATGCTGGCTTCCCATAGACTGACTCAACATTCTGGAGACTGGATCCCATCACACAAGATGTAGGGTCTCCTGCTTGGGCAGGGGGTTGGACTAGATGACCTGCAAGGTCTCTTCCAACTCTGTTAATCTGTTAAACTTGAGGAAGACATATTTACCTGGCAATCTGAATCTACTGTTTATTCACTGATGACATCTCCTAGGTAGGTCCAGCATGACATGGGTGTGGAGCAAAGGTCTTCAAACTTGGCAACTTTAAGACTTGTGGACTTCAACTCCCAGAATTCTCCAGCCAGCATTCTGGGAGTTGAAGTCCACAAGTCCTAAAGTTGCCAAGTTTGGGGACCCCTGGTGTAGATGGTGGTTTGGGGCAACCAGGCAATCATAAAAGGAAGGCAGTACATGCCATGTTAGAATGGAATGGAATGGAATAGAATATAATAGAATATAATATAATAGAATAGAATAGAATAGAATAGAATAGAATAGAATAGAATAGAATGGAATGGAATGGAATGGAATGGAATGGAATGGAATGGAATGGAATGGAATGGAATGGAATGGAATAGAATAGAATAGAATAGAATAGAATAGAATAGAATAACAGAGTTGGAAGGGACCTTGGAGGTCTTCTAGTCCAACCCCCTGTCCAGGCAGGAAACTACATCAATTCAGACAATGGTTATCCAACATCTTCTTAAAAACTTCCAGTGTTGGAGCATTCACAACTTCTGGAGGCAAGCTGTTCCACTGATTAATTGTTCTAACTGTCAGGAAATTTCTCCTTAGTTCTAAGTTGCTTCTCTCCTTGTTTAGTTTCCACCCATTGCTTCTTGTCCTGTCCTCAGGAGCTTTGGAGAATAGCTTGACTCCCTCTTCTTTGTGGCAACCCCTGAGATATTGGAACACTGCTATCATGTCACCCCTAGTCCTTCTTTTCATTAAACCCAGTTTAATGAAACTGGTTTCCTGCAACCGCTCTTCATATGTTTTAGCCTCCAGTCCCCTAATCATCTTGGTTGCTTTTCTCTGCACTCTTTCCAAAGTCTCAACATCTTTTTTTACATCGTGGCAACCAAAACTGAATGCAGTATTCCAAGTGTGGCAGTATTCCAGTATTATGGAATGCAGTATTCCAGTGTTCCAAATGTTCCTCTGCTACAGGCAGTTGGTTCAACAAGTTTATACTATCCAATCTCTAGTATGGGAGAATATGCATATAGTGAGGAAAACAGGCTCACAGAGTTTGGCTGATTTTGGGGCCAAAGCTGTGTACACAGAATATAACATCACTTGCAAACAATGCCTAAATTTCCCTCTATATATGTGTTTATAAGTAGTACAATCCCCAGTTGCCAATTTCCGTGTAACTTGACACTCCTTATCCGTGAGACAAATAAAACCTATAACTCTGGAGGTTTTTTTTTTTTTATTTCTCATTGAGCTGTCCTGCAATCTCTCCAGGGCAGGATCGTAAAAAAAACATTTGAGTCAAATCGCCTATCGTGTGCGAAACACAGAAATCCTTGTTTTGTCTAGAAATGGGTTGTAGGCTAAGCAATGGGATTCTTGACTCACGTTTGGTGAACGTAAGCAATAAATATCTAATCGCAAAGCCACTTCCTGCTTTGTGAAAACCTGGAAGCTGCACAGCTTGTAATTTGCTTTTTTTAAAATTATTTACAGCCTCTTTGCTTGAAGCCAGCTTCTCTCTCCAAGAAGCCAAAGAGCGCCCTCTCTTGTCCACACGATTTCTTTGTAGTCCTCGGCAAAAAAATAAAAAAATAAAAAATAAAATAAAAAAAGCTGGATGTCAAAGATATTTAACAGAACTAGGATTACTTCAGAATGAGAAATGGGAATGGATGCTGTGTGTGCACTGTTCTGGTTTGTGTCAATTTCATGCTGCTGTTTAACATGTTGCCACACTAATTATATATTTTAAATTATTTTTTAATCAGAACGGTTAGGAGATGTTAATGGTGTTAGGATGTTATGTTGGTAGCTGCAGAGATTTCCAAATCAGTAACTTCACTGCAAGTCAGGCACTAAAATTTGATCAGGGAATGAGAATCATAGAAATGTGGTTGTTGCAATGAGCTAGTCTTAAACAGACTTGTTTGAATACACACACACACACACACACACACACACACACACACTTTTTCTTTTTTTGTACAATCCAGCTAGCCAAGGGAACCCCACAATAAACTATGGCTTCTTATGAGCAGACAGAGAAATAGTTTCCAAATATGAAACAAACCAATTGCTTTGGCACAAGCAAAAATCTGTAAAAATTGCTTGAAGTTGATTTAATAACTTGACTAGTTCAAAACTTTGTAACCCTTGTTTTCGGCTTCAACTATAATTGTAAATGATGGTTTACTGAAGTGCTTTGGAAAGGAGGTGGCAGTGTGAGATGGAATATGTTAGCAAAATGTGTGCATTGTATTTTTGTGAACGAAGTTTTAGCATTATATGTAATGTTCAATATGGCTTGAACAAGCTATCTTTAAAAGAAACTGTGGTCTGAAGAATTTGTGAAAGCATTCTACATAGCAAATAGCACATTTTTTTCTAGTCACTGTATTGGTTTTAAAACTTTATTCTATTTAAATACAAGACTGACCTGCATTGGTTTGAGGTCTACCTTTTGGAATAATAAGGGGCTTGTTTCGGAACCTTGTATAAAAACACAGCCTTAAAGGCTTGGCTGTAAAATATGTATTTTAAACTCATCAGCTTAATTTTATGTGGTTCCCATGTGAGGCAGTTTAGACCAAAAGTGTGAGCTTTGTTAAAAATTATCCAATTCGTGTAATTGGATTAGTTCCATTGTTTGCTACTCGTCTTTTACAACAAGACAGATAACAAATAATGGCAGTACAATGGCTGAATTTAAGATTTAAGCTGTAGTAAACAAACATTGACTAGTAATGTTGACTGGAAATAGATTGCTTTGCATTTGTCAAACAAAGAATACAGTTTGAAGTCTTGCAGGTCAACTAAGCTATCACCTCTACTCAAACAGATGCCGTCATTCAAGGAGTAGCTTAGAATCTTCCCTTCAACAGCTAAATATATACCCTACTACCGTAGAAAACCAATATACACTACTATATCTAATAGTAATCTAATCTTGTGTAGCTTCTTCTCTGGCAACATTACATTGCTAACCAGAGCATACAAAACATTTGTTAGACCAATGCTGGAATACAGCTCACCTGTCTGGAACCCGCACTGCATATCAGACATAAATACAATAGAGAGAGTCCAGAAATATTTCACAAGAAGAGTCCTTCACTCCTCCGCTCACAACAAAATACCTTATTCCACCAGACTTGAAATACTGGGATTAGACAATTTACAACTACGTCGCCTCCGATCTGATCTAAATGTAGTTCATAAAATCATATGCCAAAATGTCCTTCCTGTTAATGACTACTTCAGCTTCAACCGCAGCAATACACGAGCACGTAATAGATTCAAACTAAATGTAAACCGCTTCAAACTCGACTGCAGAAAATACGACTTCAGCAACAGGGTGATCAATGCCTGGAATGCATTACCTGACTCTGTGGTTTCTTCCCCAAACCCCAAAAACTTTAACCTTAGACTGTCTACAGTCGACCTCTCCCCGTTTCTAAGAGGTCTGTAAGGGGCGTGCATGAGCGCACCAGCGTGCCTACCGTCCCTGTCCTACTGTCCTATTGTCCTCTTTTATCGTTACTTTTTACTTATGTTTATACAAACTACTACTATCCTATACATGTTTGACAAATAAATAACAATAAATAAATAAATAAATAAAATATATAACCAGTACACTAGTTTATACTAAGCTGCCCTTATCTGAGCTGCAAAAATCATTAGCTAACTGCTGCCACTTAGTTGCTGTCCATATTTTTGCAGCCAGATGTGGAAGTCATAGTTCACCCATTAAGTCAAAATAAAGTTTGCTTTGTTTTTATTCCTGTGAGAACACAAATGATTGCAATATATAAGTGACTGCTTGCAACTTGAGTGAAACCAAGTAATATATGGGCAGAGTTGTTAAAGTCATACTTGATTTTCTCCAGCCTGGTGTCCTTGAAATGTTGTAGAGGCGTAGCAGCCAAACGTTTCAACCAAAAATTTGGGAGCTGTAGCCATACATCTGGAGAATACCAGATAGGGGATGCCTGTCATAACTCATATATATTTAATTTACTGGTACTTAATCTGCTTCTTAAAGATTAATAGCCCGGCTCTCATCTGCAACTTTGATCTTGCAACTTTGGTTGAATTTTGGCTTGACCACTCTTCCTTTCTTGGATGAAGAAGGAAAAAAACAATATTTATATACTAGGGCAAAGGTAAAACTGGCAAGATTTAGCCTTGAAATGTTCTGGTGCTTAATTCCAGCTGTAAGAGAGCAATAAGAACCAAAAAGAGTCAAGAAACAATTTGTAATCAATCCACAGCGCTGTAAACTGCAGAGATTGGGCCACTCAAATTCAGCAAAAGCCACCGAATTGTAGAGGTTCAACTTTCTACTGATTTTTTTTTGGATAAGTGTGATAGAAATGCGTAAGCTTTCAGGTGAAACAGGACAAATCAAAATAAGTACCGTATTTTTCGGAGTATAAGACGCTCCGGAGTATAAGACGCACCTTAGTTTTTTTGGGAGGAAAATAAGAAAAAAAAATTCTGCCTCTGCCTACCAGCATCCATCAATATTCATCTAACTGTCAGTGTGTGAGAGAGTTGAGGGCTGTTTGGAAACTGAAACAGTATTTGCTGTGTGAGCAACAAGGAGACAGCAAGGAGCCTGGGCGTGGCTTAGTTTGCAGCAGCAATCACATCCAGAAAGCACACACAAGTAACTGATTCATCAGGATTCAATAACTTCTCTTTATATATAATATAACACATGAAGTAAATATACAATACCAAAAGCAGGTTTTCCAACGTGGTAGTAAATACAAGCAAAACACAAGCAGAGGAGAGGAGTTTCAGTTTCAGAGCACACTAGTTTCAGAGCTCGGCACAAATTCAGAGCTGCAGAGCTAAGCCACGCCCAGGCTCCTTGCTGTCTCCTTGTTGAAATAGTATAGGGCAGTGATGGCGAACCTATGGCACAGGTGCCACAGGTGGCACGCGGAGCCATATCTGCTGGCACGCGAGCCGTTGCCCTAGCTCAGCTCCAGTGCACATGTGCGTGTCCACCAGCTGATATTTGGCTCGCGTGGAGGCTCTGGGAGGGCAATTTCAGCCTCCAGAGGGCCTCCAGGGTAGTGGGGGGAGCGTTTTTGCCCTCCCCAAGCTCCAAGAAAGCCTCTGGAGCCTGGGGAGGGCAAAAAATGGGCCCACCGGGCCCACTGGAAGTCGGGAAATGGGGGAGTGAGGGGGGTCACGCACACATGTGCAGGAGGGTGGGGCAAGTGAGGAGCTTTGAATTATGGGTGTGGGCACGCACGCGTGTGCAATAGCGCGCACACGCACTATTTTGGCACCCGAGGAAAAAAAGGTTCGCCATCACTGGTATAGGGCCTCCTGCTTGAGCAGGGGTTAGACTAGAAGACCTCGAAGGTCCCTTCCAGCTCTATTCTGATTGATTGAAAACTATTTTCTTTATGGTTTAGTAACTTTGGAGCTGTGAAGCCCAAGATAATAACAGAAATACATGTCCAATAAATATACAGTAAGTTTCCCGATCTTGTCCCAGAGTCTGTAGTAGCTTTTAACTTTCAATGCCCCTTTGCCAAAACATTTGGCTAGTCTTTGTCTTTCAGTCGACGCTTTGCCACAATAATGATACCTGTATAAAGTAGCATCTGTGAAAGAGTAAAATGTTAAATTTGGCCAAGCGTGTGATATGAGTCATTGGATACTGAAAGCCCTCTGAAGCTTTAACAGCAAGCGGTGCCATCTGACTAAACAGATTTTGGACCCTGACTGTGAACTTAACGGCCAAGAGCAGATGGGAGTGTGGGAATATGGGCTCCGAAGGTGAGACCTACCTAGCCACTCAGAGGTTGATGGACATTTTTGGGCTCTGCACTTCGGTGGTCACCATCTACTTATTTATTTATTTATTTGAGCGGCTTGCTCCCAAAGAGTCTGGGTGGGCAGCTTTAGCAACAGGGAACCCTCCAGATTGCCTGAATATTCTTCAGAACTTTGTATCACTCGGATTTATATTTCCAGGGTGTAGTTGCATTTCCTCTGCTCACAACCACTTCATCTGCAAACACACACAGACAGACACTCATACACATAGCTCCTACCCCCCCCCAAAAAAACCCTAAATATATTGTAAGAACTCACTTCATCTGCAAACACACAGACAGACACACATACACACAGCCCCACCCAAAACCCTAAATAATTGCAGGAACTCACTTCATCTGCAAATACACACAGAGACAGACCCACATACACACAGCCCCCCCCCAAAAAAACCCTAAATATATTGCAGAAACTCACTTCATCTGCAAACACACAGACACACAGACACACAGACACACATACACATAGCCCCCCCAAAAAAACTCTAAATATATTGTAAGAACTCACTTCATCTGCAAACACACATACACACATACACACAGCCCCCCCCCAAACCCTAAATAATTGCAGGAACTCACTTCATCTGCAAACACACACACAGAGAGACAGACAGACAAACATACACATAGCCCCCCCCCCAAAAAAAACCTCTAAATATATTGTAAGAACTCACTTCATCTGCAAACACATAGACAGACACACATACACACAGCCCCCCCAAACCCTAAACATATTGCAGGAACTCACTTCATCTGCAAACACACACAGACAGACACACACACACAGACAGACAGACAGACAGACACACATACACACACATAGCCCCCCCCCAAACCTAAATGTATTGTAAGAACTCACTTCATCTGCAAACACACAGACACACATACACACAGGCCCCCCAAAACTCCTAAATATATTGCAGGAACTCACTTTATCCGCAAACACACACACAGAGAGACAGATAGACAAACATACACATAGCCCCCCCCAAAAAAACTCTAAATATATTGTAACAACTCACTTCATCTGCGAACACACAGACAGACACACATACACACATCCCCTTCCCCCCCCCCCAAGAAAAAACCCTAAATATATTGCAGGAACTCACTTAATTTGCAGACACACAGACAGACACACATACACACATCCCCTTCCCCCCCCCCCAAGAAAAAACCCTAAATACATTGCAGGAACTGTGGTTGATGCTGTGTGGAGATTGTTGAGCCAGTATGAGCTATACAGAGCACAATAGTTTTGAAGTTGGAGGATTAAAAAAAAACATGAGGTCCTTTGAAGAGCAGAATCCATGCCTGGTACATAAACATATTCCACATCAGACAGAAGCATTACTCAGTGAAGTGGAGCTCCCACCTAGGATGGGGTAATAAATGACCCTTAAAGCCAGATTTGTCAAAGCGTTCTTGGTCAAAGTATGTCGAAAGGGCTGCTGTATTGCTTGGGTGTTGTCCTCCAAACAACTTCAGAAAACGTGATAAAATCTTTTGTCTGGTGCTCACCTCTCTTGCCTTCACGAAATTCAGCAGTCTAAGCAGTGGTCTGGTAAGAGGCAGCTCAGTCTGCAGATGTGGGGGAAACGCATAGGAAGCCCTTCAGAAGCGGCCTTCCCTATTTTTTCCAGAGACCAAAAGAAGAGGAAGGGAGAAATATTTTCACTCTTGCAGGATTCTGTTTAATGTAACCTTACCATCAAGATAGTGCAGATGTTTCTGGTTGTGGGTCTTGCCTGGGTTGTGTTGAAGGATTAACAGTATACGATGTTCCAAGCCCTCCAATCTGCAGTTATAAGTGACAGAGCTAGGATCATAGTCCAGAGGTGAAATGCTACCGGTTCGGCCCGGTTCGGGCGTACTGGTAGCGGTACGCAACCGGTGGTTCGGAGAACCGGTAGTGGCGGCAGCGCGAGGCTCCGCCCACCCGGCCAGACGTCGCCATTTTCTTTTTTTAACCCTCTGCGCATGCGCAAAGCCTTCTGCAAAACGTGCGCTTCCAAACCAGTAGGGAAGATAGCGTATTTTTTGGAGTATAAGACGCACCTTGGTTTTGGGGGAGGAAAACAAGGAAAAAAGGCCTCTGCCTCCAAGCAATTTGCCAAACAGCAAACAGCAAACAGCAAATAGCACAGATAATATACACTGTTTGCTGTGTATTTCTGTGCATGTGTGCCTGACCCATAGAAATAGCAAAGAATTGGAGAAATGTACATTATGCCAGAAAGTTTTCTTAAATGTAGTCAGACTAACTCCTCCCAATTATTTAAATAGATCTACTCCAAGGTAAGTCAGGATTTAACTCTAATACTAAACAGGACACTGTTACATTTCAGACTATACTTGTACAGAGCTGTTAAAATTAATTAAAATTTCTGGAAGTATACATTATTCTCTATTATTTAAAAGAAGATGCAATAGCACTGGGCCTCTTCAGAGCAAGCATTTATTTTAAAAAGCTTCTTTATTTTGTTAAGTTGTCTAGATTTACAGGAGTCTCCAACCTTGGCAACTTTAAGATTTGTGGACTTCAACTCCCAGAATTCCACAGCCAGCAAAGCAAATAATAAAGCAGTCTTTAAAAAATAAGTCTAATAATTTGAACATTCTACAGACATTTATAGTTATTCACTTACCTCCTTGCATCTAGCAGAAAATAAAATTCTGCATGTCTCTCCCAGCTATTTGCCTCTTTGCAGTTTCAGTTTCAGTTTCATTTTAGCACGTGGCAAATCAGCTGTAGGTCGGGAAGCTGCTAATGACTCTCTTGGCTTTACAGGCTCTTCCCTGTTTGCTGCAAACAGGTAAATTGCTGGAAGACAGAGGCCATAGGGTGGGGGTGGCTGGGTGGGTGGGGCTACATTCGGTGTATAAGACGCACCCAAGTTTTCACCCTCTTTTTGGGGGTAAAAAGGTGCATCTTATACTCCGAAAAATATGGTAAGTAGATTTCACCGCTGGATCATACCGATATGTTACTTACGTTTGTGTCCAGAAGAGAAGTATTATTTGAGATTTCAGTGGAAGGTATGGAAAGCATAATCCTAACCCTAACTCTAAATAACTAACCCCCTCAGGCAAGGGTATTCAAAATTCTCCTGCTTGGGCAGGGGGTTGGACTAGATGACCTGCAAGGTCCCTTCCAACTCTGTTAATCTGTTAAAAAAATAGTTTTTGAACTGAGAGTTTCATTTGGCCTGAGTCTTGAATATCAGGTCATATTGGAAAAAAAAGTGACTGGACCCATAATATAAACAATTTCAGTTGAATTAAATTAACAATTTAAATCATCTTTTTTAAACGACCCCATAATCCCTGGCGGGGTGGAGTCTGGGCAACTGAATGGAGCTAGCAGAGTGTTTTAATGGCCTGTCACCAATGCAAAGTTTTGTTCAGCAGATATATTCTCATTGTGCCCAGAGAAATATCTGCCTCAACCTAGGATCGAACTCACAGCTTCCTGATTGTGAGGCGAGAGCTCCACTTCTAGGCCACGGCACCACTCTAAATTAACAATTTAAATGAATCGCAATTAATATGAATACTCCCTACAGATATAAATTCTTCCCTTCTGTAACAACTTGATGGTGATGTTTGCAAGATAGCATCTATGGTAAGATTTAGCCTTCTAGGGTGGGGATATGAAATGGGCTGTGAGAATAACCTTGGGGTTGGGGGAGAGAAAGAGCCACAGCCAAAGCAACAATTGGAGAAGAGATATCTCAGCCCACAAAAGGAATGGAGTGGAGAAAGCATCTCAGAAAAAACCTTCCCTAATGCTTTGGAATGTAGTCAAGGA
>JALIGW010000006.1:8194983-8214983 GCA_023053685.1 Diadophis punctatus similis
CAGGGGAGACATGATAGCAGTGTTTCAATATTTGAGGGGTTGCCACAGAGAGGAGGGGGTCAAGTTATTTTCCAAGGCCAGACAAGGAATAATGGATGGAAGTTGAACAAGGAGAGATTCAACCTGGAAATAAGGAGAAATTTTCTGACAGTGAGAGCAATCAACCCATGGAACAGAAGTTGCCTTTGGAAGTTGTGGGAGCTTCATCACTGGAGGCTTTCAAGAAGAGACTGGACTGCCATCTGTCAGAAATGGCGTAGGGTCTGCTTGGGCGGGGGGTTGGACTAGATGACCTACAAGGTCCCTTCCAACTCTGTTAATCTGTATCTATCTGTATCATTGTCTCAGTGACTCTGGATGGTAACAGTTTTCTTGGTTTTCAGTTCAGATTTGGATCTCCTGGCTATTTGGATGGCTGAATTTACTTCTTTTGCATTCAGTTCCACGGTGTCAGCTAACGCCATAGTCCTCTCTTAGAAGTAAGTCATGTTCTACTGGTGGAAATTTATGCAGAGGAAAATCAGTGTAAAGAGGGCAGGCTAAATTTAATCCCAGAGCCTTCCTTCTTCAAGTGACAGTGTTATTTGCTGTCCCCCCCTGCTGACTGATTTAAATGTTACGGCCTGCTTAATGTTGAAAAACACCTCCCCATGGCAGATACTCCATGCAGAGCGAAAAACATTTGAGAAATGCTTGTTCCGTGCACCAACCCACTGGGTCGGTAGAATTGTGTCTGCAATTAACCTTAGGAAGGTCTATTCTGTGCCACGCGAATATGATTTTCCTGTAAAACAAAGCCCACATATTATGTGCATTTAAAACTATAATTAGAATTTTTCCCCCCAAGCTTCTAGTGTTTTGTTTTCTCCATGAAAATTCATGTTTATTTTGTGCCTATGATGACTCATCAGCTGCCTGATTGACTGGAAATTCTTATTTTTCTCCAGTCTAAATAACCTTCCTATTTTCTAACCCAACTGTTCAACATAGTGTTAGTCATAAATCATGGTTAGGTTCTTTAGCCTTGTGTTCCCCTGGCCAACTTCCTGTGCCCATCACTAGTTTAAAAAAAAAAAGAATAGAAGGCTCAAGAAATATAAAGAATTTTCTCTTCTTTATCTCTCTTTTTAATCCCTTAATTACAACAATTTATAAAAGTTATTTAGGGGGAAAATTAAATAGTTATAGACTTCTATTCCATAGATCTACAGTCATATCTATACGCGCAAATGCACAGCCGTGATGGCGAACCTATGGGACGTGTGCCAGAGGTCGCACGCAGAGTCCTCTCTGTGGGCACGCGAGCCGTTGCCCCAGATCAGCTCTGTCGCGCATGCGCCTGAAATTGCCTGAAAACGGCCCGAAAAATGGCCTGAAAACGGCCTGAAAAACAGCCAAAAAACAGGCATGCACACGCCGGGTAGCTGGTCTTCAGGTTTCCGGTGCTCCGGCGCGTGCAAAGACCAGCTGGCCAGCATGCGCACATGCACACACATTCTGGTTTGGGCACTCGGTGGCGAAAAGGTTCGCCATCACTGTCCTACAGTATATAACAGTGATGGCGAACCTTTTTTGGTTCGCGTGCCAAAAGGGGGGGGTGCGCATGCTAGCGCGTGCACACATACCCACACCCATTCCCTCCCCCCACGCATGCGCACAACCCCCCATGCTGCCCCCTGCGCATGTGCACACACACACGCGCAAAGGCCTTACCGAAGCCTGGGATGGTAAAAAATGACGAAACGGGCAAACCGGAAGTTCGGAAAACGCACTTCCGGTTTGTCCGTTGGGGTGTTTTTTGCACTCCGGGGCTTCAGGAAGCTTCCCTGAACCCTCCGGAGTGCTAAAAACAGCCCAATGGCAAACCGGAAGTGCGTTTTCCGAACTTCCGGTTTGCCCGTTTCATCGTTTTTTGCATTCCGGGGCTTCAGGAAGCTTCCCTGAACCCTCCGGAGTGCAAAAAACAGCACAACGGCAAACCAGAAGTGCGTTTTTCCAAACTTCCGGTTTGCCCATGGAGCTGACAGGGCAACGCCTCGCGTGCCCTCCGATATGGCTCCGCGTGCCACCTGTGGCACGCGTGCCATAGGTTCGCCATCACGGGTATATAACAAATAGAGATTGAATGAAGTTAGATTTTATAGCACCAGTAACCTAATTGTGAGACAACAGTTGTGAGTCTAGCTTTCTCCCTTCCCTATTTCTCTAAACACTTGATTGGCATTATCCAATCTGACAGTCACTGTCAATGATAGAGCTCATCATCGTATCACATTAAAACTTCAAATTCCCCTCTGCAAAAAGCTAGGATGCTAGTTTCTAGCAATTCTATTCAAGACTAAGGAACCACAGAGTCAAAGAAATATATAGATAGTCCTCAACTTGCAATGTCAATGGAGCCCAACATTTATGTTGCTAAGCGAGACACTTGTTCAGTGAATTTCCCCATCCACCCCATTTCACAACCTTTCTTGCCCCAATCGTTAAGTGCAGTTGTTAAGTTAATAACACGGCCGTTAAGTGAATCTGGCTTGCCCATTGACTTCGCTCGTCAGAAGGCCCCAAAAGGTGATTTTGGGACATTGCAACTGTCATAAATATGAGTCAGCTAGCAGGTGTCTGGATTTTGATCAGGCGACCATGGCAATGGGGCAGTGAAAAATGTGTCATAAGTCATTTTTTTTCAGCGCCATTGTATCTTCAAACAGTTATCAAATGAACTGTTGTAAGTTGAGGACTACCTGTATTCTGGGCAGGGGTGGGCTTCAAAAATTTTAGCAAGGGATTCTCTGTCCAATTGCTGGATGGGCGTGGCCATGGTGGGCATGGCCTAGTCAGCCTCCTGCACCACGGCGGGGGGCGTTTTTGCCCTCCCCGGGCTCTGGAGGCTTTCCTGGAGACTCCAGGAGGGCAAAAACGGCCCTTTTTTTAAAAAAAAAATCATATTTTAAAACTCATCTCAGATAAGCACGGCTGGATTTGATTTGTGTTAGCAAGAGAGAGTAAAAACGAAAATGCTAATATTATGTAACGAAAAATAAGCAGTCAATTTGTTGCATCCATAAAGGTTTTAAATGACTTTTATGGCTAAGTAGTATTTTATTTTTCAGAACACCTGCTTTAATTTATTTCCCCTACTGCCAATTTTTCAGGACCTGGGTTATCCTGGGTGGACTTTAATTGGAATTGCACTGTGGCAGCAAGGTAAAAATCACCCAGGAACCAATTTGAATAGCGAACATTTTCATAATAGCTCAGAAGTCTTTTTCAAAAATGAAATTCAATGTAGAGAAAAATAGTCTTATACTTAGGCAAGGAAAACCAAAAGTATAGGTACAGATTGAGTGAAATCTGGCCAGTGGTTGGTTTCAATTTTTTTTACTACCAGTTCTGTGGGTGTGGCTTGGTGGGTGTGGCGTGGCTTGGTGGGCGTGGCAGGGGAAGGATATTGCAAAATCTCCATTCCCTCCCCACTCCAGGGGAAGGATACTGTAAATTTTTCCATTCCTTCCCTACTCCAGGAGAAGGATACTGCACAATCCCCATTCCCTCCCTACTCCAGGGGAAGGATACTGCAAAATATCCATTCCCTCCACACTCCAGGGGAAGAATACGGCAAAATCTCCATTCCCTCCCTACTCCAGGGGAAGGATACTGCAAAATATCCATTCCCTCCACACTCCAGGGGAAGAATACGGCAAAATCTCCATTCCCTCCCTACTCCAGGGGAAGGATACTGCAAAATCTCCATTCCCTCCCCACTCCAGGGGAAGGATACTGCAAAATCTCCATTCCCTCCACACTCCAGGGGAAGGATATGGCAAAATCTCCATTCCCTCCCTACTCCAGGGGAAGGATACTGCACAATCCCCATTTCCTCCCTACTCCAGGGGAAGGATACTGCAAAATCTCCATTCCCTCCCTACTCCAGAGGAAGGATACTGCAAAATCTCCATTCCCTCCACACTCCAGGGGAAGGATACTGCAAAATCTCCATTCCCTCCCCACTCCAGGGGAAGGATACTGCAAAATCTCCATTCCCTCCCCACTCCAGGGGAAGGATACTGCAAAATCTCCATTCCCTCCCCACTCCAGGGGAAGGATACTGCAAAATCTCCATTCCCTCCCCACTCCAGGGGAAGGATACTGCAAAATCCCCATTCCCTCCCCACTCCAAGGGAAGGATACTACAAAAATCTCCATTCCCTCCCCACCCCAGGGGAAGGATACTGCAAAATCTCCATTCCCTCCCCACCCCAGGGGAAGGATACTGCAAAATCCCCATTTCCTCCCGATCAGCTGGGACTCGGGAGGCAGAGAATAGATGGGAGCGGGGCCAGTCAGAGGTGGTATTTACCGGTTCTCCAAACTGCTCAAAATGTCCGCTACCGGTTCTCCAGAACTGGTCAGAACCTGCTGAAACCCACCTCCAAACCTGGCTCAAGAACAGTTTAATAATGTGCATTTTTAAACCGATAAAGTTTTGCAGCTCTACTTAGGAAATGTTGCAACTATTTCACTGGGGTGCCTTGTTTTTCTTTTTCTTTCTTTTTAGTGAAATATGTTGTGCTGATTTTATACTGCATACGCAATAGCATATCTGTGTTATTTCTTAAAGTTACCGGGAAAATTAAGCAACTGTAGCCTTTGTTTTTTTTTTTTTAAAAAAAACACTCCTTGGTATGTTGCTTTTTATGATTTTGTTGACCACATCCGGATAAGATGTTTCACTAAATACTTCATATTATGGATTTGAATCATCAGCTGTGCAATGAAAGGAATTCTCTGATTTTACCGTACCAGATTATGTTAATAGTGCTTTTTGGAAAGATCTTGGCAGTGTTAAAGCACTCAGCAGAATACCACGTTTTCAAATGCAGATTTGCTCTCTATAACTTATGGTGGACCCATCTTGTTTTGCAGGGGGTGTTAGCAGCAGCAAACAACGGGATTTGTGTATACAGAAGAATATTTGTTGCATGTTTTTTAAGCAATTGAGGAATCCCCAGTGCCAAATGTCAGTAACTGCTCTGAAAACCAACCAACTGCATAATTCAACGTCGTAATTAATTTCTCTGGATGATTTTCAATTATATTGAGAGGGAAATGGTGGAGTCATCCCTTCATTAAGCAGAGCACAGGTAGCTTAGTACAAGTTTGTGTAGTTCAACTTATTCAAAGTTACAACGGCACGGAAAAAAGTGACTTATGACCAGTAGTAGGTTCTAAAACCTTTTGCTACCAGGCGTCCTGGGCGAGTGGGCGGAGCCTCCCACCGCTGGCGCTACCGGTTCTTAGAACCGGTCTGAACCGGTACCAACCCACCGCTGATGATCTCCTTAGTTCTAGGTTGGTTTTCTCTTCGATTATTTGCCATCCATTGCTTCTTGTCCTGCCTTCAGATGCTTTGGAGAATAGTTTGACCCCCTCTTCTTTGTGGCAGCCCCTGAGATATTGGAACACTGCTATCATGTCTCCCCTGGTCCTTCTTTTCATTAAACTAGACATACCCAGTTCCTGCAGCCATTCTGCAGGAATGGCTGCAGAATGGTGGCGAGCCAAGGTGAATGGCGGAGCCGAAGCGGCACAGCGGTTAGAGGCAGTACTGCAGGCCACTTTAGCTGACTGTGATCCGCAGGTCAGCGGTTCAAATCTCACCGGCTCAAGGTTGACTCAGCCTTCCATCCTTCCGAGGTAGGTAAAATGAGGACCCAGATTGTTGGGGGGCAATATAAATAGACATTGCTTACTGGTGTAAACCGCTTAGAGAGTGCTTGCACTGTGAGGCGGTATATAAGTCTCACTAATAAATAAATAAATTCTTCATATGTTTTAGCCTTCAGTCCCTTAATCATGTTTGTTGCTCTTCTCTGCACTCTTTCTAGAGTCTCAACATCTTTTTTATATCACACACACACACAAACTACACATATAACTTTTGCACTAAACATCAAGCTTGTCTCCCTGTCTATCAGGCCTGCTAGTAGATGTGGATTTTGACATTATACATTCTCAACCCTGTTTCCAAAAGAACTCCAAACAACTTACATGTGGCTTCCAGTTGTTTCCAACAATTGCAGCTTTTAGGGTGGAGATTCCTCTCTGGGATGTCATGATACCCTGTGAAACACGACCCCCACCCCCACCCCGTTGTGAGAATCCTGGCTATAGATTCAAAACTCTGGTGACACAGCTGCAAAGTAAGAGCCGAGGTGGCGCAGCGGTTAGAGACAGTACTGCAGGCCACTTCAGCTGACTGTGAGCCGCAGGTCAGCGGTTCAAATCTCACCAGGCTCAAGGTTGACTCAGCCTTCCATCCTTCCGAGGTAGGTAAAATGAGGACCCAGATTGTTGGGGGGCAATATTTAAAAAAATACATTGCTTACTGGTGTAAACCGCTTAGAGCAGTGATGGCGAACCTTTTTTTCCTCGAGTGCCGAAATAGTGCACGCGTGCGCTATCACACGCGCATGCGTGCCCACACCCATAATTCAAAGCCCCTCACTCGCCCCACCCCCCTGCTCATGCGTGCGTGACCCATCCCACTCCCCCATTTCCCGACTTCCAGTGGGCCCGGTAGGCCCGTTTTTCGCCCTCCCCAGGCTCCAGAGGCTTTCTTGGAGCTTGGGGAGGGCAAAAACGCTCCACCCCCGCCACCCTGGAGGCCCTCCAGAGGCCAAAATCGCCCTCCCAGAGCCTCCGCGCGAGCCAAAAATCAGCTGGCGGGCACACACATGCGCACTGGAGCTGAGCTAGGGCAACGGCTCGCGTGCCGGTAGATATGGCTCCGCGTGCCACCTGTGGCACCCGTGCCATAGGTTCGCCATCACTGGCTTAGAGAGTGCTTGCACTGTGAGGCACTATATAAATCTCACAAAATAAATAAATAAATAAATAAATGAATAAATAAATAAATAAATAGATAAATAAATAAATAAATAAATAAATAAATAAAGTAGAGACAAAATTTCCTTCGGAAAAGAAAGAAGGTTTCAAAACTAGGCCAAAAGAACTGCACAAAGAAGGCCTGCGCAACAGCTTAACCTCTTTGAAGACCCACCTCAGAGCTGTTGGCGTTTACTCGAGTTGAATCGATGACCCCAGACGACCCAACACACTTGAAAAGTTGTTAAAGTTCAATTTGGTTCAGGGAGAAAGGGCTCAGGTGTTGTTGTTTCTCTCTCCTCCTTTTTTCTTCTTCTGTGGCGGTTGACACAATGACATCTGCTGGGCTTGCTGGGCTGGCCACACAAACAGTTTTAAGCTCAAAATACCATAATGCCATCTTTGGTTTGTTGCTGCCTTCCACACCTGATTTAATGGCAATAAACTTTCTACCATTTTTTGGGGGGGTAAAAAAGAAAAAGAGCTTAAAGAGAAACATGTCTAATTCTCAAAGTGATTTTGACAATAATAAGTGGGGGTTGGGTTTTTTTTGCACAATTTCCAAAATCCTCTCAATGCCAGCACCCTAACGTTTGAAAAATATATTAAATGCCATTATGGATGAGTGTGTGTGTGTGTGGGGGGGGAATTTTCTTAACTCAGTTACTGCAGTGTTGGCTTTTATGATTTATCCTCTTAAATATGATGTTGGTTGAGAAACTGCTAATATAAGGAGGCACAAAGTTATTTAAACTAGCCAGTGACATGGCAAACTTTTGATTATCAAGCCATCTTTTATTTCAGTCATAGACCAGAATTTAAAATTAAAACATTAAAATAAAATGAAGTAGAACAGAACAACACTTAATAGTATATTACAGCTAGTACTGAGATCATCAGTGGGCTTCTATCTACGAGAGAGAGAGAGAGAGAGAGAGAGAGAGAGAGAGAGAGAGAGAGAGGAGGGAGGGAGGGAGGGAGGGAGGGAGGGAGGGAGAGAGAGAGAGAGAGAGAGAGAGAGAGAGAGAGAGAGAGAGAGAGAGAGAGAGAGAGACTGGACTCACTGGACGACAAAATGAACTCAGGTACTTGATCCATTTCATGTGTTGTTATTAATAAGGCATTGATAACCTCCCTATTTGATGAGGGGATTTAATTCTGAGGCTCTCTGGATATCTACTTCTTTCACAATAAGCATCCTTGACTACATTCATTTGAAAACTCCCAGCCCATGTCATAGAAATCATAAAACGATAGGGTTGGTACCAGGGGTGGGTTCCACTTAGCTTCCCTACCGGTTTGCATCGCGTCAGAAGTGTGTGTTTTGCGCGTGCATGCTTCACTCGCACACGCGCCTACATCACATTGGGGAAATGACCCTCTGCACATGTGCAGAAGCCTTTGCGCATGCGCATAGGGTTCTTTGCCAGCCGCTTTCAAGGAGCGGCGACCGGAGGACCGGTTTGGGGGCATGGCCAGCCGGCCACCGCTGCCGGTTCGGCTAGCGGGGGCAAATTTCCGCCACCGGTTCGGGCGAACCGGTCCGAACCGGCAGCAACCCACCACTGGTTGGAAGGGACTTTGGAGGTCTTCCGGTCCAACCCCCTGTTCAAGCAGGAGACCCTGTACCATTTCAAACGAATGGTTGTTCAATCTCAAAAACCCACAGTGATGGAGCACCCACAACCTCTGGAGGCAAGCAGTTCCACTGATCAGTTCTCACCGTCAAGAAATTCCTCCTTAATTCTATGTTGGATCGCTCTTTAATAATCTTTTTTATAATGATCTAATAATGATAATTTAATAATGATAATGATTTAGTAATCAATATTGATTGTTTCCTGATTGCTTATTTGTATCCTATGACAATCATTAAGTGTTTTTTACCTCATGATTCTTGACGAACGTATCTTTTCTTTTATGTACACTGAGAGCATATGCACCAAAGACAAATTCCTTGTGTGTCCAATCACACTTGGCCAATAAAGAATTCTATTCTATTCTATTCTATTCTATTCTATTCTATTCTATTCTATTCTATTCTATTCTATTCTATTCTATTCTATTCTTTCTTCATCATTCTATTCTATTCTATTCTATTCATTCTTCATCATTCTATTCTATTCATTCTTCATCATTCTATTCTATTCTATTCTATTCTATTTCTATTCTATTTCTATTCTATTCATTCTTCATCATTCTATTCTATTCTATTCTATTCTATTCTATTCTATTCTATTCTATTCTATTCTATTCTATTCTATTCTATTCATTCTTCATCATTCTATTCCAGTGATGGCGAACCTTTTTTTCCTCGGGTGCCGAAATAGTGCACGCACGCACTATCACACGCGCGTGCGTGCCCACACCCATAATTCAAAGCCCCTCACTCGCCCCACCCCCCTGTGCAAATGCGTGCGTGACCCATCCCACTCCCCCATTTACCGACTTCCAGTGGGCCCGGTAGGCCCGTTTTTCGCCCTCCCCAGGCTCCAGAGGCTTTCTTGGAGCTTGGGGAGGGCAAAAACGCTCCACCCCCGCCACCCTGGAGGCCCTCCGGAGGCCGAAATCGCCCTCCCAGAGCCTCCGCGCGAGCCAAAAATCAGCTGGCGGGCACGCACATGCGCACTGGAGCTGAGCTAGGGCAACGGCTCGTGTGCCGGCAGATATGGCTCCGCGTGCCACCTGTGGCACCCGTGCCATAGGTTCGCCATCACTGTTCTATTCTATTCATTCTTCATCATTCTATTCTATTCTATTTCTATTCAATTCATTCTTCATCATTCTATTCTATTCTATTTCTATTCAATTCATTCTTCATCATTCTATTCTATTCTATTCTATTTCTATTCTATTTCTATTCTATTCATTCTTCATAATTCTATTCTATTCTATTCTATTCTATTCTATTCTATTCTATTCTATTCTATTCTATTCTATTCTATTCTATTCTATTCTATTCTATTCTATTCTATTCTATCAGTTAGTTCTGTCCTGTTCCCAGGTGCTTTGGAGAATATCATGCATAGATCTTGCTTAAAAAAAAAAAA
Organism: Diadophis punctatus similis; assembly: GCA_023053685.1. Lineage (NCBI taxonomy): Eukaryota > Metazoa > Chordata > Lepidosauria > Squamata > Dipsadidae > Diadophis > Diadophis punctatus. The sequence continues at coordinate 8,204,919 of JALIGW010000006.1, forward strand.
GATTTTGTGTTTGTGTGTGTGTGTGTGTGTGTTCCTCAAGAGAAATATCACATTTCTTTCAGTATTTTTTTTTTAAAAAGGGATCTATGTTGAGTTATTGGCAAGGCCAAAACCAAGTGGAATTTATTTGGCTTTCAACTGAAAGGAATTGAATTATCTTTAATGAGCTGACAGCTCTAATTTTATATAGATCAGGTTGTCTGGGGTTATTTTAGCGCTTAACCGAACGGGCTGATGCAAAATCCTCACACTGTGTGGTATTGTGTTTCATTTGTAAGTCTAAAAACAGACACAACCAGTTAAATTGATTAAGGTCTGCACTGGTGGTGGGAATTCTCTTAAGACAGACAGCAACATTCTCCCAAGGGGCCATCAATTGCCTTAGATCAACATTTGTACTCTTTTCTTCTCCAGTTGTGTATGTAACAGTACTAAGATCTGCTTAAATGTCCCCTCTTGATCAGGATTTAATTGATGCTGGCTTGCTGCCTTTTTCAACTTTAAAGTGATTATTCCTAGCCCACATTCCCCCATCTTTCTCCCTTTGAACAAATATCAAAGCTGAGATAGCGCAGTGGTTAAAAGCAGCATTGCGACCTTCAGCTGATTGCTAGTTCAGCAGTCCAGCTGTTCAAATCTCACTAGGCTCAAGGTTGACTCAGCCTTCCATCCTTCCGAGGTGGGTAAAATGAGGACCCAGATTGTTGGGGGCAATATGCTGAACTCTGTAAACCGCTTAGAGAGGGCTGTAAAGCACTATGAAGCGGTATATAAGTCTAAGTGCTATTGCTATTGCTAAATATCACCAAAGCAGCCATACACTGGAGAAACACAGCAAGCATACGGAGAGAAGGACAAGGGGAATACCATTTGGCTCCCCCAATGACATATTTTTTGTCTTTAGCTAAAAAGGTCAACACAATCTGTGTGATGGCAAGAAGGGCAGTTGCCATGTCATCCTTGTTGCCAGGAATTAATTGGCTATTTGGATGGGGTCACATTGTCAGAGGGAAAAACCAAAAAAAAAAAAGTTGCTTTCAACCAATGAATGTATCCTCATGCAATAAAACCGTCTCTGCAATACTTAAGGCATTTGATCAGTGTTTTTTTCAATCTTGCCAACTATTAAGATGAGTGGACTTCAACTCCCAGAATTCCCCAGCCAGCATGGTTTAGATGTAGCTAAAGCAAATAAGATAAGATAACCTTTATTGCCATTTTTGTGAGCACACTGGCCCACATTAAAAATAAAATTATGTTGCCTGCTCTCAAAAGAAAGTATACAGCTACCCATACCCATACATAACACACATATACACATGATGTATATGTGTATGTGTATGTGTATGTGTATGTGTATATGTATGTGTATGTGTATCAGGGGAGGGTTCCGGTTATGTTCGCTACCAGTGCGCATTGCGAGCATGCGCGGAAGTGAAATCGCGTCCCACCGTGCGATTTCACTTCTGCGTATGCTCAGGACGACTTTACAAGCCGAAACACAGTTGAGGAGCTTCTCAGTTGTGCTTCGGAGGAAGAATAAAGGCCAGTATTCACACAAAGGCGGGTGGGAGGGCTTTTTCCCGACAGCTCAGGACGCGGAGAAGCGCCAAAAAATGACATCATCGCCGGGCTCCTACCGGAGCTGTGCTCCGCACCACACCGGTAGGAACCCACCACTGATGTGTATGTGTATGTGTATGTGTATGTGTATGTGTATGTGTATGTGTATGTGTATGTGTATGTGTATGTGTATGTGTCTGTCTGTCTGTCTGTCTGTCTGTCTATCATCTGTCTATCTGTCTATCTATCTATCTATCTATCTATCTATCTATCTATCTATCTATCTATTGATCTATCTGCATGTACACACGTAAATATACATATAAATATTAATCACTGTCCATTTTGAATACATAGCAGAAAGAGGAAGCTTGAGAGTTCACAAGATTGATGCTATATGGAAGAAAACTGTGACTGAATCTGGATGTTCTGCTTCGGATACCACGAAGCCCCCTCCCAGAAGGTAACAAGGAAAACAGATCATAAAGTGGATGTGTAGCATCCCGGACAATCCTGCAGAACCTGGTCAAGCATCGCTTATATGCCATGTCCTGGATAGAAGGGAGTGAACTACCAATAATCTTTTCTGCCGTCCTCACCACCCTCTGCACTGCCTTCCTGTCTGAAGCAGTAAGGCTTCCAAACCAGACAGTAATATAATACGATAGGATGCTCTTGAGCGTCCCTTTATAGAAAGTGGTAAGGACAGGGAAAGGAAGATGTACTTTTCTCTTGCGACGCAGAAAATGCAGGTGCTGCTGCGCCCACTTCACTGGTGTCTCACTGTTGACCAACCAATCTTGCCTATTTGTTATCTGCACACCCAGAAACCTGATGCTGCTAATCACCTCCACAGCAGGGGGGAAATTCGGTTTGGACCGGATCGCGGGTACCAATAGCGGCGATTTGAAGCGGTTCGCCGAACTGGTAAAAACCACCCCTGGTTGGCCCCATCCACCCCCGCCCACTTGCCCGCTCGCCGCTCACCCCTTCTGCTCTGTGTGTATGTCTGAGAAGTAGGAGAAGACCTGGCCAAACTTTTCTTCCTCCCTTCGCAGCGAAGGGAAGGGAGTCTGCTTGGAAGGGAGCTGCAGCAGCCTGCCTGTCCCTTTAAGGCAGTGCTTCTCAATTATTTTCTGTTACGCCCCCCCCCCCCAGGAAGAAGTAAACATTTCGCCCCCCCCAACTCTCCGATCTGGGCCCCAATGGAATTTTAGTGTTAATATTTATTATTTTACTTATTATAAGCTGCAAGCAAACTATTGGCTGGCGGAAGGCTACTCTACCCACTTACTTGGGAGTAAGTCACACTGAAGTCAGTGGAGCCTGTTTTCGGTTAGGCAGGCATAGGCTACCGTGGTTAGGGTGCTCTTTTGACACGGGGCCAGGCCAGCTTAATCAAGCCGATGTTTTGGGGTCACGGGCCTGGCTTATAAGCACCGCCTCTGCCAGGCACTCACAGCGAATGGTGTGGAAGGAGGCTTTAGGGTGCCTTTCGAAGCTTTCGCACAGCTGCAGAGGATGCTCCTCCTTGTCCAGCAGCAGGTTCTCCACGCCGTTCATGGCTACCACGGCACCCGCCGAGAACAACAAGAACCTAAGCAGCTGCCCCGCCGTGCCTGGCCGCCTTTTCTTCCAGGCTCGGAGCAGCATTCAACTGGGAAAACACTCCCCATCTGGGGGAATCGATCGAGAGGACCACGCATGTTCCCCCGGGGTCACATGCGCCCTCCTGGCATCGCTCCACCCCCCCAGGGGGGCCCACCCCACTATTTGAGAAACACTGCTTTAAGGTACTTTGACCCCTGGGAGGGAGGGGGCCAGGGGGTACCATAAAGGGAGCAGTTCCGCTCTGAAGGAAAGGAGAAAAGTTCGGATTCTCTCTCCTGCCACAACATGGCTGCTTTCCCCTTCTTGGGCTCATCCACACAGAGCAAACATGAGAAGGAGATGAGAATCAGGCAGGTTAAACGCTAGAAGACTTGGCCAAACTTCTCTGTCGGTTCTGTGGGTGTGGCTTGATGGGGTGGTGCCGCCCGACCTTGCTGTGAGTGATGTCAAGTTGGCCCCACCCACTCAGTCACATGACCCCCCACCAAGCCACACCCACAGGACCGGTAGGGAAAAAAAATGAATGTCACCCCTGCTCCACAGGTGAATCATTAAAACACAGAGGTGTGTGGGTGTGGCTGACTTTTCTGAAATCGGCAATGAGCTCTGTAGTTTTTCCTATGTTTACAACAAGGGAAATCTAAAGAGAAGTCATTGTTGATTTCAGAAAAGGCAAGCCCAGCCAGACAATGTCCACCGTCCTAGTTTAAGAGAACATTTTTACAAATCTTCCAGGCTGATTCCCCATTTCTGGGCCTCTTTAGATATCTGCAATTCATTATTTTTAAGAAACAATCCGTGGATTACATGACAAGAATATTTACCACATATTTATACATGAAATGTACTGACAAGGCAGCTTTGGAAGCATCAGCTCTTTGCAGTGTTTATCCCATAGATCAGTGTTTCCCAACCTTGGCAACTTGAAGATATCTGGACTTCAACTCCCAGAATTCCCCAGCCAGCATTCGCTGGCTGGGGAATTCTGGGAGTTGAAGTCCAGACATCTTCAAGTTGCCAAGGTTGGGGAACACTGCCATAGATCCCTAACAGCATTAAGATTATATGTAATGAACAGAAGATTCATGTATTGTTTCTTTTGCTTTGTTTTCTTCAAAGAAATGACTGATATTCTCCCTCCCCCCTTGCAGCCTCCTTTTCCTCACCTCCACCAGGACTGCATAAAATTTCTATAATATGCTTTACTAATCTATTTGATCTTAAACATCTATCTGAGTGTGGTTCTACTTACACATGTATCAGGGGTGGGTTCCAACTTACCTCGCCGCCGGTTCGCTCCCTCCCACACCGCGTGGGCGCGCCTCGTGGGCGCAGTAATGAAAAATCTGGAGGGGGGGGAAACAAAGCCAAAAAAAGATGGCGACCACACGAACAGTGCCGGAACTCGGAAGGAAAATAAAATAAAAAATAAATTTAAAAAAAAATCAATTTTTTTTAAAAAAAAGATGGCGGCGCCCACGGACTGGCATCGACCAATCCGGTTCAGTGACATCATCGTGATGTCACCACCAGGTCACTAACGATTTGCCCGAACCGGGAGGAACCCACCTCTGACGTGTATGTTCTGCTACATGTGGACCCCATTGGATTTTTAAATTTTCAACCAGAATAGAACTGGAAGGGACCTTGGAGGTCTTCTAGTCCAACCCCCTGCTCAAGCAGGAGACCCTATACCATTTCAGATAAGTGGCTGTCCAGTCTCTTCTTAAAACCTCCAGTGATGAAGCACCCATAACTTCTGGAGGTAAGCTGTCCCACTGGTTAATTGTCCTCACGGTTAGGAAGTTTCTCCTTAATTCCAGGTTGCTTCTCTCCTTGATTAGGTTCCATCCATTGTTTCTTGTCCTGCCCTCAGGTGCTTTGGAGAATAGGTTGACCCCCTCTTCTTTGTGGCAGCCCCTTAAATACTGGAACATTGCTATCATGTCACCCCTAGTCCTAGGATTAAGGGTCAAATAGATGTCTGCAACAACAGAACCATTGATGGTCACATTCTGTCTCAACTCCTCACTCCAGCAAAGCAGGTTATTACTTTCTTTTGCAGAACATCTTTAAAAATGTAAGTCAACAGAATTATATTTCTGTGATATCCAGAAGGATAGCTTTGTTTACGTTATTGTAAGGCTATCATTTCCCCGATAAAAAAGAGCCGAGGTGGCGCAGCGGTTAGAGTGGGGTACTGCAGGCCACTTTAGCTCACTGTGAGCCGCAGGTCAGCGGTTCAAATCCCACCGGCTCAAGGTTGACTCAGCCTTCCATCCTTCCAAGGTAGGTAAAATGAGGACCCAGATTGTTGGGGGCAATATAAATATACATTGCTTACTGGTGTAAACCGCTTAGAGAGTGCTTGCACTGTGAGGCGGTATATAAATCCCACAAAATAAATAAATAAATAAATAATAAGACTTCTTAATTGGATTAATGGGGAGAACAGCAAAAAGGGATTGCTTAGCCCAGACAGCTTAATCCCAAGGATGTTAAATTTAGCCTCAGAGAGATCCAGCCAAGCAAGAGTTAAACCAACCCCATCCCATTATTTAATATTGAGGGGAAAATCCACATTTGGCCAACTAACCTATTTTGTATATTCAGTTCTCCAAGCAGATTTCTGAAGTTTTGTTGCTGAAATTAAATTCCTCCAATTCTCCCAAAGCCGCCTGCATTTTTCTTCAGCTTCAAATTCTGAATCTGAGGCAGTTGCGAAACAAAGAACGTTCCTGAGGAACAGAATTTATTGCATTGGAGAGAGCTTTTTTAAGCCTTCATGCAAATTATTATACCAAAGTTTGGACCTTTTATAGCACGCACATAAACGGCACTGGCTGTTGAAAACCTTGTCAGGGGGACTTGGAGAATAACAATAATTGACTGATACGGTCGATTTACTCAACACTTTTTATAATGCTATTTTTATTATATATGTTATTTATTTTTAAGTTGGATTGTAATCATTGTTTTTATGATCTGTCTATCTATCTATCTATCTATCTATCTATCTATCTATCTATCTATCTATCTATCTATCTATCTATCTATCTATCTATCTATCTATCTTTTATTTATTTTGTCAAACATGTATTGGTAATATACATAGCTATAACATTGTTTATATACATAAGATGGGTACTGATAAGAGGGAACATTAGGACAGGGACGGTAGGCACGCTGGTGCGCTTATGCACGCCCCTTGCTGACCTCTTAGGAATCGGGTGAGGTCAACAGTGGACAGTCTAAGGGTAAGGTGTTGGGGGTTTGGTGACGAAACCACAGAGTCAGGTAGTGAGTTCCAGGCATTTACCACTCTGTTGCTAAAGTTGTATTTTCTACAGTCAAGTTTGGAGCGGTTCACTTTGAGTTTGTATCTGTTGTGTGCTTGTGTATTGTTGTGGTTGAAGCTGAAGTAGTCGTTGACAGGAAGGACGTTGTAGCAGATAATTTTATGAGCTATGCTTAGGTCGTGCCGAAGGCGACGTAGTTCTAAGTTTTCTAAGCCCAGGATTTCAAGTCTGGTTGCGTAAGGTATTCTGTTGCGAGTAGAGGAGTGGAGGGCTCTTCTTGTAAAGTATCTCTGGACACTTTCTAATGTATTTATGTTCGATATGCGGTGTGGGTTCCAGACAGTGGGTTCTATCTATCTATCTATCTATCTATCTATCTATCTATCTATCTATCTATCTATCTATCTATCTATCTATCTATCTATCTATCTATCTATCTATCTATCTATCTATCTATCTATCTATCTATCTATCTATCTATCTATTTTGTGTAGTGCAGGGGTGTCAAACTTGCGCCCTGCGGACCAGATGCGTCACGCGCTGGCCACGCCTACCCCTGGTTTAGCGAAGGGGGGGGAGTCACGATATGTCACATGATGCCAACGTTATGCCACAAGTTTGACACTCCTGGTGTAGTGGTTAAGACATCAGGCTGGAAACCAGGAGACTCTGAGTTCTACTACTACCTTTGGCATGAAGCCAGCTGGGTGGGCCATCCATTCTCTCTCAGCCCTAGGAAAGAGGCAATGGCAAACCTGTTAAGGGGGGCAATCCCCCGTGGAGGTCGATGGATCTTTGCTTCTTTTTGAAGTCATTTTCATTAGAAAATAAAACCGAGATTCAAATCTAATTAACAAAATATTTATTTCAGTAGAAAAGTAATAAAAAGAATTCCTTAATAAACTACATCTTATCGGCTAATGAAAAAAGTCACATCTGCCTTCGGCAGAAATGGAGGAAGAGAAGGAGGGGAGTTGACTCCTGGAATGCAGGCATGCGTAGTAAAACATATCACATGTCTGCTTGACCATAAATACAAGAAACAGTAGAAAACATAGAGATGCACAAACTGACAATATTCACATCGTGACAAAACCACTCCTGAAAAACCTTGCTAAGAAAACTGTAGCAATTTGTTCTCCGATTCTCTGAGAATTGTGCACGATTGAATGGAAGAAAACATAACAGTTTTACTATTGGCTATTTTACTGCATCTGGCCCTATGGCTGCAATACATTGGTTGGATTTAACTAACCAAGTCATTCTGGTCCTCACTATTTAAAAAATCCCCCACCACCCCAAGCATGGAATCAGGAGGGCTACAGTAGACAATCTACATTCCTGCCTATCTGGCAACGTTATAATGAAGAGTTATGGAGTTACGATGAAGGAAAGAGTTCAACAAAGAGTTATAATGAAGCCTTACTAATCTTCTCTTATACACACTTGGCACTTCCTAGATACTCCCTAATCCCAGATGGCACGTTTTGATCTGGTCAGTATGATTAGGTGCCACCAGAATAACCAGCAGGGTAATTTTTCTGGCTTATAGTTATAGCTGACCATGTTAAATATGGAATGAGAACAAAGCTGATGGATATTCTTGTGGACTAAAACCTATTTCATTATTGGCTGATGATACTAATTCATGAAAACGGATTAGAAAACCCTCGTAGGCGTTAAGATGTTTCTCACTAAATGATTGTACTTTGCTTTGGGGTGTCCAACCTTGACAATATTAAGACTAGTGGACTTAAACTCCCAGAATAGCTAACTGGGGGATTCTGGGAGTTGAAGTCTTAATTGTAACATTTGTAACAACATTGCCAAAAAGGCACTAAGAGTTGTCAACCTAATCTTGCATAGCTTCTTCTCTGGCAATATTACTCTGCTAACCAGAGCATTCAAAACATTTGCCAGACCAATCCTTGAATACAGCTCACCTGTCTGGAACCCGCACTACATATCGGACATAAATACAATTGAGAGAGTCCAGAAATACTTCACAAGAAGAGTCCTCCACTCCTCTGCTCGCAACAGAATACCTTATTCCACCAGACTTAAAATTTTGGGCTTAGATAACTTAGAGCTACGTCGCCTTTGATCTGATCTAAATGTAGTTCATAAAATCATCTGCCACAATGTCCTACCTGTCAGTGAATACTTCAGCTTCAACCGCAACAATACAAGAGCACACAATAGATTCAAACTCAATGTAAACCGCTCGAAACTCGACTGCAGAAAATACGACTTCAGCAACTGAGTTATCAATGCCTGGAATGTACTACCTGACTCTGTGGTTTCTTCCCCAAACCCCAAAAACTTTAACCTTAGACTGTCTACAGTTGACCTCACCCCATTCCTAAGAGGTCTGTAAGGGGCGTGCATAAGCGCACCATCGTGCCTACCGTCCCTGTCCTTCTGTCCTATTGTCTAATTTTTGACCTATACATACTTTGCTTTTGTTTATGTTTATATCATACCTGTTATCTTGTACACATGTTGACAAAATAAATAAATAAAATAAATAAATAAATAAAATAAAGTCTGCAAGTCATAAAGTTGCCAAGGTTGAATACCCCTGGTATAAACAATATATAAAACTCGACAAAAAAAAATAAGTACCAGTAAGCATTTCTTTTAAAAATGAACACTTCATTTGCTTGCTTTTTTTTTTTAAATTCAGAGAGATTCTGCGAGCAAAGATTATTTCCTTGGTAATAATCTTGGGTATATCCTTTGCTTTAATCAAACAGGTGATGTGCACACATGTAAAAAATGCCATGGGAAAAAAATCACTTTTGTGAAATTTCTGTGAAATTGATCTTAATTTATTTTACCCACTGAAACTTACCCTACGCTCATGGGCTGTGGTTAATCTTGTGAAGCGTAACACTGACCTGGCATTAAAATGAAAGTAATGGCATGTCATCATGACAAGGAGCAAGCCCACCATGAAAGTCACAGCCATCCCACTAATTCATTCCTGGACTAAGGAAGATGTGGTTTATATTAGTGACCTGTAACAAGGTTCATGGCCTTTGGGAAGGGTTTATTCCAGGGAACAACACTGTGATTAATGGTTTATTTACAGCCCTGTCAGAAGTCTTCATCAGCCTTTGATGTAGAACATGCTAAAAGGTCCTCTGTCAGTCTTATCAGCTCACAGGAGAAGATCAGCAAGAGAAGGATGAGCTGATACGGCTAACGTTCTGGCACAAAGCTCTCTTCCACATGGACCATAATGCAAGAAAAGCTACCAGGTCACTTATCCATCACTGCACTGAGTAGTAAACAGATACGGCGCAAGGCAAGGCACCATTCTCTCTGAAAGCATTTATTGCATCTTTGGCAGAACATGCTGACATTATGACTTGAGAAATGGGCACTTGCAGTGGTGCCAAATCTACAGAGGACATTCAAACTATTGGTCCAATTATTGGGAACGATTGCCCTGAACTGATCACCAGAGACGATGAGGGAGGAAAAAACTCTAAAGGTCGATGCTTTTACTATTGTCTATCCCTGAAAACAACTTCTTGCTCGCATTCTTGGCTGAGAGTGACTCTAACATCTGGTTTCTATTATGTGT
>JALIGW010000006.1:8219983-8289983 GCA_023053685.1 Diadophis punctatus similis
AAATGCTGAAAGGGTAGGCTCTGATACTGACGTTTGTGAACATCTCCGCCTCTCCAAATTTTAGTCTAACATTATGCAAGATATTTGATCTCCATTCTTAGCTGATATGCATTGAATTAACATGGTTTCCTTACCCAGATTGAAACTTCATCCCACTAGGAGCTGCAATAAGAACTTATCTCTAGTCAAAATAGATTTAATAAGGCAATCTTCATATTTTATACATTACTGTGCTCTGCAGTGGTGGGTTCCTACCAGTGCGGTCCACTCTATAGCACTGGTAGCGGCCCGCTGGTGATGTCACAGTACCGGTACCCCACAGTGAGTCCAAGCAGGGGAGGATGGCTGAGGGAGCGTGTGAGATGCTGAAAGAACGGGCGGCAGGAGCTATCTCCATTCCCCTCCCTTCAGCAGTCCGAGAAGCCATGAACGCGTGGTGATGATCCCAGGCATTTTTGCACGTTCGAGGCTTCTCAAGCTGCTGAGGGGGGGGGGAACAGGCAGCAGGAGCCTAGGATCATCGAATGGGGAGAAGCATTCAGGCCGGATGGAGCCTCCTAGAAGAACCGCTGCCGCGGTCTTGCTGCTCCTGCTGTGGGGAGCTGCGTTGTGGGTGGGCAATGCCCCTGCCCTGCTTCTCCAGCCGCTGCCAAGCTCCCGAGGCCCACGCCCACCCGGTCACAGGGCTGGCAAGCCACACCCACAAAATAAGCCACACCCACAGAGTGATAGTAAAAAAATTAGGAACCCGCTCCTGGTGCTCTGCATTCTGACATTTATCTGACATTGTCCTATTGACTATATAACTCAACTAGCTTGAAATGTTTGTCTCTCAGTTTTCCTATAACTGCATTAGTGTTAAGTAATGTGGAATACACATTTTCCAGTACGAGCTATGCTGGAAGCTAGCCGAAATGGGAACTGATCTATATACTATTCAAATAGATTAAATGTAACTTCTAAAATGCTATTTGTAAATCTGAGACAGCAGATATCTTCCTTAAAAAAAAGAAAGTGAAATTTTTTATCTTCAGAAAACTGTGGAAATTTGGCAATGTGTATTGGTGAGCAGAAGAGCCGATGAATGTCTGAGGGGAATTGGATAAACGTAAGATGCTGTCTTGAAAGGAAATTTTGGCAAGGGCAGTTCACCCGAGGGATTCCACATGGATTAAAAGATCTTTTTTCTTTGCTGATAATCATTCGGCCTTAAAGAGCAATAAATGTTCTGTTTCAATTCAATCCACTTAATAGAGGTGTGTGGAGACAATCAAATCTGGTTGAAGGACATGGTTCTGCAATTCGAGAAACAGGGAGATCCAAACCGGATCTTTCCAGGGAGAGATAGTGTGATCTCATTCAATGTTCCAATCCAAGATTCTCCATTCTCCATTAGTACACTTTTCTTAGCCTTTAACAACTCAGACATTTTAAGAGCTATACAGCTCCATATGGTTCCAATTATTCAGTGGTTTGCAGAATTGATGAATATGCTGTAGATCAACTATGGAAGATTTTAATGAATCATGTGGAGCCCTTGGGGCATTCTGAGTTTGGTAGTTTGCTTACAGATGTTTCATTACCTACTAGGGAACATCTGCAGATATTCCTTCATTGGGTAATGCAATGTCTGCAAGGAAGCCACCAAGCTCAGAGAGCACCAAGGACCCCATAGTTCCACCCTAAGTTACAAATATTCTCTTCTGTTGTAATGGATCTTGGCATCAGTTTATTGATGTCGATAAATATACTGTATGTCTGGTATGTTTTGTTTCTTTTTCGTTTCTGCTTTTTCCTTCTTTTATAATTGCATATATTTATTTTTCCTTCCCTTTTTCGGTTGTATCAGGAAAAAAGTCACAATTTTTTACCTCAGAAAAAAAATTACCTCAGAATGTGATGCTGTTTTTAACGATAGTAGCCTTGCTAATGGGAAACCCTTCATGTCAGATTTCAGAGAGGTATAGGATAGGGGAGGGTTCCAGTTACCTTTGCTACCAGTGCGCATCGCGATATTTTGCGCCGCTCCGCTCATGCACGTGCATCTCATTGAACGATTTTACTTCTGCGAATGCTCAGAAGGACGTTTCAGGCCGAAACACAGCTGAGGAGGTGCTCAGCTGTGCTTCGGATGAAGAAATAAAGGTCGATATTAACCCGAGGGTGGGCGGGAGGGCTTTTTCCCAAAGCAGAGGACGAGGAGAAGCCATCTAAACCTGAAAAAATCACCGAAAATTCCAATAAAAATTACGTCACCAGCGGGCCGCTACCGGTGCGCAGTACTGGTCCACACCGGTAGGAACCCACCCCTGGTATAGGATGAAAAAGGGTTGTTGTTGTTTTTAAAAACATTTGTGAGGAACGATGCTTCTTTCTGAATGAAATGTAGCAGATAATCAGGAGCTGCAGCAAATATACGGGATGAACTCATGTCACTTTTCCATCAACTATATCACTAAGTGAGACAGATCCATAATGGCCGCTCAATGAGTTGGGATTCTGATCCTGGTGTCATTGGACTGAATTTTAAATGTAAACCGGACAGCTCTGTGACCCACTGAATCATCTTTTGAGAGAAAGGTAGTTCAGTCTAATGTGAAACAGACTGAAATATAATGTTCATATTAGGCTGACCATGTTTCTTTATTATTCTGATGAAGAATGATCCCATCATAGAAGCAAATACAGGTACGCCTCGACTTACAACAGTTCATTTAGTGACCATTCAAAGTTACAATGGCACTGAAAAAAGTGACTTTTGACTGTTTTTCACACTTAATGACCGTTGCACATGATCCCCATGATCACGTTATCAAAATTCGGATGCTTAGCGATTGGTTCATGTTTATGACAAATTGCAATGTCCAAGGGTCACGTGATCAGCTTTTGTGATCTTCTGGAAAGCCAAGTTAATGGGGAAGCCAGATTCACTTAACAACAACGTTACTTACTTAACAACTGCAATGATTCACTTAACAACTGTGACAAGAAAGGTCGTAAAAGGGGACAAAACTTACTTAACAAATGTTTCACTTAGCAACATAAATTTTGGGCTGAATTGTGGGTGACCACCTGTATATTATAATTAGAAAAATAATTGTGGGGGCAAATGAAACTTCAATAATAAGTCAGTATTTGCTTACCTAAACAGAGACACTGAACGGCTATGGGAAGGCAGGAAAGCAATGGGAGTTAGAGTGACTTATGTCTTCCTGCCGGCCTCCCCATTGACTTTACTTGTCGGAAGTTGACAAGGAGCATCAGAAACCACAATCACATGACTGCAGGAATGCTGCAATAGCAACAACTTTGTTAATAAACCAGGCCTGAACACTGTGGAAATTTCAGTGCCACTCAGAGGTGAGATTCACATAGGTTCCCTACCAGTTCGCCGAGCACCGACTATGTAAGCTCGCTTGCTAGGGTCACGTGTGCACCTTCTGCGCCTGCATGCGGCCTTCTGCACATGCGTTTTGCTCATGCACATGGCTTGCATGCATGTGTGCAGCTTGAAAATGTGGCTAAATAGGACAGCATAGCACTGGGGCGCACCCACAGGTAGCTACTACCAGTTCGCCTGAACCGGTCTGAACCAGCTGAATACCACCTCTGGTGCCACTGGAGTAATGGGTCCAAGTTTTTTTTTAATTCTTTATTATTTTAAGTATGCTGAATCAAAAATGGTTGTGGTATAACGCACCATTTAGCTAACCTGAAAGTGCAGACAGACAAACAGATAAATACAATTAGTAATATGTAGATAGATATCTCTCTCAAGTCCCGTGTTCACTCAATCCATGAGATGCTGTGACTGGCTTAACCAGATTATCTCTTTGCTGGGAGTGTTCTTATTTGAGGTCAGCCCTGTCAATTATTCCTGTCCCACTACCATTCCTTTCATACTATGACAATTTGCATCAGTGATCAATGTAATTTGAGTATTTTGTATTATTCAGAAAACCAGCTTCCAAACAAATATCAGAATATTCTACGCTCTTACCGCAAACATGATTTTTCCCATGTAGTTTATGAATTCAGCTGAGCCACACATCAAATGCTGAGAAATCAAGCAATATTAATTTGTGGCCCAGTCTATTTTTTTTAATTCAAAGCTGCCCTGCTTCCCAGCCCTCCATCCCCAACCCCATCTTAGTTTCTGTTTATTTCTTTTGGCCAGGGAGCAGGGGTGGGTTCCTAATTTTTTTTACTACCACTCTGTGGGTGTGGCTTATTTTGTGGGTGTGGCTTGCCAGCCATGTGACCGGGTGGGTGTGGGCCTCGGGAGCTTGGCAGCGGCCGGAGAAACAGGGGTGCATTGCCCACCCGCAACGCAGCCCCCCACAGTGGGAGCAGCAAGACAGCGGCAGCGGTTCTTCTAGGAGGCTCCGTCTGGCCTGAATGCTTCTTCCCATTCGATGATCCTAGGCTCCTGCCGCCCGTTCCCCCTCCCCTAAGCAGCTCGAGAAGCCTCAAATGTGCGAAAATGCCTAGGATCATCACCGCACATTCGTGGCTTCTCGGACTGCTGAAGGGAGGGGAACTGAGATAGGTCCTGCCGCCCATTCACCCTCCTCTCAGCAGCTCGAGAAGCCTCAAACATGCGAAAATGCCTACGATCATCACTGCACATTTGTGGCTTTTCGGACTGCTGAAGGGAGGGGAATGGAGATAGCTCCTGCTGCCCATTCTTTCAGCGTCTCACGCTCTCCCTCAGCCATCCTCCCCTGCTTGGACTCACTATGGGGTAGGAAGGCAGTGCATGCGCAGTGCCGGAAGCTCGGCTTCTGGGCATGCGCAGAAGATTTTTTAAAAAACAAATAAATTTTTTTTTTAAAAAAAATGGCGGCGCCCAGGCACCGGCAACTGACTGCACCGGTACTGTGATGTCACCAGTGGGCCGCTACCGGTGCTATAGAGTGGACCACACTGGTAGGAACCCACCACTGCCAGGGAGAACCAAGACCGTTATGCCTTTCAAGGCAAACTTATAGCACCCTTTCAAGATATTGCAATATAGCTTGGGACACAACCTTTATCGAAATTTAAGATCCTTTGGACTGGATCAACACTCATAACATATGGGGAAAGGTATCTTGTTTCTCTGCTGGAGAAGTGGTTCCTTGAAGATCTATGTAAAATGTATATTGTACATAGAAATGAATGTTAAGTCTACAACCCACTACCACATTTTTTGACTGTGTTAAGAAAGACTGCGATCCTTGACCAGAAGTCTTCAAACTTGGCAACTTTAAGGCTTGTGGACTTCAATTCCCAGAATTGTAGAAGCTGAGCTTCCAGTTTCCAGTGTGCACATGCGCGCCGGTCACCTGGTTTTCCAGTTTCTGGCACGCATGCGCATGCAAAGACCAGCTGGCTGGCATGCATGCGTGTACCAGAAACCGGAAGCTCAGCTTCCCGGTGTACGCATGTGTGCCAGGGAGCTGCTTTTCTGATTTCCGGTGCTCCCACATGCGCGAAGACCAGGTGGCCAGCGCGCATGTGCACACCGGAACCTGGAAGAGCAACAGGCGACGGCTGGCGTGCCCGGAGAGATGGCTCTGCGTGCCACTTCCGGCACGCGTGCCATAGGTTCGCCATCACGGCCCTATATCATTTCAAACAAGTGACTGTCCACTGTCTCTTCTTAAAAACCTCCAGTGATGAAACACCCACAGCCTCTGAAAGCAAGCCCTGCCAATGGTTAATTGTTCTCACTGTTAGGAAGTTTCTCTCCCTGATCCGGTGTTTCTTGTCTTGCTTTCTGGTGCTTTGGGAAATAGGCTGACCCCCCTCTTCTTTGTGGTAGCCCGTCAAATATTGGAACACTGCTATCATCTCACCTCTAGTCCTTTTTTTACTAGACTAGATAGGCCCAATTCCCGCAATGTTTTTGCCTCCTAATCATTCTTGTTGCTCTTCTCTGCACTTTTTCCAGACTCAACATCCTTTTTATATTGTGGTGACCAAAACTGGATGTAGTATTCCGACTGTGGTTTACCAAGACCTTACAAACCTGTGGTTTACCAAGACCGTACTAACACTTCACATGAACTTGGTGCAAGGAAGGAAGGGAGGGAGGGAGGGAGGGAGGGAGGGAGGAAGTGTCACGATGTGGATATTGCCAGTTGAGCATCTCTACTATTTCTAGGTTTACTGTATTTTCTAATCAAGCAGACATGTGATATGTTTTACTATGCATGTGTGCATTCCAGGAGTCTCCTCCTTCCTTCTTCTCATCTGAGCCTCGCCCGAGGCAGACGTGAATTCTTAGCTGAGAAAATGTAGCTTATTTAAGGTTTATATTCTTTTGTTACTTTTGTACTAAAATAAATATTTTGTTAATTAGAATTGAATCTCGGTTTTATTTTCTATGTAAGAATGACTTCGAAGAAGCAAGATCCTATATCACCTCTTTGATAGGAAAATTCCTATCAGGAAGGAAGGAAGGAAGGAAGGAAGGGAGGGAGGGAGGGAGGGAGGGAGGAAGGAAGGAAGGAAGGAAGGAAGGAAGGAAGGAAGGAAGGAAGGAAGGAAGGAAGGGAGGAAGAAATTAAAGTTGCTCTTCCCACATTTAATTTAATTTAATTTAATTTATTAAATTTATATGCCGCCCAACTCCCAAAGGACTCTGGGCGGCTTAACAACAGAACAAAACATTTAAAAACATCCTAAACATTAAAACAATTTAAAACCCATACATATCATTTCATGGCCGGATCTCGCCGATTACTACCGCGAGATCAATGGCCCCAAGCCTGCCAGAAAAGCCAGGTCTTTACTACTTTTCGGAAGGCCAATAGGGTGGGGGCAGTCCGGACCTCCGGAGGTAACTGGTTCCAGAGAGCTGGGGCAGCCACAGAGAAGGCCCTCCCCCGCGGGCCCGCCAGCCGGCACTGTTTAGCTGACGGGACCTGGAGGAGACCAACTCTGTGGGATCTCACCGGTCGCTGGCAGCTGTGTGGCAGAAGGCAGTCTCGAAGATAACCTGGCCCTGAGCCATGTAGGGCTTTAAAGGTAATGACCAACACCTTGAATCTCAAATCTACCACAGAAGGACACTATTGCATCTTAATTTTGTATAATGTAGAGCTACCTAATCAAACTGATGCAATAGTGTCTTTCACTAAGCCAGGGGTGGCCAAACTATGGTTCTTTGAGGACCTGTGGACTTCAACTCCCAGAATTCCTGAGCTAGCCATGCATGCATGGCTGGCTCAGGAATTATGGGAGTTGAAGTCCACAGGTCCTCAATGAACCATAGTTTGGCCACCCCTGCACTAAGCCATATCCTTACGCAAGAGTGCACTGGATCTGCTTGGGCTTTTTAGTACTAAGACATGCCTTCCACTTATAACCAAACAGAAAATAAAGGTGAAATATGAGTCAGTATAAAACAGGCTACAGTCCAAGTCGCACAGTTCCTTGAACCTTTGCAG
Organism: Diadophis punctatus similis; assembly: GCA_023053685.1. Taxonomy (NCBI): domain Eukaryota; kingdom Metazoa; phylum Chordata; class Lepidosauria; order Squamata; family Dipsadidae; genus Diadophis; species Diadophis punctatus. The sequence continues at coordinate 8,227,420 of JALIGW010000006.1, forward strand.
CTGGATTCAGTTGAAATTCCTGCCTGGTTAGGACGGGATTGTTTTGAAAAAGCTTGTATGAGGCCTCCATGGTCCAGTGAGTGATAACAAGATAACTACAAGAGTTGAGGTCACTCGGTCTGGCATTTTGACTGTGGCTTGACGTATTAGCAACAGCACTAAGCGTTAAGGCTATCTGGAGCAACTAATGGCAGCTTTGTTTAGGGACTGCAGTTATCCTATTCAGTACCCTTTTTTGAAGAATTCTTTTTGCTAGGCAAAATGCACTGACATTTAATCAGAGCAAGAAGACGATAGATCAAAAGCTTACAACAGGGGTGTTAAACTCAAGGCCCACAGGCCACATCCGGCCCACGGGCTGTTGGGGGTTCACAGGGGTTCGGGAGAACCTCTAGCTAAGATTCTGTGCAGTTTGGAGAACCCCTCAAATCCCACTCCTGGCTGGCCATGCCCACTCCACCCCTCCCCTCCCAGGAGTCCCCACGTGGCCCATTTTGGATGCAGGTAAGTGCAGGGTGTGCACGGTGGCTTGGGGAGAGTGAAAAACGGGCCTACCGGATGTTCGGGAAGGCCAGAAACGGGCCCGTTTCCAGTCTCCAGAGGGCCTCCGGAGCCTGGGGAGGCCATTTTCGCCCTCCCGGAGGCTCAAGGAAAGCCTCCAGAGCCCAGGAAGGGCAAAAACTCCCCCCTCCGCTGTGGTGCAGGAGGCCGACTAGGCCATGCCCACCATGGCCACACCCACCCAGCAACCGGGCAGAGAACCCCTTGGTAAAATTTTCGAAGTCCACCCCTGCATCCGGCCCGCGGGGTGCTTAGATCTAGCCCGTAGGCCCGCCCTGGAAACAGCGAAGGACCAGCCCGCAGTGTCTCTGCCAGCAAACATGGAGCTCAGGAGGGCTGCCTGCAGCCCTCCCGAGCTCCATGTTTGCTGGCAGAGGGTTTCAGGAGGCCGTCACAGCCAAAAACAGAGCTCGGGAGCCCATTTTCACTGGCAGAGCGCTCGGGCCACCACAGGTGCCCCTGACATGACTGACGTTGGGCTGACCACGGCCACCCTGACCATGCCTACCCCGGCCCCCGCAGGTCAAATACAACCCTGATGCAGCCCTCAATCAAATGGAGTTTGACACCCCTGGTTTACAGGATTAGAATCCAGAGGTGTTTCTAGGGGGATGAGTGTGTTTTTTTATGGATAGCATCTTCTATGAGCATCGATGGAAATGTTCATTGTTAGGCTCGCACACTTCATAGTTATTCTACCGTTAAGTTAGATATTGTACTAAATTAGAATAATTCAAAATATTCTTGACAGAATGCCTTATGTCCAAAACCCTAGAACATAGCCTGCATGCCAATTCTTTGCTCTTTCCCTTCTTTCGTAGTTTTTCTAGTATAGCAACAATGCCCTTCTCTCTCTGTAATCTGCAAAGTTTCTGTGTCATTTGATTTTGAACTAAGCCGGTTTCTCCTATCCAATGCACGCTCCCGTCGAAGCAAAAATGCTCAAATCCAAGTTTAGGGAGGAAATCAAAGTCACTCCTGACCGCTAGGAAAGTCAGATTGGTGGTATCAGGAAGAAGTTACCCAAACCAGAACACAGTGGACTGAGAAGTCTGTCAAGAGTATGGACAAATAAGTCACAACAGTGCAACCACATTGCATAAAAACCAAAGTGGAGTTTCAATCGCACCATTGCGGCCACCATCTTGACTTGTTTGTCCATAACCTTCGGCCATCTCTGGAAGAGGTCAGGTGGCTGAAATTAGCCAATTAGAAAAAGGAAGTGCTGATGGCCCTTAAAACATCCTACTTGTTTTCTCATCCTGTCCTGTGGATGCAACTTTGAGTTTTGACCCCTGAAATCTTAATTCCATTCTTCTTCTCCTACTCCATTGCTGGCACTTGATGGTTTACATTCACCCATGGGTGAGGCAGCCTCGAAAACCAAGTATCCAAGTAACCAAGTAAGTTTTTTTCGGTTATCTTGGAAGAGAAAAACAGATTTAGGAAGAGAAATGATATTAATTAAATATGATGAACTGGGTATGTCTAGTCTAATGAGGATAAGGTCTAGGGCAGGGGTGTCGGATCCGGCCCACGGGGTCGTCCTGGAAAATGTAAGGGACTGGCCCACATCGCTTCAGCCCGGTCTACCCAATGCGGCTTCGGTCCGGTCTACCCAGTGTGAAGAGGAAACATGCCAGCAGTTTGGGGAGTGGCTTCAAGCTGGCCACACCCACCCAGTCAGCCACACCCACCCAGAGCCACACCCACCCAGCCCCCTGAGGTCAATCACAGCCCTGATGTGGCCCTCAATGAAATTGAGTTTGACACCCCTGGTCTAGGAGGTGACATGATAGCAGTCTTCTAATATTTGAGGGGCTGCCCCAAAGAAGAGGGGGTCAACCTATTCTCCAAAGCACCTGAAGGCAGGACAAGAAGCAAGGGATGGAAACTAATTAAGGAGAGATCCAGCCTAGAAATAAGGAGAAATTTCATGACAATGAGAACAATTATCCAGTGGAAGGGGGTTGCCTGTGGAGTTGTGGGTGCTCCGTCACTGGAGGTTTTTAAGAAGGAATTTGTAAGGTATAGGGCAGTGATGGCGAACCTTTTTTGGTTCGTGTGCCAAAAGGGGGTATGCCGACATCCATTCCCTCCCCCCCCACGCATGCGCACACACCTCCCCACGCTGCTCCCTGCGCATGCGCGCACACACACACACCCTGCGCAAAGGCCTTACTGAAGCCTGGGACAGTGAAAAACGGCAAAACGGGCAAACCGAAAGTTCGGAAAAACGGACTTCCGGTTTGCCCGTTGGGCTGTTTTTTGCATTCTGTGGCTTCAGGAAGCTTCCCTGAATCCTCCGGAGTGCAAAAAACAGCCCAACGGCAAACCGGAAGTGCGTTTTCCAAACTTCCGGTTTGCCCATTTTGCCGTTTTTTGCATTCCGGGGCTTCAGGAAGCTTCCCTGAACCCTCCGGAGTGCGAAAAACAGCCCAACGGCAAACCGGAAGTGCGTTTTCCGAACTTCCGGTTTGACCATTTGCCATTTTTCGCATTCCGGGGCTTCAGGAAGCTTCCCTGAACCCTCCGGAGTGCGAAAAACAGCCCAACGGCAAACTGGAAGTGCGTTTTCCGAACTTCCGGTTTGACCATTTGCCATTTTTCGCATTCCGGGGCTTCAGGAAGCTTCCCTGAACCCTCCGGAGTGCGAAAAACAGCCCAACGGCAATCCGGAAGTGCGTTTTTCCAAATTTCCGGTTTGCCCGTGGAGCTGAAATAGGGCAACGCCTCGCGTGCCCTCCGATATGGCTCCACGTGCCACCTGTGCCATAGGTTCGCCATCACTGGTATAGGGTCTCCTGCTTGAGCAGAGGGTTAGACTAGAAGACCTTCAAGGTCCCTTCCAACCGAATTTTATACTTTATACAAAGCAGCCAGTTTCCCCAGTCTCAATTCTCCCTCTTAAAGTGCATTCTGAAAAACGATTGCGAGCTTGGTCTTTGCAGGACAGAGAGGATCTTTCAAAAATACCCAGAGGCATAAATCACAGCTAAGAGGAAATAACGGTTTTGAGTTCACGTTTCATTTATTATAAACAAAAAGGTAGAGTGAAGGTGGGAGTCGGACAGCCAGCACCTAACCTTAAAAAGCCCCCACAGTAGTTAAAATGTTCTTTCGGAGTATCTAGAGTAGCTCCCATAAATATTTGGCTTATACAGATACCACTAATAAATCTGTTTAGAATGCTGCTATATTGTTTACACAAAGGAAAGCAATGGACTTTCTTTGTCCTGATACTTCTAAGTAAGAGGAATCCTGCTTTTTAGCACCTTGCATAAATATTTGCAGTGCCTTTACAAAAATCAACCGAACCTCGCCTGTTTTTAAGAAGATATTTATTACTTTTAAAATATCCATTGCCAGATGTCCGCCCGTTGGAACCAGACGGCCGTTTGAATGGGGAGCCTAAATACTTGGTAGGTCTCTGGGGCCCAACATGGAGCCAGCAGCAGAAAATGGCTGTTTTCTATTGTAGGAAGTTAGCACCCACCCCTCTCCTAGAAGAACGAAATATTCTAGGAAATATTAAAAAGGCAGAATATTATATTTCCCTGGATGAGAAATGGAGAAACATGTTTTTGAGGCAGGAAGCGGACTCACTCTTAACAGCCCCCACCCTCCTCAATAGCCCACAGCATATGTCAGCAATAGCAATAGCACTTAGACTTATATACCGCTTCATAGTGCTTTACAGCCCTCTCTAAGCGGTTTACAGAGTTCAGCATATTGCCCCCAACAATCTGGCTCTTCATTTTACCGACCTCAGAAGGATGGAAGGCTGAGTCAACCTTGAGCCGGTGAGATTTGAACAGCTGAACTGCTGAACTAGCAGTCAGCTGAAGTAGGTTGCAGTGCTGCTTTTAACCACTGCGCCACCTCGGCTCTTAAGCACTTAAGAGATAAAGCGTTAGCTAGGTCTATTCATAGGCAAATGCCCTCATCTAAGGTCCAACAAAGGTAGAATTAGCCCTCAGCCATAATAGGAATTGTCCAAACCCCTCTTCATTACATCATCACCCAGCAAGATTCAACCAGGCCTGGGACTCAAAAGACAACCTACAAAGTTACCCCTGCATGGCCCCATGGGAGTCTGACAACCAATCAGAATACAAGCTCAAATTCAAATCCCAAAAGAGGGTATACATCTATATCTCTTTCTTTTTGCCCAGGACCTCAAACCATGTGGTCCTCTCCACCATTAAACCAGCGGTTCGAATCCCTAGCGCCGCGTAATGGGGTGAGCTCCCGTTACTTGCCCCAGCTTCTGCCAACCTAGCAGTTTGAAAGCATGTAAAAATGCAAGTAGAAAAATAGGGACCACCTTTGTTGAGAGGATAACAGCGTTTTGTGCGCCTTCGGCGTTTAGTCATGCCGGCCACATGACCACGGAGACGTCTTCAGACAGCGCTGGCTCTTCGGCTTAGAAACGGAGATGAGCACCGCCTCCTAGAGTTGGGAATGACTAGCACATATGTGTGAGGAGAACCTTTGCCTTTACTTTTCCCTTTCCCTTTACCTATACATAGATAAGGTTTCTGATATTTTCTCACTTAAAATGAAATGGATTTGAAGACATTAGTTGGATGAAGAAATATGAAATAAAACTTCTTCTAGGAGATACCCAGTGGTGGGTTCCTACCGGTGCGGTCCACTCTATAGCACCGGTAGTGGCCCGCTGGTGACGTCACAGTACCGGTGCAGTCGGTTGCCTGTGCCTGGGCGCCGCCATTAAAAAAAAATTTTTTAAATTTTTTTTAAAAAATTTTCTTCTGCGCATGCCCAGAAGCCAAGTCCAAGCAGGGGAGGATGGCTGAGGTAGCGTGTCAGACGCTGAAAGAACTGACGGCAGGAGCTATCTCCATTCCCCTCCCTTCAAGCAGTCCAAGAAGCCACGAACGCGTGGTGATGATCCCAGGCATTTTCGCACGTTCGAGGCTTCTCAAGCTGCTGAGCGGAGGGGGAATGGGCGGTAGGACCTATCTCAGTTCCCCTCCCTTCAGCAGTTGGAGAAGCCACGCCCACCCAGTCACATGGCCAGCAAGCCACGCCCACCCAGTCACATGGCTGGCAAGCCACACCCACAAAATAAGCCACACCCACAGAGTGGTAGTAAAATAATTAGGAACCCGCCCCTGGAGATACCCACTAAGTACTAAGAGAACCCCAGAATGATATGCTGGCTGCTAAAACAAAGCAAGCTTACGGCACACACTTGAAGGAAGACCGGGAAGCCAATAATTGTGGCGTCTGTCTGGCAAAAACAAAGAATGCTTATTCACAGGGAAATCAGGTAGTCTTCCTCACATCCTTCCTTTCGTTTTTCTTTCTTCTTGCAACCCCCTGTTCCTTCCCTCCAAATGTTGCAAGCAAAGGCAATGGCTAAGCACCAATCCGTTCCTAGAACTTCTTTGGTTACAGTAAGCATTGCAGGAATGAGTGGGGGATTTTACAGCAGATGGTTCCAAGTTAAATGTAGCTCAGTCCTGGGGGGATTGGGTTCTGGCTGAGACAAAGCTAGTCAAAATGAAACAGATTTGTTTCAATGATTATTCGCAAGGCTACCTGGATTGAAAAAAGGGATATATGCTGATATAACTCTCATTTGCATTATATTTTCATTCCTATAGTTAAGCCTGGGGGGGTTAATGGTAGGGTATGCATGTTAAAAGGGAGGACAGTAAAGCTCTTCTCCAAAAAGAGAGAGAGAGAGATAGGAGTGTATGTCCTCCAAAAATTTTCCATCTTCATTATCAATTGTCTGAAAATAAATTTGAAATTCAAGGTTCCGTGGTCGTTTAAAAAGCTCTTCATCTGCCTAAATATAAAGAATAAAAGCTGCTTCTACTGGACTGGAGTCTCGCATCTGGACAGAAGAGATAAATCTCTCTGTGTGTGTGTGTGTCTGTGTCTGTGTCTGTGTCTGTGTGTCTGTGTCTGTGTGTGTGTGCGTGCTTGTGCTTGTGCATATATATAATGGATTGTTGGCTGTGCTCTAAAGCTAGATGTGGTTGAGTTTGTATTCTGAAGATACACACATGCTCAGTCTCTTTTCTAAATTAGTCTGTCCTGTTGTGGGCAGGATCAAGATAACCATGAGAAGGAATGCAGCCATCCTACGAAAGTTACAGTTAGCAGCAAACTGTTAATATTTAAACTGCTTCTCTTTCTTTTCTTTTCTTTTCTTTTCTTTTCTTTTCTTTTCTTTTCTTTTTTCTTCTTTCTTTCTTTCTTTCTCTTTCTTTTCATTCTTTCTTTCCTTCCTTCTTATCATTATTAAATCCTTAATATTTAAACTGCTTTTCTTTCTTTCTTTCTTTCTTTCTTTCTTTCTTTCTTTCTTTCTTTCTTTCTTTCTTTCTTTCTTTCTTTCTTTCTTTCCTCTTTCTCTTTCTCTTTCTTTCCATTCTTTCCTTCCTTCCTTCTTAACATTATTAAATCCTTAATATTTAAACTGCTTCTTTCTTTCTTTCTTTCTTTCTTTCTTTCTTTCTTTCTTTCTTTCTTTCTTTCTTTCTTTCTTTCTTTCTTCCTTCCTTCCTTCCTTCCTTCCTTCCTTCCTTCCTTCCTCTTTCTTTTCTTTCTTTTCTTTTTCTTTCTTTCTTTCGATGTAATTTTAAAAAATAGTTTTTTTCTTTGAAGATGGTAGGTTTACAGAAGTTGTTAGATGTCTCAGCACATCTAAATTTAACTTCTTAACTTCAACTTATTCACCTGACTTAAACCAGACTGTGTAACTCTTCAAACAGGGAATGCTTATAAGGCTGTCACCTGTCTGTCTGTCTGTCTGCCTATCAATCATCTCTCATCCATCCATCCATGTCAGGTAGGACATGTAGTCACCAGGGGTGAAATGCTACCGGTTTGGGCCGGTCCGCCCGAACTGGTAGTAAAAAATGCTACCAGTTCCCTGAAACGGTAGTTAAAAAATGCTGTAAAAGTTTAAAAAAAAGTTCCAACGATAGTTAAAAATGCTTTAAAAAGTAAAAAAAAAAGCAGGAAACCCAAAAGTGCGCATTTGGTGTAGATTGTGCATGATCGCATGCAGCGCGCGTCTGACATGCACCGCGCATGTGCGGGCAGCGAACCCATGGCAACCCGCGGAGGATTTTACCACTGATAGTCACCCTACGCAATACCATAAAGGTAATCCAATCCGTGCCTTATTGACACCCATCTCTTGGTGTGTTACAACACAAGTCCCATATTTTCCACCCATCATGGTAAATATTTGGTATTGATTTCAGTATTGCTGCTTTCAAATCTATAATCCTCTGAAGTCCCGTTCCCCCACCCAAGTTCCTAGTGATGTTGTGGTCATGGATAGCAATTTGGAAATGTTTTATTATTGCTTCTTTTCAAGAATTTCTAACATCCCTTTCTAGCCTCCAACCCTGGGATTTCCTCAGGTCAGCCAAGGCTAGCTAGATGTCACTGCTTTTAGAGCCATTTAATATTAAAAAATTTTAAAAATTGACATTATTTTAAATTACTTTGTTTATAATCAGAAATGTGAATGGGACTGGGCTCAGCAAGCCACAAGCTAGAATGATTGCATTTGCAAAAGGAATACATCACACTAACCCCCCACAACACAATTGTTGATATCTGTTGTGTGTATAAAAGTCATAGTGTATGTGGGATGACGGTATCACTTGCTGTCCTCCAGGCCTATGAATATAAATAAGTTTAAAAATTCATATCACACTTCTAATACCAATAGGGACAATGAAAGTCAGTGTTCCCTTTCAAAAAAAGGGCAACAAATCGTGGAATAAGAATCCTGACAGGAAAACAGCAGCTCAGGCGCTGATAAAACAAAACAAAAACAAAATGGCGGCCATGGCTTTCCTCATAACTTTTTCCCGCCCTGCTCTCCTCCCCAGGCTCCCTTGTCAGCAGCTGGTTGACCTGTGCAATCACGTTGAAGATTCAAGCAAAATATTCTCGTATCGTCTAGTGTGTGTGAATAATCTTCACAGTTTTGGATCATTTTTCCTTGGCAACTAGAATTCTCTTTTTTGCAACACCATCGTTTTTCCCCCCTGCATTTTTTCCATGCCTTTATTTTGCTAGCTAGCCCTTTAAAGCATCGGCCACTAGATGTCGCAAATATTGGTCCAGCATCTGCACATGGGAAGGGAGTGTTTTGTTCACAAAGACCAGGAAAGGATAAGGAAGGAATGAAAACCAGATGTTCTCGTCAAGTCAAATACGAGACAGTGACTGCTTCCATGCCCTGTTCACAAACTTCCCTGAGTCTCTGGCTGGCCACTGTTAGAAACAGGATCCTGGATTAGACAAGGCCCTCAGCCTGAGCCAACAGGACTCTATTTATGTTCTGCTAAACATATCTGGCACAGCCAGTATATTTCTGAAGATTTCATTGCTGAATGAATGGGTGGAATCACATTTTAATAGGAAACTAAACAAAACAAAACCCAGAAATGCAAAGGCCCAGATCAGATGTAAAAGCTACATTCTCTGTAGGAACTGTCATCCTTCCATCCTTCCGAGGTGGGTAAAATGAGGACCCAGATTGTTGGGGGGCAAGAGGCTGACTCTGTAAACCGCTTAGAGAGGGCTGTAAAGCACTGTGAAGCAGTATATAAGTGCTATTGCTATTAGTGACTTCAGTGGAGCCCCCTTATTTTGCTACCGGTTCACGCTCGCGCGTGCGCAGAAGCATCCCGGGCAGGTGGGCGGAGCCTCCTGCTGCTGGCACTACCAGTTCTAAGAACCGGTCCGAACCAGGAGCAACCCACTGCTGGTTTGCAGGTGCTAATCCATGGCTAACTGGACCACAGCTTACTGAATAAACCTGAATTGTCCAAGTTCGTACAAGATGTGCAGCCACATATTAGTCATACCAGCTGTATTTCCACAACACATAACCACAATTTAGCCTAAGATTTTGTACATTACCCAGTGTAGATTTCACCAGAGAGATCTGAGCTTTTGTTAAGCTACATCTCGTCCTCTCTTGCCTAAGAGACTGCTGGGGTCAAGACAAATGGTGATTCAAAGCAATTTGCATAAAGAATGGAACTTCCCCTGTTAAAACTGGGATCTTATGTGTTGTGTTGATTTTTCTTATATCCTCCTTCCTTCCTTCCTTCCTTCCTCCCTTCCTTCCCAGCTTCTCATCTGGATAGAACCATCTGCAGACCATTCCTTATCCATCTGATTGATTCTTCTAATTTCCTTCCTTCCTTCCTTCCTTCCTTCCTTCCTTCCTTCCTCCCTCCCTCCCTTCCTTCCTTCCTTCCTTCCTTCCTTCCTTCCTTCCTTCCTCCCTTCCTTCCTCCCTTCCTCCCTTCCCTCCCTCCTTCCCTCCCTTCCCAGCTTCTAACCTGGATAGAACCATCTACACACCATTCCTTATCCACCTTGATTGATGGTTTCCTGAATCTCATATTGCACAGCAACCTGGGGAACAGCGTTTCCCCCTGGAGAGGCAGCCAAAATGTTTCATTTTTCTTAAACAGGATTACGTAAGCAGCCGTCTCTGCTGCCCAGTGGGTTAAACCTTTATGGCTGCTTCCCTTAGATCCTTCCTCCACAGTTTGTGCATTGCCAGCTTTCCAGGTGCTGAGGTTTCGTCTTTCTTGCTTTTTCTTTTTTCTTTTGGCAAATGCTCCAGACAAATGGTCTTGTTAGAACTGTTTACCCAATGGGGATGTTACTGGTGTCATGCCCCTTCTCTTTGTATATAGTGTAACTTCTCCCCCATGGACAAGACACGGCAAAGAAGAAACTTTGGTTAAACAAGTATTTCGTTTCTATTGTTAATTTGGCCGATTTCCACGGCTGCATCTGCTCTTTTTGGCTACAATACAGCCTCCAGCCCACATGTATGACAGAGATCTGGACGAACAAATACGGCCAGGCTTTCATCTCTGTCAAGATGCAGAGACGGTTGTTCTCTCCCTGGATGACCTGACACTTAGCCGTACATCAGTGAGTTGCTATATTTGAAGGTTGCTTTTCGAATAATAATTGTTCTCTTTGTTAAGGAGTTATTGTGCTGTTAAGCACATACAAAGCGAAATGTGTTGTAGTAATGGTGTTGCAGTTTGATATGAATGCTATTCAGCCAATAAACAGAATATCTTTAATATGTACAAAATAGTAGCAAAGTTAAATAGGAAGTCCAAGTCATACACAATTATTCAGTCAATGAGAAGTTTCTTCTTCTTGCCTATCTTTGTTTTAACTCACAAACAAAGATTACAGCTCTCTCTCAATTCTATACTATCACAGATAGATACTTCTTCTTCACAGCAATTTCACACAGCCATAAAGTAATCTACTCTTCAGTAAAGCAGCACAGAGAGTCTTCAATCCGGAACACACCGTCAAACACAACCACCAACCATAAACCATCAACCATCAACCATCATAAACCACATTGAGCATGCTCTCTTGCTTGCTTATATAGTAATCATCCACAATGCATTTAAAGCAATATACACATAACAATGATTTGTGGCTTAATCATATATTAACACACCCAATCGTTTGAACAGGGTTCTAACAGTCTTCAAACTGGAAGATTCTCATCCCTTCCTTCTCAGAGCTGTTTAAAGCCCGGAAAATGGATGGTCTAATCTCAGAGAAGGAAATTATGGCAAAAATCTAATATACTATAAAGGTAAAGGTAAAGGTTCCTCTTGCACATATGTGCTAGTTGTTCCCGACTCTAGGGGGCAGTGTTCATCTCCATTTCAAAGCCAAAGAGCCAGCATGACTAAACGCCAAAGGCGCATGGAATGCTGTTACCTTCCCACCAAAGCTGAAGCTAAAAACAAGATGGCACCGCCTATGGCACTGCCGAGAGAACCAGCTCGGGGATGTGGCAGGCCTGGGTTGCTGCCAGTTGTAGCGACCCAGGTCACCAAGTTACTACCAGTTCTTTAGAACTGGGCCGAACCGGGAGGAACCCACCTCTGCCATTGCTACAAGTGTGCCCGCACTTCTGTGCATGTGCAGAAGCGTCCCGAGTGGGTGGACGGAGCCTCTCACTGCCGGCGCTACCAGTTCGCAGAACCGAGCCAAACTGGGAGCAACCCACCGCTGACTTTCTGGAAACAGTTAGAAACTTTGTCCCAAAGGTGCTTTTTCAAGAGGCAACTGGACTTTCTGGTTTTTCTTTGAAGATGTTTCGCTTCTCATCCAAGAAGTTTCTTTATCTCTGGATCAGCGTTTCTCAACCCTGACAATTTTAAGATATGTGGACCTCAACTGCTGGCTGGGGAATTCTGGGAGTTGAAGTCCACATATCTTAAACTGGCTAAGGTTGAGAAGCAATGCTTTGGACTACGGTATATAACCAGAGGTGGGAGTCTCATAATTTCCCTACTGGTTTGCCCAGCGTGCGCACACTCGCATCGGTCGCATATGCGCCTTCCATGCATGCATGCGGCCTTCTATGTATGCGTGTGGCCTTCCGCACATGTGCTTTGCTCATGCATGCGGCTTGCATGCATGCGTGCGGCTTGAAAACATGGCTAAATAGGACGGCATAGCGCCGGGACAGGTGGCTGGCCACCCGCAGGTCGCTACTACCAGTTCACCCGAACCGATCCAAACCGGCTGAATACCAACTCTGTATATAACCACTAAACCTGACCCACTATCTTTTAGTTTGGAAAGGAGAGTTATCTGAACATTTACATCAGTGAATGGGGTTAAGATTCATCTGGTTATCCCACAGCAGACAGACCCTTCTTCCCTCTTTTCATCAAATTTAGGAATTTCTCCAAGGGAGGGAAGAGCAGAATTTTTGCTTATCTTAAACTCTCATCACAGATAAACAATTTGGTACTTTACCTGGAAGGCCTTTTGCCATTCTGAAGCACTTCATTTTCAAGCCAAGGTTGGAAAGCTTTTAAAACGGAAAATGATACCAGCTTTTACTCATCAGAGCTTGATTAGCAAGAGTTCTGGGGTAAACAGAGTTGACTTGGTGGGTTGAAAATGGACTCACATCCGTCTGCAAATGATCGTAGAAAGCAAAGGAGCAAAGGGTTGTATAACTCTGGATTGCCACAAATAATACTCCAAATTGCAGTCCTTTTTAAGAGGAGCAAGGTAGAAGATTCTAATAAATCGCTGTGCAGCTGTTTTATATTGTGTGTTTAGCCAACAGTCATAATGGGTTTCTTTCACTTGATAATCAGTTTCCCCCTGTTTATGAATAACAAAGAAAGAAAGAAAAAGATTCCTGAAGGTAGAAGACAGCAGCTGTATGAATATTTATTGGGAATATTTATTACAGTCCTACTACAGTGTATTTCCAAGGATGTCTCCCCATAGTTTGGCAGCCCAAATTATATACAAGTAGTCCTCAATTTTACAACAGCTCCTTTAGTCACTGTTCGAAGTTACAACGGCACTGAAGAAAGTGACTTATGGCCGTTTTTCACACTTACGACCACTGCAGCATCGCCAAGGTGCCATGATCAAAATCCATAGTCTACTTAACAACTGACTCACATTTATGACGTTTGCAGTGTCCCGAGGTCATGTGATCACCGTTTGCAACTTTCTGACAATGGGGAAGCCAAATTCACTTAACAACTGTGGTGATTCACTTAACAGCTGGGTCAAAGTTCACTTAGCAAATGTCTTGCTTAGCAAAATAAATTAAAAGTTCATAGACCCAACAGAAACCTGAAATGAGGTTGAGATCATACCTGGATGATTACATGATATTTCATAATTTTTTTTCCTAATAGTTCCGCGGCCATCTTTTCTTCATTTCTTGAAAAATCTGAGCAACTGCTATTTTTGATTTAATTAAAATTATCACACATCCGTCTTAAATTTTGTTCGTTTCGAGAGTAGGGACAACTGGAATGTCCACAGATGGAAAACATCAAAGAAGTTAAGACGTAGCAATTCTTTTTTCAAAGCTGTCTTTTTTTTAATGTGTGTTTTATGTAAAAGAGGAGTGGGGCACTGATATAGCTGCCATCTTGACTTTTTTGACCTCCCTTCCCCAGCCTCTGCTACAGCAAGAAAGTTTGAAACAAATTATTGGTGTATTATAAATAGATGTCCTCATTGCTAATTTGTCCTTCTATTGCAGGGGTAGACAACTATGGCCCCTTTGCGATAGCTGGCTCAGGAATTCTGGGAGTTGAAGTCCATAGGTCATAAAGGGGCCATAGCTGCCACCCATGTTTTAAGGAGAGATATTACAGAGGCTTGAAAGATCATTGATTTCCTCTCACTCTACTGCTTAAATTAGAATGTGCGATGCATAGATTTGTGGGGCATATTAAACAACTACCGACTTTTCTCACATCCAGCCTCAGCACATCTAAGAAACTTCCTTTTGGTATCTACCAATTGTAGGATACGTTGTCCTTGCCTATCAAATTGTTCCTTTATGGTGTGGAGTAGAGACGAGATCACCTGATGGCCTCCTTTCCAATCTCATTTGGTTATTCCAGCTTCAACTCTTTTACGTTCATAAAAGCCCTAAAGCTGGAATAAGCAAAGGCCACTCCTTTTGTTTTTAATGGCTATTTTAATTGCTAATTACCCATAGTATTGTTTCCAGTGGCTCTCAAAAATGGTGTGTTTTTGGTAAGTACTTTTTTTAAAAAAAAACATCAATTGTTCTATCATCTTTCCTCTTTTTACTTCTTGCTAGTTTTTCATCTCTCCCTCCCTCCCTCCCTCCCTCTTTCTCTCTCTCTCTTTCTTTCTTTCTCTCTTTCTCTCTCTCTCTCCCTTTCTCTTTCTTTCACTCTCTCTCTCCCTCCCTTTCTCTCTCTCTTTCTCTCTTTTTTCTCTCCCTCCCTCCCTTTCTCTCTTTCTTTCTTTTACTCTCTTTCTCTCTCTCCCTCCCTTCCTCCTTCCCTCCCTTTCTCTCCACCTTTCTCTCTTTTTCTTTCTCTCTTTCTCTCTCTCTCCTTCCCTCCTTCCTTCTCTCTCTCTTTCTCTCTTTCTCTCTCTCTCCCTTTCTCTTTCTTTCACTCTCTCTCCCTCCCTCCCTTTCTCTCTCTCTTTCTCTCTTTTTCTTTCTCTCCCTCCCTTTCTCTCTTTCTTTCTTTTACTCTCTTTCTCTCTCTCCCTCCCTTCCTCCTTCCCTCCCTTTCTCTCCATCTTTCTCTCTTTTTCTTTCTCTCTTTCTCTCTCTCTCCTTCCCTCCTTCCTTCTCTCTCTCTTTCTCTCTTTCTCTCTCTCTCCCTTTCTCTTTCTTTCTTTTACTCTCTTTCTCTCTCCCTCCCTCCCTCTCCCTTTCTCTCTTTTTCTTTCTCTCTTTCTCTCTCTCCCTTTCTCCCTTTCTTTCTTTTACTCTCTTTCTCTCTCTCCCTTCCTCCCTCTTTTTCTCTCTCTCTTTCTCTCTCCCTTTCTCTTTCTTTCTTTTATTATCTTTCTCCTTCTCTCTCTCCTTCCCTTTTTCTCTCCCTTTCCCTCTCCCTTTCTCTTTTTCTTTCTCTCTCTCTCCCTTTCTCTTTCTTTCTTTTACTCTTTCTCTTTCTCTCTCCCTCCCTCCTTCCCTCCCTTTCTCTCCCTTTCTCTCTCTTTTTCTTTCTGTTTCTTTCTCTCTCTCCCTCCCTTTCTCCCTTTCTTTCTTTTACTCTTTCTCTCCCCCCTCCCTCCCTGTTTCTGCTCTTCTTTTGTCCAATTTTGCCCATTAAAATGTGTACTTAATGTTTATTAAATAAAACTCAAGCTATGCATTTGGCTAGCTGTACTAAATTGCTTGCTTGCTCTGCTCTGCATGCCAAGTTCACTGGAACGAGCCGAGTACAAGGTAAACTGGAAATTACCTGCAGGCGTTTTCCAACCGGCCCGACTGGAAGAGCATTGCTGGAAATATGGAGAGCTCTGTCAGAGTGAGATAAGAACAGTAGCAGCAAAAATGCATCTTGGCTTTTTATGGAGATAGATGTATTAATGCTGCTAAAGAAACTTAACAATGGAAATGGCGAATGTTTAATATTAGCCGATTTGTGTAACTGATGGTCCTGCCTGGCTGGACCAGGGTGTGGAAGAGGCTTATGACTTGATCTTCAGTAAACAAGCACAGGATTGCTCTGTGAAATTTCTTGTACTAAAATTAAGGTAATCTGATGTTGCCTCTTACTGAAAATCAGGGAAAAGATAATCTTTATTCAACGACCTGTTTTTTTAACCACCATATTGAAAGCAATTGCGTCTAAATGGGGATGAATGTTTATTTTCTTCTGATTATAAAGGATGGTGACAATCAGTTTGGCTAAAACACCAGGCTAGAATGGCTAGAATTTTTTTTTAAAAAAATTCTTCTGCGCATGCCCAGAAGCCGAGCTTCCGGCACTGCGCATGCGCTGCCTTCCTACCCCACAGTGAGTCCAAGCAGGGGAGGATGGCTGAGGGAGCGCGTGAGATGCTGAAAGAACAGGCGGCAGGAGCTATCTCCATTCCCCTCCCTTCAGCAGTCCGAGAAGCCACGAACGCGTGGTGATGATCCCAGGCATATTTGCATGTTCGAGGCTTCTCGAGCTGCTGAGGGGAGGGGGAACGGGTGGCAGGAGCCTAGGATCATCGAGTGGGGAGAAGCATTCAGGCCGGACGGAGCCTCCTAGAAGAAGCGCTGCCGCGGTCTTGCTGCTCCCGCTGCGGGGGGCTGCGTTGTGGGTGGGCAATGCCCCCCCGCTTCTCCAGCTGCTGCCAAGCTCCCGAGGCCCACACCCACCCGGTCACATGGCTGGCAAGCCACACCCACAAAATAAGCCACGCCCACAGAGTGGTATTAAAAAAATTAGGAACCCGCCCCTGAGTCCCGCCTTAAATGTGAAACCAGCTGGATGACCTTGGGTCAGTCTGTCTGTCTCAGCCCTATGTGTCAGTACTATGTTTAAAACTGATTGGGTTACTAATGTATAAATAAACCACTAATCTATGTTTGTGTTTAAAAAAAGTGGTATTGCTTTAAATTGTAAGCATTGTAGGCTTGCTGATAATTATAAAAGAGAACAGGTTAGCTTGAGCAATTTGTGCGTCCGTGTGCTGTGTGCTTAGTGACTGAGAGATTGCTTCTACTCACTCCTGTTCCTGTTATTGAAGACTTAAGACGCTACCGGAAAGAAGTTCAAGGTTTTTGATGAATTGTTTGAAAGAATTTTATCTACAAGAAGATTAATAGCTAAGTGCTAAGAGTTTGACTTTGTGTCTGTATATTAAATAGCTACAATATTTGTTTGCTATTGCAAAGAAGATAAGTTAAAGAAAGATTCTTCGTGGACTGTTTGTTTTGAAGTTTTACAAGTTTATTTAAGTAAATTATATTTAACACTTTGAAGACTTCTGTTTATTGACTCTATAGTATCAAACAGCAACGCCACATTCCGTTGCGTATATTCATTTCATAAATACATAACCTCAACACTATGGAAATAGCAATGGCAAATGATTTTGGAGAACCCTTGCCAAGAAAACTGAAGGGGCTGAGGGGAAAAAATTCCTTTCTTAAAGAAATCCAGTTATCAATGAAAGGAGATACATGAAATGGGTGACAATAAAATTAATCACGCTGTTTTCTGATCATAGCAAAACATTCCGCCTGGATTTCATACTGTATTCTCTTAAAGCAGACTTAAAAATAAATAAATTCTGGAGGACTTATTTTCTATTTTGTAAACATATTTTGGCCTTCAGTGATTGATAGGTGACCCAGTGATTTCACTGGAAGGAAAGTGCACTAAATTTCACTAGAGAAAGTGCAGAAGAGAGCAACCAGGATGATAAAGGGTCTGGAAAATAAAACATTCAAAGAGCGGTTGCAGGAACTGAGCTTGGCCAGTCTGGCGAAGAGAAGGACCAGGGGTGACATGATAGCAGTGTTCCAATACTTGAGGGGATGCCACAGAGAGGAGGGGGTCAGGCTGTTCTCTATGGCACCAGAAAGCCAGACAAGGAATAACGGATGGAAGCTGACCAAGGAGAGATTCAACCTGGAAGTGAGGAGAAACTTTCTGACGGTGAGAGCGATCAACCAGTGGAACAGCTTGCCAGCGGAGGTCGTGAGAGCCCCAACACTTGCGACCTTCAAGGAGAGACCGGACTGCCATCTGTCTCAAATGGTGTAGGAACTCCTGCTTGAGCAGGGGGTTGGACTAGATGACCTACAAGGTCCCTTCCAACTCTAATAATAAATCTAAATCTAAACTAGTCCTTTACTCCATCTTTAGGAGGTATAACAAACTCAAGAACTTCAACCAAAATCTGCTTGATCTAGCTTCAAATCTTCAACCAGAAGCTCACTGAAATATTTTGAATTAGTCACTATTCCTCAGGTCAACTTACCTCATAGAGTTGCTGTTGTGAGGAAAATATTTAAAAAGGCTGCCTAATCTTTTGGTCTTGGAAGACAGGCTGGGCCTTGATAGCAATAGCACTTAGACTTATATACCACTTCGCAGGGCTTTACAGCCCTCTCTAAGCAGTTTACAGAGACAGCATATTGCTCCCAACAATCTGGGTCCTCATTTTACCGACCTCGGAAGGATGGAAGGCTGAGTCAACCTTGAGCCGGTGAGAATCGAACGGCCGACAGCTGCAGTCGGCAGAAATAGCCTGCAGTACTGCATTCTAACCACTGCGCCACCACGGCTCTCAAGTGAATGAATGGATGAATAGTGGAGTCCTTGGTGGTCTCTGAGCTATGTAACATCAGTGTAGCACTGATGATGTTACGTGGTTGGGTAATGAAACGTCTGCATGAAAATAACACAGCTCAGAGATCACCAAGGAATCTACAATCCAAACCTGAGCTAGATAGAATCTCTTCTAATGAATGAATGAATGAGCAATGGCACCTCGCATGAAAGGATAAGAGGTGGAATATTAGAATAATACAGGCTTTAGCCATTTAGCCAATAAAAATCGCAATCAATCACGATGCCATCAACATAGGTTCAGCTCTCAAAAAGGCAGGCGATTCCACTATGTTCATTGCATTAGATTACCCAGATATTTTTCTGGAGCCTCAGTGATACGATGGAGGTGATCAGTACATTATCTTGGTCTTGTTATTGGCCGAGCCATTCATTTTCTCACCGGATCATATGTGCAGAAATAGTCAGATGGAGAGCAAGGGTGGGTTGTGTTGAGTTGTGGGAATAACGACAGGAGACAGACTTCAAAAGGAACTTATTTATTTATTTATTTATTTATTTATTTATTTATTTATTTATTTATTTATTTATTTATTTATTTATTTATTTTGTGAGATTTATATACCGCCTCACAGTGCAAGCACTCTCTAAGCGGTTTACACCAGTAAGCAATGTATATTATTTATATTGCCCCCAACAATCTGGGTCCTCATTTTACCTACCTCGGAAGAATGGAAGGCTGAGTCAACCTTGAGCCGGTGAGATTTGAACCGCTGACCTGTGGATCACAGTCAGCTAAAGTGACCTGCAGTACTGCCTCTAACCGCTGTGCCACCTCGGCTCCTTATACTTGGCAACTTCTCTGTACAACCAGCAACTTGCAGTCTGACAGCTAGCCGTTTTATCGGGAGCTGTCAGATGCTTCAGCCAATAGCGGTTGAGCATTCTCCCGCTCAAACGCTGGACCTGAGTGAAACCATGTAAGCAGTTTCATACATAACAGATTGGATTGTATGTGTTGAAAAATAGCAGCCATTTGCTGGCTTGTGACTTGAATTTTAAATCACAACCGTAAAATGGGTACTTACTCCTGTCTGTCTATCCCCCATTCATACTCCCCAATAAGGGAGTTAGGCTAAACACCTAAGTCCCACAGCATTGTCTTATGCCTTGAGATATTTACCCATGTAGTAAGCTGTATTGCTATTATCCTTCTCATCGTCCTCGTCTTCTTATCTTTCCTACCACCTTCTCCAATTGCTATATTATGATTTATCAATTGCTGTTTGTTTCTTATGATTCTTGATTTGTATCTTATGATTTATGATCTATGACGTATCACTTTGTTGCTTGTATGTACATTGAGAACTTATGTACTGGAGACAAATTCCTTGTGTGTCCAATCACACTTGGCCATTAAGGAATTCTATTCTGTTCTGTTCTGTTCTACTCAGTTCTGTTCCATTCTGTTTCATTTCATTCTGTTCCATTTCTATATTCTGTTCTGTTCCATTCCGTTCCTTCCTCTATTCTATTCTATTCTATTCTATTCTATTCTATTCTATTCTGTTCTGTTCTGTTCTGTTCTGTTCTATTCTATTCTATTCTATTCTATTCTATTCTATTCTATTCTGTTCTGTTCTATTCTATTCTATTCTATTCTATTCTATTCTATTCTATTCTATTCTATTCTATTCTATTCTATTCTTCATTCCTGTTTTCTATTCCATTCCATTCCATATTTTCCATTCCATTCCATATTTCTATTCTATTCTATTCTATTCTATTCTATTCTATTCTATTCTATTCTATTCTATTCTATTCTATTCTATTCTATTCTATTCTATTCTATTCCATTCCATTCCATTCCATTCCATATTTTCTATTCTATTCTATTCTATTCTATTCTATTCTATTCTATTCTATTCTATTCTTCATTCCTCTTTTCTATTCCATTCCATTCCATATTTTCCATTCCATTCCATATTTTCTATTCTGTTCTATTCTATTCTATTCTATTCTATTCTATTCTATTCTATTCTATTCTATTCTATTCTATTCTATTCCATTCCATTCCATATTTTCTATTCTATTCTATTCTATTCTATTCTATTCTATTCCATTCCATTCCATTCCATTCCATTCTATTCTATTCTATTCTTCATTCCTCCATTCTGTTCTGTTCTGTTCTGTTCTGTTCTGTTCTGTTCTGTTCTGTTCTGCTCTGTTCTGTTCTATTCCATTCCATTCCATTCCATTCCATTCCATTCTATTCTTCATTCCTCCATTCTATTCTATTCTGTTCTGTTCTGTTCTATTCTATTCTATTCTATTCTGTTCTGTTCTGTTCTGTTCTGTTCTGTTCTGTTCTGTTCTGTTCTGTTCTGTTCTGTTCCGTTCCGTTCCGTTCCATTCCATTCCATTCTATTCTTCATTCCTCCATTCTATTCTATTCTGTTCTGTTCTGTTCTGTTCTATTCTATTCTGTTCTGTTCTGTTCTGTTCTGTTCTGTTCTGTTCTGTTCTGTTCTGTTCTGTTCTGTTCTGTTTTATTCTATTCCATCCCATCCCATCCCATCCCATCCCATCCCATCCCATCCCATTTTCTTTGTTGGGTTCCCATGTAATGAATTTTCAGCAAGTCAACGTCTCAGTTTTGCAAGCCTTGTCCTCAGGTGGGAACGGAACCTCTATCCAAATTTAACACGGGTTCCTAGGAGCCATACAGCAAGCTGGGGTTCCTATGGAGAGATTACTTTTTAATAAAGCAAAACATTTATACTTGTTGCTAGTAAACCATCTGCATGATTTATTGCCTGACAAATAGTTTGAGGCACCCCCCCTCCTCGACCCGTGAGCTGCCTCAACCTCTGCCTCTCTGTCGCTCCGTTACCTCTGCTTTTTTGCTAGTTGGGTCATTTATTTCTGAATGAAAGAGAAGACAGATGTTTCCGATTATACTCTCTGTAAGAGGATGAGACCGGGGAGAAGGGAAGAAGAAACTTGGCATGGCTTGCCACCTGAAGCTGTTACCAGATGTTCTCCTGCTCAAACCCATGTTCTCACTCGCAGTCCTCAATCATGCTAGAATAGATTATGTATTTTTCCAGTCAAACCCCCAAATACAAAGTACTTCAGTAATTTTGTGAAGCTGGAACTGGGGATTGCAACTTGAGAGAAAAACACATTTTCTGATGAATTACGATCAAGAGGATTGTTTTCACGACTCTCTACCATTATTATGGGGTGAAATAGGTTTGGCGCAAAGTCAACCGTAGCCATCTGGAAATCCCACTTTGTACCCCAAAGTAGGGTGAACGTTTGGTTGAAAAATTACAGAGGTGACTCAGAAGGATGGAGCGATGAAGGGCCGAGGGGAGACGTGACCAAGCCAATTCTGATCTCCTAGCACAGGTACCACAGTTGCTAGCAAATGCTATAATTAATAGTAGCGCTATTAATTATGAAAATAAGATCTGCTGGTGGTATAGAAGCCACGTTGGTTTAGGAATTCATAGCCTCTGAGGTAGTGGTGGGTTCCTACCGGTGCGGTCTGGTGTGTAGCT
The DNA here is from genome assembly GCA_023053685.1 of Diadophis punctatus similis. Taxonomy (NCBI): domain Eukaryota; kingdom Metazoa; phylum Chordata; class Lepidosauria; order Squamata; family Dipsadidae; genus Diadophis; species Diadophis punctatus. Next base: position 8,249,168 of record JALIGW010000006.1, read on the forward strand.
CCGGTAGGCAGCGGCCGATTGCGCAATTTGCGCACAACTGCTCCAGTGCCGTCTTCGCCGGTCCGTCACGCGCGTTGCCATCTTTTTAAAGAATTTTAGGGCTTTTTTGCTTCTGTCATGCGCGGAAGCAAAATCTCGCTGAAATCTCGCGAGGGGACGTGCGCATGAGATTTTGGCGAGATTTTGCTTCCGCACATGCACAGAAGCAAAATCTCACTGAAATCTCGCGAGGGGACTTGCGTGTGAGATTTTGCTTCCACGCATGCGCAGAAGCAAAATCTCGCCAAAATCGCGCGCGCACTCACGTCCCCTTGTGAAATTTCAACGAGATTTTGCTTCTGCGCATGCGCAGAAGCAAAATCAATGCGAGGGGGCGTGTGCACATAGCGAGTGCATGGACGCACAAAACGTGGAGATGCGCGCACAGCACACCGGTATCGGTAAGTTAGCAACCCGCCCCTGCTCTGAGGCAACCATGGACCTGTGTCAGTCCTTCAAGGTAGTTCAGACCAGAAAACCAAATTTATGGCTCCTAATACTAATTTTTATTACAGGTAGTCCTTGACTTACAACAGTTCATTTAGTGACCATTCAAAGTACTTTATGTTGTGATATAATAATAATAATTAAATGAGATTAAATATTGAGTAATATTTAATTCAATATTATACTATTATACTATTATATAATATAGAGAATTGTTAGATAAATTATAATAAAAGTAAGGATTTAGTAAATAAGATAACTTACATCGACAAATATATGGAAGAAATGGATACTGAAATGAATTAGAAATGTAAATATTTACAATATACATATACAAAATTTTGTACTGATCTTTAGCTATAAGTAAGATAAGAGGTGGGATTCCTAAGATTATATGTTTATATGTTATGTCATGTCAAGTTTTTGTGAATATAAAAAAAAATTAAAAAAATGCAAAGTTACAATGGCACTGAAAAAAGTGACTTATGACTATTTTTCACAGTTACAACCTTTGGAGCGTCCTCGTGGTCATGTGATCAAAATTCAGATGCTTAGCAATTGGTTCATACTTATGACCGTTGCTGTCTCCTAAGGTCATGTGATCACCTTTTGCAACCTCTGGACAAGCAGTGTTCCCCCCCCCCCCAGTCAGACCAGTCTATCAGGGCAACCTGGTCTACCTAATTATGGGACGGAGCATACTGCTTCCACTTAGATCTATACAGAGTCTCCCTTTATTTTTTTGTCAGTAAGCATAAATTCAACACAAAAATACTTTGGACAAGCAAACTCAATGGGGAAGTCAGATTCACTTAACAACCGGGTTACTAACTTATCAACTGCAGGGATTCACTTAACAACCGTGGCAAGAAAGGTCTTAATATGGAGGAACATTCGTTTAAGAAATGTCTCATTTAACAACAGAAATTCGGGGCTCAATTGTGGTCATAAGTCAAGGACTACCGTATTGATTTAGGGCAGTGATGGCTAACCTTTTTCTCGCTGTGTGCCGAAAGCGTGTATGTGCGCGTGTGCATGTGTGTGCTGGCACCCATAATGCAATGCGTGCATGACCCACCCCACCCGCCCCACCCCCGTGCATGTGTGTGCGACCTCCCCGTGCTCCCTCCACCCCAGCGGTGAAATGCTCCCGGTTCGCTTTTGCCTCTCAGTCGTTGGAGAGCTGATCGCGAAGGCAGTGCGGCGCTCCGCCCACCCGCCGGGACACTGCCATTTGAGTTCTTTTACCCTCAAAGCGTTCTATGCATGTGCAGAGGGTACAAGAACTCAAATGGCAGTGTCCCGGCAGGTGGGCGGAACGTCGCGCTGCCTTTGCGATCGGCTCTCCAACGACCGACAGGCAAAAGCGAACCAGGAGCATTTCACCTCTGTTCCACCCCCTGCGCATGCGCGGCCAACCCCCCGCCCAGTTTTGGGCCTAGCAGGCTTCCCAGCAGCCTCCTGGGACCAAAGTGGGCTGCGAGGGGGGGATGCACCACCCCCGCACTCCCCCCGCCCCATGCATGTACATGTGCACGTGACCCCTGTACATGCGCACGCATCTCCTGCATGCGCCCCGCCCTCCGCACATGCACAGCAGATACACGGAAATCAGCTGGCCGGCATGAGGTGCGAGCGCATGCGCGGTGGAGCTGAGCTGGGTGAGGGCTCTGCATACCATAGGTTCGCCATCACGGATCTAGGGCCTTCTCTCTTCTTCCTACATGAATGTTCTTCGCACAGAGCTATTGACCTGGTTTATACAACCTGCTGACACAAAATGTACTTTGTTTTGTTGTGTCTTAACATACATATCATGTCAACCTACCATTGTGGTTTTAAAACTGTGATTTATGACTTAGCCTGTTGTGCAAACCCAGCCAGTTGCATTTATTCAGTGAATCATGGTTGAAGAAAGCCTGGTTGTATTCTGTGAAGCTAGCCCTTATCTGTGCTTTCCCAGCAAAAAAATCACTGCACTCCACTTTTCTAAAAGTTAGCCAAACATTTCTCTTAGGTCAACAGCTTCTCCGCTGCAGGGGGCTTGTATTATATTAAGGGTATTTGAATTTATTTTTTCTGTTCATGTATACCAGAGTATGTCCAAATTCTATTCTGTAATTGGGCCTATTTTATAAATGTGATCCGGTTTTCGTTTTTTTTAAAACATGATTTTATTTTGCACCATGCTATCCCGTGCGCCAAGGGGATTTCAACAGAATAGTAGTCTCAAGTTCAGATCCTGAGACTAAGATTGATTTTTAAAAATGTCCTGGCAACCAAGGGAAAGATTTGGCCTTACATAGTGAGAAATGTAGCAAGTATAGTTGATTTAACCGCTTTGACACTTTGAGTATCCAAGATCTGTTTTTTTCCCCAACAGCCCAGGATGGAGATGTACAGATCTTCCAAAAAAAAAAAAAGGTTATTTGTCTTCCATTTTGACAGGACAAGTTTCAATCTAGCTAATGTACTCTTGCATAATCCCTAACTATTTTTTTTAATGTTACAGTAAACAGTGGTAGATAGGGGACTGCAATTAGAAGCAGAAGATGGCTAAAAGATACTTTCCAGTTGTTCTAAATTCCTAAACAAGCGTCTTTGCAGAAACAACATTTCCTTTCTTCTATGATCGTTTCAGGAAGCATGGAGAAGACAAGAGGATATCTGGGAAAAAGATGCAGGACTGCTGGAGCAAACCTGACTATTGGAATGACAGAACCTCAACGCAAGATTATTCCAATATTTGAGGGTCTGCCACAAAGAAGAGGGGGGGCAGGGTCAACTTATTTTCCAAAGCACCAGAAGGCAGGACAAGAAACAAGGTTTGGAAACTCATCAAGGAGAGAAGCAACCTGGAATTAAGGAGAAACTTCCCAACAGTGAGAACAATTAACCAGTGGAACAGTTTGCTTCCAGAAGTTGTGGGTGCCTCATCACTGGAGGTTTTAAGAAGAGACTGGACAGCCACTTATCTGAAATGGTATAGGACCGTGATGGCGAATCTATGGCACACGTGCCACAGGTGGCACGCAGAGCCCTCTCTGCAGGCACGCGAGCCTTTGACCAGCTCAGCTGCACTGCGCATGTGTGCATGCCTCCCGCCGGCCAGCTGGTTTTTGGGTCAGACACGTGCATGCTTTCTCCTCACTTTCTGTGGCCCATGCCTTCTCATATCTGTGGAGATTCTACCCCAGCGCTGTTTGGGCACGCAAGGCTTTTCCCCCCTCCCAGCTCCGTTTGGGGAAAGGAGGCTTTTCCCCCCTCCCACCGCTGTTTGGGGATGGGAGGCCAAAACAGGGGGGGGGTTCGTGCGCGCATGCATGGGGGTCACGCACACATGTGCAGGGGCGGGACATGCAGGAGGGGCATTGCATTATGGGTGTGGGCACTCACGCATGTGCGACAGGGGGAAAAAGGTTCACCATCACTGGTATAGGGTCTCCTGCTTGAGCAGGGGGCTCGACTAGAAGTCCTCCAAGGTCCCTTCCAGTTCTATTCTGATTGAAGAGGATTCCTGTCATTTCTCCAGGCTTCACAGGGACAAGGATTTGGCCTAGCATGGGATTCTTTTGGGGTAAAATAAAAGCACCAAATCTGCTCTCCAGAGGAATTGGTGATGGCATTCTTCCACAGTCCTAATAGAGCCTTGACCTATGAAGATCTTTTGAGCTTCCAGACAGCTTCTTCCCACCATTGGTCAATACTTGCTACGCAGCTGCTTCATTAAGTAAGATAGATAAAGAAAGTGGTCCTTTGTGGATAATTTTACCAACGTGTTTCATATAACGCAGATAGTCATCTATTACAGCTGCAAGACAGAGTAATGAAACAGAGTTCAAGTTTGGGTGGATTATCTGGTGGTTGGCCAAGAGGCCCAAAGACAAGTGGGTGGATAAAATAATATTTTCTCTAACGGTAACCCTTTAGTTTGCCTAATTCCCCTAAGTTGAAATGAAAATGCAAGCTCTTCCAATTGCCAAGAGTTTCTCAATGTTTATTCCAGTCGTGTTTCCTGCCAGGCATCAACGCTGCAGTTCCTACAACGTAGAATAAAATTCCATTCTACTTTTTCACACTGTCTTGTAACGGAGGTGAAGAAGCCCTACAAATTTCAGGGAGATCACATATGAGATATTGCTCAACAAGACAGGAAGAAAGAAAGAAAGAAAGAAAGAAAGAAAGAAAGAAAGAAAGAAAGAAAGAAGGAAGGAAGGAAGGAAGGAAGGAAGGAAGGAAGGAAGGAAGGAAGGAAGGAAGAAAGAAGGAAGGAAGGAAGGAAGGAAGGAAGGAAGGAAGGAAGGAAGGAAGGAAGGAAGGAAGGAAGAAGAAAGAAGAAAGAAGAAAGAAAGAAAAAGAAAGAAAGAAAGAAAAAGAAAGAGAAGGAAGGAAGGAAGGAAGAAGAAAGAAAAGAAAGAAAGAAAGAAAGAAAAGAAAAGAAAAGAAAAGAAAAGAAAAGAAAAGAAAAGAAAAGAAAAGAAAAGAAAAGAAAAGAAAGGTTTAGCATTGATAGCTGTTTTTCAGTACATGAGGGGCTGTCACAAAAAATTGGGAGTCGACTATTCTCCAAAATAATTGAGTCTAGGACAAGATGTAATGGGTGGAAGCTCGTTAAAGAGAGATCCAACCTACAACTAAGGAAAAATTTCCTGACAATGAGAACAATCAATCAATGGAATAGGTTGCCTTCCAGAATTGTAGGTGCTCGATCACTGGAGGCTTGGACCAGGATGGTGCAAGGTCTCCTGCCTAGAGTTAGGGGTTGGACTAGAAGGAACTCCAAGGTCCCTTCTAGCCCAATGGTTCTATGATTTTTAGAGCCAAACTGCAGAAGATAGTAGATCTTAGCTGCAAGACACTGGTGAACAGTAGATGGCAGCAAAGGAATGGAATTGCATTCCATTCTTTGCTGCCATCTAATGGCCATCCAAAAAGTCACAAGTAAGCTAAGTGAGTCCTTCATGTTCAGAGTCATAGAATTCCATGGTGTGCTATCTGAAAATATCTCTTCATTATGATGAAAAAATAGAGATTAAATTACTATGTTCTTTTTAGGGATACACTACAGAGGATCTATTGGCTTTCTGGTTATAATTTATCATCAACTGTATTTTTCTGTTTCTGAAACCCTATAAATTTCTCCAGTGAAATAGTTGAACCAAACAAGAGAAATTTTTCAATGAAAGACCTTAAAAATAAAATGAAATTGTATGTGAAAGATGAAAAAACTAATATATATGTGTGTGTGTGTGTCTCTGGGTTTGAGTGTGAATTTCTTGTATTATAAAGAACGTTTTTTACATTCAAGTAAAAATTGATTATCAACAAAAGTCTTATTATGTTTTATTATGTTTCTTGTTTGTCTATGAATCAAATCCTTAGAACAAATTTAAGAGCATATTATTAATCGTGTCTCCTATGTCTATTATTAGAAAGGCTGCTACATTTTATATTACAATGTATTCATCAATGGGGCATAGATTCTTTCCTTAAACATTTTGTCCCCTTAATTAAGTGTTTTTCTAGCCTTCCTTTATCTGTTGTCTATGACAGATAACAAAATGTGATCCTAAGAAAATCAGCCAAGTGAATACTAAGAAATTTATAAATTTAATTTGCAAATAGCAACTTCAGTGGAAGTATGCGGATCCAACCCCTGAGTGGGACAAAATAATCATGAATGTTTGAACGCTTAGTTGCAATTTTGCTGGAAAAAGTTATTTCCTTCAACCTTCCAGGCATGTGCTAATAATGTGGTACTCTGAGATTTTCCAGCACCTCATGTTCCATAAAGGATGCAAATTCCACCCACACAAAACATACCGTATTTTTTGGAGTATAAGACGCACCGAAGTATAAGACGCACCTTAATTTTGGGGAAGGAAAACAAGGGAAAAAGGCCTCTGCCTCCAAGCAATTTGCCAAACAGCAAACAGCACAGATGATATACACTGTTTGCTGGGTATTTCTGTGCATGTGTGCTTGACCCATAGAAATAGCAAAGAAATAGCAAATGTACATTATGCCAGAAAGTTTTCTTAAATGTAGTCACACTAACTCCTCCCAATTATTTAAATAGATCTACTCCAAGGTAACTAAACTCTAATACTAAACAGGACACTGTTACATTTCATACTATACTTGTACAGAGCTGTTAAAATTAATTAAAATTTCTGGAAGTATACATTATTCTCTATTTAAAAGAAGATACAATAGCATTGGGCCTCTTCAGAGCAAGCATTTATTTTAAAAAGCTGCTTTATTTTGTTAAGTTGTCTAGATTTACAGGGATCTCCAACCTTGGCAACTTTAAGACTTGTGGACTTCAACTCCCAGAATTCCACAGCCAGCAGAGCTAACAAAGCTGGCTGTGGAATTCTGGGAATTGAAGTCCACAAGTCTTAAAATTGCCCCTGGCTCTAGAACAATAATAAAGCAGTCTTTAAAAAACAAGTCTAATAATTTGAACATTCTAGAGACATTTATAGTTATTCACTTACCCACTTCAATCCAGTTCAGCAAAAAATAAAAATCTGCCTGTCTCTCCCAGCTATTTGCCTTTGTAGTTAGTTTCACTTTCATTTTCCCACATGGCAAACCTAATCAGCTGTAGATCGAGAAACTCCTACTGACTTGCTTGGCTTTGCAGGCTCTTCCCTCTTTCCTGCAAGCAGGTAAATTGCTGGAAGACAGAGGCCAAAGGGTGGGGGTGGCTGGGTGGATGGGGCTGCATTCGGTGTATAAGACGCACCCAAGTTTTCACCCTCTTTTTGGGGGTAAAAAGGTGCGTCTTATACTCCGAAAAATATGGTAATTAAGGTGCCATCCACAAGACGGTGCTCTGAAGTGTTCGTACAGTTAGCAAAGAAGTCTATGGTGGCTAACTGTTAAATTCTGAACAGTTTCAGAATTGTAATTGATTTGGCCCTTTTTAAAAAAATAGTCCTCACTGTCATATATTTTTATTTATAAGCATAATCATCATGACAGATTCCATGATATGCTAATGACAGTTGTTCCGGTGTTGTGTTGAAGCGTGATGCATCACTGCTTTGATTTCTCCAATTTTCTATTTCAGTCCTCCAGGAGATTAAACTAAAGGTCAAATATGGTACAGACATTCAATTTTGGGGCCAGGTCGAAAGACCTATCTGGCCAGGCACTGTAAATCAATCTTGCAGGAAATGTAAATCCATCTTCCTGAGGGGAGATCTAAGCTAAGGGGAGAAGTGCAGCCACCATTTTGACTTTTTGATCTCCACCAGGATGTTCACAGAAATCAGTTGAAACCCAGTGAGATCTTAGTGGGAAGTGCTATTATTGTTTTATGATCTGCAGCATGGAGCAAGTTGAAAATCAATGCATGCCAACTTCTAGGAATTTTCACTGGCTTATTAGCTATTTTTTTTCTGGTGCACATGGGAACCCTCAGGATAGAATCTTCCAGTCAGAATTTTCTAATCTCCATGACACAAATTTTTGATTCTTTCTAAATGGCAGATAAAGCAAAAATGTCTCCCAGAAAGGAGTTCAATTTTCAAGAGGCAAGTTTCTTTGTTTAGATTTAGATTTATTATTAGAGTTGGAAGGGACCTTATAGGTCATCTAGTCCAACCCCCTGCTCAAGCAGGAGTTCCTACACCATTTGAGACAGATGGCAGTCCGGTCTCTCCTTGAAGGTCGCATGTGTTGGAGCTCTCACAACCTCCGCTGGCAAGCTCTTCCACTGGTTGATTGCTCTCACCGTCAGAAAGTTTCTCCTCACTTCCAGGTTGAATCTCTCCTTGGTCAGCTTCCATCCGTTATTCCTTGTTTGGCTTTCTGGTGCCATAGAGAACAGCCTGACCCCCTCCTCTCTGTGGCATCCCCTCAAGTATTGGAACACTGCTATCATGTCACCCCTGGTCCTTCTCTTCGCCAGACTGGCCAAGCTCAGTTCCTGCAACCGCTCTTCGTATGTTTTATTTTCCAGACCCTTTATCATCCTGGTTCTCCCTTTCCCGGTTCAGTTTAATCCAAATATATTTTGATCTTCAATACCCATCAACTCCAACAGTACATTGTTAACGTTGTATTGCTAACTAGGGCATACAAAACATTTGCCAGACCAATTCTTGAATACAGCTTGTCCGCCTGGAATCCACACTGTATATCGGACATTAACACGATCGAGCAGGTCCAGAGGTATTTCACGAGACGGGTACTCCACTCCTCTACTCACAATAGAATCCCTCATGCCACCAGGCTTGAAATTCTGGACTTGGACAATCTGGAACTGTGCCGCCTACAGTCCGATCTAAGCATAGTACATAAAATTGTCTGCTACAATGTCCTACCTGTCAACGACTTCTTCAGCTTCAACCACAATAGCACAAAGGCAAACAATCGATACAAACTCAAGGTAAACTGCTCCAAACTTGATTGCAGAAAATACAACTTCAGCAACAGAGTGGTCAACGCCTGGAATGCTCTACCCGACTCCATTGTTACAGCCTCAAACCCTCACAGCTTCAACCTCAAACTGTCTACTGTGGATCAGAGGTGGGTTCCTGCCTGAGCTGCCCAGTACACAGCTCCGGTAGGGAGCGGCGGATTTCGCAACCGCTACGGAGCCCTCTCTGCCGGTCCACCCGGTGCGTCGCCATTTTTTTTCTGTGATTTTCGGTGATTTTCAGGCAATTTTGCTTCTGCGCATGCGCGGAAGCAAAATCGCGCCAAAATCTCACGAGGGGATGTGCGCGCGCACAAGATTTTGGCGAGATTTTGCCTCCACACATGCGTGGAAGCAAAATTGTGCCGAAATCTCACGCGCGCGTCCCCTTGCGAGATTTCGGCGTGATTTTGCTTCCGTGCATGCGCAGAAGCAAAATCGTGTGAGGGTGTACGTGCGCGTAGCGAGCGAGTGTGCCCCCGAAGCGTGGAGATGTGCGCGCATGGCTCCGGCAGCGAGGTAAGTGAGCAACCCGCCCCTGCCGTGGACCTCACTCCATTCCTAAGAGGTCCGTAAAGGAGGCGTGCATAAGCACACCAGCGTGCTTACCGTCGTAATCGTAAATCTAGATTGTCTGAACAGTGTCCGATTAGGAAAGCTAGTATAGCACGGAGGATTGATCCTATCAACACTTTACCAATTATTGGTTTGTCTGAAAGGGAGACAAAAAAGTCTGTTTCATATTTCATCAGGCAATGTATTCTGTTTATTCCTCACTTAATAACAAAGAAAATTTTTGCTTATAAAGTGGGAATTCCAGAAGTTTCCAAATCCTCAAATAACTCTTCCCGAACGCTTAAGTGTTTCCATATTTTGTTGATGTGACACAGGGAACAAATTACGTTAAAGAGGTCTACATTATGTCGCTAGAGAAATTGCTACATTTTAATTTTATTATTTATGTGTTCCAAATATTTTCCCTGCTGCCTTTTGAGACATCTGATCAAGCCAACCAGAAAAACATTCAGAAGAACGGCAAGGATTAAGATAAAATAAAATGGATGTTCCACTTACTTAAAAGCAGAGTAGATCAGCCGGTTTTTAAGAGCCTTGTAAAAACATTCTGAGGCTGTGGGATCTACAAGGCATCCGCCATCTTGCCTGGTTTGAAACACGCACACCACAACTCTGGATGGAACTTTGTTTATAGCTGCACAGATCCTTGAGGTACTGTCTGGTTCTAGATCTAGAAATCTGTGTTACTTGGGCTGCTAAACCTCCTCTTTTTTTATGATCGACCCCCCATGTACTGAAAGCAATGCTCAAATCTAGCCCAGTCTTTAGAATAGAATAGAATAGAATAGAATAGAATAGAATAGAATAGAATAGAATAGAATAGAATAGAATAGAGGAGAGGAGAGGAGAGGAGAGGAGAGGAGAGGAGAGGAGAGGAGAGAAGAGAAGAGAAGAGAAGAGAAGAGAAGAGAAGAGAAGAGAAGAGAAGAGAAGAGAAGAGATGGAAGAGACCTTGGAGGTCTTCTAGTCCAACCCGCTGTTCAGGCAGGAAACCTTATACCATTTCAGACAAATGGTCGTCCAATCTCTTCTTAAAAACTTCCAGTGTTCCAGAAGCTTCATATCCCACGATAAATCACATATACCAAATTCAACAGCAGCAACTTCTTCCAAGAAAATTCATCCTGGAAGAATTTTCAAAATTCTCTCCAAAATTCAAGGCAGAATATTTTCTGCATACCCAGAAAAATTTAGGTCCTTGCTCCACTTTCAGATCTGAAAGGCAAGACTGAGGAGAGATCATCCTGAAGAATGATGAGGTTTATGGTTTATGGACTACGTGGTCTCTCTACAAGTCGGCACCAACTTTGATGGGCCTAATCACTGGCTGAAAATTTTCTGAATTCTTTGGGTAAGTAAAAGGGGAGAATTCCAAGATCTTTTTCTGCAAAGCAGGGGGTAGGAATTGTTAACCTTCCATCCTGTGAGAAGGTTGACATGCGGGCATGGCTTTCTTTTCTGTAAAACGCTTTGCTGCCTTCTTGAGGATTTTGTAGAAGAACTTCACGAGAGCAGCCTCCATAATTTATGATTGAGTGCAACGATGTGCAAACTCAACTAAGTGGTAAGGGCAATAAACCCCAATGAAACAAGGCATGCTCGCTGAGAAACGAGATTACTGTGACGCATCTTTCCTTTCTGGATCTGCTTGTCAGGCAGTGATTTTATGTTGCCTGTTGCATGTATATGCAGGGAGATGCATCCCTATCAAATATAATGGTTTATTCCTGAGCACGTGATTAATATGTTCCTAGTACGCATGTGTACATTTCTTTCTTTCGATCTTTCCTTTTGTCTTCTGCTTCTGCACGAAGCAACACCTATGTTTATAGCCAGGATGTGATTTATTATTTTTGTAACGAAATAAATATCTTATACCTTAGCATTTGAACTGCGGTTTATTTTGATAATGTCAGAGTTTCAGGAAAAGATTCATTTCGCCTCTGATGAGAGTAATTCTTATCTTAACACTGCTAGATCAGGGGTCTCCAACCTTGGCAACTTTAAGACTTGTGGACTTGAACTCCCAGAATTCCTCAGCCAGCTTTGCTGGCTGAGGAATTCTGGGACTTAAAGTCCACAAGTCTTAAAGTTGCCAAGGATGGAGACCCCTGATGGCTTGGCATAGCTGCTTTGTGCATTTTCCCTTTTCCCAAAGTCTTGTAAGGCTCAGAAGAAGAGGGATCTGTTTGATAGTTTTGAGAAATAGATCTGTCCTTCCTCGGATGACCTGAATGGGACTAGTGTGAACCTAAGTGTGCTGCAGCTGTCAAAAAAGCCAACACAGTTCTAGGCTGCCTTAACAGAGGGATAGAATCAAGATCGCGTGAAACGTTAATACCACTTTATAATGCCTTGGTAAGGCCACACTTGGAATACTTCGTTCAGTTTTGGTTAAAGGTAAAGGTTCCTCTCGCACATATGTGCTAGTCATTCCTGACTCTAGGGGGCGGTGCTCATCTCCATTTCAAAACCGAAGAGCCAGCACTGTCCGAAGATGTCTCCGTGGTCATGTGGCTGGCATGACTAAACGGCAAAGGCTCATAGAACGCTGTTACCTTCCCACCAAAGGTGGTCCCTATTTTTCTACTTGCATTTTTTAGTTTTGGTTACCACGGTGTAAAAAATGATGTTGAGACTCTAGAAAGAGTGCAGAGAAGAGCAACAAAGATGATTAGGGGACTGGAGGCTAAAACATATAAAGAACGGTTGTTGGAATTGGGTATGTCTAGTTTAATGAAAAGAAGGACCAGGGGAGACATGAAAGCAGTCTTCCAATATTTCAGGGGCTGCCACAAAGAAGAGGGAGTCAAGTTATTCTCCAAAACAGCTGAAGGCAGGACAAGAAGCAATGGATGGAAACTACAGTAATCAAGGAGAGAAACAAACTAGAACTAAGGAGAAATTTCCTCAGTTAGAACAATGAATCAGTGGAACAACTTGCCCCCAGAAGTTGTGAATGCTCCAACATTTTTTAAGAAGACAACCATTTGTCTGAAATGGTATAGGGATTCCTGCCTGCGCAAGGGGTTGCACTAGAAGTCCTCCAAGGTCCCTTCCAATTCTTCTATTCTATTCTATTCTATTCTATTCTATTCTATTCTATTCTATTCTATTCTATTCTATTCTATTCTATTCTATTCTATTCTATTCTATTCTATTCTACTCTACTCTACTCTACTCTACTCTACTCTACTCTACTCTATTCTATTCTATTCTATTCTATTCTATTCTATTCTACTCTACTCTACTCTACTCTACTCTACTCTACTCTACTCTACTCTACTCTATTCTTTATGCTAAACCATGGTTCCATCAATCGTGTTTTGTTGAATAACATACAGCTGTAGCTAGACTTCCACAACATGCTAAGTCATAAATTACAGTTTATAAACTAGAAAAATATGTCCTTGGGACCTAGTTTACGAGTCCTTATAATCTGTTGATCCAAGCTCAGACAATATTATGATTTAATGGGGCATCTGAACCCATCCAACAGTCGTGTTGTGATAGTCCATATTTTGATGTCATTATGTCAGCTCAAATGCCATGATTGATGTACACAGGAACACAAAGGTGTAATTGTCACCACAGTGTTGGAATCATGGTTGGAAAAATCTTGCTTTGACCACAAAGCTCCCAGGGTCTCTTTTTCAGGGGTGAAATGCTACCGGTTCCGTCCAGTTCGGGCGTACCGGTAGCGGCAGCCGCTGGTGGTTCGGCGTGAGGCTCCGCCTACCCACCCGGACATCACCATTTTCTTGCTTTTAACCCTCTGCGCATGCGCAAAGCCTTCTGCACATGTGCAGAGGGTGAAAAAGTGCGTGCGACAGTGGTGCGCACTTCCGAACCGGTAGGGAAGTTAAGTAGATTTCACCGCTGGTGAAGTTGAAATTAGAGGACAATCTCATATATGCTGGTTTTGCTCTCAAGGTAGAAATGGAGTAAGAAATGGAACAAATTATGCATCTCTCACACATACACACACATATATAATAAGCTTGGCTGAAGTCTAATGACCCGGACACACTTCTTCAAAGCCAACTCCTTTGAACTTCGTAATGAGTGCATTTTTGATGGGAGGGTCTGTTGAAAAGAAAAAATTAGTGGCATTGTTTGTGTCAAAAAATGATTCATCGTTTCAGAGGAAGGAAAAGCTTATTTTGGAGTTGTTTTGTGTCCTTGTTGTCATCCAGCTAATTGGGCTAATTATATACTTCCCATGGATCTTTAGGAGTGGTGCACCTGGAATGACATTGAAGTTAAAACTATTATTTCAAGTATATTTGCCAGATTTGTTCCTGTATTTAGTATATCAGTTAATAGAATGCATACATGTATACTCCTGAGTCTATTACCACAGTTGCTAGCAAATGCTATAATTAATAGTAGTACTATTAATTATGAAAATAAGATGTGCTGCCTGGTGGTATAGGACAGTAGTGAAATCCAATTTTTTTACTACTGGTTCTATGGGTGTGGCTTGGTGGGCATGGTGTGGCTTGGTGGGTGTGGCTTGGTGGGTGTGGCAGGGGAAGCATACTGCAAAATCTCCATTCCCACCCCACTCCAGGGGGAAGAATATTGCAAAATCTCCATTCCCACCCCACTCTGGGGCCAGCCAGAGGTGATGTTTGCCGGTTCTCCGAACTACTCAAAATTTCCGCTATCGGTTCTCCAGAACCTGTCAGAACCTGCTGGATTTCACCCCGGTAGAAGCCACGTTGGTATAGGAATTCATAGCCTCTGTAGCAACCATGGATCTGTGTCAGTCCTTCAAGGTAGTTCAGACCAGAAAACCAAATTTATGGCTCCTAATACTAATGTTTATTACAGGTAGTCCTTGACTTACAACAGTTCATTTAGTGATTGTTCAAAGTTACAACAGCACTGAAAAAAGTCACTTATGACCATTTTTCAGAGTTATGACCTGTGAGTGGGGGGAGATCCCCCGGAGGTCGATGGATCGTTGCTTCCCTTTTGAAAACATACTTACTTAGAAAATAAAACCCGAGATTCAAATCTAATTAACAAAATATTTATTTCCGTAGAAAAGTAATAAAAAGATCCTTAGTAGACTACATTTTTATCGGCTAAGGCAGTGTTTTTCAACCACTGTGCCGCGGCACACTAGTGTGCCGTGACATAGTGTAAGGTGTGCCGTGAGAAAAACACCCGCCGGGTGTTTTTGCTACGGGACATCTCTGTGTCCCGAAAGTTGGTTTCGGGACACAGAGATGCCTGTATTAAGTCCCTGCAGCCCCGCGTTTACTTTAAAACGCGGGGACCGCCGGGAGGTAGCGCACGCAGGGACGTCACTGATGTCCCATGCGTGCGCCGATAGCAACAATCGCGGAGGACCAGAGCAGCGAGGAGGACGCGCGCTGTCAACTTGGTAAGTGTTGAGGCAAGTGGCGGCATCGGGGGAAGGCTCCTGCCCGCGTCTCCCGCCCGCCCGCCCGCCTCTCATTCTTTTAAATGCTAAGGCAAGAGACGGCTGGCGAGTGAGGCAAGTGGCGGCATTGGGGGAAGGCTCCTGCCCGCGTCTCCCGCCCGCCCGCCCGCCTCTCATTCTTTTAAATGCTAAGGCAAGAGACGGGCAGGCGGGCGGGAGACGTGGGCAGGAGCCTTCCCCCGATGCCGCCACTTGCCTCACTCGCCAGGCGCCTCTGCTCCGTGGTGCCTTCCGCGTGTGCAGCATCTGCAATGTTGACAAGGACGCGGGCTCCCCGGTGCAGCCAGTGACCGGGGAAACACGCCGGAACGGCAATAGCAGCTCCTTCCCTCCCATGCGTCGCAGCCTTCCCAGCAGGCTGCTGGGCAAGACCGAAAAGACCGAAATGCAGGGCGGCGTCGGCGCTCCAGGGCTCCTTCGGCCGCTTGGCCGGAGAACAGCAGGGATGCCGCCGCGGCCGTTTTTGAGGGGCCCCCCCGCTCGAAGGCCACAGAGGTTCCTTCTTCCTCCTGCAGGGAGAAAGACAGAAGGAAGGAAGGAAGGAAGGAAGGAAGGAAGGAAGGAAGGAAGGAAGGAAGGAAGGAAGGAAGGAAGGAAGGAAGGAGAAGACAGACAGAAAGAAAGAAAGAAAGAAAGAAAGGAAGGAAGGAAGGAAGGAAGGAAGGAAGGAAGGAAAGAAAGAAAGAAAGAAAGAAAGAAAGAAAGAAAGAAAGAAAGAAAGAAAGAAAGAAAGAAAGAAAGAAAGAAAGAAAGAAAGAAAGAAAGAAAGAAAGAAAGAAAGAAAGAAGAAAGAAAAGAAGTTAGGAAGGAAGGAAGGAAGACAGAAAGAAAGAAAAAGAAAGATGTTAGGAAGGAAGGAAGATGGAAGAAAGAAAGAAGGAAGGAAAGAAAGAAAGAAGAAGAAAGAAGACAGACAGAAAGAAAGAAAGAAGTTAGGAAGGAAGGAAAACAGACAGAAAAAAGAAAGAAAAAGAAAGAAAGAAAGACAGAAAGAAAGTGATGTTAGGAAGGAAGGAAGACAGAAAGAAAAAGAAAGATGGTAGGAGGGGTAGTCTTATACGGTGAGTATATCCCAAACTCTATATTTTAAAATTTACATACGGTATACTGGACCTAATGTGGGGGGACTATACTGGACCTAATGTGGGGGGACTATACTGGGCCTAATGTGGGGGGACTATACTGGGCCTAATGTGGGGGACTATACTGGACCTAATGTGGGGGAACTACAACCTAATGTTGGGGAACTACAACCTAATGTGGAGGTAACTATACTGCCAAGGAGTTCCCCGTTCTGGCAAACAAAGCTATTTTGACATTGCTCCCATTTTCCACTACATATCTGTGTGAGATGAGCTTTTCAAGCCTGACTGCTATAAAAACTAAAGACAGAGAAAGACTGAGAGCTGTTGATGAAGAGCTACGTGTGTGTCTTTCTTCGATTCCTGCCAGAATATCAGCTTTGTGTTCAGAAAAACAGGCCCAGGTTTCGCACTGAGTAAGTAAACAGAAATATGAACAATTAAAAAATAATTTCTTTTTGTTTATTTGATTCCTATTCAAGAGAATTACTTTATATATAGTCAATATAGGCACAGAGTTAAATTTTTTTAACATTTTCTAATGGTGGTGTGCCTCGTGATTTTTTTCATGAAAAAAGTGTGCCTTTGCACAAAAAAGGTTGAAAAACACTGGGCTAAGGAATAAATCACTTCTACCTTGGTAGAAATGGCGAAGAGAAAGGGAAGGAGGAAACCTCTGGAATGCAGACATGCGTAGTAGAATATATCATACGTCTGCTTGACCATAAATACAAGAAACAGTAGAAAAACATAGAGATGCACAAACTGACAATATTCACATCGTGACATGACCTTTCCGGAATTCCCATAATCATGTGATCAAAATGCAGAGAAAGAGATACTGTATAAGATATTGTCTTGTGCGGAAATGGACAGATTTCACAATGGAATTAAAAGATAAAAAGGAATCAGAATACTTTGAAATCTGGGATAAATTATATTATTGGTGGGGATCAAAGAGGAACGTTGGGATTAGGGCTTAGCGATAAGTTGAAGATGTATATATATTTTACACCAGTAAATAAGGAAAATGGATTTAGTATTATACATAAAACAGAGATATATTTATGTAGTGATAAAGAATTATATTTAGGAAGAGAAATAACTCAAGGAAAATATGTAAACTAGAACGTTACGTCATGTCCATGTGCTGTTTTCTTTGTCTTTTCTGTATGTTTGTTTTTAATTGTACTATAAATAAAAAACTTTTGTACTATAAATAAAAAACTTTTTTAAAAAGGCAGAAGCTGGGCAACTGAGGGGATTTCCCCTCCCCTCAGCAGCTCAAGAAGCCTCAAATGTGCAAAAATGCCTAGGATCATCACCACACATTCGTGGCTTCTCGGACTGCTGAAGGGAGGGGAATGGAGATAGCTCCTGCCGCCCGTTCTTTCAGCATCTCATGCGCTCCCTCAGCCATCCTCCCCTGCTTGGACTCACTGTGGGGTAAGAAGGCAGCGCATGCGCAGTGCCGGAAGCTCGGCTTCTGGGCATGCGTAGAAGAAAATGTTTTAAAAAAAATTAAATTTTTTTTTTTAATTGGTGGCGCCCAGGCACCGGCAACCGACCGCACCGGTACTGTGACATCACCAGCGGGCTGCTACTGGTGCTATAGAATGGACCGCACCGGTAGGAACCCACCACTGGTTCATTACCTTGCTCTCATCTGGTTGACTATGTCTGAGTTTTGTTTTGTTTTGTTTGCTTTGTTTTTTTATATTGCTTTTGTGTTTTGTTCACCACCAAAGTTGTTTGGAACTCAATGGCATCCAATAAAATACATGAATAAATAATCACTGTATTCCCCACCCCCCAAATGGTATTTAAATGCATCTTTAAAGGATCCACTTTTATAAAAGAGAAAAACAACATACTTTCATTCCCAGACAATCTAATGGATGCTTGGAATGTTTTTAAGAGACATTCACAGCTGCATTATTGTGTAAGCTTCATGGAAATTAAGCAATAAAGTTTTGAAAATGAGGCTGAAGAACTTTGAGTGTATGTAAAGGAAAAAAAATACTATTGTTATATCAAGATTTGGTCTGCTAACTTGCAACTTAAGTCCTGTTATGCATCTGATATATAATGTTAATCAAGACACATAAAATGGAAATTATTGGTATATACTGTATTATAAATTATTGGCCTTTCAACAGGCACAGCAGTTTAGTCTCATTTCTATTATTAAGGACCAATTTTTTAAATTTAACTTCAGCTTTGTCTTTTTAGATAACTTTACTGTACTCTCTTACACCTAGCAAAAGAGTAGAAATTGCTAATGAGTATCCGAGTGGCAAATCTTTCTTTCTTTCTTTCTTTCTTTCTTTCTTTCTTTCTTTCTTTCTTTCTTTCTTTCTTTCTTTCTTTCTTTCTTTCTTTCTTTCTTTCTTCCTTCCTTCCTTCCTTCCTTCCTTCCTTTCTTCCTGTCTTGTTGAGCAATATCTCATATGTGATCTCCCTGAAATTTGTAGGACTTCTTCACCTCCAAGTATTCAATTATTTTGGAGAATAGTCGATTCCCAATTTTTTGTGACAGCCCCTCATGTACTGAAAAACAGCTATCAATGCTAAACCTTCCTTCCTTCCTTCCTTCCTTCCTTCCTTCCTTCCTTCCTTCCTTTTTCTTTGTTTTTCTTTCTCTCTCTTTCTCTCTCTCTCCCTCCCTCCCTCCCTCCCTCCCTCCCTCCCTCCCTCCTTCTCTTATTTTGTTACAGATTTGCAGACTTTTTTGAATAAGGCTGCTATTGTGAAAGCTTTCCGTCTCAATTCTTAGTTAAATGCTAAGTATTGGATTGTTAATTAGTACATCAGATTTACATTTCAAAACTTGGAATTAGTAATAAAGGTTTTGTAGGACATAGACAAAGCCTTCATTACAAGGGAGCATTGGAATCTTAGCTTAATATGGACTTCCTTTTCTATTAATTGTATTACAAATGCACTATAAATGGAATTATATTTAAATTTTTTAATTAGTTTTTTTATTTTTTTAAAGATAACAACACCAACAAATACACATATAAAACAAATATAAAACAAAACAGTGGGGGGATCAATTTCCCCTTTTACAACAAGTCTACATTGTGTGTATCGACATTTTAAATTTTCCCATTTAATTTAATTTAATTTAATTTAATTTAATTTAATTTAATTTAATTTAATTTAATTTAATTTAATTTAATTTAATTTAATTTAATTTAATTTAATTTAATTAAAAGTTCTTATAGGCTGCCCAATCCCGTAGGACTCAGGGAGGCGTACAACAAAGATAAGAATGATACAATAAAATAATTTTAAAAACATTACATTACATTTAAAAACCATTCATACATGGGGGAATCCTCTCTTCACCCCGCCTGCCGGAAGAGCCATGTTTTCACGGCTTTATGGAAGGCCAGTAGGGTGGGGATAGTTCGGATCTCTGGTGGGAGTTTGTTCCAGAGGGACGGGGCTCCCACAGAGAAGGCCCTCCCCCGCGGTCCCACCAACCGACATTGTTTGGCCGATGAGACCCGGAGGAGGCCCACTCTGTGGGACCTCACTGGTCATAGGGAGGTATGTGGAAGGATGCGGTTCCAAAGGTAACCTGGCCCTGAGCCATGTAGGGCTTTAAAGGTCAAAACCAACACCTTAAATTGCGACCGGAGACTAATGGGCAACCAATGCAGCTGGCGGAGAATGGGTGTTACGTGGGTGTATCTCGGTACACCCACAACAGCTCGCGCAGCTGCATTCATAATATTTAAATATTTACATATTGCATATTGCATTTTACTTTTTACTTCCCTTGTTCTTAACATATTTATATATCATATTCCTTATTTCTTATACTTTCTATAGTACTTTACATTAAATATTTATTCTAATAACTAAAGTTGTCAACGGTCTCGTTTCCTCACTTTTAGCTCAGCCCTAATATACGACATTTTACTTCTTCTTTCTATCCTCTAACCCAGCGGTTCTCAACCTGGGGGTCGTGACACCTTTGGGGGTCGAACAACCCTTTCACAGGGGTCAGGGGACTTCGCCCGGATGCCGCCATTTGGGTTCTTTTACCCTCTGCGCATGCGCAGAATGCTTTGCGCATGCGCAGAGGGTAAAAGAACCAAAATGGCGGCGGCGGGGCGGGGGTCATGGTGGTGGGCGCGGTGGCAGGGTGGGTTGCGGTGGGAGCGCAGGGGCGGGTCGCAGCTCGCAGCATTAGGAAGGTTGAGAACTGCTGCTCTTACCATTTGTATAGTTTATTCCATATTAAATAGTATTCCGTCTCTTCCTTTTCCTTTATTTCCTTTGTCAATTTGTCCATCTCTGCACATTCCAGAATTTTTCTTATTATTTCTTCATCTTTTACCCTCATTTTTCCAATATTGTGCATAGATTATTCTCGCCGCCGTTATGATATGTATAATTAAATATTGTATTTTCTTCTTGTAGTTTTTTTCCCCAATATACCCAATAAAAATAGTTCTGGTTTCCAAGCTATATCCTCTCCCGTTATCTCTTCTAACCATAATTTAATTTTGTTCGAAATATTTTTTTGCTATCGTGCAGGTCCACCATACGTGATAATATGTTCCAAATCCTTTTTTTCACTTCCAACATGATGGGGATATATTTGGGAACATCTTGGCTAGTCTTGCAGCGGGTAAGTGCCACCTGTAAAACATCTTTAAAGCCCTACATGGCTTAGGACCAGGTTATCTTCAGGACCGCATTCTACCTCATACTTCCCTTCGACCGGTCAGGTCCCACAGAGTGGGTCTCCTCCAGGTCCCGTCAACCAAACAATGTCGGCTGGCGGGTCCTAGGGAGAGGACCTTCTCTGTGGGGGTCCCTGCTCTCTGGAACCATTTTCCCCCAGAGATCCGAATCATCCCCACCCTGCTGGCCTTCCGAAAAGCCATCAAGACATGGCTCTTCCTGCAGGCGGGGTTTTGAGACAACTTCATCTTGGTCTCCCCTATGTATGTAAGATTTTGTGTGTTTTTTTAAAATGTATTTTAAACTGTTTTAAACTGTATTGTTTAGTGGTTCTTCAAATGTTGTACGCCGCCCTGAGTCCCCAGGGAGTAGGGCGGCATATAAGAATCCTAAATAAATAAATAAATAAATCTTGTACTGGTTTTCCTTGTATGGCGCAGACATTGTCAGTTTCAAATTTATTTCCCAATTTTTTCCCCAATTTTCCCAATCAATATTGTGTCCGAAATTTTTTGCCCACCGCATCATTGTTTCCTTGACCACCTCCTCTTCCATTTTATATCTTAATAAAAATTTGCAAATTTTACTAATCAATTTTTCATCCGTGCCAAATAAGATCTTGTCTAATTCCTGTGGTTCCTTTTGGAATTCATATATTTTTATATCATTCTTGTACTTGGCATGCACTTTTGTGTATGTCCACCAATCCATATTTATCCCCGGAATTATATTTAATTATATTTAATTTGATGGTAGAAACATTTGTTTCTCTTGCGAGGCAACTGTAGGATGTTCTGAGCTTCAAAGGAATTGAACCTGAAGACAAGTGCTACTGTATGCTGATGGTATATTATTTATTATTAAGAATTTAAAAAACTTTCTCCTTCAGAAATTATTTATAACTGCTAAAATAGTAATAATGAATAATAATAATAACCTCAATCGGAGTAAGTTTCAAGAACTTTCTTTAAGCTTTATGGAAATTATTGTTTCTCTTGATGTTTTAATTTTCTAAAAATATCTTGGAATAAAATTCCTAAGCAAAATGTCTAGGTGCAAATATTTCACTGTTTACCTAAGATTAATCTTGATCTAAATCAATGGTTTAAAAATCCCAACGAATTAATGGGAAAAGAGAAGGGTTATACAAATGAATATTACATGATTCTTATACGCACTTAGAGAAATTCTAGCAGTAATACTTTTAAGGTGTTTCAAGCATATTGATAAGACATTTTATAGGAAAAATCTAACTTACAGTTATAAGATCATAGGAATTTTAATATTCATGACTTTTAGCTTTACCAGTGGACATCTGTTTTGACTTATACTTCTCTGTGGAATTCAAGGGATCAAGTAAAAATTATAATGGGGCAATTAAACCTCTTGTTTGGCTCCATTTCAGCCATAATTCTGTAGCTTTTTTTTTAAAACTCATCTTTAAAAGCTTTGAAGCACATTTGAAAGGTGTTGGACTGGAACTCCAGTTTTGATTCTTATTCATCTGACAAGTTGCACTTTGGGATAATCCCAGTTTGAAAAGAAAGTTTATTATCAGCCTATCATCAATCAATCATTTAAACAAGTGTCGTACCCCCAGGGGTACGGGAAGAGTTTGGTGGGGGTACGCGTTGCACCGGAGTTTGGTGGGGATCACGTGGGAATATCCACTGCACCCTGCTTAGCTGTGCCCACAGAACAAGGAAAGAAATAGGCGCGTATCGCAGTTTTTACATGGGAACTGGGGCCATCGTACATCGTATCGCAACTCATTATGGCGGGAACTTCTGCGCATCCTTCGTGCAGCTCGGGTTCGGCCATTTTTAAACTGCGGGAACATTAACAGTTAACGTTGAGCCGCGGAGCTGTTTAAACGCCGGAGAATTGCAGTGTTATCTAACGGTTAGACAGTCTTGTGAGGTGTGACACGGCGTGAATATACTGCACTTCGTTACAGAGACAACTTACTTCTTTAATAGTTAGTTCCGGGTGCCTGTTATCGTGCTTTAGTAAGTTCCACTGATTTTGATTATTTTTATAAAATACAATTTTTATCCCTAACAGAGATTATTTTATTTAATAAATGTTCTTTATAATATAACTTTCGTTTATTTTGCGTATGTACCAAAAAAATAAAAAATAAATATATTTTGATTTTTATTAATGCATATGTTTTTTATGAGGGGTACTCAGGGGCACGCATGCACGATGCTTCTGCGCATGCGCAGAAGCGTCCTGGGTGGGTGGGCGGAGCCTCCCGCAGCCACCGCTACTGGTTCTAAGAACCGGTCCGAACCTGGAGCAACCCACCACTGTATCAGGGTTATTATAAGAAAAAATTAAGTTTGTCTAAAAGTTCAGAATAGCAGTGCATTTGGATAAAATAGTGATTTTCCACTGGACCTGTTTAAAACTATTAACATTGAAATGTTTTTAAATCTATAGGTTTATTTCAGACAGATTATTTTAAGGTCAACATCAATTCTTTTCAAAGTGTGCAATAAAGATTTAGAATCCCCATATTAACAATTCTGGGATTAATGGATAATAATCTTAGGTATGTCTCTCTTGAATTTAAAATGAGATTAATCCAACAATTCTTTTTTCTTGTTTATTAAGGTATCTTTAAAAAGCCAAGCTGTCAACTTCATTATGATGACTGTACTTTTTCCTGGCTATATTTTATGCTGGCCTATGATTAAAATTAATACTTGATTTTATTTTATCCCTTATGCTGGGAGTGTAAAATAATGATGGGAAAAATTATACATATGAATTTGTATAATGTGTTTGTCCCCACAAGTTGTTCCATTTGAGTTTAATATCCATAGGTTTGCTAATATAGTTTGATGAAGAGGTGGGCAGTGTAATAACATGAATGTAGCTGAGTGTACATAGCAACTTTTCAAACATATCAAATTATGGGTTTGTCAACCCAGGGAGAACAAAAAAGATAACTTTCTTATGGTGGGAAAAAACCACCGTATTTTTTGGAGTATAAGACGGACCGGAGTATAAGACGCACCTTAGTTTTGGGCGAGGAAAACAAGGAAAAAAGGCCTCTGCCTCCAAGCAATTTGCCAAACAGCAAACAGCAAACAGCACAGATGATATACACTGTTTGCTGTGTATTTCTGTGCATGTGTGCCTGACCCATAGAAATAGCAAAGAATTGGAGAAATGTACATTATGCCAGAAAGTTTTCTTAAATGTAGTCACACTAACTCCTCCCAATTATTTATAATAATAATAATAATAACAGAGTTGGAAGGGACCTTGGAGGTCTTCTAGTCCAACCCCCTGCTTACGCAGGAAACCCTACACTACTTCAGACAGATGGTTATCCAACATCTTCTTAAAAATGTCTAGTGTTGGAGCATTTAAATAGATCTACTCCAAGGTAAGTCAGGATTTAACTCTAGTACTAAACAGGACACTGTTACATTTCAGACTATACTTGTACAGAGCTGTTAAAATTAATTAAAATTTCTGGAAGTATACATTATTCTCTATTATTTAAAAGAAGATACAATAGCACTGGGCCTCTTCAGAGCAAGCATTTATTTTAAAAAGCTTCTTTATTTTGTTAAGTTGTCTAGATTTACAGGGGTCTCCAACCTTGGCAACTTTAAGATTTGTGGACTTCAACTCCCAGAATTCCACAGCCAGCAAAGCTAACAAAGCTGGCTGTGGAATTCTGGGAGTTGAAGTCCACAAGTCTTAAAATTCCCAAGGTTGGAGACCTCTGGCTCTAGAACAATAATAAAGCAGTCTTTAAAAAATAAGTCTAATAATTTGAACATTCTACAGACATTTACAGTTTTTCACTTACCCTCCTTGCATCCAGTTCAGCAGAAAATAAAAATCTGCAGTCTCTCCCAGCTATTTGCCTCTTTGCAGTTTCAGTTTCAGTTTCATTTTAGCACATGGCAAATCAGCTGGGGATCGGGAAGCTGCTAAGGACTTGCTTGTCTTAACAGACTCTTCCCTGTTTGCTGTAAACAGGTAAATTGCTGGAAGACAGAGGCCAAAGGGTGGGGGTGGGTGGGTGGGTGGGGCTGCATTCAGTGTATAAGACGCACCCAGGTTTTCGCCCTCTTTTGGGGGGGGGAAAGGTGTGTCTTATACTCTGAAAAATACGTAATAAACAGCGGCGGGTTCCTAATTTTTTTACTATCACTCTGTGGGTGTGGCTTATTTTGTGGGTGTGGCTTGCCAGCCATGTGACTGGGTGGGCATGGCTTCTCAGACTGCTGAAGGGAGGGGAACTGAGATAGGTCCTGCTGCCCATTCCCCCTCCCCTCAGCAGCTCGAGAAGCCTCAAACGTGCGAAAATGCCTAGGATCATCACCGCACGTTCGTGGCTTCTCGGACTGCTGAAGGGAGGGGAATGGAGATAGCTCCTGCCGCCCATTCTTTCAGCGTCTCACGTGCTCCCTCAGCCATCCTCCCCTGCTTGGACTCACTGTGGGGTAGGAAGGCAGCGCATGAGCAGTGCCAGAAACTCGGCTTCTGGGCATGCGCAGAAGAAAATTTTTTAAAAAATTAATTTTTAAAAAAAAAAATGGCGGCGCCCAGGCACCGGCAACCAACCGCACCGGTACTGTGATGTCACCAGCGGGCCGCTACCGGTGCTATAGAGTGGACCGCACTGGTAGGAACTCACTACTGGTAATAACATGTGACTGTTCTCTCTTATGAACAAATCCTTTATTGACAGAAGAGGAAAAAATAACCAGCATAACTCTTGTGTGACCCAAGCTTAGTGCTTTGTTTAAAAGCTGTTCCGTTTTATATCTCTCTGTGTGCGATATATATTGTGCATACGTGCATGGATGTATTTCTCTCTTTTTGCTCATTTGTTTCATCCTTATCTGTTTTCTTCTTTTTCCCTTTATTGAAAGCAATGCAATTTTTTTTTTTTAAAAAAAAGGCTTTTTTGTACCTGGACAGCAAAATTTCAGATGAGTGAGTTGTTGCATTCGAAGCTCTTCTGTTTCTCCAGAGCGTGTTTCTGGATTTTTGAACTTCAGATCCGGTAGTTCTAACTGAGGTGGTGGACCATAAAGGCCTGTGAACTATTTGTCACAAAAAGGAACACCATAAAGCGTTGGAGGAATGTGTTTTCTTATTTAATTCATCTATTTCACAGGCAAGGCAGTTAGTCTTCCTCCTGCTTATTCAGTGACAGCCTTATCAGTATCATAGATGGTTGAAAAGGCAAGCTCTTCTCCCTCGGGAACTATAATTCTGTGTTTCCGGGGGATAATGAGGGATCTCTTAGTGAGAATTCTTGGCAGCCATATAAACTCAAGCTAAAAGTCCAGTGATTCTTGGAAGGAAGTTGTGACTATAAATTACATACAACTGGTAAGTAGGTCATGCAGATAAGTCTGTTCTTGTGAAAGGAGGCCTCTCCAGAAGAACGTTTGAGGCAACGCATCTGTCGCCCATTGCAACCTCTACCGAATTTTGTGAATCTCACCCACTCATATTATGTCAGTACCACGGCAGTGGTGGGTTCCTGCTGGACCTGTCTGGTGCATAGCTCCGGTAGGGGGCGGCCGATTGCGCAATTTGTACGTGACCGCTCTGGAGCCATCTTTGCCGGTCCGTCACGTGTGTCGCCATCTTTTTCTGAGAATTTTGTTCTCAGAACGTTTTTGTTTCTGCGCATGCACGGAAGCAAAATCTCACCAAAATCTCGTGAGGGGACGCAAGCATGCACAAGATTTCAGTGAGATTTTGCTTCCGCGCATGCGCGGAAGCAAAATCATGTGAGAAGGCGCGCACACGTAGCGAGCGCTCATGCGCCCGAAATGTGGAGATGCGCGCGCAGCACATCGGCACCGGTAAGCGAGCAACCCGCCCCTGTACCACGGCATTATGGGAAATCCTACTTGAATTGTCTGACTCCACGAATAGGAAGCTCAACATCTCCTTTTCGTGGCTGGCTTCTTTCTACTTGGCAAGGACTCTGGAATCAAATCGACTAGGAGGGTTGTTGGGTTAGCTGTTATTCTTTGAAGAGGACTAATGCACTATAAGGAAATAAGTCAACATTCCATATTACTATTTATGTAGCGTACGGCGTACATGGACTAGCAATATATCCGAACGTTTCACAGATCAGTCAAACACAATAAAATATAAATGTTTTTAAAAAATATATGTTCAAATACCAATGTCTAGGCCACGGGTGTCAAAGTCGCGACGTCTCGTTGCTGTCACGTGATGTTTTGCGACGGTTTTCCCATTTGCGGTGCTGGGTGGGCGTGGCCTGCGCATGATGCATCTGGCCTGCAGGCTGCCAGTTTGACACCCCTGGTCTAGGCCAACTAACCATTCAAGTGCAGCATCATTTATATTAAAAAAAATCAGATACTGGACTGCAGTGGTGGGTTCCTACCAGTGCGGTCCACTCTATAGCACCGATAGCGGTCTGCTGGTGACGTCACAGTACCGGTGCGGTTGGTTGCCGGTGCCTGGGCGCCGCCATTAAAAAAAAATTAAATTTTTTAAAAAATATTTTCTTCTGCACATGCCCAGAAGCCGAGCTTCCGGCACTGCGCATGCGCTGCCTTCCTACCCCACAGTGAGTCCAAGCAGGGGAGGATGGCTGAGGGAGCGTGTGAGACGCTGAAAGAACGGGCGGCAGGAGCTATCTCCATTCCCCTCCCCTCAGCAGTCCGAGAAGCCACGAACGCGCGGTGATGATCCTAGGCATTTTCGCACGTTCGAGGCTTCTCGAGATGCTATGGGGAGGGGGAACTGGCGGCAGAAGCCTAGGATCATCGAATGGGGAGAAGCATTCAGGCTGGACAGAGCCTCCTAGAAGAACCGCTGCTCCCGCTGCGGGGGGCTGCGTTGCGGGTGGGCAATGCCCCCCTGCTTCTCCGGCCGCTGCCAAGCTCCCGAGGCCCACACCCACCCGGTCACATGGCTGGCAAGCCACACCCACAAAATAAGACACGTCCACAGAGTGGTAGTAAAATTATTAAGAACCCGCCCCTGCTGGACTGGTACTGTATATGCCCTCAGCTTAGATGATGTGATCTACAGTTGGATGTGGGAACCCGCAGTCACACTGAGGGGAGGATACTAGGGCCCCATTTATACAGGCTTGTGAGGTGCGAATCCTATTCAGGATTGTCTATTGCTGGCCTGGTAGTTCAAAACCTGGCACCTTTTTTTCTGTGGGGTCATTGATATGTCTTCCTATAACTAGGTGTTCAGTGACTCATTTGGCTTTCCATTCGGAATCAATGTTAAAGTTGTTGGTGTTCTGACCTAGCCTTCCCCAAAAGCACACTCCACATCCCGATAAAACCCCTTTTATTTAGTTTAGATTTTAGATTTATTATTAGAGTACAGTGAATTCCTCTCTAGCAAAGTCCCGGCCAACAGTTTTTCAAGATATTTCCCAATTATCAGGCTTGGAGAGCTGCCAAGCCGATATTTTTTATTATTTTTATTTATTTATTTGTCAAACATGTATAGGATAGTAGTAGTTTGTATAAACATAAGTAAAAAGTAACGATAAAAGAGGACAACAGGACAGTAGGACAAGGACGGTAGGCACAGTGGTGCGCTTATGCACGCTCCTTACAGACTTCTTAGAAACGGGGAGAGGTCGACTGTAGACAGTCTAAGGTTAAAATTTTTGGGGTTTGTGGAAGAAACCACAGAGTCGGGTAATGCATTCCAGGCACTGATCACTCTGTTGCTGAAGTCGTATTTTCTGCAGTCGAGTTTGGAGCGCTTTACATTTAGTTTGAATCTATTACGTGCTCGTGTATTGCTGCAGTTGAAGCATATCATTCAGACTCCACACTATAACAGACAATACTTGGCAAGAATGCAGGAACAGATCTTCGCCCAAATGAACGAATTCTCTCCTGCAAGCTCCCCTCCCCTTTCGCTCCTCTTTTATTCCCTATGGGAGGGGCCATTCATCGTCCGCCTGTGGCCTTACTCGACCCTTGTTCCTCAGCTGTTCCCTTCGTCTGGCAACTCTGTGCATGCACACACTGAGAACAGGCTCCAGCTGTTTGTCTGCCTCACTGGTATCCGACTCCGAAGGCAGCTGATAACTGTCAGATGGCCCTGGCCCCATCTCTGCCTCCGACGCAGAGCACTCGTCAGAGCCTTCCCCAGACTCCAGAACTGGCCCATGTTCCTCCCCAACCTCCTCACTGTCCGAATCTGCTGCCAGCTCCACTGGCCACTGGCAGGCCACAGCAGTTGGACAGATGATGTGCGAGTGCCAATGGGGTCCTCCTTGGATTTGAGTCTTCCTGCTGATAAATGAGGAAAGTCGGCATGCACCGTTAGGAGTGAATTGTTCATAATTTTTCTCTATTCTCTCCCTAGTGCATCTTGCCTCCATAAAGCTGGCGGCCCTATCCAGCAAGTCAAGAGTCGTTTTAATACATCTGCTTATAATCCTCATGGTGTCATTGAGTCTGGCGTCTAACTTAATAGTATGGCAGCTGTTAAGCCGTACAGAGAACATAACATTCAACATTCCATAAAATCTATTAAATAAAAATATGGAGAGGGATGTGCAGAGTACAGTAGTGAGACCTTATTCGGTTTTTACCTAAAAGACACTATAGTAGTTGCCTCCTGAATTTCAGAAGAACATTTTTGGCCAGGGATCATACTACATTGAGATGGCCTGCCTTCAGTGGATGGCATTGAGCTGTTCCACCCTCTGAAGAATTCAATGGCCACAAAGGTAATGTAAATGTATAACTATAATGGTAAGGTAAAGTTAGGTTAGGTTAAGTCAGTGCTTCTCAAATAGTGGGGCGGGCCCCCCTGGGGGTGTGCGGAGTGATGCCAGGGGGGGCGCATGACCCCGGGGAACATGCTTTTTTTTGCCACAGGGAATATGATTTTTTTTGCACCGAACAATAGCACACAGCACAGAGCAGGAGATATGAAGTGCAGATAACAAACCCTTAAGAGACACCATGGAAAAATATTTAATAGGGATGAAAAGAAAGGAAGAGAGAGACAGAGATAATGAGACAAACGTAAATCTCCCGAAAACTAAGATGGGGAAATATGATGAAGTGTATGTAGCGCTTGGCTTCACTGTGACTACGGTGGGAGACGAGGAAAGACCGGTAAGTTTACTGTGTCTAAAAATGTTGGCAGTGGACAACATGAAGCCAAATAAATTAAGGCGTCACTTAAACACATTACACCCCAATCACGCTGATAAGCCACTTGAGTTTTTTCAGCGAAAATGTGCCGAATATTGCAAACAATCGTCCCGGCGGAGAGTTGGGGGGGGCGCAAAATGTATACTTCTTCCTAGGGGGGCGTAACAGAAAATAATTGAGAAGCACTGGGTTAAGTTAAGTTACTGTAGGTTGATCCAGTAAGAGGCTTCTGGCATGGTCACCACAATGTGAAAAAGACGTTGAGATTCTAGAAAGAGTGCAGAGAAGAGCAACAAAGATGATTAGGGGACTGGAGGCTAAAATATATAAAGAACTTATAAAAGCACATAAAGAACAGTTGCTGGAATTGGATAGGTCTAGTTTAATGAAAAGAAGGACTAGGAGTTACATGATAGCCGTGTTCCAATATCTCAGGGGTTGCTACAAAGAAGAGGAGGTCAACCTGTTCTTCAAAGTACCTGAGGGTAGAACAAGAAGCAATGGATGGAAACTAAACAAGGAGAGAAGCAACCTAGAACTAAGGAGAAATTTCTTGACAGTTAGAACAATTAACCAGTGGAAGAACTTGCCTCTGGAAGTTGTGAATGCTCCAACACTGGAAGTTTTTAAGAAGAGATTGGACAACCATTTGTCTGAAGTGGTGTAGGGTTTCCTGCCTGAGCAGGGGGTTGGACTAGAAGACCTCCAAGGTCCCTTCCAAGCCTGTTATTCTATGTTCTATGTTATTTTCTGTCCTTATTCTGTTACGTTCAAGGGAGCTTTTGATACACCAAGTAAGTATCTCTGTACGTTTAATGTTGATTTCTCTATTCTGAACTATTTTTCAAGTCCTGATTTGTTAGTTATGTGGAGACAATCTGAATCCATATATTTTTATGTCCAAGAATTTATGGGCTTATGTAGACAAATGATTTCAGCAAGTCTGCTATCCTTTTTTATGCATCCTTTTCCAGCAATCAAGCTGCACTGTTCATTGTACAATAAATAAATCACAGTTATTGCAGAAATAAAATAATCGAAACCTAATATATTTTTGTTTATTGTGCTTGAGTCTATTATTTGGTCGAGGAAGAATAAAGAACAATAAATAAAGGATGAGTTTACACAGACAAACCCCATTATTAGCCTACTAAATTAGTCTTACACATATGTTCATAATATAGCGTATATTTATTTGTTTAAATTTAAGACAGTTTCTCTGGCAGGAAAAAAATGGAAAATTAAACATAAAAAATACTTAAGCAGATCAGATTCAGGGGTGGGCTTCAAAAATTTTAGCAAGGGGTTCTCTGCCCGGTTGCTGGGTGGGCGTGGCCATGGTGGGCGTGGCCTAGTCGGCCTCCTGCACCACGGGGGGGCATTTTTGCCCTCCCCGGGCTCCGGAGGCTTTTCTCGAGCCTCCGGGAGGGTGAAAACGGCCTCCATAGGCTCCAGAGGCCCTTTGGAGGCCGGAAATGGGCCCTTCCAGTTTCCGGCCTTCCCGAACTTCCGGTAGGCCCATTTTTCACCCTCCCCGAGCCTCCGCGCATGCCCTGCACTTACCTGCATCCAAAACGGGCCGCGGGAGGACTCCTGGGAGGGGAGGGGCAGGATGGGCAGGGCCAGCCAGGAGTGGGATTTGGGGGTTCTCCGAACTGCACAGAATCTTAGCTAGAGGTTCTCCCGAACCCCAGCAGCCCACCCCTGACCAGATTCCTCAACAGTTCTCCAGTGGAGACTTCCAATAAGAGAAAGCTTGTTCAAACATAGAAAAAGAGATTATTTCTCAGACAGCTTTGTAACTGATGGAGAAGGACTATCCTTCTGTCCTTCTATCATTATTGTTACTACATTATTTCACAATTGTATGAACAAGGCAGAATCCATTTCCTTTGTCCTCTTGTTGGCTTGTACAAAAGAAAACAGCTATCCACAAGACCTAACAAAAAATTTCCCGGACAAAATTAAATGAGACCTTATAGGAGAAAAATGCATCATTTTTAAATGTTATGTAAAAAAATAACTGAGTGCCAACCATTGGTTGAATATCTTAACTTTTCCCTGAGAAGGCATTTAAGTGTTAAGTAATTTTGTGTAACTGGATACTTTCAATTTTGATTGAATTAATCATGCTGTAATTTTAAAACTATTGAATACATTCCCTTTACTCTTGAAAACAGTAATCCTCAATTTACAACCACATTTAGGACTGGAATTTGAGTTGCAATTTAGTGTGATCACAGTTCGAGTCATCACGTGAGCAGACCTGATTTTACCATGATTGTTACACTAGTCATACAGTGAATCACTCTGCTTGTTAAGCAAATCCAGCTTCCAAAATGGACTCTTCTTTTTGCCCAAAACTGGCAAAAAAGGTAACAAATCACAATCACGTGACTTCAGGATGCCGAGATAACAGAACAACAGAATAACAGAGTTGGAAGGGACCTTGGAGGTCTTCTAGTCCAACCCACTGCTCAAGCAGGAGACCCTATACCAGTGATGGCGAACCAAAAGGGCGTGTGTGTGTGCGATACTACGCACGCGCGTATCCACACCCATAATACAATGGCCTCCCCCCGCACAACCCCCGGCGCTCCCCGCGCATGCACGCAGACCTCACTGAAGCCTCTGGACTTCCAGTAGGCCCGTTGTGCCCTTTTTCGCCCTCCCCAGGCTTCAGGAAAGCCTGCTTCAGGAAAGCCCCAGGCTTCAGGAAAACGGGCCTCCATTGGGCCCATTTTTTACCATCCACAGGCTCCCGAGGCTTTCCTGAAGCCTGGGGAGGGCGAAAAAGGGCACAACGGGCCTACCAGAAGTTCATTTCCAAACTTCCGGTAGGCCCGTTGTGTCCATTTTTTACCATCCACAGGTTCCGGAGGCTTTCCTGAAGCCTGGGGAGGACAAAAATGGCCTCCCCCCACCCTCCAAAAGGCTGAAAATCAGCTGGCCAGCGCACACATGCACGCTGGAGCTGACATAGGGCAACGCCTCGCGTGCCCTCAGATATGGCTCCGTGTGCCACCTGTGGCACGCGTGCCATAGGTTTGCCATCACGGTCCTATATCATTCCGGACTAGTGGTTGTCCTATCTCTTCTTAAAATCCTCCAGTGATGCTGCAACTGGTTGCAAATGCAGTTGAGTTGTGCCAAGCACTTGAATTGTGATCACATGACCATGGGATGTGTGTGTGTTGTGATAAATGTCAGCATAGGTTGTGAAGTACTTTTCTGAGACCTCATAACTTAAAACCATTGTTAAACGAACAGTTGTAAGCCAAGAATTATCTGTACTGAGGTTTCAACCATGTTTATACTAATCAAAAGTATTGATCAGAAAGTGTATCTTTTATTAGAGTAAGGCACCCACAAGTTGTGTTGTGCTAGTTCTTATTTTTTTGGAACCCTTACTATTGATCTGTGGTTGGCCATTTTTTTTTTTTTTAAAGAAGCTTGCATTGGCTTGGTCTTTAATAAGCTTTTTTATTCAGTAAGGTAATTATTTGGTTTTCTCCAGGGTTTCTTCTGAAGGTGATCTAGAAGTTCAGAGAAAGTAACCTTCAGAATCATTGGATAATGTGAACCGCCAGGCCGGACGCCTAAGTCATATGCCTAAATGCTAATCAGTTTTATATTTCCATACCACTCTCACGTGAAAATGAAATGATCCCAGTTTAAACCTCCTAATAGCCAAGGAACATGCATGAAAGTTAAGATTTTGTCAGTCCTGGCCCATTACGGGGCCACGATATGCATAAAATACATGCGATTAATTCAGATGGGTGGTGAAAAGTAAACATGACATGAGAGTATGACTCGAGGGGAGAGAAGAGGCATGAATGTGAATAATTTACACCCGTGCTAAACAATACAGGTTGTGCTTGCTACAGCTCGCCATTAGTCATGGCAACTTCCTGAAACCTATTCTCTCTAAACTACTGGATTACAACAGACACCACCCCTAAACTTGCATGGCCGTGGATCACATTGGCTGAGGATGATGGGTGTTGTAAAGCCTGGAACCAATTTGGAAAAGACGAAGACTTTCTTGTCTTTGGCTATAAGGGTTGGTTTATTTATCTTGCATTTACAATATTCCTACAACGGCTTCCTCTCCTTTCTTTTTCTTTTTAATTAGAAGAAAATAGTAAGCAGGAAAAACAGTACCCAGAATGCTACATTCCAAAGCTAATTTCTTCAGCTTGCATGCAGAGGTGGGCTTCACATAATGTGAACTCGCGCACCATCCGCACATTCTTTCCTCAAGGGAAAAAAAAACCCACTCCAGTTGCCTTTTGGAAAAAGCGCCTTTGTGACAACTATGAGCTGGATGACTGAGTACCTCCACAGACATTAAATGTCGAAGCATCTTGAAATCTGGGACAGACATCAGAAACTAGGCACAAGCATCAATATATTATATTGTCTTAGAACAGAGGTCTTCAAACTTGGCAACTTTAAGACTTGTGGACTTCAACTCCCAGAATTGGGAGTTGACCCTCACTCTGTCAAAGACCTTGGAATACTCATATCAAATGACCTAAGTGCCAAAGCCCACTGCAACAACATCGCCAAAAAGGCTTCAAGCGTTGTTAACCTAATCTTACGTAGCTTCTCCTCCGGTAATATCACACTACTAACCAGAGCATACAAAACATTCGCCAGACCAATCCTTGAATACAGCTCATCTGTCTGGAGCCCACACTGCATATCGAACATAAATACATTAGAAAGTGTCCAGAGATACTTTACGAGAAGAACCCTCCACTCCTCTACTCCCAACAAAATACCTTACGAAACCAGACTTGAAATCCTGGGCCTAGAAAGCTTAGAACTATGTCACCTTCGGCACGAACTAAGCATAGCTCATAAAATTATCTGCTACAACGTCCTTCCTGTCAACGACTAGTTCAGCTTCAACCACAACAATACATGAGCACACAACAGGTACAAACTCAAAGTGAACCGCTCCAAACTTGACTGTAGAAAATACGACTTTAGCAACAGAGTGGTTAATGCCTGGAACTCACTATCTGACTCTGTGGTTTTGTCACCAAACCCCCAAAACTTTACCCTTAGACTGTCCACTGTTGACCTCACCCGATTCCTAAGAGATCAGTAAGGGGCGTGCATAAGTGCACCAGCGTGCCTACCGTCCCTGTCCTAATGTTCCCTCTTATCAGTACCCATCTTATGTATATAAACAATGTTATATCTATGTATATTACCAATACGTACTTGACAAATAAATTAAATAAATAAATAAAATGTATTTATTTAATTTAAATAAAATAAATAAAATAAAGAGAATTCTGGGAGTTGAAGTCCACAAGTCTTAAAGTTGCCAAGTTTGGGGACCCCTGTCTTAGAATATCCTTATTGCAGGGAGTCATTTGACATGTATGCTAACGCAAGGTTTCAACCGTAAAAGAAGATGCTTAGAGAAAGAATTTCAAAAATTCCCATTATTGTCTCCAGTCTAGAATGGTGTAGCAGTAAGTGGGTACTTCTAATGTCTACCAAGAACCCACTCATTTCCTGAATGGACCACTGTAGTTAATTCCAGGTGCTCCTGCTGTTGAGGAACTTATAAGGCAAATGTTTCATTTTCATTTTTTGAGACATTTAGAAAATGCCATGAAAGTCCATGAATATAATAGGGTTTTTCTATTGCATTTTAATGTGATATTTATTCTGTAGATTCTGCAGCTGGAAATATTTGTATAAGCTCATAAATTTCAGAGGAAAGACATACAATAATGGTATACTATGGACTTTGCTTTTATTGCCAAATTAATAAAGTCAGACTGGCATTTAGCAAGCGACAAATAGTTGATAGATAAAATTAGAGTACTCATTTGTATTTTCAGCAATCAATAGTATTATCTTTTCTTCTTCTTCTTCTTCTTCTTCTTCTTCTTCTTCTTCTTCTTCTTCTTCTTCTTCTTCTTCTTCTTCTTCTTCTTCTTCTTCTTCTTCTTCTTCTTCTTCTTCTTCTTCTTCTTCTTCCGTAACACCATAAGTACAAATACTTTATTAAAAATGGATTGAGATATTACTGCATTTTGTAATGAAAATTGTGGAATCGGCACAATGAACTGGAACATTATCACAAACACAGACCTCAGTTTCTAGAATGTTATATGACAACAGACCAGGAACTTTTTTTATTAGCAAAATTAAGTGCTTAGCTCACTTTTCTTGGGTATTAGAGGCTCAATATCTGGTGGCAATTAACCCTTAATTAACCTCCCAATCCTCTTTTGAAAATATACTGCCTGGTTCATTGCAGCTGCTTTTCATATACAAGCTTTTGAGAATGAATGTGTGTATTTGTGTGCCTGTAAAATACAAAGATGTGCATTGGCATCTTTGTAGCATAATGGAACTATAGAAGCAATATAGCATTCAATGTTTTGAAATGCTTTCACACTCAAAACAACAAAATAACAGAATAATAGAGTTGGAAGGGACCCTAGAGGTCTTCTAGTCCAACCCGCTGCTCAAGCAGGTGACCCTATACCATTTCAGACAAATTGTCCAGTGTCTTCTTAAAAACCTCCAGTGATGGAACACACACAACTTCTGAAGGCAAGCTGTTCCACTGGTTAATTGTTCTCACTGTTAGGAAGTTTCTTCTCAATTCTAGGTTGCTTCTCTGCTTGGTTAGTTTCCATCCATTGTTTCTTGTCCTGCCCTCTGGTGCTTTGGAAAATAAGTTGATGCCAGCGGTCAGAAGACATTAGACATACACTGTCCCACCTTTTTCCTCATCATGGATTTAAGAGCCGTGTTAGAGCAGTGGTTAGAATGCAGCATTGCAGATTAATTCTGCCGACTGCTAGCAGTTCGATTCTCACCGTTTCAAGGTTGACTCAGCCTTCCCTCCTTCCGAGATCGGTAAAATGAGGACCCAGATTGTTGGGGGCAATATGCTGACTCTGTAAATCACTTAGAGAGGGCTGTAAAGCACTGTGAAAGTATATAAGTCTAAGTGCTATTGCAGCTAGATTTAAGCACTGTCCAAAGTGCTTAGGAAAGTTCAGCCTTGTTTCTCTATTGCTGGCAAGTTCACCCTCCTCCTTTGCTTCCAATTAGCCCAACAATATGTGGCCTGCATGCAAATCCACTACGACATTCTTGACAATGACTCAGTCAAGTTGCAACTTGCTGAATACAGATGACAATACAGATGAGACACCGAAATGGCATGTTCCGTTGCAAAAATAAAAGAAAGCAAACAATCAATCAAGGAGCTATTATTTATACATGCTTCTGTTTTGTCCAGGCATAAACATTTTCAGGCCTTTGTGGCAGCAATGTATGACTAATAGACTCAGTCCTTTAACTGATTCACTATGAGCCAATCAGCTCTTTTATAACTATTTCCACCTATGTTAGGTGACTCAGTTATATTCAATCGACACCATCTGTTTCCCAGAACAAGAAAGAAAGAGAGAGAGAGAAAGAGAGAGAGAGAGAGAGAGAGAGAGAGAGAGAGAGAGAGAGAGAGAGAGAGAGAGAGAGAGAGAGAGAGAGAGAGAAAGAAAGAAAGAAAGAAAGAAAGAAAGAAAGAAAGAAAGAAAGAAAGAAAGAAAGAAAGAAAGAAAGAAAGAAAGAAAGAAAGAAAGAAAGCCCTGGAATTAAAAAAAAAAAGGTTGGGACAGTTGATAATCAAAAATTTACACTGAAAGGTGTTGTCATGGTATCAAAAGAAAGACTTTGTTTATTCCCTCTGGGCTATAAATTTATTATGAAATGATCTTTATAGAGAAAACTGTCTGGCACTTGGTGTTTTCTCAGCCTCTGAAAACAGAGCCAATTCTCCACAATACCTTTCTTTTATTTTCCCAGGCTTTTGAAAACACGCTACGGCTTTTAGCACAATTCTTGCATTGCAGTTTCTAGTCCCTCATCTCTGCTTCGTCCAGTCTCTTAAAATCTTGTGGCGGGTGTTCCAATTCACGATGTGCTTTGAGTAGCATTTTGTGAGGTTGGGGTTGTTTTCAAATTTTTATTATAATTTTGTGAGCCACCAAAGGTACCTTTTGTTAATGAAGGGCCTTTAGCAAGCCACAATTTCTCAGCTTCTTATTCTTACAAGGTTGGAGTCATTAACTGGGGGGGGGGGGAGAGAACACACTCCTGTGGATTTTGTTCTCCAGCCAGGAGGCACTGAGTCAGTGGTGGGTTCCTACCAGTGCGGTCCACTCTATAGCACCAGTAGCGGCCCGCTGGTGACGTCACAGTACCGATGCGGTCGGTTGCCGGTGCCTGGGCGCCGCCATTTTTTTTTAAAAAAATTAATTTTAAAAAAAATTTTCTTCTGCGCATGCCCAGAAGCCGAGTTTCTGGCACTGCTCATGCACTGCCTTCCTACCCCACAGTGAGTCCAAGCAGGGGAGGATGGCTGAGGGAGCACGTGAGACGCTGAAAGAACGAGCGGCAGGAACTATCTCCATTCCCCTCCCTTCAGCAGTCAGAGAAGCCACGCCCACCCGGTCACATGGCTGGCAAGCCACACCCACAAAATAAGCCACGCCCACAGAGTGGTATTAAAAATATTAGGAACCCGCCCCTGCACTGAGTCATGAATAAAATTTCAGGTAGACAGACTCAAGCTGCCTGATGCTCAAACAAAATTCAGATCTGAAGCAGGTTGCTAATAGGTTGTTGGGTTCTATTCCTGGAGGTCTAACATTATAACACTTTCCTGAAGTGTTACATGCACACATGCTTCAATATGTCAAGGATAAACAAAATAAAACACAGGGGGAGAACTAAATAGCTCCAACAACCATTAAAGTCTGAAATCAAAGATTTCATGTTTAAATTTACACATTCTGATGCACAAACTCCTTCTATCAAAGAAGGAAACAGGATACCTCCAGTGTCACCACTCGCTCTCAAGTGCGCGGGCCCTGAAACAAACAAAATGTTAAAATGTTATGACATTTATGTAGTTACTTGCCAAGCACATCAGAGGTGGGTTCCTGCCGGAGCTGTCCAGTACAGAGCTCCGGTAGGGAGCGGCCGATTGCGCAATTTGTGCGCGACCGCTCCAGAGCCCTCTCCGCCGGTCCGGCGCGCGCATCACCAACTTTTTGGGTGAATTTTTGGTCGATTTTGCTTCTGCGCATCTATATGATGTTAAAGTAACCAAAAGATCTTCACAATCCCCAAGACATGTCACAACTTTTGAGAAGCCCTAATGTTTGGAAATTGAAATTTGAAAAATTTGACATGCCGTAACTGGGCAATACAGTTTGTGTTACTCAAACAGAGAGTCACTGATTGGGAAAATTCAGCGTGGCTCAAACGAAGAGTAAATAGATCATCATAATTACTGATTCAAAAGTATAAGGTCATGCTAGGCACAAGACATACAAAGATTCAAACCTAGAACTATGGAAAAATTTCCTGATGCTAAGAACGATCAATGCATGCAATGGCTTGCCTCCAGGAATTGTGGGTGCTCCATCACTGGAGTTATTAAGAAGAGATTGGACAGCCATTTGCCCAGAATAGTATATTTATTTATTTATTTATTAGTGAGATTTATATACCGCCTCAAAGTGCAAGCACTCTCTAAGCGGTTTACACCAGTAAGCAATGTATATTTATATTGCCCCCAACAATCTGGGTCCTCGTTTTACCTACCTCGGAAGGATGGAAGGCTGAGTCAACCTTGAGCCAGTGAGATTTGAACCGCTGACCTGCGGATCACAGTCAGCTAAAGTGGCCTGCAGTACTGCCTCTAACCGTTGCGCCACCTCGGCTCATATAAGGTCTGCTGCTTGAGTAGGGGCTTGGACTAAAAAACCCCCAAGGTGTTTCTGAAACTGAATTAGCCATTGGAGTCTGGAGTGGACTGATCTACCATTTTTCCACGAAAACAAAACCTGGTCTTATATTTTTTTAGCCACTCAAAAAGGCACCAGGTCTAATTTTGGGGGGGGAAGTGCCTTTCACTGACTCACTTTGCGGCGGCAGCACCAACAGCCCCACCCAGCAGGAGCCCACTGCCGGCCCACTTCTTCTGTGGCTGCTTGCTGCCGCTTGCGCGCATCGCCCCAGCCTCCGTTTTGCCATCAGAGGCCCTTCCAGAAAGCCCTCTGCAACCTCCAGATCGATCCGGAGCTCTGTTATCGGCTGCAGAGGCCTTCAGGAAAGCCTTCCCGGCTGCGGAAGAAATGGGCCGAGGTGTGGGAGGCCTGGCTGCAACTATCCAAAGCCGAAGAAGTTCCTGAAGACCTCTGACAGCGAAAAGGAGGCTGATTAAAGACTTCAGCGTGATTAAAGCTGAAGTCCATACTTTTGAAAGTGTCTTGAAGTCATTAACGCACGGGTTTGACTTAGCCGGTCCGAAAGTGAGCACACAAGTGAACCTCCCGTTGGCCATTTTTGCCATGGGGAGAGCGAAAACGGCCGAAAAGAAGGCCAAAAATTAGCTGGCCAGTGCGCGCATGCGTGCTGGAGCTGACATAGGGCAATGCCTTGCATGCCCTCAGATATGGCTCCACATGCCACCTGTGGCACATGTGTCATAGGTTCGCCATCACTGCCCTATACCATTCCAGACAAGTGACTGTCCGGTCTCTTCTTAAAAGCCTCCAGTGAGGGGGCACCAGAGGTGGGTTCCTGCCTCTGATTGCCGGTGCAGTTAATCGCTGAGTTCGGCGCAGAGCCAAAGACATTGCTCCCGTTCGCGGAGCGGGAGCTTTCCCCGGGCGCTTTCCCCGCCCGCATGGATGCCGCCAATTGCGTTCTTTTGCCCTCTGTGCATGCCCAAAGCGTTCCGCATGCGCAGAGGGCAAAAGAACGCAATTGGCGACATCCATGCGGGCGGGGAAAGCGCCCGGGGAAAGCTCCCGTTCCGCGAACAGGAGCAGCGTCTTCGGCTCTGCGC
>JALIGW010000006.1:8294983-8297483 GCA_023053685.1 Diadophis punctatus similis
TAGGGATAACAGAACACCAAATCACTTAATCTATTTATAACAGGTGTTCTAGTTACTAACTTGGTAGTAAAATATAGATGCAGAAATAATTATTGTGGAAAATAAAGTGGTGGCAAAACTGTCTGGTGCATTTTGAGAACGATAGAAGTTTCTATTTGAAATAAAACATTAAAGGAATCTTAATTTGATCTCCAATAGTTTTCAATGTACCACAACTGGGAAATGAGGATTCAGGTCTGAGTTAAAAGAGAGCCAGGGTAAGTTTGTGGTAAAGGAACCGGAGTCGGAGTAGGGAAACTCCATTGTAAATCCATGCTGAAAACTCACTAGGTGTTAGCCCCATCCTATCACACAGCATTGTGCTGACGCAGCAAAAAAAAATTGAAGGAGAGAGTTCTTGGGCTGTTGGTTTCAGCTCCAAGCTTGGCAATTTGGTTGCCAAAGTTTCATCACCATTCGAGGAGACATCGTCAACATGGTTTGAATTGTGCTCGTCTGTCCAAGCACTGGCCTTTAAATACCTTTTTATGTAATGCAAATTCGTGCAGATGTTGTTCGTTCAGCTACTTCTGAGTCATGGTCTAATTTTGGACTGTTTGATAGGCTGGCCTTTGTTTTTAAGTACTGTCTGTGTGATGTAAATTAGTGTTGTTTGTTTGGATACTGCTGAGACATGGTCTGTTTTTGGCTGGTTGCTGTTACTGAGACATGGTCCGATTTCTTGTGAGCTGACGGGTTGTGATTTTTGTTGTTGTGTAGTAGGGTGCTTGTTTGTTCGTTTTCAATGCTATCATGGGGATGGCGGTTGGTGCAGTTCTTTCGTTCTCAGTGATCGTTGGATTGTTCTCAATATGTCTGTCCCAAAAAACCACCTTTGGGACAACCATGACCTGGATGACTGAGAATCTTCATAGACATTTGTTTATGTTTATGTCTGTTTATTGACTTATTGGTGGAAAAACCAGGCTTCGAGGAATTCTCTTTCTCTCCTTGATTTCGCCTGGGTTACAATTGTGGTCCCAGTTAGATCAATTTTGTGTCCTTCTGCATTTTCGTGAATGGATATGAGAGATAGTGGGTCATGTCTTTTGAAAGCCAGGAAGTATTTCCATGGCCTGGTTGATAGCTTTCTTCCTGCTGGGCCAACATAGTTCTTTTCACAGTTGTTGCACTGGAGAGAATTCTTCCCTGCAAGTTTTTGAAAGAAAGCCGAGTCATCTATTTATTGCACAGCAAACAAATAAATATTAAAATGGTGGGCAAAATAATTAAAATTAGTCATATGCAGGAAGCCCTTGACTTACCATCATTTGTTTAGTGACCATTCGAAGTTACAACTGAAAAAAAATGACTTAAGATTGGTCCTCGCACTCATACATACATACATACATACATACATACATACATACATACATACATACATACATACATACATACATACATACATACATATATATATATATATATATATATATATATATATATATATATATATATATATATATATAAAATTTCCTCTCTCTTGAATTCTCCAGTAGTTTTTCCAAGTGCTTGTTCACCGCTTTAATGGATAGTTCTAGATATATATTCCCCCTAGATTTCCTTTGGGTCAAAACAGAAAATATTCTCTCACCCAGTTCACACACCATTCACCTTCTCTTCGCTCCTGCACTCTCTTAGGTATTCAGACTGTCCCCAGCTTCATGGCAGCCATATTGACTGCCTCTGCTCCTCGTCTTTGGATGAGGGGGATTTTCCAAGTCAGGAAGGAGAGATGTGGCTCTCCTCGACCTGCAAGGTGCCCCCTTTACTTCACCACCCCTACAGGGTGGCTATGGCTCCTTTCGGAGCCCTCCGACGGGGAGAGCTCAGAGCAGGGCCGCAGAGCTCACGGTCCTCGCTTCCGATAGCGCCGGAAGTACAGCCGGAAGTCCTTAATAACCTAAGTAATTCACTTAACAGCCATGGCAAAAGAAAACTATAAAATTGGTTGTGACTCATTTAAAAACCGTCATGCTTTGCCATAGAGATTCTGCTCCCAAATGTGCTCATAATCTGTAAATTGTGATTGGTTTATAAGTTAAAGGCAACGTGGACTTCTAAAGCTGCCATGTCATTATGTAAATTGCTTTACATTTTTCTCTAATTTTCTCTCTGTTTTTCTTTTCATTGCCTGTCTTTTTGCAAACTCTTGAAAGTCATCTGTATGGTTTATTTCTATGTATCTACATTGAGGCACCCGGCAGTCTGGGCAATATAAGAAATAATGGCTGGGTTGAGTCAAAATTTGAACTCTTCATTCTGAAAAAAAAGCTCAAGCGACATGTTACAATACTGTACAGGTAGTCCTCGACTTAGGACGACAATTGAGGCCAACATTTCTGTTGTTAAGTGAAGCATTTGTTAAGGGAGTTTTGCCCCATTTTGCAACTTTTCTTGTCACCGTTGTTAAGTGAACCACTGAAGTTGTTAAGTTAGAAACATGACGGTTAAGTGAATC
>JALIGW010000006.1:8302483-8334983 GCA_023053685.1 Diadophis punctatus similis
ATTAACGGCAACTAGAATTGTATTTGCGCAACAATGGAAAAGTGATGAGATCCCATCTGAGGAGAATGTAATTTTAAAAAATATTAGATTGTGCAGAAATGGATAG
Source organism: Diadophis punctatus similis (assembly GCA_023053685.1). Lineage (NCBI taxonomy): Eukaryota > Metazoa > Chordata > Lepidosauria > Squamata > Dipsadidae > Diadophis > Diadophis punctatus. The sequence goes on from JALIGW010000006.1 coordinate 8,302,590, forward strand.
ATTAACACTTGCTATTAAGGATAAAGAAGAAACTGAATATCAAAACTTTTTGATATGGGACACATTTATTTTATTTATTTATTTATTCATTCATTCATTCATTCATTCATTCATTCATTCATTCATTCATTTATTTATTTGTGAGATTTATATACTGCAAGCATTCTCTAAGCGGTTTACACCAGTAAGCAATGTATATTTATATTGCCCCCAACAATCTGGGTCCTCATTTCACCTACCTCGGAAGGATGGAAGGCTGAGTCAACCTTGAGCCGGTGAGATTTGAACCGCTGACCTGCGGATCACAGTCAGCTAAAGTGGCTTGCAGTACCTGCCTCTAACCGCTGCGCCACCTCGGCTCTTTAATGGCTAGATAACAGAAACAGAATTTAGAAAGGAGGAGATATAAAGGGAGGAAATGGTATAGAGAACAGTCATTAAAGAAGATGATGTTAAATGTTAAGTATTAAGGTTATTATATTATAATGTTATTATATTATTAATATGACAGTGATGACTAAATACAATGAAGATGGATAAATATGACTATCGAAACACAATTATACCCAGAATACACACAGTTTGATGAAAATGGAATGTTATATAAATAAAACAAATAAAACATAGAAAAAGAAAAACAGACAGAGGATGAGTTGTTTTCCCAACTAAAAAACTTGCTTCCAAGATCTGATCCTGCACAGTGACTATGGCTGCTGTTGTCTTGGGATGTTATGACAATATTCCAGCAGAATGTTTCAAGTATCTGTACTTTTTACTTTATTAGTTCCTGCCCATAGAGAGGCTTATAGTCTAGAGCAAAACAAGCTTTCTTGTGTAGCACTGTTGATTGAAGGATTAAAAACTGGCTTTGGCAGAAGAGTTGTGGAACCGGAGGAAAATTCCATACATTTTCTCCAAGGCATTTTTTTTATAAAAAAAGGAAAGAAACAGTTACTACCAGTTGATTTTTCCCTTTCCTCCACATCAACTATGAATCGCTACTCTTCCTTTCCAAATACTGTTCACCAGAGTGTTTGATTCCAACTGGCTAGTTAGCAGAGTGTGAAGAAGTCCATCTGCCTTTCTGATTCCAAAATAAAACCATATTTTTAAGCTGGCCTCCAGCCAGACAAACTTCTAAAGGATAGATTTCTCTCAAAAAAAGATTCTTGAAAAGTGGAAAGGTTTGCCCCATTAATAAGTGCACTTGGGATACAAAGCCAAGACAAGTGTTATTTTCTTTTTGGCAAAAGAGAGAACATGCATTTTGACAAGCTCATAAGACATCAAATTGCTCATTTGTTCACCAGGGGGTTAGTCTACCGGTACTCTCCTCTGTGCACATTTATTTATTTGTTTATTTAATTTAATTTAATTTAATTTAATTTAATTTAATTTAACTTAACTTAACTTAACTTAACTTAACTTAACTTAACTTAACTTAACTTAACTTAACTTAACTTAACTTATTTTATTTTATTTTATTTTATTTTATTTTATTTTATTTTATTTTATTTTATTTTATTATTTTATTTTATTTTATTTTATTTTATTTTATTTTATTTTATTTTATTATTTTATTTTGTCAAGTACGTGTTGGTAGTATACATAGATGTAACATTGTTTATATACATAAGATTGGCACTGAAAGAGGGAACATTAGGACAGGGACGGTAGGCACGCTGGTGCACTTATGCATGCCCCTTACTGACCTCTTAGGAATCGGGTGAGGTCAACAGTAGACAGTCTTAGGGTAAAGTTTTGGGGGGTTTGGTGACGAAACCACAGAGTCAGGTAGTGAGTTCCAGGCATTTACCACTCTGTTGCTAAAGTCGTATTTTCTACAGTCAGGTTTGGAGCGGTTCACTTTGAGTTTGCATCTGTTATGTGCTCGTGTATTGTTGTGGTTGAAGCTGAAATAGTCGTTGACAGGAAGGACGTTGTAGCGGATAATTTTATGAGCTATGCTTAGGTCGTGTCGAAGGCGACGTAGTTCTAAGCTTTCTAAGCCCAGGATTTCAAGTCTGGTTGCGTAAGGTATTCTGTTGCGAGTAGATGAGTGGATCCCAAAAAAACTTCAGAAAATAAGAGGTTGTCTTTTACCAAAGTGTGAAATACAGGATATTTCAATGCTCACCACAATGTGATTTCTTCTGGTTCTCTGGATGGGAAGAAAGTGTGTTGGTACCATCTCACTACCATCGTTGCTTACCCTCAAGATGCGAGATTGGTTAGTAGCACATAGCTCCATACTGGTTTATTTTGTCTATGGAGATTCTCAGTCATCCAGGTCATGGTTGTCCCAAAGGTGCTTTTTTTCAAAAGGCAGATGGGCTTGGTTTTTCCTTGAAGAGGTTTCACTTCTCATCCAAGAAGCTGAAGTTGAAGAATTGAAGCTTCTTCTATTCTTCAACTTCAGCTTCTTGGATGAGAAGCAGATTTAAAAGAAACGTCTCCAAGGAAAAACAAAGTCCAGTTGCCTTTTGAAAAAGCACCTTTGGGTCAATGCTGGTTAATTTCAAGACAGAGCTTGGTGGGGTCCCTGCTAGCTTCTTCCCTTATCACCATTTGATCTCCTAGAGACAGAAGATATCAGCCGCTGGGCATAGTTCCCTGCCATGGGAGTTAGGGCTGATAATCATGAACCCTCTTTAAAAAGGTTCTTTTAAAAAGAACCGAATGAAGTTATGGTGTCTATGGAGGTTCTCAGTCATCCAGTTCATAGTTGTCCCAAAGGTGCTTTTTCTTTTTTTTTCTTTTTTTTCTTTCTTTTTTTATTGAACACACAAAACAAGACACACCAAAATGTATAACAAACAGGTGGGGCATTTGTAGCCCCCTATCCATCAAAAGCTGTTGTCGGATGATTACATTTTATACAGTATTTCATTTAATATTCATATTCCTCTCACATTACCTATCCTATTGTACAATATACCTTCTAAAACCTTTATAAGATTACTTGAAAATGCATCTTTATACTTTTCTTTTGTTCTATCGTACTGTTAATTAAGACATTAACATCCCCAATAGTAATTAACTTCTCTGCTCCTAGTTCTGTAAATTTATCGTGTATTTTTTATGCGATTCAAATTGTTTATCATTTGAGGCATACATTGTTGTGAGTATAACAAGTAGTCTTAAATTCTCTTTTTTGATATGTACTTGTTGGAGGACAGTTACATTAATGTCAAGTTTTTCCCCCTTTTTTTTTTGTTTAGAAAATGTTTGAGTTCTTTACTTCCAGTTATGAAGTCCATTTATTTTACTGAATGTTATTTTTGTTTCTTCGGACATTATTATTTATAATATCTTTTAGTATGCTTCGTCTCTCTTAGCCCAAAGGTGCTTTTTCAAGAGGCAACTGGACTTTCTGGTTTTTCTTTGAAGACATTTCGCTTCTCATCCAAGAAGTTTCTTCAGCTCTGAGCTGAAGAAGCTTCTTGGATGAGAAGCGAAACGTCTCCAAAGAAAAACCAGAAAGTCCAGTTGCCTCTTGCAAAAAGCACCTTTGGGACATTCCATTCCATGTCTAAATCTTTGCTGTAATTTCAAGCCCTTCCACCTACAGCATTGCTTTACTGAACAAGGAGAAGGACATCAAGGCAGATTCTCCGTTTGGCTCAGCAAAGAGTGACTCCACCCACATCCAAACAGGGGAAGCTTGATCAATGCCATCATCTCTTCTTACCCCTACAGCTTATTTTCCATCTTTGAAAAAAAAAATAGAATAACAGAGTTGGAAGGGACCTTGGAGGTCTTCTAGTCCAACCCCCTGTTTAGGCAGGAAACCCTACACCACTTCAGAAAAATGGTTATCCAATCTTTTCTTTAAAACTTCCAGTGTTGGAACATTTACAACTTCTGGAGGCAAGTTGTTCCACTGATTAATTGCTCTCACTGTCAGGAAATTTCTCCTTAGTTCTAGGTTGCTTCTCTCCTCGATGAGTTTCCATCCATTGCTTCTTGTCCTGCCCTCAGGTGCTTTGGAGAACAGTTTGACTCCCTCTTCTTTGTGGAGGCCCCTGAGATATTGGAACACTGCTATCATGTCACCCCTAGTCCTTCTTTTCAACAGACTAGACCAGTGATGGCGAACCTATGGCACGTGTGCCACAGGTGGCACGCGGAGCCATATCTGAGGGCACACGAGGCATTGCCCTATGTCAGCCTGAGCGTGCATGCGCGCGCTGGCCAGCTGATTTTTGGCCTTCTTTTCGGCCATTTTCGCTCTCCCTAGGGTTCAGGAAAGCCTCCCGAACCCTGGGGACGGCAAAAAACGCCCCAATGGCCCAACCAGAAGTTCATTTCTGAACTTCCGGTTGGCCCATTTGGTCGTTTTTTGCTCTCCCCAGGCTTCAGGAGGCTTTCCTGAACCCTGGGGAGAGCGAAAAACAGCCCAACGGGCCTACCGGAAGTCCGGAGGCTTCAGTGAGTCCTGTGTGCATGTATGCGGGGGGCAGTGCGGGGTGGTTGTGCGCATGCGTGGGGGGCAGCGTGGGGGTTGTGCACATGTGCGGAGGAGGGCATTGCATTATGGGTGTGGGCACGCACGCGCACGCTATCATACACACGCACCCTTTTGTCACCCAAGCCAAAAAAGGTTCGCCATCACTGAACTAGACATACCCAGTTCCAGCAACCATTCTTTATATGTTTTAGCTCCACTTACAAATAAAAAAGCTTGAAAATTCTCCAGTCAACCAGGCCTTACCTAGAATGGGAATCAGGAAGTGATAAATTAGCAAAGACAACTGCCCTTTTTGCTGTCTACATATCCTCCCACTGTAAGCTCGGCTGAGTTATGGGAAGAAGCAGAGAACTGCATCTGTGGCTGGACAATAGCACTTAGACCTATATACCGCTTCGCAGTGCTTTACAGCCCTCTTTAAGTGGTTTATGGAGTCAGCATATTGCCCCCAACAATCTAGGCCCTTATTTGCCATGGGCACTGTTAAGGGGAGAATTCCCCCATAGAGGCAACATTGGATCTTTTGCTTGGAATTCAATACTTAGAAATAAAACCGAGGTTAAAATGTCTAATAGAAAATATTTATTTTAGTACAAAACAATATAAAAACAATAAATCCTGAATAAACTACATCTTTGCTATGCAACACGTCATTCCAGGTCGGAAGGCATAACAGAAGTGATTAATGGTGGATAGGAATGTAGACATGCGCAGAACATCATATCATGTGTTCTGCTTGTATTGGGAAGTACCATAGTATTTAGGGTAGGGGTGCATCACCCTGCATAGACTCACAACTGACAATATTCGCATTGTGACAGGCACCAAACCTACAGCCCCTAAACCTCCACAGAGGGAAGAATGAAAGAAAATTCAATCTGATCAACAGACCAGGCTTACCCAGAAACAAAAGGCCGTATGTTTAACTGGTCTCTTTGTTCAATAATTAAGACAATCCATTCATTTCCTTTCTATAAGGAAGCGCAGTGGCGCAGTGGTTAGAATGGAGTACTGCAGGCTACTTCTGCTGACTGCCGGCTGCCTGCGATTTGGCAGTTCGAATCTCACCAGGCTCAAGGTTGACTCAGCCTTCCCTCCTTCCGCAGTGGGTAAAATGAGGACCCAGATTGTTGGGGGCAATATGCTGACTCTGTAAACCGCTTAGCGAGGCCTATAAAAGCACTGTGAAGTAGCATATAAGTCTAAGTGCTATTGTTATAAGTTCTCCCTTTCATCCACTCATACTGAGACTACCAGCGGACAATATCTTGGACTTAACCCTATATTATTTGCTGATTCTGAATCTGGGATATTCTGCAACGGAAGACTTTCAAAATGCCTTCTCACAGGAACAACTCTTACCGGAGAATTAGGGTCTAGCAGGCTCTATGAAAGAACTTCCTAAGGGTATTTGTAAATTCTCTGGAATTTTGAAAGTAAGTTTTCATTCCTTCTACTCTTTCCTTTAGCTTAGTATATTCTTTTTATTCGCTGCAATTTCAGCAGTGCCTGAGGGCCTAACAGGATACCAAGTATAGATTTAAACTGATAAAGTGTCATGTTTTTTTGTTTAATCTTGTTAAATAAGCCCCAGTTGGCTGGGCTTACATGACCCAATTTATATGCTCCTACAGGCAGTCCTCGACCTACGACCACAATTGAGCCCAAAATTTCTGTTGCTAAGCGAGGCATTGGTTACGTGAATGTTGCCCTGTTTTACGACCTTTCTTGCCAGAGTTGTTAAATGAATCACTGCAGTTGTTAAGTTAGTAACCCGGTCGTTCAGTGAATCTGGCTTCCCCATTGACTTTGCTTGTCCGAAGGTCGCAAAAGCGGAACACATGATCCCGGGACGCTTCAACCGTCACAAATATGAACCAGTTGCCAAGCATCTGAGTTTTGATCATGTGACCATGGGGATGCTGCAATGGTCATAAGTGTGAAAAATGGTCATAAGTCCCTTTTTTCAGTGCCGTTGTAACTTTGAGCGGTCACTAAACGAACCATTGTAAATTGAGGACTGTATAAACTCCTCCTCGTCGTCCTCCTCCTCCTCATCTATTACTCTTATTTTCTATCCAGGTAGCAGGATTTCTTCTAAGCCAAAACTAGATAAAACTCATTAAATATCCAGAATATGAACCTGACATTACTTGAGAACCCAGTGGTTCTCAACCTTCCTAATGCCGCGACCCTTTAATACAGTTCCTCATATTGTGGTGACCCCCAGTTCAATAAAGTTTCCTATGATTTACCATTCTCTGTGTTGTTTCCGATGGTCTTAGGCGACCCCTGTGAAAGGGTCATTTGACCCCCAAAGGGGTCCCGACCCCCAGGTTGAGAACCACTGCTATAGCTCTAGAGTCCTTAAGATTCAAAGGCGAAAGCTGCTTCAAGAGGTCAACTTTTTAAACCTTGTAACTCTTTTCCTTGGATTGGGGGAACTGCCACCCCTGGAAAAGATGCAACCGCTTTAATGAGAAGGATGTTGAATCCGCATCTGTGTGCCACTATCTCAAGCAGTTCACATCCTAAGTCTTGGACACTTGTCAGGCTTCTAGTTAGAATGTGGTGAAATTCATTTTGTCTTCCTCCTATGTGGAACAGCGGTGGGTTTCTCCCTGTTCGGCCCAGTTCAGCGAACCGGTAGCGGCGGCGGTGGGAGGCTACGCCCACCCGCCCGGGACACTTCTGTGCATGTGCAGGAGCTTCTGTGCATGCACAGAAGCGTCGCACGCAAGTGCACGCACAAATCAGTAGCGACGGGATTTAGAATTTAATTTAATTAAATTAAAAGTTCTTATAGGCCGCCCAATCCCGTAGGACTCAGGGCGGCGTACAACAGAGTAAGAACAATAAAGCTATAATAAAACAATTTTAAAAAGTACACAATTTAAAAAAGGAAAACCAATCATCCATGGGGGAATAGGATCTCTTTTTCACCCCGCCTGCAGGAAGAGCCATGTCTTCACGGCTTTGCGGAAGGCCAGTAGGGTGGGGATAATCCGGATCTCTGGTGGGAGTTGGTTCCAGAGAGACGGAGCTCCCACAGAGAAGGCCCTCCCCCGTGGTCCCGCCAACCGACATTGCTTGGTTGATGGGACCTGGAGGAGACCAACTCTGTGGGACCTAACCGGTCGTAGGGAGGGATACGGTAGGATGCGGTCCCGGAGGTAACCTGGCCCCGAGCCAACTATTGATGTGGAATAATGAGAAAAGTTAATTGTAACCTATTTTATTTATTTTATTTATTTGGGAATTCTTCTATGCCGCCCTACTCCCTAAGGACTCAGGGCGGCGTACAGCACTTTAAAGAACACCAAACAATAAAATCATTAAAAACAATTTTTAAAAAGTTAAAAAGAAAGACATACAATTTAAATAGTTCTTAAATAGCTAACTTTTCAGTTGGGGAGGAATGCATGTTCAATGTTGACATTTCAGTTAAAAGGCTGCCCCCCAAAAAGAAATACGAGGAACTGTGTATAAACCTTTTTTTTTTAACTTACCGCCTCATAGTAATAGCAAGCCACTAGAGAGACTGTGCATAAGATACTTTAATTCTGAAAGATCATTGGTAGTCACAGCCTTGGTTATTATCTTCAGAAGTAAGGCCCTAACCATCAGTCTCCTCAGGAAACAAAACAGATTTCAACTCTCATACAAACAACCAAAGAATTACCAGGAAATGGAAGTCAACTTTACCACATCAGAAACTCTCTATAGAAACAAATATACTTTAGCGACAGGCTCAGCAAAATGAGATGGGAGAGCTTGAAATATTATTTTTGGGAATGTGGTATAGATTTACTAAAAATGGAAACGAAAACTTTTGTTGTTGTTAATACTTAAGTAAGCAAATTGAATCTTTCTTTTTGTTGGAGAACTAAATTCTTACTTTATTTTTTATTTTTTTAAGAACCACTTAAAAGGGAACAATCGTATAGTTCCAACTTCTGGATGGTATTGTATAAGAACTTAATTTGCAACGATAAATTTAAACTTCATGTTGCCCTGGTGCCCTGATTTATGCTGTTGCCATATCCATTGTAGCTATCTTCAGCGGCGGGTTGCTCCCTTACTGGTGCCGGTGCGCTGTGCGCACATCTCCATGCTTCGGGCATGCGCATGCTCGCTATGCGTGCACGCCCCCTTGCGCAATTTTGCTTCTGCGCATGCGCGGAAGCAAAATCGTGCCAAAATCTCGCAAGGGGATGCACGCTCACGTGAGATTTCGGGACGATGGTGGGTTTCAGCAGGTTCTGAGCAGTTCTGGAGAACCGGTAGCGGAAATATTGAGTAGTTCAGAGAACCGGTAAATAACACCTCTGACTGGCCCCGCCTCCATCTATTCTCTGCCTCCCGAGTCCTAGCTGATCGGGAGGGAATGGAGATTTTGCAGTATCCTTCCCCTGGAGTGGGGAGGGAATTGAGATTTTGCAGTATCCTTCCCCTGGAGTGGGGAGGGAATTGAGATTTTGCAGTATCCTTCCCCTGGAGTGGGGAGGGAATGGAGATTTTGCAGTATCCTTCCCCTGGAGTGGGGAGGGAATGGAGATTTTGCAGTATCCTTCCCCTGGAGTGGGGAGGGAATGGAGATTTTGCAGTATCCTTCCCCTGGAGTGGGGAGGGAATGGGGATTTTGTAGTATCCTTCCCCTGGAGTGGGGAGGGAATGCAGATTTTGCAGCATCCTTCCCCTGGAGTTGGGAGGGAATGGAGATTTTACAGTATCCTTCCCCTGCTATGCCCACAAAGCCATGCCCACCAAGCCACACCCACAGAACCGTTAGTAAAAAAAATTGAATCCCACCACTGATCTGATGGCGAGCTGACTTGGCTTGTATCACCGAAACCTGGTTGCCCACCAAAGGGGAGTTCTCTCTGAAATGTGCCCTGGGTGGGGGTGCAGCAATTGTTCTTCTTGAGTCTCTAATGGCCTCCAGGGGCCCCACCCCAGACATCAATGTGAGATCCTGGGAAAAACAGTGCATCGTAGGGCAACAATTTTTGAACCAAGGTACCTCAAGTAGGCAAACTTAGAGCACGTGTCCAAAGTCTGGAACGCATGACTTTTGCGGAATTGAAATTTGGCAAATGTTATAAAACATTTTATGGCATTAAAATGATCATAAAACAGTTTATGGCATGATACCAAAATTGAAGGAACACACCAAGAGTTTGATGGGTATCATTTGAAGAAAAAAAGCACAACATTGTGCCCCGGAAACGTATTTGTCTCGCTAAAGCTTTCAAATACTTACCATATTTTTCGGAGTATAAGATGCACCTTTTTCCCCTCTAAAAGAGGCTGAAAATTTGGGTGCGTCCTATACTCCGAATGTAGCTTTTTCGAAGCTTTTTTTCCCAGCCCTAACGAGGTGCTAACGATCTTCCCGGCTCTTCCCGGCTTGCAGGCTTGTTTTCATTGCTACTCCCTCCGAAAAAGTTTTTTTCAGCCCTAAAGAGGTGCTAACAATCTTCCCGGCTTGCATGTTTTTTTCATTCCTACTCCCTCCAAAGAAGTTTTTTCCAGCCCCAAGTCTTTGTAGGCTTGTTTTCATTGCTACTACCTCCCAAAAAGTTTTTTTCAGCCCTAACCAGGGGATAAAATAATGTGCTGAAGCTGACCAGACTAAGGATGCTAGCCAGATGAATACCTGGTAGGTAGATTTTTTCCCCCTATTTTCCTCCCCCCAAAACTAAGGTGCATCTTATATTCCAAAAAATATGGTAAGTTTACAATTTTCCCAAAAAATAAAAAATAAAAAAATAAAGTTCAATTGTCTACATGCTGTAATTTGCACTTCCCGTGGTTTTACATTAAATGAAGCAATCTCACTTCTCAGCTGGTACTTCATAGTTCTTAAAATTCGTCATGAAAACACAGCAGCTCTTCTGTAAACGGTTAGCCTAATAGTCAGCATTCTCCATTTGGGGGGGGGGAGGGCACAACTACATTCTCCATCATTCTTAGCCAGAAAGATGTCAGAACATCTGGCGAGCACCTGGTGAATGGCTGCTGCGGAATACATTTATGTCAAAATATTCTTGAACTCAGTTGGGGTTGTTTGAATGAACTCGGCCAGCGGCCCTAGGATCAGCTTTTGAGGTAAAAACTCATGAGGAAAAAAAATAGCATGTTTAAGACTGCATTCTGAGAGAAAACACAGAACAAATCGAGGTGTTATGCTTTTGGCCTGCAAAATAATAACCTCTCTGTGTCTGCCCCTTTTTAAAGGGAAAAAAAGCTCTTTGCCCTTTTGAATTGATCCCTCAGGGTAGCCTTTTGTTTCTGCTATAAAAGATTGATTAATCAGGCCCTTCATCGGTCACCTCTAGCATTGGATAAACAAGCCAAATCAATAGCTTTTTCATGCATTTTATCTCTTAAGGACCAAGGCAACCTCTTGCAACCTTCCCAATTGCTGTTGTCTTTTCCACTGCCTGTCTCCATAAACATGACAAACGATTCTTGGCCATACATAATTCCTCCTGTCACTTTAAGTGAATCTGTAGCCTGAATGATCTGTGCAGAAATATTTCTGGAAGCCACTGGCTATTCTTCAAGACAAGGTGTCAGTTTGAACCTTGAGAAATCGGGAGTTTAAAACACAGCTTCTGCAACGGATCTGTGTCTGAAGTGGCAAACATAGGACAAATTAAGGAAATTTGAGCCCCTAAAATAATAATAGGAACCCTAGAACAGGGGTCTCCAACCTTGGCAACTTTAAGACTTGTGGACTTCAACTCCCAGAGTTCCTCAGCCTTGTCCTGCCTTCAGGTGCTTGACTCTCTCTTCTTTGTGGCAACCCCTGAGATATTGGAACACTGCTATCATGTCACTCCTAGCCCTTATTTTCATTAAACTAGACATACCCAGTTCCAGAAACCGTTCTTCATATGCTTGATCAAAGAATAGATCAAAGACTAGTTGGCTTACAAGGATCAGATGGGTTGCTGTGAGTGGTTGTGGGGAACTGGGAAGGGAAAGAAAAGAACACCAACATAAACCATCAAGGGATGGCAGGCAAATCAGCCAAGATCTTATCTCAAGAACTGCAATTCACGCCAAGTGGGGAGAAAGTTCAGAAGAAGCATTTCAAAGCATTCAAAGTGTTTGTACCTTAATTAACTGCAAGAAAGTTGCCAAGTTTCTACCGTATAAGTGCCCCTGACAAGCATTATGGAATTGAAGTTTGGGTACCAGTGGTGGGTTGCTACCGGTTCACCCTGGTTCGGGAGAACCGGTAGCGGCGATGGCAGGCTCCGCCCACTCACCTGGATGTCATCACGGATGTTCTGCGCATGTGCAGAAGCACCGCGAGTGAGCGAAGTGCATGCGGGCGTTCACAGTTCTGAACCGGTAGCAAAGGTAACTGAAACCCACTACTGTGGGGTAACATTATTCCTTCTACTTGTAAAGAGATCACCATTGGTTCATTTGGCTGCCCTACTTGGCAATGCACATGAATCCCAATGCACCTCCCACCTCTTTGTAGAGGGATTCCCAGGGCAGAGAAGGAAGACTAGGTCTCCATCTCGCTGGTGATCCAGACACAGAGGAAGGTGGACAAGATGCCTCCCCACTGATCCTACTTGTTTAGACCCCATACGCAAAGCACAATCCAGGAAGCAAGAATCACGGAGTCCAATAGGACATTTTAATGCAAGAATTAGAGATGAAATTCAGAATTTTAGAAACTTTAGGGGAAAAAAGCCTAAAGCAAGATGGTGACCACATGCAGATTGCCGGAAACTTGGCTTTTGCGCATGCTCAGAGAAAAATTTAAAAAAAAATTCAATTTTTTTAAAAAAAAAATTTTTAAAATCAATTTTTTAAAAAAAAATTCAAAAAAAATTTAAAAAATTTAAAAAAAGATGGCGGTGCCCACGGACTGGCACCAACCGAACCGGGTCTGGGACATCATCGTGACATCACCAGTGGGTTGCTACCAGTTCAGGCGAACCGGTCCGAACCGGGAGGAACCCACCCCTGTCTATGACAGTAGAAAACCAAGCACCAAGTTCTATCCCTTTTTTAAAGAGCTCTGATGCAGATTGCTGGGTTCTTGCTGGTATCAACGGGAAACCAGTGATTTCCATCAGGAAGAAATGGCAGCAAGAAATCCATGGTGTTCCTTATCACTCCCAGAATCAATCTTACGGAAAAGGAACAATTAACTGCTCCGTTGGGCAACAAGGAAAAGGGGTGATGCTTCAAGGAACCCCTAAAAATGGCACCTTGTTTTACACAATCCATTGACTAGTCAGTCATGAATCAAACCTTCTTTCCTTATTTAATAAAAATAAAGTGGATTGCCGAGATTGTATCTGTTATTATTTCAGCAAAAAAACAGAGTTGCATTGGCAAGAACAGTGACAATATAATTCAAATTTATAATAGTAGTAGTAGATTGGCAATAGATTAACATTTAACAAAAACATTAAACGTATACTATGAATACACTGCAACCACCCTTCGCTTTTCCTATATTGGATTTATTTTTTAATCGTATAGTTTATGTAGCTTATCTTCAAAACGCCCCGAATTTTACATAAAGTTTATATATTCTGCATTATATTTCTTTAGCCTCACATTTGGCCCACATAAAACATAAGCCCTTTTGTTTTTGTTTTGTTTCTGTGCCTAGCCCATAGCTTGATTGTATTTTGGTTTCAGATTCATATGGCAAACAGAAAGCTTCTAATTAGCCTCATTATTTTACTGCTGATATATTTGGGTTGATTCCAGGAAACTGAGATTCCATCCTCAAGTAAAGCCATATGTAGAGCTTCTGCTAATTTTCCCATGAGAAATACATGTAAATATACATCTGAGGTTCTTTGTGTATGCCAGTCAGAAGGGTGTGCCCCAAATTTTTATCCCCTGGGGTGTCATATTATGTTTTCAGAGTTAGGTATCCCTATTTGAGCAAGCAATGTATTGAAAAGTCTTTGACCTCCAAGAAAAGTGTGGTTCTTAAAATATAGAGAATTGCCTTTAATTCACCAATTCTGGTCCACAAAGTACTTTCTAATAAAGGGTCCACAGTGGTGTACCAAACAATAATTCAAATCAGACACCAATATTTTTTTTTAAAAAAGCAATTTGCCTCTATTCATAATGTCCAGTGGGAGAAATTCTATAAATAGTGTATTTTTAGTGAACTACTTTTAGATGCACGCACAGATTGCCATCATATCATTCTTTAGTTTCTTTCCTGTAGTTAACTCAAACCAAACATATTTATTTTAATCCATTACTGTTATTATACCTGACTTAAGTCACAGCAACTTGAACAATGGCAACTGTACTTATCCAACAGCAGCCTCAGCAAGTCACAATAACATCAAAATGACCATATGCATCTAATGACACCATTATGCACATGTCATATTACATACTTGCTTCCTCATATCTGATCTCTCTATATATAAAAGCCAAATACCACTCACTCATCACGAAATCTCCAGAACTGTAAAGCCTACAAATTTGAAACTTGGCACGTATGTTCCTCTTGGCTTCTAGGTGCTCGTTAAGAAAGGATTTTTCAAAATGACCATCAGATCATTAGTATTTTTTATACAGTATTATATTAACACACTCTGAGGCTAAGGAGTTAGACGTTCTACTCCCCCTCCCCACCTGAAAAGAACTCTGTTTCAACTGCCAGTTGCCTTATATTAACACGCTCTGATGCTAAACAAATTCTACATAAATTTTCAAGCTTTGTCAATGTATCAAGCCCACAGGTGAAATCCAGCCGGTTCTCATTGTTCGCCTGAACCATTAGTAAATTGCTTAGGCAGTTTGGAGAACCGGTTAAGAATAAAGTGCAAGAGAGGTTTTTTTTCTCTCTCTCTCCCTCCCTTCAGTTAATAGCTCCACTTAACAGTTGCAGCTGGAATGCAGCCATACACACTGAATCAAGTCAATAAACAACAGAAACTGACAGGATTAGGGCAGGGAAACCCATCAATCACCCATCTAGGGATGGGATTAACCTCTTCCCTTCAGGAAGAAGGACAAGATTACAAACATTTTCATTATAAAGAGTATTAAATAACACTTCTCTGATCAGCTGATACTCCCTGGAGTTTCCCCAAGACCTTTCATAGCTGCTGCAATGTTGGCTACTTCTTGTTTCTTCCTGGGGGAACAGATACAGGAGGGGACAATGATGCAGCTTGATCATACATGCCGTGCATGTGTGGTCCAGCCAGCTGTATTGCTTCTGCTGTGAAGCACCCAATTTAGAACATAGAGAACATAGAATAATAGAGTTGGAAGGGTTAATGGCTTTTTGCAGCACGCCCAGGCTTTCAATTAGCCTGAGTAGCTGCTCTTAGTTTCCCTCTCAGCTGCTGCATTTGCTTTGGGGTTGACTTTTTTTTTAAAGGGGAATTGCTGTTTTAAGTTTTCTGCTTTGTTTTAGTAGTGCCTGGCACTGTCCTTTTGGGGTGTACTTCCCTTGCTTGATGGCAAGCTATTCCATTGGTTGATTGGTCTCACCCTTAGGAAATTTCTTCTTAGTCCTAGGTTGCTTCTCTCTTTGGTTAGTTTCCATCCATTGTTCCTTGTTGTGCCTTTTGGTGCTTTGGAAAATAGATTGACTCCTTCATTTTTGTAGGAGCCCCTCAAATTTCCTGACAGAACAATTAATCAGTGGAACTATTTGCCTCCAGAAGTTGAAAATGCTCCAACACTGGAAGTTTTTAAGAAGAGATTGGATAACCATTTGTCTGAAGTGGTGTAGGGTTTCCTGCCTAAGCAGGGGGTTGGACTAGAAGACTTCCAAGGTCCCTTCCAACTCTGTTATTCTATTCTATTTTAAATATTGGAACAGTGCTATTTTATTGTGAGTTAGACTAAGGAGAAATTTCCTAAGGAGAAATTTCCTAAGGGTGAGACCAATCAAGTTGGCCATGTCCACCCAGTCACATGACCAAACCACGCCCACTAAACCATGCCCACCAAGCCACACCCACAGAACAGATAGGGGAAATTTTGGGATTTCACCACTGATCAAGCCCAATTGTAACTACTTATTAATTTTCAAGCTTTAACTGTCAATTTATCAAGCCCGATCACATAGTTTCGTAGCGAAGCACGGGTATCCAGCTACTAGTTAAAGTATATAAGTTGAGATAGTAGCATGATGACATAGTCCTCCCCTCCAGTGGTGGATTCCTACCAGTGCGGTCCACTCTATAGCACCGGTAGTGGCCCGCTGGTGATGTCACAGTACCGGTGCAGTCGGTTGCCAGTGCCTGGGCGCCGCCATTTAAATTATTATTATTATTATTATTATTATTATTATTATTATTATTATTATTATTATTATTATTATTATTATTATTATTATTATTATTATTATTATTATTATTATTATTATTATTATTATTATTATTATTATTATTATTATTTATTTTCTTCTGCGCATGCCCAGAAGCCGAGCTTCCGGCACTGCACATGTGCTGCCTTCCTACCCCACAGTGAGTCCAAGCGAGGGAGGATGGCTGAGGGAGCGCGTGAGATGCTGAAAGAATGGGTGGCAGGAGCTATCTCCATTCCCCTCCCTTCAGCAGTCCGAGAAGCTACGAACGTGCGGTGATGATCCTAGGCATTTTTGCACGTTCGAGGCTTCTCGAGCTGCTGAGGGGAGGGGGAACGGGCGGCAGGAGCCTAGGATCATCGAATGGGGAGAAGGATTCAGGCCGGACAGAGCCTCCTAGAAGAACTGCTGCCACAGTCTTGCTGTTCCCGCTGCGGGGGCTGCGTTGCGGGTGGACAATGCCCCCCCCCGCTTCTCTGGCTACTGCCAAGCTCCCGAGGCCCATGCCCACCCGGTCACATGGCTGGCAAGCCACACCCACAAAATAAGCCACGCCCACAGAGTGGTAGTAAAAAAATTAGGAACTCGCCCCTGCTCCCCTCCCTTGGACCCAATATACACATGTGTATGTATACATACATAGTCTGAGCTATAGTTAGCTTTCTCCAGGATATAAATAACCGTTTTATTGCCCCATGGTACACTTAACGATGGGTAAATTGGTTGAGCCCCTGAACATTGATATGAGATGAATTGCCCCAAAGGTGCTTTTTCAAGAGGCAACTGGACCTTCTGGTTTTTCTTTGAAGTGTCACCTGAGTGGTGAAAATGGGTGTGGAGCCTTCTTGGAACCGCTGAAAGGATTGTGTTGTGGAGCTGTGCTTTCCGCAGGATGTTTTTTTGCCCTGTATCCCTTCACTGTTGAATACAGGCACAGGCTGTTGGGGATCAGTTTGTGTTGTCTGCATCTCAAACTGAAGTGCAAATGGTCCCTATAGTCTGCAATTTTTCTCTGGAGATCCGTTCATACCATTTGAGTGCCTCCGAGTGGCCTCAACGGCTCTCTAAAAGGGATGCAAATGACCAGTTGTCTGCAAGGAATATAAATCCTTCCATTCCCCACCCTACAGTCGGAGCTGAAGACGCTTCTTGGAGGAGAAGTAAAAATTCTTCAAAGAAAAAATGAGAAAGTCCAGTTGCCTCTTTAAAAAGCACCTTTGGGACAACCATGACCTGGTCGCCTTAGGCACGACCTAAGCATAGCTCATAAAATTATCTGCTACAACGTCCTTCCTGTCAACAACTACTTCAGCTTCAACCACAATACACGAGCACACAACAGATACAAACTGAAAGTGAACCATTCCAAACTTGACTGTAGAAAATACGACTTTAGCAACAGAGTGGTAAATGCCTGGAACTCACTACCTGACTCTGTGGTTTCGTCACCAAACCCCCAAAACTTTACCCTTAGACTGTCCACTGTTGACCTCACCCGATTCCTAAGAGGTCAGTAAGGGGCGTGCATAAGTGCACCAGCGTGCCTACCATCCCTGTCCTAATGTTCCCTCTTATCAGTACCCATCTTATGTATATAAACAATATTATATCTATGTATATTACCAACACGTACTTGACATAAATAAATAAATAAATAAATAAATAAATAAATAAATAAATAAATAAATAAATAAATAAATAAATAAATAAATAAATAAATAAATAAATAAATAAATACCTCCATAGATATTTAGCTATTAGATGCATGGATAGGTATTAGATGCATGGATACAAAGGTATCCATGTTTAGAAACAGTGCCGTGGGCTCCTCTTTGAAGGTTGCCCTTTCAAGTCATAGGTCTTCACTGGTTCTTCTCAGCATTCTACAGTAGTCTTCCTTAGTTTACAGGTAGTCCTCAAGTTATGACCACAGTTGAGCCTAAAGTTTATATTGCGAAGTGAGCATTTATTGAGTGAGTTTTGCCCCGTTTTACAACCGTTGCTGCCACCGTTGTTAAGTCAATCGTTGCATTTGTTAAGTTGGTGACACGGTTGTTCAATGAATCTGGCTTCCCCATTGACTTTGCTTGTCAGAAGGTCACAAAAGGGGATCACCTGACCCCAGGACACTGTGACCATCATAAATATGAACCCAGTTAAAAACCGCCTGAATTTTGATCATGTGACCATGCGGATGCTGCAATGGTCATAGGTATGAAAAACGGTCTTGTCACTTTTTTCAGTGCCGTTGTAACTTTGAACTAAATGAACTGGTCTACCTATATATTGCTTCACTATTTTTGTGTCCTTGTTGTTAGTCATGAAGTCGTGTCCGACCCATCGCGACCCCATGGACAACGTTCCTCCAGGCCCTCCTGTCCTCTACCATCCTCTGGAGTCCATTTAAGCTCATGCCGACTGCTTCAGTGACTCCATCCATCCACCTCGTTCTCTGTCATCCCCTTCTTCTTTTGCCCTCAATTGTTCCCAGCATTAGGCTCTTCTCCAGTGAGTCCTTCCTTCTCATTAGATGGCCAAAGTATTTGAGTTTCATCTTCAGGATCTGGCCTTCTAAAGAGCAGTCAGGGTTGATCTCCTCTAGGACTGACCAGTTTGATCGCCTTGCAGTCCAAGGGACTCGCAGGAGTCTTCTCCAGCACCATAGTTCAAAGGTCTCAATTCTTTGGCACTCAGCCTTCCTTATGGTCCAACTTTCACAGCCATACATTGCAACTGGGAAAACCACAGCCTTGACTATACGCACTTTTGTTGGCAGGGTGATGTCTCTGCTTTTTAGTATGCTGTCTAGATTTGCCATAGCTTTCCTCCCCAGGAACAAGCATCTTTTAATTTCTTGGCTGTGTTATTAACCATCATAATTTATTACAGAACAGTGAATGGAACTCTACATATCTTTGATACAATCTTTACAATCTGTTATTGATGTAGATTGCTTTATTGCCGAATATATGGGGTCATTAGCATGATGCCCAAGAGGGTGCCGTCGTATCTGTGGCTTGGGTAAAAGAAAATAATTTTAATTAAAAAGATAAAAAGCTTCCATGGGGACAAATAGCAATGCCAATTTCCACCGTCATTCTTTCCAAGAATGCCTCTAGTCTCAAACAGGTCCCATAAACCTGCTTCAAAAATGAATAAGATGGACAGCTGCAGCTCATTGCTTGGGTTAGAAACTTGCCAAGCACAATTACACAGGTAAACAATAGCAATAGAAGATATTTTGCAAGAGCACTCATAACAAGGTTCTGGAAATACACACCCTTTTCCAACAAGGTTGAGAATCTCCAGGCTAAGACAGAACCACCATGAATAGACTTGTCCACCAGATGCAGAAATAATTTGCCACCCAGAACCAATTCACTTAAGTAGAGAGAACATCGTCTCTTTCTACTTTAAGCATCAAAGAACATAAGGAGAGCACATTTAAATCAAAACGAGTCTTCTCGCTCTTTATTTCCCACCCACTAACCAGGGTTTAGAAGCATGGTACCCTCATAATATGCAAAGTATAGAGTTATGAATCGTGGTGGCACAGTGGTTAGAATGCAGTATTGCAGGCTAACTCTGCATTCTCACTGCCAGGAGTTCGATCCTAACCGGCTCAAGGTTGACTCAGCCTTCTATTCTTCCAAGATTGGTAAAATTAGGACCCAGATTGTTGGGGGACATATGCTGACACTGGAACCCACTTAGAGAGGGCTGTAAAGCACTGTGAAGCAGAATATAAGTCTAAACACTGTATTATCTGCAAAAGCCACTGTGGCGCAGTGGTTAGAATGCAGTACTGCAGGCTACTTCTGCCGGCTGCCGGCTGCCTGCAATTTGGCAGTTCAAATCTCACCAGGCTCAAGGTTGAATCAGCCTTCCATCCTTCCAAGGTGGGTAAAATGAGGACCCAGATTGTTGGGGGCAATATACTGACTCTGTAAACCGCTTAGAGAGGGCTGTAAAGCACTGTAAAGCGGTATATAAGTCTAAGTGCTATTGCTATTGCTATCTGGACTATTAGCCTTATATCCAGTTAATGTGTCCAGTACTCTTTTAAACAGGCTAGGATGGTGATGATCATAGGCTTGGGTGGTTTTTCCATAAACACTGATTTGAAGCAATGCTCTGGTTGAATTCTAAATGCAGAATCTAATTTTATTTATTATTTAATTGATAGCTGTCTGACTCTCAAACAACTCTCTGAGTGCTTGCAACTAAAAACAACAACAGCAACAGCATTACTAAAAGAAAAAATATAACAGACCGGAATAGCACAGTTAAAAGAACCAAAGAAAACAAATTTTAAAAAGAGAGCTCTTCCAATTTACCCTGTCTCTAAGGCCTGAGAAAACTTTGGAAGGAGAACTTTAACTGGGGTCCTTCCAAAGCTTTGGAAGCAATTTTGAGTTTCAAGATGCAGAAGTAGAAATGATGCATTTGCAAATCCCTCTCCCCCAAAGTTTTGCAAATAAGGAAGGACGAAAAACCCAGAGGGGGCATAGCTTAACGATTGGCTTCATGATGCCCATCCAAAATCACCTATTCTATTTTCGTAAAACACTTCAAAGGTGACTCAAAAAAATTTTGCTCTGAAAATCCGCAGGCTTCATCTTCTCAAACAAGGCAGCTATACAGTGCTTGCAAATTGAATCTTATTCTGCCAAAATGCAAGAAGTGAAAAATAACAAGACTCCCATAAATTAAACTGAGAATTTAAAGATTGAACGAAAAAAGCCTGCTTGCATTTGTCTTACATCTGTTTGTTCTGAATCCCTTGCCACCTAGATTCAGCGAATGACCTTGAATTACAAGAGAGGGTAATAATCCAGTGTTCTACTTTTTATACATCACACGTACATTTATAATGTTTTAGCGTGTCTTTCCGTAATTTTTAATTTATTTTTTTCTTAAATTAAAAAGTTCCAAGCTTCACAATGCCTCCTCATGAGTTACAACTCTGATTATTTTGATTTCCCTTGTTCCTATGTGTGATGTTGCTACTCATTTAAATGCGGTGCTTTATAGAAATCTCCAAAGTAGTTTTGCAACTTTTAGTGACTGTGCAAAGTTACAACGGCACTTTGAAAAAAATGACTTATAACTGTTTTGCACAGTTACGACCTTTGCAGAATCCCCATGGTCATGGGATCAAAATTTAGACACTTAGCAACTGACTCCTATTTATGAAGGTTGCAGTGTCCCGGGGTCATCGGATCACCTTTTGCAACCTTCTGACACGCAAAGTCAACGGGGAAGCCAGATTCACTTAACAACTGGGGTACTAATTTAGCAACTGCAGTGATTCACTTAACAAACGTGGCAGCAAAATTCGTAAAATGGGGCAAAACTCACTTAACAAATGTCTCAGTTAACAACAGAAATTTTGGGCTTAATTGTGGTAGGAGGACTATCTGTTCTGACCTAGGCTTCCTGATAAAATAATACAGCACAAACGGAGTCCCAGAAACCTCTTTTTATTTTAACGGCTGTGAATTATGTTCATTCCCAGCTGTAATAAGTCCCAAACAATGATAACTAGTCCGACAGAAGTCTTCCGGAAGTGGTCAAAAAAGTAAAATATTGTTCCACTGGTTAATTGTCTCCAGTTACCGTATTTTTTGGAGTATAAGACGCACCTTTTTACCCCCAAAAAGAGGGTGAAAACTTGGGTGCGTCTTATACATCAAATGTAGCCCCACCCAGCCAGCCACCCCCACCCTTTGGCCTCTGTCTTCCAGCAATTTACCTGTTTGCAGCAAAGAGGGAAGAGCTTATAAAGTCAAGCAAGTCACTAGCACTTCCCGATCTACAGCTGATTTGCCATGTGGGAAAATGAAACTGAAACTGAAACTGCAAAGAAGCAAATAGCTGGGAGAGACACACAGATTTTTATTTTTTGCTGAACTGGATGGAAGGGGGTAAGTGAATAACTATAAATGTCTGTAGAATGTTCAAATTATTAGACTTATTTTTTAAAGACTGCTTTATTGTTCTAGAGCCAGGGGCAATTTTAAGACTTGTGGACTTCAACTCCCAGAATTCAACAGCCAGCTTTGTTAGCTTTGCTGGCTGTGGAATTCTGGAAGTTGAAGTCCACAAGTCTTAAAGTTGCCAAGGTTGGAGATCCCTGTAAATCTAGACAACTTAACAAAATATAGAAGCTTTTAAAAATAAATGCTTGCTCTGAAGAGACCCAGTGCTATTGTATCTTCTTTTAAATAATAGAGAATAATGTATACTTCCAGAAATTTTAATTAATTTTAACAGCTCTATACAAGTATAGTCTGAAATGTAACAGTGTCCTGTTTAGTATTAGAGTTTAGTTACCTTGGAGTAGATCTATTTAAATAATTTGGAGGAGTTAGTGTGACTACATTTAAGAAAACTTTCTGGCATAAATATAATGTACATTTCTCCAATTCTTTGCTATTTCTATGGGTCAAGCACACATGCACAGAAATACACAGCAAACAGTGTATATCATCTCTGCTGTTTGCTGTTTGCTGTTTGGCAAATTGCTTGGAGGCAGAGGCCTTTTTTCCTTGTTTTCCTCCCCCAAAACTAAGGTGCGACTTATACTTCGGTGCGTCTTATACTCTGAAAAATACGGTATGTATGACCATGGGTTGGATCAGGATTTAGTCATAATGAAATGTGTGCAATAGAGATTCAGTGAAATATATAGGGCTTAGATTACCTGTAACAAACTAAAGCATTACAGGCTTTAATAGGGCAAACTCAGGACAGCATGAAATCCAAGCAAGAATAGCTGTGTAGTTAGTTATTCTTTTTTCTTTCTTTCTTTCTTTTATTTATTTATTTATTTGTTTGTTTGTTTGTCAAACATGTTCAAGATAGTAGGTGTTTGTATAAACATAAGCAAAGAAGTACAGATAAATGAGGACAATAAGACAGTAAGACAGGGACGGTAGGCACAGTGGTGTGTTTATGCACGTCCCTTACAGACCTCTTAGGAATGGGGTGAGGTTATTCTTGCACAAGTATAGTTATTCTTGCACAAGTATAGTTATTCTTGCACAAGTATCATTCATTTCACTGGAGCTTCAATAGAGAGAACATTTTACTGAGGTTCTAAAAAATAACTGAGGTAATCTACCCCAACTACTTAAAACATTTGACTTGCTATGCATAATATTTGGACATTAAGCCCTTTGAGGTGTCTCCAGCCTGGAATCTCAAAGGCATTTCATCCATTGGGATTTTTGGAATTTCTATTTTTTTGTAGTTTGGGAAACCATGAAGAAAGCCAGCGTCTTTCCAAAAATCCCAGAATTTCAGTGTGCAAGATATATCCTTGATACTTTAATATCCTGAAGAGAAGATGGAAAGATGGATAGATGGTATTGATGAATGTGCTTTTTAAAATTTATATCCCATTATATGATTTTAAGGGAATTCTCAAATTCCCTTAAATCCAATCAGTGAGAACCGCATCACGTAGAACATTTTAGTTCACCCTCTGTAGAAGTACATGTCAAACATAAACTTTATAATCATCTATTTGTTCTACTCTTGTTTCCCTCTTTATTTTCCTGAGGTAGTTTTTTTTTTAATTGTTTACAATGTGCCTTTGACATTCTGTACCTCATCCCCTCTCCTTGTTTTCCTTAACTGTATCCTGTTTTAATATTCCCTGTGGAAAGTCTTTTGTGGAGTATTTTTATACAGATTTTTCAGAACTTCCTTCCTGACCTTTGAATCCTCTCTTCCTATGTCAAAATCAGAGTCCTTTGGCTAAACTTCTCCAGGCGATGAGCAAGAAAGTCCCACACATTTTACAAACCAACTTCCTTTATTTGTGGTGTATATAAAACCTCATGTGTTAATAAACAGTAGTTTACTGTTTGTCATAAAGGAAGAGAGAACATTAACTTTCAAGAGAAAAAACTTTTGCAATATTGTTAGCATTTTAACATAGTCGCTCCAAGGCAGCATTCTAGGACCAACACTATTCATTCTTTACATAAACGACCTTTTTTATCATATTATAAGCAACTGTATTCTCTTTGCTGACGATGTTAAGCTATTCAATACACCGACAATACTTCTACCCTTCAAAAAGACCTTGACCATGTATCACAATGGTCTGATAACTGGCAACTTCAAATCTCAACCAACAAATGCTCTGTCTTACACATTGGCAAAAAGAATCCAAACACAAAATACAAGCTTGGAGGACATGACCTTGTAGACGACCCTCACTCTGTCAAGGACTTTGGAGTACTCATATCAAATGAGCTAAGTGCCAGAGCCCATTGTAACAACATTGCCAAAAAGGCACTAAGAGTTGTTAATCTAATCTTGCGTAGCTTCTTCTCTGGCAATATTACTCTGCTAACCAGAGCATATAAAACATTTGCCAGACCAATTCTCGAATACAGCTCACCTGTCTGGAACCCGCACTGCATATTGGACATTAATACAATTGAGAGAGTCCAGAAATATTTCACAAGAAGAGTCCTCCACTCCTCTGCTCGCAATAGAATACCTTATTCCACCAGACTTGAAATGTTGGGATTAGACAATTTAGAACTACGTCGCCTTCGACCTGATCTAAATGTAGTTCATAAAATCATCTACCACAATGTCCTACCTGTCAGTGACTACTTCAGCTTCAACCGCAACAACACACGAGCACACAATAGATACAAAGTTAATGTAAACCGCTCCAAACTCGACTGCAGAAAATGCGACTTCAGCAACAGAGTGATCAATGCCTGGAATGCACTACCTGACTCTGTGGTTTCTTCCCCAAACCCCAAAAACTTTAACCTTAGACTGTCTACAGTCGACCTCTCCCCATTCCTAAGAGGTCTGTAAGGGGCGTGCATAAGTGCACCATTGTGCCTACCATCCCTGTCTTACTGTCCTATTGTCCAAATTTACTTGTACCTACATTGCTTTGTTTATGTTTATACCATACCTGCTTTCTTGTACATGTTTTGACAAAATAAATAAATAAATAAATTTACAGACTGATTTTTCCCACTTGACAAGCAAAGTTTCCAAATGGTTTTGAGGTAATTCTGAGGTAAACTCAGAATTTTAACGGAAGGGTAGAATGCTTTTTTAATAGGTTTTTATTGGAACAAACTATAGTATTAGTATTGCATTATAGAAACCAAATGAAGTGGATTTCTAAGGATGGTGGATTCCAGGGGTGGGATTGAAAATTTTTAGCAACCAGTTCGCTGCCTGGTTGCTGGGTGGGTGTGGCCATGGGGGTGTGGCCTACTCAGCCTCCTGCATCACGGACTATATTTTATTTTTTTTAAAATAATCTTTATTTGGTTTTTAAGCTTTAAAAAGAACATACATAATAACACACAACATCAAAGAAAAAAGAAAAAAGAAAAAAGAAAACATTAAGAAAGGGGGGAAAAGGGAAAAGAAGGAGAAAAAAAAATACAAACACTAATACACAAAAGAAAAAAAAAACAGCATTTCAATTTAACAGCTATATCTTTATGTAACTAAATCCAGTTTTGCAATCTTACTACATTGGTTGCTTTTAACCTTTATCCCTTTTACTCTTTAGTTCAAACTAATCTAAAACGTATTTATACATATTTACATTATTTTTCATATTTATATCCTCGGATTATATGCATCGATAATAATCATTTTTATTGTTATAAAGGAGATGGTAAGGAAAGATTTTTCGGATCAAGTCTTCTTCTATGTCCATAGTTTTAAATTTTTATTTGATTGTAACCAGGAATACCATTTTGCCCATATTTCATAGAAATCAGAGTTGTCTTTTTGATGGATGTCCATCGTTAACTTGCTCATTTCTGAGCATTCTAAAATTTTCCGAATTATCATATTTGAGGAGGGAATAATATCAGATTTCCAATTTTGGGCATATAGTAGTCTAGCTGCGGTTGTTATTTGTAAAATTAAATATCTTTCTTCTTTTGTAAATTTGCTCCGGAAGATCCCCAATAAGAACATTTCTGGTTTTAATTCCATTTTCACATTTAGAATCTGTTCCAACCAAGATCTAATCTTTTTCCAAAATACTTGAACCTTGGGGCACGACCACCACATGTGGTAGTAGGTCCCTGCTTCCTTTTTACACTTCCAACATTTAGGTGATAGCGATGGAAACATCTTTGCCAGGCGATCTGGGGAGAGGTGCCAACGGTATACCATTTTATAGATATTCTCTTTATAAGATGCAGCTAGTGTCAATTTATAATTGATTTTCCAAATAACCTTCCATTCATTCAAATTTATTTCATATCCCAAATTTTGAGCCCAAGCGATCATATAGCCTTTAGTTTCGTTCTCTTTTAATTTAGTTTTCAACTGCAGATTATAAAATTTGGAGATCATTTTTTCATCTGGCCCCATAAATATTTTGTCTAATTCATTACTGTTTTGGAAGCCGAATTGGGAGAGATCTTTCTTATATCGGGTTTGAATCTGAAGATAGTGCCACCATTCTAAATCTATGCCCTTTATACTAAGTTCTTGTCTTGACCTAAGATTATTTTGTTCATCTAAAAGCTGTTGATAGATAATAGTTTTATTCTTGTTTATAAAATTTGGATGTATAATGGCTTCAGATGTTGATAGCCATTTAGGAATTTTTTTATAGTAATCATTTTTTATATTAAGCCAGGTTTCTAGTAAGGGGCCCCGTATATAATGCCTCTGAAAGTATGCATGTGCCTTATGTTTCCCTCCCCACAGGAATGCATGCCAGCCTACTTGAAGATTAAAACCTTCCAGAGTTAAGATCCTTCTGTTACGTAATAAAACCCATTCTTTGATCCAGCTTAATGCAGCCGCCTTGTAATAGCTTTCCCAGTCCGGGAGTCCAAAGCCACCATTAATCCTACGGTCATGTAACGTCTGGAGTTTAATTCTGGCCTTTTTCTTTGACCAAATGAATTTGCGGACGATGTTATTTAATTCCGTGAAAAAGTTCTTTTTAAGTTTTATGGGTGCAATTTGGAATAGAAATAATAGCTTGGGTAAAACGTTCATTTTGATAATGGCAATTTTACCTAATAACGATAGTTGCAATTTAGCCCAATTCTGCAACTCTTTTTGTATTTTTTGATTCAATTTTGTATAGTTGTCTTCTTCGATGGTGCTACATTTGGCAGTAAGCCATAGCCCTAGATATTTGACTTTTTTAACTATTTTAATTCCCAGTATTGTTTCTAAAGTCCTATTTTGTTTTTCAGTTAAGTTTTTGGTTATTATTTTTGTTTTTTCTTTATTGATTTTTAATCCTGCCACTTTACCAAACTTTTCTATTTCTTCAATTAATATTGGACCCGATTTTATGGGATCTTCCAGGATATAAGTCATATCGTCTGCAAAGGCCTGCACCTTATAGTCCTCCTTTTTAATTTTTAAACCTTTTATATTATGATTTTGTCTTACACACCTCAAAAGAATTTCTAAGGCCAGAATAAATAGTAGAGGAGATAGGGGGCACCCTTGGCGAACTCCTTTCTGAATATTTACTTTGTCCGTCAGATCATTATTCACAAGTACTTTGGCTGATTGTTCCTTGTAGATTGCCTTAATCAAATTTAAAAATTTAGCACCAAAATTCATCATCTCAAGCTGGGTTATGAAAAACCGCCAATCCAGGTTGTCGAAAGCTTTCTGGGCGTCAATAAAGATTAATGCCAGCTGTTTTCCTATATGTATATCGTAATACTCAAGGACATCCAGTATAATTCTTGTATTGTGGCTGATTTGTCTATTTGGCAAAAATCTGTTCTGGTCAGAGTGTATTAGTTTATTTAGTATTGGTTTAAGTCTTTCTGCCATAATAGAGGCTAATATCTTATAATCTGTATTTAATAATGAAATGGGTCTGTAGTTTTGGATTTGTAATTTATCTGCTTCTTCTTTCGGGATTAACGTTATATACGCCTCTTTCCAAGACTCGGGAATTTTAGCTTCTTCCATAGCCCCATTATAAACCTCTAACATTAATTTTTCTAATTGTTGTTGGAATTTTTTATAAAATTCTGAGGGTATACCATCTGGGCCTGGCGTTTTATTGTTTTTTTGTTTGGCAATGGCCTTTCTAATTTCTGCGGTTGTTATGTTTTTATTTAGAACCGTCCTATCCTCTTCAGATAGGACTGGCAATTCTAGTTTCTCCATATATTCCTTAATTTCTTCTTGACTAATATTTTCTTTTTTGTATAGTTCAGTATAAAAATTTCGCACTATATTTTTCTTTTCCTCTGATTTACAATACAACGCCCCGTTCTCATCTCTCAGTTGGTCAATTTGTCTGTCCATCCTTTCTTTCTTCAATTTATGGGCTAACCATCTCCCCGGTTTATTGGCAAATTCGAAGTAATTTTGTTTTGACATTTTAATTTTCTGCGCCAAATCTTCCTGCGAGATCAGATTTATATTATGTTTGATTGCGTTCATTTTTTCCAAAGTTTCGTCATCTTGTGGGGTAATTGCTAGTTTGTTTTCTAGGTCTTTAAGTTTAAGGTTTAATAGGTTTAAGTTATTCCTTTTTTCTTTATTTCGGTTGGCAACATAGGCTATCGTCAATCCCCTAATATATGCTTTGGTTGTATCCCATAAATTCGTTAATGAGGTTTGTTCTTTCGTATTGATTTCAAAAAAGTATTCTAATTCTTTTTCTATTTTTTGTCTATAGTTTTTCTCCTGGACAACTCTTTGATTAAGGGACCATCTTTTTTTCTTTCCCTGGTTTAATCCTTTCCATTTTATTTTTAATGGGTTGTGATCTCCCCAAGCGTTGGGAAGAATATCTAATTCCATTATGTCATCTAACAATTTGGGGGTCATCCATGCCATGTCTATTCGTGACCATGACTTATGAGGATATGAAAAAAAAGTAAACTGTTTGTTTTCAGGATTTAAGTACCGCCAGCCATCAGTCAGTATAAATTCCTTTCTCATTTCCTCAAAAGAATCAGGTAGCTTCCTTCTTTTTTTCCTCCTATTGTTACTTTTACAATCTTTCTTTCGGTCTGTTACCGCGTTAAAATCGCCAATTAAACAAAGATGTTCCCATTGAATTTCCAAAAGTTGTTTATGAATTTTGGAAAAAAAAGGTTTTTGCTTTGTGTTTGGGGCATAAATCATTACCAACAATATTTTCTTATATCCCAACTTTATTTCCACGATTAAAAGTCGCCCTTCGTCATCACAATATATTATTTCTGGGTTTAACCATTTCTTTATGTATACAATCACACCTCTCTTTCTTTCTTTAGCCAAAGCCACAAATAGTTTGCCCAAAGAGGGTTTTTCTAAAATATTAAATTGGACATTTTTTACATGAACTTCCTGGAGACAACATATATCTAAATTCAATTTCTCTAATCTCGATAGAATTTTCTCTCTTTTATTTGGAGCGTTTAATCCATTTATATTCATAGAAATAAGACTTATTTCTCTTTCTTTTGATCCTTCATTTCGTTGGTTCCCTCTGTCCTTTTTTCCTATACTCTGATTGAGCCCTTGTTCTTGCGCCATCTCTTTCCTGATATACTATCCTTTTCGCCTCCTTTCTTTGCTGTACCATCTCATTTACAATTGCATCTTGCTCCTCTCGATCTATTCTTTCTCTCTCCTCTGCAAGTCCCTGCTCTTCTTCTTCCTCAATATATTCTTTGTAAAATTCTCTAGCTTCCTCTACTGAGAGAATCTTAAACTTTTTGTCTCCCATAGATATCAATATTCCCTCAAGAATCAGCCATCTGTATAGTATATTTTGTTTTATCAATTGTGTAGTTAAAAAACTGTATCCCTTCCTTTTCTCTCTAATTCTTCTGGGGACTTGTCTCAGTACTATAATTTCTTTCTCTTTAAATATCGGCGTCCTCTCTCTTGCGTTGTTATAAATTTCATTTCGAATATTTTTTTTAATAAATCGAACATGGACCTCTCTAGGTAGCTTATGTCTACGGGAATAATTTGTCTGCAGTCTAAAGACCTCATCCATTTCACTCAGAATCTCTTGTTGGGCTCTATTTCTTAATCCTACAATAATCTCAGCCATTTTTTCAAAAAGGCATTCGTCTTGTTCTTCTGGCACATTCTGGAATCTCAAGTAAAAAGAAGCCTTATCATTTTCCAGATGTGCTATGGCCTCTTCGAGGTCTCTGTTAATTGTTTCCAGTCTCCTCTCAGTTCCCATTACTCTTTGACCTATTTGTTCAGTTCTGTCTTCTACTGCTTTCATTCTTTTTTCGTTATTTATTAGTACTTGTTGTATTGTTCCCATTTTCTCATCAAGATTACCCATTCTCTCCTCCATTTTTCTAATGTCTCCTCTCATTTCACCCATATCCTCCCTCATACTCTCCCAATGTTTGTCCATAGAGTCTTGCATTCTTAACATCATTTCTTGTATCCCTGATAGGGTAACCTGTGAGTTCTCTGGGGGATTATCCGTTTGCCGCTGGCCTGCCGGGGATGGGGTGGAAATATTTGGTTTTTTCCCTGTCTTAGACATTGTAATGGGTATGCTTGTCATTGCTAGGGTCCCCAGTCAAAAATTTTAAAATTTCTATTGCCAAGTGTTATTGCAAATCTACACCAAAGTTGTTTTTCAATATCTCCCAATCAGCAAGAGGGATTTGGTAATCACAAGATATCCCAGGTACTTTATCTCTTTACTATTTAGTAGTCAGTATTCAAGATATTTCCACGTTATTAATTTAACTAAATCTATATTTTTAAAGCTAGATACTGTGGAAATTGTTTTGCAGGACAGTGAGTGGGTTATGTAGTGGACTAATTGTAGAAAGAAAACTGTGGCACCCCCCCCCAAAAAACCCAACAATCTGGAAGCATCTTTCCCAACCAACAAATTTCATTAAAATTTTATTTTAAAAAGGTAACATCTTTCATGAGCTGCAGTTTCTTGTATGTCTTGTAATAAAATTTGTTAGTCTGAGGAGAGGTTCCAGGACTTCTTTCGGCTTAGTGGATTAAGGTAACTCCTTCACTGTTCCTCCCAGACCATCCCCATGTATTCCCACTGATCTTATCTTCCTACTACCATTTGTATTACTACTACTATATTAATACAGGTAGTCCTCGACTTAGAACTGTTCATTTAGTGACCGTTCGAAGTTACAATGACACTGAAAAAAGTGACTTATGTCCATTTTTCACACTTGGCATCACCACGGTCATGTGATTTACATTCAGACGCTTGGCAACTGACTCACATTTATGACGTGGCAGTGTCCTGGGGTCATGTGATCCCATTTTGCGACCTTCTGACAAGCAAAGTCAATGGGGAAGCCAGATTCATGTAACGACCGTGTTATTCATGTAACAACTGCAGTGATTCACTTAACAACTGCCCAGAGTCCTTCGGGAGTTGGGTGGCATAGAAATACAATAAATTAAATTAAATTAAATTAAACTGTGGCAGGAAAAGTCGCAAAACGGGGTAAAACTCACTTTAAAAATGTCTCACTTAATGATATAAATTTTGGGCTCAATTGTGGTCATAAGTTGAGGACTACCTAGTAGTTCCCCTTGCAATATGCCAAAGTAGCTTTTGCTGTTTAAGACATCACTGAGGGTGCCATAGTAGGCTTTCTTTTCTCGCTTAGAACTAAAAGTTCTTTGGTTAAATCAGATGTTATCCAGCTATGTAATATTCAATATTTTTATTTAACATCCCCACCCCCACAATTTTTAAATATCTATGTTAAACTATAATTACCATCAGGCCTAGTCACAAGAATTACTGTCCAGGGGTCATGGACATCCTTTATTTATGAAAGGCACAAGTTGGGGAACTGAGCAAACAGAAAAAAATGTTTATAAGTATGCAAAATCTTTCCCTCTCCCTCCCCCTCCCCCTCCCCTCTCTCACACACATACATACACACACACACATTTATTCCTTGGGCTGGAAACAAAGTACAGGAAAATTAAGGTCCAAAATAAATTTTCCTTTTGAAACTCTCTTTTGATCTCTGTGGGTTGTTGTTGTTTTCTCTGCCGCCTTGTGAAGTTTCAAAACCTTCAGTGTTCCAGCTATGTGTTGTGTGTGTGTGTGTGTGTGTGTGTTGTGTGCGTTGTGTGTGTGTGATCATACTTGAAGTCTCAAAGTCGTATTCATAGATCATTATCGTTCAGTTTTGAAGGTTTCTGTGCACGTTGAACCCCCCAAGTTTTTCTTATGAAGAAGGTTGAGGGAAACACCAGTCTCCTGGATGGATTTTTGCGTATGAATGAGAAATGACTCCTGACCGTCCAATCATATTCTTCCTTTTGAGCCGAGATGGCGCAGTGGTTAAATGCAGTTACTGCAGGCTGACTGCTAGTTCAGCAGTTCAGCTGTTCAAATCTCACCGGCTCAAGGTTGACTCAGCCTTCCATCCTTCTGAGGTCGGTAAAATGAGGACCCAGATTGTTGGGGGCAATATGCTGAACTCTGTAAACCGCTTAGAGAGGGCTGTAAAGCACCATGAAGCAGTATATAAGTCTAAGTGCTATTGCTATTGCTATTGCTTTTACATGCTGATTGAATTGATAGCTTTGAACCAAAAACTAGCTGATTTAT
>JALIGW010000006.1:8339983-8347483 GCA_023053685.1 Diadophis punctatus similis
GGCTTCCACTGCTTGGGAAGGAAATTGTACTTATTTTTTGGATTGTCTTCTTTCTAATGAACTTGTTTCATTTCTAGTCTTCCAGAAGAAAAAGGGATTAAGGGTTGAGTAAAGTGCCAAGGACGCGGTGGCTCAGGGGCTAAGACGCTGAGCTTGTCGATCAGAAAGGTCGGCAGTTCGGCGGTTCGAATCCCTAGCGCCGCGTAACGGAGTGAGCTCCCGTTACTTGTCCCAGCTTCTGCCAACCTAGCAGTTCGAAAGCACGTAAAAATGCAAGTAGAAAAATAGGGACCACCTTTGGTGGGAAGGTAACAGTGTTCCGTGCGCCTTCGGCGTTTAGTCGCAACCACGGAGATGTCTTCGGACAGCGCTGGCTCTTCGGCTTTGAAATGGAGATGAGCACCGCCCCCTAGAGTCAGGAACAACTAGCACATATGTGTGAGGGGAACCTTAACCTTTACCTAAAGTGCCAGTTGTGTGAAATTAATGTAACAATAGTCTCCTGCTTCTGCTTCTGCTCCTTCTCCTTCTCCTCTAGTGTTTTTCCTCAACATATTAGTGTTTTTCTTCACATTAACTCTGACTGTATGTCACACTCATGATGATGTCGGTGATGATGTGCCATGCATTTGGCATCACCTCTTAGTATCTATGGAGATTGTCAGTCATCCAGGTCATGATTGTCCCAAAGGTGCTTTCTCAAGAGGCAGCTGGACTTTCTTGTTTTTTTCTTTGAAGATGTTTCACTTCTCATCCAAGATGTCTTCTCCTCTATGAAGGACAGGAGGAGGAGACATCTTGGATGTCTTCAAAGAAAAACAAGAAAGTTCATTTGCCTCTTGAAAAAGCACCTTTTGGATACCAACACTTAGCAACCACATCAGTGGTGGGTTCCTACTGGTGCGGTCCAGTTGCGCTGTTCCGGTAGGGACCCGCTGATTACGCAATTTTCGCGCGATGGCTCCGGTGCCGTCTTTGCTGGTCCGTCACGTGGCGCCATCTTTCTTCTGGAATTTTTGGGCTTTTTTGGCTTCCTGCTCATGCGCGGAAGCAAAATCGCGTGAGGGGACGTGCACGCGTAGCGAGCGTGCGCGCGCACGAAACAAGATGATGCGCGTGCAGCGCACCGGTAGGCAGGTAAAAGGAACCCGCCCCTGAATCACATATATTTTTTCCAGAAGGTTGTCCCTAACTTTGTCCTTCAGGTGTTCTGATGGTGATGAAAAGAATAAGAAATAAGCCCAAATAAGAGAAAAGTTACTATTTGGCAACCATTTTTAAAAACTAAACAACTTTCTGATTAAAAATAAGGGATGATTGATTTGTATATTTTTAATGGGAGCCAACATCTAGAGATCTTTTTTTATTTTTTGAATAACAGTTGATGTGGCAGCTTCAGTCAAAAACCAGTGGGTCATATCCTCAGTTCATACATTATACTAGAGACCATGGTTTATTTTTCAAAACTTTCATGGTTTGATTTAAGTCCCTCTCTGGGTTCACACATTATGAAAAGACATAAATATGAATATACTTGGCTTGGACTTTTCATCACTCATGGAAATGCAGATTCCATACTCTCCGTGCATCATGGCATGTTACTTTCATGAATTAGTGAGCTGATCTCAGGTTATTATGGTGTCATCCTTTTAGTCTTTAGTTTACTCTTACTCATTCCCACTTATACTAAACAATTTCAGTTTATGCCTTCAGCTGTCCTTAATCAGCTCTCCTCAATGTATTTCTGACCTAAAGAAGAGGAGAAAGCACATATTGAGCATCTCACCAAATTTAGCTTTTGGCTATTGGATCCTTCAGATATGTTGAAATCAGACTACATTAAAAGAAATCCAAAGAAAGATACACCTGGTCTTTAAACTGATTCCCCTTGTGGTGATCTGCCCAAATCTGGTGGTTTAAAGGATTAATATTTCTTTTATAACTAAATCTTACACGTAAGATCATGCTTGGATACTTGGCTGCCCTTGAGCCTATACTAGACTTCTTCTAATCTAGTGTGGTAAATAGCAGCCCCTTAAACATTTACATGGCTTTCTTTATACAACCCAACTAGCCTGATGTGATTTATAACAAATTTGTATTACTTACAACTAAAGGATCCACATCAGGGGCGGGTTCCTAATTTTTTTACTGCCACTCTGTGGGCGTGGCTTATTTTGTGGGTGTGGCTTGCCAGTCATGTGACCGGGTGGGCGTGGGCCTCGGGAGCTTGGCAGCGGTCGGAGAAGCGGGGGGGCTTTGCCCACCCGCAATGCAGCCCCCCGCAGCAGGAGCAGCAAGACTGTGGCAGCAGTTCTTCTAGGAGGCTCCGTCCAGCCTGAATGCTTCTCCCCATTCGATGATACTAGGCTCCTGCCGCCCATTCCCCCTCCCCTCAGGAGCTCAAGAAGCCTCGAACGTGCGAAAATGCCTAGGATCATCACCGCGCGTTTGTGGCTTCTCGGACTGCTGAAGGGAGGGGAATGGAGATAGCTCCTGCCGCCCGTTCTTTCAGCGTCTCATGTGCTCCCTCAGCCATCCTCCCCTGCGTGGACTCACTGTGGGGTAGGAAGGCAGCGCATGTGCAGTGCCGGAAGCTCGGATTCTGGGCATGCGCAGAAGAATTTTTTTAAAAAAATAAAAAAAAACATTTTTTAAATGGCGGCGCCCAGGCACTGGCAACCGACCGCACCAGTACTGTGACGTCACCAGCGGGCTGCTACCGGTGCTATAGAGTGGACCACACCGGTAGGAACCCACCACTGATTTCCACATCAACACATTCAACTGCAGGAACAGACTTTTTTGGGGATGAATTTTTAACTTTTTTCAAACTAGGTCAGCAAGTCTATATCCATGAGGAGTTCCAAGGTGCTTTGTACTTTTGCTTTTAATTGTAGTTAGGTAGATCCATGGGGCGTTCTTTGTAATTACTCGAGATATAAAATATGTCTTGCTTGAAAAAAAATATTATATGTGATATGAAACGGTACTGGGGAGTACACACAGTATCTCTTCCCTAGGAATTAGGACTGATCAGGTGTGGCCGACTGTTGCTTTAAATAATTCAGGTAAAGTTTGTATTTCCAGCCTTGTGTGACGTCACACATTTCCTTGAGTCAATCACCCAATTAAAATTTTCTTGCTTGCTTGCAAACATCAGATTAGAACCAGCAAGTCAGGTTGAACATCTGTTAATGAACCCTTGTTTCTTTTTCTTTTTTTTCCCTTTTCTCCCTCCCCCCACCATCCCAACACTGTGGCTAGGAGATCTCTGTAAATATATGCAGGAATTAAATGCTTTATACAGATAACAAAGGTAAATTAAGCTGTGTTTATTCCAACTTTCACTTAGCCTCACCGAGCCTCTGGCAACTGCAAAGAAGCTAATTTGCAACAGAAAAAAGTGAGTTATCCTGAGCAAGTATTTGCTTGGTTTTTTTTTTAATGAATGAGGCTAATAGAAAAGCTGTATAGCTATATAGATGGACAGTTCTGTTGTTTCGTACCTTTACGGGACATTCTCTTACTAGGTGGATGCATTTTTTTTTAATGGTGGGAAAGACCTCGATTTGAAAGTTTACAGCACTTGACTAGAAAATTTAACTCACGAAAGCTGGACACTGCTTTATGTATACCGACAGGAGAGAAAAGTTCAACAAATAAAGGTTGGAATTGAACAATCTTCATACAGATTCCTCTGCTAAATCCAGCTGAGATTACTTAATTCGTATGTGATTTAAGGCCTACTTGAATGCATCTGGAATATTCATGTTTTCTAGGGATAGCTTTAAATCCTCCTGTACGAATTCAGTGGCATTTTTTCTGAACACCAGATGTAATTGCATTAGTGTTCCTTGTATTTGGTTAAACTAATTGATTTGTTGCAAATAACTTAATTTACAGTGATAGCATTTTCTGTTTTCCTAGACTTATGATTATTGAGTTGTATGACTACAGATATGAATACAGAATGCTGTAGATGGTACACAAATATTTAACAGATTAACAGAGTTGGAAGCAACCTTGTAGGTCATCTAGTGCAACCCCCTGCCCAAGCAGGAGACCCTACACCATTTCTGACAAATGTCAGTCCAATCTCTTCTTTAAAGCCTCCAGTGATGAAGCTCCCACAACTTCTGAAGGCAACTTCTGTTCCATTGGTTGATTGTTTTCACTGTCAGAAAGTTTCTCCTTATTTCCAGGTTGAATCTCTCCTTGATCAGTTTCCATCCATTATTCCTTGTCTGGCCTTCAAATACTTTGGAAAATAGCTTCACCCCCTCCTCTCTGTGGCAGCCCCTCAAATACATAAAATATTTATAAAATAAAATATAAAATACATAAATTCATAAAATCATATACCAAAATGTCCTTCCTGTTAATGACTACTTCAGCTTCAACCGCAACAATACACGAGCACGTAATAGATTCAAACTAAATGTAAAGCGCTCCAAACTCGACTGCAGAAAATACGACTTCAGCAACAGAGTGATCAATGCCTGGAATGCACTACCTGACTCTGTGGTTTCTTCCCCAAACCCCAAAAACTTTAACCTTAGACTGTCTACAGTCGACCTCTCCTCGTTTCTAAGAGGTCTGTAAGGGGCGTGCATAAGCGCACCAGCGTGCCTACCGTCCCTGTCCTACTGTCCTATTGTCCTCTTTTATCGTTACTTTTTACTTATGTTTATACAAATTACTACTATACATGTTTGACAAATAAATAAATAAATAAATAAATAAATAAATAAATAAATAAATAAATAAATAAATAAACAAATAAACAAATAAATAAATAAATAAATAAATAAATAAATAAATAAATAAATAAATAAATAAATAAATAAACAAACAAACAAACAAACAAACAAACAAACAAACAAACACTGCTATCATGTCTCCCCTGGTCCTTCTCTTCACTAGACTAGCCATGCCCAGTTCCTGCAACTGTTCATCGTATATCTTACCCTCCAGTCCCCTAATTATCCTTGTTGCTCTTCTCTGCATTTTTTCTAGAGTCTCAACATCTTTTTTATAATACGGTGATCTAAACTGGATGCAATACTCTAGGTGTAGTCTTACTAAGGCTTTATAGAGTGGTATTAGTACCTCACTTGATCTTGATTGTATCCCTCTGTTAATGCAGCTTAGTTTCACTGGTTAACTGTCCTCACTGTTAGGAAATTTCTCCTTATTTCTAGGTTGAATCTCTCCTTGTTCAGTTTCCATCCATTATTCCTCATCTGGCCTTCAGGTGCTTTGGAAAATAGCTTGACCCCTTCCTCTCTGTGGCAGCCCCTAAAAAATTGAAACACTGCTATCATGTCTCCCCTGGTCCTTCCCTTCACTAGACTAGCCATGCCCAGTTCCTGCAACCGTTCATCGTATGTTTTAGCCTCAAGTCCCCTAATCATCCTTGTTGCTCTTCTCTGCACTCTTCCTAGAGTCTCAACATCTTTTTCATAGGGTGAATATATTTAGAGTATAGTTGTACTCTATCATAGTATATTCAATTAAGTTAATTTCCCAGGATGTTTAGAATGGCTGCCTGAGATTCTGTTTGTTGGTTCTGAGAAAGTTGTGGTGGTTGTTTTTGATGGAGTGTCTGTAGCAAGTTGGTATGCCAGTCTGATCAAACCGCTTTTGACTTTAGTTGGCCGCGGTGGCTATCCTCTGCAAACTAAGATTACATCAAAATTATGATATGAATGCAGTGACATAATGACGCACTGCACTCTGTCCCATTATATTTGTGTGTGATGCAGACATACATCACACAGAGAAGCTTAGATTCGCTGCAAAAGCTACGAAACAAGAATTAAACAGCTGGTGATACGGGACATTTAATCCAGTCATTCATAGGCTCATTGGTCTATTCTGGTTTTCCTTGCTCAACCAGACACTGATGGGTTTGGTGGATTGTTAATTGTTAAATTAAACAAAGCTGAAAAGATAAGTTTCATAGTAGTTTTGCAAGCACAGGCACTATTATTCAAAGTTTTAAAACACACATGATGAGGATTAAGAAAAACCAAATTAAATCATAATTAACGAAATGCATGTGCTTACTTTTAAAGGACTCCTACTCAAATCTATAACATTCTGGTATTAAGGACAAATGTTTAAAATGGAAATAACATTTTTCCTTGTAAATTCTGCTATATTCTTGCACTTCATCTTTCAGCGTATATGCAGGTAGGCAAAATTCATTGTATTTTGACCTCCTCCTCCTCAAATTGTTTTGATATTTGATTTATTATTAGAGTTGGAAGGGACCTTGTAGGTCATCTAGTCCAACCCCCTGCTCAAGCAGGAGTTCCTACATCATTTGAGACAGATGGCAGTCCAGTCTCCCCTTGAAGGTCTCAAGTGTTAGGGCTCTCACAACCTCCACTGGCAAGCTGTTCCACTGGTTGATCGCTCTCACCATCAGAAAGTTTCTCCTCACTTCTAGGTTGAATCTCTCCTTGGTCAGCTTCCATCCATTATTCCTTGTTTGGCTTTCTGGTGCCATAGAGAACAGCCTGACCCCCTCCTCTCTGTGGCATCCCCTCAAGTATTGGAAGACTGCTATCATGTCACCCCTGGTCCTTCTCTTCGCCAGACTAGCCAAGCTCAGTTCCTGCAACCGCTCTTTGTATGTTTTATTTTCCAGACCCTTTATCATCCTGGTTGCTCTCTTCTGCACTTTCTCTAGGGTCTCAATGTCTTTTTTGTAGTGTGGTGACCAAAACTGGATGCAGTACTCTAGGTGTGGTCTGACCAAGGCTTTATAGAGTGGTACTAGTACCTCTCTGGTCCTTGATTGTATCCCTCTATTTATGCAGCTCAGGACTGTGTTGGCCTTTTTGACTGCTGCTGCACACTGCTGGCTCATATTTAGTTGGCTGTCTACCAAGACTCCAAGATCCCTCTCGCAATCGCTGCTATTGAGTGTGGTTTCGCGCAGTTTGTATGTGTATTTTTGATTCTTCTTACCTAGGTGTAGAATTTTACTTTTCATTTTATTGGTTTGGGCCCAGTGTTCGAGTCTGTCGAGGTCCCTCTGGATTTTGAGTCTGTCCTCTGGGGTGTTTGCTACTCCCGCCAGCTTGGTATCATCTGCAAATTTGGTTAGTTCTCCTGCTATTCCCTCATCTAGGTCATTTATGAAGATATTAAAGAGTACTGGGCCTAGGACGGAACCTTGTGATACACCACTGCTTACTTCTCTCCATGTGGACTTAGAGCCATTATATTCTAATACCTTACCTTCAAAACCAAAAATCTTTGTAATATTTTAAAACAGATTTATTAGGACATTAATTTTTTCTGATCTGGGACGTGTTCCATCAACTATTTTCACTGTGGTGAAATAATACGATGATGATTATTATTTTAGGCAATATATCTTAAAATCTCTGTCAAGGCAGAACTGTAGAATTGACAAGTTAAGAAAGATAGAATGACAGTTAAGAAAAAAGTATTATCTCTATCTCAGTAGTGATGGAAATGTTT
>JALIGW010000006.1:8352483-8402483 GCA_023053685.1 Diadophis punctatus similis
TGATTAATTAAATGTCTGAGGAAAGCTACCATTTTTATGATACTTGAGTTCCAGGAATATACGGCCTACAAGTTGAGAAAGCAGCTGTTTTCTCTATAAGCTGAACCAATTGGTGCTGAAAATAAAACTGCTTCTGGTTAACATCTTACAAAAGAGAGAGAGAGAGAGAGAGAGAGAAAAGACCCCTCATCGTTTCATGTAACTTATTTTTCTCCTCTCTTCTTCTCTGAAAGAAAAGCCTTCCTTTTAAAGGACCAACAGCAAAGACATGCCACCCACAGCCACATACAGTAATTGTGTCCCATTCTCAGAACAATTACTGTACTTTTATGACTTACCATTTTTCCTTTAAAGTTTGATACTCGGGTCCTCCCTTTCCTTTCTCACAACACTGTAAGTCCGCGACGACAAACCTTTTTGGCACCGGGTGCCCAAACCAGAACGTGCGTGCATGCGCGTGAATGTGTGTGCGCCGGAGCACTGGAAACCCAAAGACCAGCTGGCCAGCATGGGCATGCCTGTTTTTTGGCCAATTTTGGGGCCATTTTCAGGCCGTTTGGGGGCCATTTTCTGGCCATTTTTGGCCTGAAAAATGGCTTGTTTTTGGCCACTTTTTGGCAGTTTTCCGGTGCTCCTGCACCTGCAGAGACCAGCTGGCGACGGTGCGCGTGCCCACAGAAGGGCTCTGTGTGCCACCTCTGGCACGCATGCCATAGGTTCGCCATCACGGCTATAAGTGATGTTAAATACCTAATAAATACTTAAATTCTCTGCTCTGGAATGAATGCTTATATGGTTATCAAGGGTGCGGATTATCAAGTTCAGGAGAAACAAATTTTGCCCCACAGAAGTAAGAAAGTCTATTCAACTAACCGATGTATTGGGTCCTGCCCTATACCTCTCCCAAGCAAGTTGTCCATTTAAAAGAAAGTGTCTTTACAAAGCAAAACAAGTTAGGAACTAGAATCAAACAGTTGGTCACCGTTCTACAAAAAAAGATGTTGAGACTTTGGAAAAAGTTCAGAGAAGAGCAACTAAGATGATCGAAGGCCTGGAGGCTACCGGTAATTAACCAGTGGAACAGCTTGCCTCCAGAAATTGTGGGCGCTCCATCACTGGAGGTTTTTAAGAAGAGTCTAGACAGCCGTTTGTCAGAGATAGTACAGGTTCTCCTGCTTGAGCAGGGGGCTGGACTAGAAGACCTCCAAAGGTCCCTTTGTTGCTTGTATGTACATTGAGAACTTATGTACTGGAGACAAATTCCTTGTGTGTCCAATCACACTTGGCCAATAAGGAATTCTATTCTATTTTGTTCTGTTCTGTTCCATTCCTATATTCTATTCTATTCTGTTCTACTCTGTTCCGTTCCGTTCTGTTCCATTTCGTTCTGTTCCATTCCTATATTCTGTCCTGTCCTGTCCTGTCCTGTCCTGTTCTGTTCCTTCCTATATTCTATTCTATTCTATTCTATTCTATTCTATTCTATTCTATTCTATTCTATTCTATTCTATTCTATTCTATTCTATTAATTCCCATCCCATTCTTTTTCTCTATTCTATTCTATTCTATTCTATTCTATTAATTCCCATCCCATTCTTTTTCTCTATTCTATTCTATTCTATTCTATTCTATTCTATTCTATTCTATTCTATTCTATTCTATTCTATTCCTATTCCTATTCCTATTCCTATTCTATTCTATTCTATTCTATTCTATTCTATTCTATTCTATTCTATTCTATTCTATTCCTATTCTATTCTATTCTATTCTATTCTATTCTATTAATTCCCATCCCATTCTTTTTCTCTATTCTATTCTATTCTATTCTATTCTATTCTATTCTATTCTATTCTATTCTATTCTATTCTATTCCCATTCCCATTCCCATTCCCATTCCCAATTCTATTCTATTCCTATTCCTATTCCTATTCCTATTCCTATTCCTATTCCTATTCCTATTCCTATTCCTATTCCTATTCCTATTCCTATTCCTATTCTATTCTATTCTATTTTATTCAGTGTTCTGGGATCAGGTGATCCCCCTTTGAGATCTTCTGACAAGCAAAGTCAATGAGAAAGCCAGATTCACTTAACAACCATGTTACTAGCTTAACAACGGCAATGATTCACTTAGCAACGGTGGCAAGAAAGGTTGTCAAATGGGGCAAAACTCACCTAACAAATGTCTCACTTAGCCACATAAATCTTCGGCTCCACTGTGGCCATAAGTTGAGGACTACCTGTATATTTTTAAAAAATCAGACTTTTTCAGAAACGAGGGTGGGGGAAGATATAGTGAAATTTGTGTTCGTTATGGAGATATATATGTCTTCCTTGGGGCATCATTTTCTTGAGTTAAGGAAAAGATTGAACTCATCCTTCGGAAGAAAAGTAGCTCTCTGGCTGCTGTATTTCTGTACATCTGTTGCAGTTGGCTTTCTTAACCTGTTGGAGAGAGTGGTTTTAAACAAAAAGGTTGCAATTTTATAACGCTGGGTTGGGTTCATTTGGAACTGAAAAAGGGGGGGGAAATACCTTGTAAGACACAATGAGTTCACTTTGAAAGGATTGGTCCCAGCGGTGAAATCTACTTATCTTCCCTACTGGTTCAGAAGTGCATGCACATGCTTTTTCACCCTCTGCGCATGTGCAGAATGCTTTGCGCATGCGCAGAGGGTTAAAAAAAAGAAAATGGCGACGTCCATGCGGATGGGCAGGGCCTCGCGCTGCCGCTGCTTACCGATTCCCCGAACCAC
Source organism: Diadophis punctatus similis (assembly GCA_023053685.1). Taxonomy (NCBI): domain Eukaryota; kingdom Metazoa; phylum Chordata; class Lepidosauria; order Squamata; family Dipsadidae; genus Diadophis; species Diadophis punctatus. The sequence continues at coordinate 8,355,240 of JALIGW010000006.1, forward strand.
CGGCTGCCGCCGCTACCGGTATGCCCGGACTGGGCCGAACCGGTAGCATTTCACCCCGATTCGTGCCATTTTATCTGCTGGGAGACTCAGTTGCCTGCAGAGCTCATATTTCACTTTAAAACTTCCCCCGGCACTGATGGAGTCACAGGAAAAATATTGCAGACTCCAGTTTCCAAAAAAAAAAGCATTTGTCAGAGCTTCCCAGGCTAAGGTTGGTTGTGTATCACATGACATGTTTACCACAATTAATTTTATTGTGGTGTATGGAATTAATCCCATTTTCTTAGTTTGCATAATATCTTGCACCATAAATGTACCACAAAGACTGAATTCTCACAACACTCAGCCCTAAAATATGGCTGGCTAGCTTGCATTACTCAGCTTTAGTCCATCTTTGTATTTCCTCTATCCCATGGGAAAAGGCTTCTAATTTGCTTCCCTTTGCTCTGCATCTGAGCTTGGCACCTTTCCTTATGTTGTATCAGCTTGTCTTTTTAATAAGTGACAGGATAGGAATTTATTCCTACCAGAGGCGATGTATGGATTTTGTTCCCTTGAAGTCATTCTTACTTAGAAAATAAAACCGAGATTTAATTCTAATTAACAAAATATTTATTTCAGTATAAAAAGTAACAAAATATAAACCTTAATAAGCTACATTTTCTCAGTTAAGAATTAACGTCTGCCTCAGGCGAGGCTTGCAGGAGAAGAAGGAAGGAGGAGACAAGACTCCTGGAATGCACACATGCGCAGTAATACATATCACATGTCTGCTTGATTAGAAAATACAGTAGATCTAGAAATATAGTAGAGAAGCTCAACTGGCAATATTCACATCGAGACAATACGTTTACTGTTACATACTGAGAGTGCCTGGTTACAACCAGGTCCTCCATTTAAGCGGGCGGCTATCTCCGGGACCGCATTCTGCCTCATACTTCCCTTCGACCGGTTAGGGCCCACAGAGTTGGCCTCCTCCAGATCCCATCGGCCAAGCAATGCCGGCTGGCGGGCCCTAGGGGGAGAGCCTTCTCTGTGGCCGGCCCCGCGCTCTGGAACCAACTTCCCCCAGAGACCCGAACTATCCCCACTCTGCTGGCCTTCCGAAAAGCCGTTAAGACATGGCTTTTCCTGCAGGCTGGGGGTAGAGTTTAATCCACTTGAGCTCACCCCCAAGTATGTATGGTTGTTGAATGGTTGTTCGATGTTCTTTTATACTGTGTTTTTTAAATTTTTAAATTTGTTTTTAATTAATATTTAATATTTGGTCATTCTTGTATTTTTCTCTGTTGTACACCGCCCTGAGTCCTTCGGGAGTTGGGCAGCATATAAGAATACCAAAATAAATAAATAAATAAATAAATAAATAAATAAATAAATAAATAAATAAATAAATAAATAAATAAATAAATAAATAAATAAATAAATAAATAAATAAATAAAATGCAAACCGCTGATTGGTCGAGCCATCTGACAGCTCCATGGGTGGGTTCCACTTACCTTCGCCGCCGGTTTGCATCGTGATGTTTCGCGCGCATGCGCTAGCTCCGCTCGCGTGCGTTCCGTCACACAATTTCACTTCTGTGCATGCTCAGAAGCAGGAATTAGCCCGAAACACATCTTAGGAGCTCATCAGCTGTGCTTCTGGCGAAGAAATAAAGGTCGGTATTCACCCGTGGGTGGGAGGGCTCTTTTTCAAGCCGCATAAGGGGAAAACCCCCCCAAAAAGATGGCAGCGCATACGGAATGACCCCGACAGTGACGTCACCAGCAGGTCACTACCGGTTCGGGTGATCCGGTCCGAACCAGGAGGAACCCACCCCTGGACAGCTCCCTATAAAATGGCTAGCTGTCAGACTGGCTCACTGCTGGATCTTGTACATAGTTAAATAAAGAGCTGTTTGTCTTGAAACCTGTCTCAAGCCTCTTCAATCACCAGACTTAACATTTACTTTCCTGTAACTTTCAGCCCAAGAAGCAACCATTATCACTGGAAATGTTGATGACACAGATTTGTGTACATTAACTTTTAATAACCTATTAATTGTAGAAGGCACTCTAAAATCTATAATGCTGTCTTTCGCTTCTGAACTTCCTGTTGGATATGTTTAAATCAATATCATTCTAATTGAACATTCCCTCCTGACCTATCCTCCTGGCTGAAGAGAAAGAAAAAAAAAGTACAAAGAAAAGGGAAAAAAGAAAAGAGAGAGAAAAGTAAGAATATAATAAAGAAAAATAAATGTGTAAAAAAGTTACTTCTAACCATTATCACACAAAAAACCAATAAACAATATGTACAATATACCTCTAAGGTTACAATTATCTCTTTATCCCATATCCTATCCATTATCTTTAGGCAATTCCATAAAACAACTTTTCAGTCCTGAAAAACAAAGAGTCCATAAAGGATTGCCAGAACCAACAACATATCTAGTTTTAACCTTGATCAAATAAACCAACTTTATATTCCTTCCTTTTAATTCTAACAGCTTTAATTTTCATTCAAGTAATGTCATGGAATTTGATTTTTCTTTGTTTCTTCTTTATCCTATTACATAGATTTCTTTAAGTTTTAAGTTTTTAACAAGGCTCTTTTCTAAATCCATTAAAAAATTCCTGATAATTTTCTTGGTTTACCATTTGTGTTTCCCTTTTGATTATTAAAACATCAGCCTATTTCTTTTGTATATCTATTGATACATCCTTTCCAAGTCATTTTTGCCTGTTATTTGTAGATCCACTTTCAGCATCATCTCTATTTTTAGAAGTGTAACTCAGGGTTGAATCTAGGAACCCACATCTCTATCTTGTGAAATAAAATTTGTTCCATACCTATCATTTTTTAAAATAACAGATCTATCTCCTATAAGAAACTTTATAATTAATTCCAAATTCCAAAAATGTCTACATTCCAAATTTTTCTGGACCATTAGTCCATTTATGACTTTTCTAGATCAAAATCTTATTTAGCTTTTTGCTGTTTATTTCAAATTCTTTAAATTCTATACCTTTTGATTAAATTTTTCTTTCACTCAAGGCAAACTCATCTGTGTTTTCAAACTTGTCGTTCTGAAGGTCTCTAAGAGCTTAAAACTAGTTAAGTTTCTGTAAGTGATTAGAAAGTGAAGCTAGCAAACTTTGCATCCTTTAAAAGACATGCCTTTTAAATGTCAGTTGGCGGGACCAAGGGGGAGAGCCTTCTCTGTGGCGGCTCCGGCTCTCTGGAACCAACTACCCCCAGAGATCCGAACTATTCCCACCTTGCTGGCCTTCCAGAAAGCCATTAAGACATGGCTCTTCCTGCAGGCAGGGTGAGAGACCATTGAACATCTCAATCTCCCCCTTGGTATGAATGGTGTGTGTTGGTTTTTTTACTATTTTTAAAAATTGTTTTTATGATTGTATTTTTAATTATATTATTGCTGTTCTTGTATATGCTGTACGCCGCCCTGAGTCCCTCCGAGAGTAGGGCGTCATATAAGAATTGCAAAATAAAATAAATTAATTAATAAATGCCTGCAGTTGCGAGCAAGATGGCTAGAAGATCAGCACTGCGACCTTCAGCTGATTGCTAGTTCAGCAGTTCAGCTGTTCAAATCTCACCGGCTCAAGGTTGACTCAGCCTTCCATCCTTCCAAGGTGGGTAAAATGAGGACCCAGATTGTTGGGGGCAATATGCTGAACTCTGTAAACCGCTTAGAGAGGGCCGTAAAGCACTATGAAGCGGTATATAAGTCTAAGTGCTATTGCTATTGCTATTCTTGACATCTCCCTGTGCTACTTCTTGCCTCTAAAAAACATGTTTCTCTACGTCTCATTTTGGGAAATATAATATTCTGCCTTTTTTTTAAATATTCCTCAAAATATTTCATTCTTCTGCAGGGGGGGTAGGCCTTCCCACGCAACCGTGTTGTGAAGTGTATCATTTCCAGAGGCAGCGCCTTCTTCAAAGCCAGGAACACCCTGAGGCTTTCCAAACGTTCGCCCACCAAGGGGCTGTAAATGGCCAAGCAAGAGGGCTGCCCTTACAATTCAGCCATGCCGTTTGGCCTTTAGCAGCTGACCCACCTGCCTGAAAAAGACAAGACGTTCAGAGCTGCAACCGTTTCTAACTGTCGGGCCCGCTTACATAATAAGATTGATTGCATGCTGTGCCACTGCATTTATGAGGGCAATTAGGAGCCATGCATATTTTAAGGACTGGTTCAGGATGGAGCACCTGATGTGCTTCACATGCATGACTGTCTCCGGATGTATACCAGGGAAGCCTGCTGACTGGGGAAGCACTTTGCCTGGAACCGCTGGCATTGCCTGGGCCTCTTGGCTCCTGGATCTTTCTGCTGGGAACTAGCCAGACACATAGTTCTCCCGAAGGTTAGCATTGCTCTGCTACCAAATAGCTAGAAAGTCCAGTAGCTTTGATTTAGGGGCGGTTTGAACTGGAGTAAGGGGTTTTTTGGGGGGGGAGAGAACTGGAATACTGTGAAGGCACGAAATTCTCAGCATCTGAAACCGGCCAAGGTTGAAGATCACTTCTAGAGTGGAGGTAAGCTCTTTCATTGCTGACAGGCAGAATAAAGTTGCAGACTTAAAAGGCCTCAACATGTGGAATACAATTGAATATGCAAGTTGCTATCTGCCCAAGACTTGTTTCTACAGCATACTAAATAGCTGCTAAATGCTTCTGTGTATTTCCTTCCTTCCTTCCTTCCTTCCTTCCTTCCTTCCTTCCTTCCTTCCTTCCTTCCTTCCTTCCTTCCTTCCTTCCTTCCTTCCTTCCTTCCTAATAATTAATAGAATGGAATGGAATGGAATGGAATGGAATAGAATGGAATAGAATAGAATAGAATAGAATGGAATAGAATGGAATAGAACGGAACAGAACAGAACAGAACAGAACAGAACAGAACAGAACAGAACAGAACAGAACAGAACAGAACAGAACAGAACAGAACAGAACAGAACGAATTGGAAGGGACCTTGGAGGTCTTCTAGTCCAACCCCCTGCTCAGGCAGGAAATCCTATACCATTTCAGACAGATGGTTGTCCAATCTATTCTTAAAAACTTCCAGTGTTGGAGCATTCACAACTTCTGGAGGCAAGTTGTTCCACTGGTTAATGGTTCTAACTGTCAGGAAATTTCTCCTTAGTTCTAGGTCGCTTCTCTCCTTGATTAGTTTCCATCCGTTGCTTCTTGTCCTGCCCTCAGGTGCTTTGGAGAATATATCAAGACAATTTTCAAGGGCAGGGAGTTCTGTATGTTAATGGAGTCTACAATGCATTTTCTTAAAATTAAAACACTATTTTTTATTTTTGTTTGATTTAATGCTTGTATAAAAATATATTGCTAGGGTACTGGGAAGTGTTTAGTTTCTGGTTCTGTAGATAAATATTTAAAACGGAAGGGATATATTCACCCTGTGAGTGGTGTCACTGATGGAGTTGCAACCTGCAAATTATTTGAAAGGAGGCCCAGTGGGACTGGCTGACAGGAAAGTTGCATAAGATATTAGTCCGAATGTCAGAATATTTTCTCTTCTGGTGTACAAAATTACTAAAAGCCTGTAGTGTTGGTTCTATTACTACTTTTGCCAAAATAAACAAATGTATAAAGGGCTGAAGATTTTATTTATTTATTTATTTATTTATTTATTTATTTATTTATTTATTTATTTATTTATTTATTTATTTATTTATTTATTTATTTATTTATTTATTTACTTACTTACTTACTTACTTATTTACTTACTTACTTACTTGTTTGTTTGTTTGTTTGTTTGTTTGTTTGTTTATTTGGAAAATCTGGTCATCCAACTCGTCATGGTGATTCTGGATGGCTTACAAAAATAAAACTCCAATACAAAAGCTAATAAGCCCCCAATGACCTGGTGACAACAATCAGAACAACCACCTAATAGGCTCTATCTCCCCCCATGGGTCCCCAGGCCTGCTGGCAAAACCATGTCCTCAGGGTCTTTCAAAAGAGCATCAAAGTGGGGCCAGTCTTATCTCCTCAGGGATGATGTCCCACAGGGAGGGAGCCACCACAGAGTAGACCCTTCTTCTTGGTCACAATAGATAGACCTCCTTAAGAAAGGGCAGAGGTGGTATTCAGTCGGTTCAGACCGGTTCGGGTGAACCGGTAGCATAAATTTTGAGTAGTTCGGAGAACCGGCAAATACCACCTCTGGCTGGCCCCGCCCTCCTGCCCCTGCCGTTACCTGTCCTATATTCCCTTGTTTTTTTAGCTCAGCTGATTCACGGAGCAGAGCGGATTGCCGTGGCCTCAGCTGAGCTAAAGAACAGCTCAGCTTACCAGCGCGGACACCGAGGGTGGTCTTTGAGTGCTGCACGTGCGCGCAAAGCACGCCCTCATAGAACCGGTAGGAAAAGATTTGGAATCCCACCACTGAGAAAGGGGACTGTAAGATTCTTTGCCTCCCTGCTCTGATGGTCGGGTAGCTATAACTGGGAAGAGAAGGTCCTTCAAATAACCTGGTCCCAGGCCATGTAGGGATTTGAAGGTTTTGAAGATTTGATTTGAAGATTTGACAAACAGCACGCTGAATTAGACCCAGAAGCAAATTGGCAGCCAATACAGCTTCCACAAGAGAGGTAGTAACAGGGGTGGGTTCCTACCGGTGCAGTCCACTCTGTCGTTCTGGTAGTGGCCCGCCGAGTGCGCAATTTGACCGCGACGGCTCCGGTACCGTCTTTGGCAGTCCATCGTGCGACACCATTTTTTTCCCGAATTTTTGGCAATTTTTTGCTTCCTGCTCATGCACAGAAGCAAAATCTTGCGAGGGGATGCATGTGAGAGATTTGGGTGATTTTTTACTTCCACGCATGCGCGGAAGCAAAAAATCACCAAAATCATGCGCACAAGATTTCGGTGATTTTTTGCTTCCTGCGCATGCACGGAAGCAAAATTGCGTGAGGGGATGCACACGTGTAGTGAGTGTGCGGGCGTGCATGAAACATGATGATGCGTGCGCAGCGCACTGGTAGGCAGGTAAGAGGAACCCGCCTCTGGGTAGTAACACATGTGCAAATCTAGGCTTGCACAAAACCAATGCAGAATTCCTCATTTTGAACCAATTGAAGTTTCCAGATATTTTTCAAGGACCCACATGTAGAAACTTTTTGAAGTCCAAACTCTTTGGGGCAAAATAACTAGACTCCTTCAAGACATATATGTAAACTCATCTTCTATTTTTAAAATGTCATAAGAGAAAGGAATTAAAAAGTTGACCTACTCTTTTCTATAACAGGAAAACATATCTCCCCGAAAGCATAGGTAGAAATGCTGGTCAGTTCAGTTTAAAGCAGGTGGAGTGTGGGAAAATCTGGCACATTTTTTTCACAAGTGATTTTCACCTAGCTGAAGAATGAGTTTGGAAGGAGCTTTTGCTACCGTAGTCAAATCACAAATCACTTTAGATAGGCATAATCTACTCAGGGGCGGGTTCCTAATTTTTTTACTACCACTCTGTGGGCGTGGCTTATTTTGTGGGTGTGGCTTGCCAGCCATGTGACTGGGTGGGCGTGGCTTCTTGGACTGCTGAAGGGAGGGGAACTGAGATAGGTCCTGCCGCCCATTCCCCCTCCCCTCAGCAGCTCGAGAAGCCTCAAACGTGCAAAAATGCCTAGGATCATCACCGCACGTTCGTGGCTTCTCAGACTGCTGAAGGGAGAGGAATGGAGATAGCTCCTGCCGCCCGTTCTTTCAGCGTCTCACGCGCTCCCTCAGCCATCCTCCCCTGCTTGGACTCACTGTGGGGTAGGAAGGCAGCGTATGCGCAGTGCTGGAAGCTCGGCTTCTGGGCATGCGCAGAAGAAATTTTTTTAAAAAAATTTAAAAAATTTTAAGGCACCGGCAACCGATTGCACTGATACTGTGACGTCACCAGTGGGCCGCTACCGGTGCTATAGAGTGGACCGCACTGGTAGGAACCCACCACTGAATCTACTTATCTTTAACGTGTGGATAAAAATATTCAGTATTCAATATTCAACCTAATTGCAAAAGCTAGAAGAATATAAGGCATGCGTCATTTCTTAATATACACTAATTTCCACAGTGTTAAGGGATTAAATTCAGTTTTTCTCAACCTTAGCAACTTTAAAAGATATGGACTGGGGAATTCCGGAAGTTGAATAAATAATAATGAAAGGTGAAACAAATTACTAAATAAATGAATACATTGATTTAAAAGTAGCTCTCAGGACTTGCTTTTTTAATACGGTATTCAGCAAAAAAAATACACCATTGTTTAAAAAATAAAATACTTCAATGTCTTATATCAATATCTTTTACACTTGACATTGCATTGAGTACTCTATAGTTTAGGGGTGTCAAACTCAAATCTGGCCCACAGGGTGCTTAGATCTGGCCCGCAGGGCTGCCCTAGAAACAGCAAAGGACCGGCCCGTGGTGCCTCTGGCAGCAAAAATGGAGCTAGGGAGGGCCATGTGTAAGGTGACCAGACGTCCTGCTTTTGGCGGGACAGACACGCTTTTCAAGCGTGTGTCCCGCGTCCCGCATTCTTTTCAAAAAGTCCCGCTTTTTTGAAAAGAATGCCGAAACAGCGGGACGTCTGGTCACCTTAAAAGGGGAAGCAAAAGAGAGGTACCGGAAGCAAGTCGGGTGGAATTTCAGCGAGGCAGCTGCCTGCTGGGGAGAGGGGGAAGGGGGGCTGCTCCTCCTCTCCTTCCCCCACCCCATCCCTAGCCCCGCCCTCGGAGGCGCTGCTGCTGTTGGGATGCTGCTGTTGGGAGGGGTGAGGGACGAGGAGCCGTCGCCGCTTTGAGCTCACGAGTGGCCCCTCCGGCGGCGCAAACAGCCCTTCCTCGTCCCCCTCCCCTTCCTTCCCCCGTCACCTCGCTGCCGCCGTTGCCCTGGGGCCGGGCGGGCGACCGGGAGACCGCGGTGCTTGGATGCCTGGAGCTCGCGACAGGTAAGCTGCCGGCTGCCTCCTTTCCCCATCTCCCGCCTCCCGTTCGTCCATTTGCTGTGTTTTGCCCTCTGCGCATGTGCAGCGTTCTGCGCATGCGCAGAGGGCAAAACAAATGGCGGCGCCCAGGCGGGCCCGCCCCCCCCGTCCCGCTTAAAAAAAAATCTGGTCACTTTAGCCATGTGCGGTCCTCCTGGGCTCCGTTTTCGGCCTCGATGGCCTCCTGTAGCCCTCTGCCAGCGAAAATTGAGTTTGCGGGGGCTGTTAAACGAACTAAAAGCAAAACAAAACAAAAGGAGAAATGTTTCCCCTTTTGCATTTGAACATCCAAGAAGGAACAGGAAAGGAGAAAGAGGAAAGACAAAGAAAAAGATGGGAAGATGGGAAGAGAGCAAGGAAGGAAAAATAAGGAAAGAGGGTAAGGAAGAAGAAAGGAGAAGGAAAAAGAAGAAAAGGAAGGAAGGAAGGAAGGAAGGAAGGAAGGAAGGAAGGAAGGAAGGAAGGAAGGAAGGAAGGAAGGAAGGAAGATTATAATGAGAGGGAGGGAGGGTCTGAGGGAAGTCCTGCCTTAACACTTGGCCACCACAGGTGCCCCAAAATGAGTGACGTCGAGCTGACCACGCCTAACCCAGGCACGCCCACCCCGGCCCTCCGAGGTCAAACCCAACCCTGATGCGGCCTCAATGAAATGAAGTGTGACATCCCTGCTACAGGTCAAAATGAGAAAAGTTTCAAGTTTGTGCATGCTTATTTATGCCTGTGTTCCGACTGGACTTAGTGAATTTTATTTGTGAATACTTAAGAATGAGCATCTAATGTGCACAGGTAGAAGTATAGCTGTTTGAGAATAGAGACATCAATGCTTTGGAAAACATGGCCATAGATTTGAAAAACATCATATATTATTGCATCACTTCATATTTAAGCCTCCCAAAGGACATACCTAATTTATGTAACAGATGTTAACATTGGTCCAAGAAACCTTTTTTTTTTTACAAAAATGCAAATTGCTCTGCTTCTCTTCCTTGATGTGTAAGTTTACATTTTGCTGGTCTTTAAAATCAAAACCTCCCAATGTAAGTTCTGTTTAAAATATGTAATTGCCAATTGTTCGTGCAACTTTCTATAACATGCCCCTTTTAAACCATAGTTTGAGTGAATTTTTCTTTTTCAAAAATAATTGGTATTAAACGTATCAAAATGTAAACTACAAATGAAAATATTGGGAAAACAGGAAAGGTGAGAAAGCAGGGACAAGTATAGGAGAAAAGGGGAAAGCACTGATTTGATGCTAGTGTAAGGTGACCAGACGTCCCGCTTTTGGCGGGACAGACCCACTTTTTAGCAGTTTGTCCCGCGTCCTGCGTCGTTTCAGAAAAGTCCCGCTTTTTAATTTGAATTTGCTAGTTCGTTTCTTTTGTATTTCTTCTCTTCAGTGAGATACATCCCATCATTTCTAGGGCTTCTGCAAATCTCTATTCAGGGATTCCCACCTTTTAACCATGAAATAAACAAAGGAGATCTGTTCTTTTGGGTAATGCAAAGTGCCACGAGTTCCTGCCGGTTCGGCTCGGCCAGTCGTTTGGCGTAGAGCTGATGGAACTGGCGGCGGTTGCGGCGCGGGGCTTCTCCCGCCCGCTTCCCCCTCCCAGCTGGACGCCGCCATTCGGGTTATTTTGTCCTCTGCGCATGCGCAGCGGACAAAATAACCCGAATGGCAGCGTCCAGCCGGGCGGGAAACGGGCAGGAGAAGCCCTGCGCCGCGACCGCCACCAGTTCCATCGGCTCTACGCCGACTAACAGGTAAGCCTGCGCCAGTAGGAACCCACTCCTGGCTGCGATGAAGGGGGGTGTTTGGGGGGGGTGCACAAAGCTGCAGGATAAGAGAGACGGACCCCCCGTCTTGCTCCCATAGAAACCCACCCCCCCGTCAATGGTGTCCCGCTTAAAAAAAAAATCTGGTCACCTTATGCTAGTGGTTGTTTCATTTCAAAGGCTCGTGGGAATGGAGCCTCCAAATTTACTTAGAGTGGCACTCAAGAAAACTTATTTTATATGGCTGCCTTCAAGCTTACTTCTATGAGTAAGAATTAAATGGTTAATCTTATCTTTATTATTAATTGTAGGCCACTAGTTAGGTATATGTTTAGAGCAGGGATGTCAAACTCGATTTCATTGAGGGCCGCATCAGGGTTGTGATTTACCTCAGGAGGAGAGGAGAGGGGCGTGCCTGGGGTGGGCGTGGCCAGCCTGATGCCATTTGTGTCGGGGGCACCTATGGTGGCCCAGGCGGAGCTGGGGGATTTCCACGACACCCTCCGGCAGCCCTCTGCCACCGAAAACGGACTCCGTTTTCGGCCGCGACAGCCTTCTACAGCCTCGTTTTTGCTGGCACAGGTACCGCGGACCGGTCCTTCGCTGTTTTCAGGGCAGCCCTGCGGGCCAGATCTAAGCACCCCATTGGCCTGATGCAGGCCGTGGGCCTTAGCAATAGCAATAGCACTTAGACTTATATACCGCTTCATAGTGCTTTACAGCCCTCTCTAAGCGGTTTACAGAGTTCAGCATATTGCCCCCAACAATCTGGGTCCTCATTTTACCGACCTCAGAAGGATGGAAGGCTGAGTCAACCTTGAGCTGGTGAGATTTGAACAGCTGAACTGCTGAACTAGCAGTCACTGAAGTAGTTGCAGTGCTGCTTTTAACCACTGCGCCACCTCGGCTCCTTGAGTTTGACAACCCTGGTTTACAGTATCACTATTTATGACATGGTTTTTAAGATATGAATTACAGTAGAATGAGATTTATTAATAGAAATCTAGCTTCATTCAAACTTAATAGTCATTTCCAATACTTATTTATTAAAATGTTATGTCTTCAGATTCCCAATGGAATTTTAATCTCTGTTGGACATCCCATTTAGCTGAATTATTGCATTATTAAAGTGGCCTTCATACCTAAGATTAGAAAGACAGAAAGGGGAACCTTTAAACCTGGCTAAATGCTTAAGATTCCAACTGCTTCCAGTTATCTGTTATCCAGTTATCCAGTCCCTTCCATCTCTGTTTATTTTTATTTTTATTTTTATTTTTATTATTTTTATTTTTATTTTTATTTTTATTTTTATTTTTATTATTTATTATTATTATTATTATTATTATTATTATTATTATTATTATTATTATTATTATTATTATTATTATCATCATCATCATCATCATCATCATCATCATCATCATCATCATCATCATCATCATCATCATTATTATATTATTATTATATATACTGCTTTGGATAGTGAATTGCTTTGGCTAGCAAGATGGATGGCATATACATTTAACAAATAAATAAATATATGAATTCTAGACTGGGGGGGCTTATTACACGTACTATACGGTGAGAATGTATTTATTTATTTATTTATTTATCTGTCTATCTATCTATCTATCTATCTATCTATCTATCTATCTATCTATCTATCTATCTATCTATTTATTTATTACCACAAGTCATCGCAACCCAAGATTGTGCTGCTCAATTTAGACTTCAGAAAATTGTAAGCAACGTATAAATAGAATAAATAAATAAATAGAAAGCCAGTTGAATGCAGCTTGGTAATGCTTCAGTGTTAAAACCCACAAAACCGCTATATGATCTAGCAAATCCGGAAATTCTTAAAGTCTTTCACAACAGCTTACATGACACAGTTGCGGTTAACAATATATGGTTTTGTTTATATTTTTTTCAGTAGCTGACACCAACAATGCCACCTTCTAAATAACAAGACAAATTAGAAGAAATTTTCTGAACATTTTTTTTTGAACTTTGCTATTTCACAGAATGTCCAGCAATAATATATTATTGGGGGGAAAACAATAATTGTTCTCTTTAACTGCAATTTTGGGAGCAAAATTGGTTGAACTGGGATTATTTCCAAGTAATCATCTATAGAATTGAGCTGAAAATCTACTTTGTTCAGTGACCACCGATTTCAGTGTTATATTTTCAATAAATATTGAAAAGAGTCAATAAATTGGGACTCAGGCTGAATGGGGCTTTTTAGACTGAACTTGAAATTTTGCTATCCTGGTTTCTCATGATTTGTGTATGTATTATAACAATCTTTAGTTTGAGCTTCGGCAGCAACTAAAGCCCTCATCAAATAATGAAACATGCATTGTGATGCCATGACATAAGCTTATGTATTTGCATGTTATCTCACAATGCATGTACAATACAGGTGAAGTTTGTGGTTATGTCACGGTGACACCCATTTCATCTTTTGCCTTCTCCCAGGACACCATGATGTCACTGAATCAGATTTATGCTTGGTAAATACACCACCTCACTCAACGTCCTAAGACAGGGGTCGGCAACCTTAAACACTCAAAGAGCCATTTGGACCCGTTTCCCACAGAAAAGAAAACACCGGGAGCCACAAAACCCTTCTCATGCCTGACTATTTCCTGAGCGGCCACAGAACTAGCATATGTAGTGTGTTTCCCCGAAAATAAGACCCTGTCTTATATTTTTTTTGAACCCTGAAATAAGCGCTTGGCCTTATTGCCATGCACTCAAAAGCCTGATTGGGCTTATTATCAGGGGATGTCTTATTTTGGGGAAAACATGGTAGTTGAATTAAACATTCTGTTTTCTTCTAAACTTTTCTTTTCTTGGATTTATCCATGGTTGGCCTACCGGGGGTCGAAAAGCTCAATAAATTGCGTGCCAGCGGGTATCACACATTGGCGGTTGTGATGCATATTTTGAGCAACAGGGAGCTGCAGCAGAGGGATGAAAGAGCCACATGCGGCTCCAGAGCCGGGGGTTGCTGACCCCTGTCCTAAGTTATGCCCATAAACATTTTTGACCACTTCCATTTAACTTATTATCCAATAAAGCCTTAGTAAGACCACACTTGGAGTACTGCATCCAGTTTTGGTCATCATATTATTAAAAAAAATGTTGAGACTCTGGAAAGAGTTCAGAGAAGAGCAACAAAGATGATTAGAGGGCCCGGAGACTAAAACATACAAATTGGACATGTCTAGTCTAATGAAAAGAAGGACTAGGAGTGACATGATAGGAGTGTCCCAATATTTGAGGGGCTCCTACGAAGACGAGGGGGTCATACTATTTTCCAAAGCAGCAAAAGGCAAGACAAGAAACAATGGATGGAAACTAACCAAGGAGAGAAGCAACCTAGAATTAAGGAGAAATTTTCTGATGATGAGAACAATAAACCAGTGAAACGGCTTGCCTTCAGAAGTTGTGGGTGCTCCATCACTGGAGGCTTTCAAAAGGAGATTGAACAACCATTTGTCTGAAATGGTACAGGGTCTCCTGCTCAACAAGGGGTTGGTCTAGAACAGTGGTCTCCAACCTTGGCAACTTTAAGGCTTGTGAACTGGCTGAGGAACTCTGGGAGTTGAAGTCCACAAGTCTTAAAGTTGCCAAGGTTGGAGACCCCTGGTCTAGAAGACTTCCGAGGTTCCTTCCAACTCTATTATTCTATATTCTATGTCTTCCTTTCACTCTCTTGGTCTTCGGTAACTGCCTGGAAATATATAGTGTTGAGTACTAAACTCATTAACAACAATAAGTGAAACTAAGTGCTAATGGAAACAGCATTTGCATTTTCTTTAGCTGGCAATAAATATCACATGAATTTACATTTTGGTCTGAAGCCCATTGTTCATGTCCCCTTCATCCCAATGATCCATAAGATGCCTGCAGAATTATGACCAATATAATTTTATCAGAGTAGAATTGAGCCTTATTTTCAACTGACTTAATAGCCTTGTGGTGTTTTTTAAAAAAACAAACAAGGAAAACAAAATTCATTAAATTAGTAGAAAGAGAAGCTACCTTTCTCATACTAAAGCTATGTTGTGGGAAGATTTTAAAAAAAGTATTATAGCATTAGTTTAATTAGAAATACCTTTTGTATAATGCTTGTTACATGAAGCTGCTTTGTTTTGAATTTTATCTATTCTGTTCTTGAATACTTTCAGTTGTTAGTTGTAGGGACATTCATTGGGTCAATTTGGGAGCTGTGACCATGTGATTAAATCATCTTTTTTACCCCTTCCCTATGCCTTAGCTTAGTTAGTTGCCTTGAATAGTATTCATCACCAGTGCGGAAGGACATAGATTGATCTGCAAATAAATAAAATTCTTTTTCCTATTTTGACCAAGATCACACCATAATTATTTTGCCTATCATACCACTGTGTTTGAGGAACTATTACTTAACTTGCCAAAATAGTACCATTCGTTCACAAGATGTAGATATTCAGGGCTAAGCATGCAGGCATGTAAATAAGACATTTTTTTTAAAAAAATGTCTCAAATTGTCTTTGTAAATCCTATTTAGAAATTCAGTTTTGTAATAGCAGTGAATGAATAATGGTGAACGTGCAATGTTTATGCATAAGCACCTTAACTGCTAGTAACAAACATGTTAGTTTCACTAAGGACTGATTTATTCCACATGGCCAAACTCCCTGAAAACAAAACTAAGAGGATTTCTTACCATGTTTTATATTTTATTTATTTTATTTATTTATTTTTGTCAAGTACGTGTTGGTAATATACATAGATATAACATTGTTTATATACATAAAATGAGTACTGATAAGAGGGAACATTAGGACAGGGACGGTAGGCATGCTGGTGCACTTATGCATGCCCCTTACTGACCTCTTAGGAATCGGGTGAGGTCAACAGTGGACAGTCTAAGGGTAAAGTTTTGGGGGTTTGGTAACGAAACCACAGAGTCAGGTAGTGAGTTCCAGGCATTAACCACTCTGTTGCTAAAGTCGTATTTTCTACAGTCAAGTTTGGAGTGGTTCACTTTGAGTTTGTATCTGTTATGTGCTCGTGTATTGTTGTGGTTGAAGCTGAAGTAGTCGTTGACAGGAAGGACGTTGTAGCAGATAATTTTATGAGCTATGCTTAGGTCGTGCTGAAGGCGATGTAGTTCTAAGCTTTCTAAGCCCAGGATTTCAAGTCTGGTTGCGTAAAGTATTCTGTTGCGAGTAGAGGAGTGGAGGACTCTTCTTGTAAAGTATCTCTGGACACTTTCTAATGTATTTATGTCCGATATACGGTGTGGGTTCCAGACAGATAAGCTGTATTCAAGGATTGGTCTGGCGAATGTTTTGTATGCTCTGGTTAGTAGTGTGATATTACCGGAGAAGAAGCTACGTAAGATTAGGTTAACAGTTCTTGAAGCCTTTTTGGCAATGTTGTTGCAGTGGGCTTTGGCACTTAGGTCATTTGATATGAGTATTCCAAGGTCTTTGACAGGGTGAGGGTCGTCTGCAAGGTCTTGTCTGTTCAGCTTGTATTTGGTGTTCTGATTTTTTTTGCCAATGTGTAGGACAGAGCATTTGTTGGTTGAGATTTGGAGTTGCCAGATGTGTGACCATTCTGACACAAAGTCTAGGTCTTTTTGGAGGATAGCAGTGTTGTTGGTGGTGTTGAAGAGTTTTACATCATCGGCGAAGAGAACACAGTCGCTTGTAATGTGATCGCAATCTAAAGCCCCAGCTTTTCCACAGCTAACTTTGCCATTGTCTCCCTTCCCTTTTGAATATATTTCTTCCCAGAAGTTGATAGCCATCACCAGGGATCTACCAGCAGCAATTTCCCATCCTTGCTGACTAAGTTCCTCATTGTTCACCCCAAAATAGGGAATGGTCATTTGTAGTTCACAAAAGATGCTGTATCTATCTACCAACCAGGATGTACAAAGTTAACCAGGAGATTGGGGGGTGGCTGGGCATTCCTGCCCCCTGTTTGTGCCTCTTCAGCCCAGGGCTTTCAGCCAGCAAATCCTAGAGTCCACATTCCATGTGGCTGAAACATACTGAAACGTCAATTTCCTTTTCATAAACAGCAAAACTGACCTGAAGGGAGAGAGGCTATATATCAAGACTGTAAATTGTGGAAGAGAGAATCATTTGCTTGGTGTCAGTGGGATGAATTATTAGAGTGAGAGATGAAGCTGCATCTTGTTCCAACCGCCCAGATATTGACTCATTAAGATGACTTCCCAAATAGGTATGAGTGCTTTGAATGTCCAACATCCTCTTTGGCAAAAAGGTAACGACGTTTAGCAGCCTGTAAAACAAATGCTGATGACTTTTTGGACAGCTCATTTGAATCCTGTGGAGCCTCAGGAATGAGGCATGTACAGTAGATGGGTTCTGCATGTTCTCCCTTGAAGCTGTTAGAGGCTACGCATGTTTATATTTCTGGCTAGACCTGACATGCCAGATTATCTTGGAAGTATATATTAGCATAAGTTTTTTTTTAGAACCCTGCAATAACACAGGCCTTTAAGGTGCCTTCAGGTTCTTTCAGTGGTGGCTTCCTACCGGTGCTCTCCGGTGCGCCGTTCCGGTAGGGCCCCACCAATTGTGTAATGTCGGCGCGATGGCGCCGGTGCTTTCTTTGCCGGTCTGTGCGCACCACCATTTTTAAAAAAAAATTTCGCAGTTTTTGGCTCTCTGCGCATGCGCGGAAGTAAAATTGTCCTTCTGCGCATGCGCAGAGAGCCGAAATCACGTGAGAGGACCCCTGCGCGTGCACTAAATCGCGATGCACACCGGTAGGAGAAGGGAAGAGGAACCCGCCCCTGGGTTCTTTCTGCATCGGACCCAGGATAACAGGAATAAGTGATTGAAACTCAAGCTTGCAGACAGAAAAACAGAAGGTCTGAGATTCTTTGCTTGTGAAATAATTACAGCAACGCCTGTTTTGTTCAACTTGCATTCCATATTGGTTCGAAACAGCAAGAACTGATCTGTTCAATATTTTTTTAAGACCATGAGTTCTGTCCCACCTTGGCTAGGTGACTTTGAGAAAGCCTCTCCCTCTCAGCCCAGCCTATCTCACATTGTTGTTTTTGGGGTGGGAAAATAGGAAGAGGAAGGAGTATTAGTTAGGCTCGTAGCCTTCGGTTATTTATTTATTTTTTAAAAAAAGCTGGAATACAAATAAATAATAAAAAGAATAAAAGTAAAAATCCTTGCTAAGTTGACTCTTAAGAGGCTGCCACAAACAAGAGGGAGTCAAACTATTCTCCAAGGCACCTGGGGATAGAACAAGAAGCAATGGGTGGAAACTAAACAAGGAGAGAAGCAACCTAGAACTAAGGAGAAATTTCCTGACAGAACAATTAATCAGTGGAACAACTTGCCTCCAGAAGTTGTGGGTGCTCCATCACTGGAAGTATTTAAGAAGAGATTGGACAACCATTTGTTTGCTTGAGCAAGAGGTTGGACTAGAAGACCTCCAAGGTCCCTTCCAACTTTGTTTTTCTGTTACTTCACAAACATATTCATGTAGTTTTCTTAATAACAATATGAGGTTGAGTTGCCATTTCCATCTTCTGTTAATGCTTTATCTGAGTCTCTTTGTCTATTCCACTGTTTCTCAACCTTGACAACTTTAAGACACGTGGACTTCAGTTCCCAGAATTCTGGCTGGGGATTTCTGGGAATTGAAGTCCACATGTCTTAAAGTTGCCAAGGTTGAGAAATAGTGGTATAGTCTACAGTTTTGGTACTCTCTGGAGATGTCCCATCCAAGTACGGATGGACGTCAAGTACGAATCAAAGACCACTTCATTTTCACACCCAGATAAGATCAGGCAAGGACTGTTGCCTGCTGAGGAACTCCGTATTTGTCCTCAGTATGTCCCTCAACACTACAATCAATATTATCTTCTCTATGGAGGTTGTCATCTCCCATTTTCTCTTCAGGTTTATCTTCTTGAATCTCTTAATCCAGTGATGGCAAACCTTTTTTTGCTCGGGTGCCAAAAGGGCGCATGCACGATAGTGTGTGTGTACGTCCCCACACCCATAATGCAATGCCCTCCCCCGCGCGCATGCATGTGCAACCCACACCCACACTTCTTCCCCGCGCATGAGTGTAGGCCTCACTGAAGCCTCCGGACTCTGTGGATGGCAAAAAACGGGCCTAATGGGCCTACCGGAAGTTTGTTTCCGAAATTCTGGTAGGCCCGTTGGACCATTTTTCGCCATCCACAGGCTCCGGAGGCTTTCCTGAAGCCTGGGGAGGGCAAAAATGGCCTCCTCCCGCCCTCCGGAAGGCCGAAAATCAGCTGGCATAGGGCAACGCCTCACGTGCCCTCAGATATGGCTCCGCGTGCCACCTTGCTTTCAGTACAACCACATTTACTACAAACCATTTTCCTTGCAAATACAGTGAAATCAAATGTGGAAAGTACGAGAAAGAAGTCAATGTAGATTTTTTTTTTGCCTGCCCTCCCAAATACAGGAGTCCTTGACTTACAACACTTCACTTAGTGGCTGTTTGAAGTTACAACGGCACTGAAAAAAGTGATTGTTTTTCACACTTACAGCCACTGCAGCCTCCAATGGTCACATGATCAAAATCCAGAAGCTTGTCAACTGACTCATATTTATGACGGTTGCCGCGTCCCAGGGTCATGTGATCCTCTTTTGCGACCTTCTGACAAGCAAAGTCAATGAGGAAGTCAGGTTCACTTAACAACCATGTTACTAATTTAACAACCGCAGTGATTCATTTAACAACTACGGCAAGACAGGTCGTAAACTAGGGCACAACGGTCTCGCTTAGCAACAGAAATTCCGGGCTCAGTTGTGGTGGTAAGTTGAGGGTTACCTGTACACTTAGTAAGTCATAAGATCACCAGGATAAATTCAGAATAAATATGGTCCTTGTTCATAACTTGAAACCAACGTGAACAAGAAGTCTCCATTTTCTGAATCCTCAAGATGTAAATATGTATGCAGTAAGATTAACAGCGATGACAGAATGAAGTACGGCATACAGAAGTTACTTCCATTATAAACATAGGCTGTAGATAACATAAATATATTTTGACCCTTATCCTTTTCTGCCTTTCTCTTATACTTGATATATAAATGGTACACCAAGAGAGTATTTCCCCTGCTGTGTCTTTCTCCATACAGTGAAATTAATGAAATTGTCAGGTCATCTTTTAGAGTTTGGATAGCAATGTCTTTCCGTACATAAACCAGAGAGCTCAAAGCATAGTGCCATCTGAGAGAAATGAATTTATACAGAAGTGGAAAGCACTGATTTATTTATTTATTTATTGGCAACAAAAAATATTCCAGAATTTAGAAACTGTAGTCAGACTTTGTAAATTTATAATAATAATAATAATAACAGAGTTGGAAGGGACCTTGGAGGTCTTCTAGTCCAACCCCCTGCTTAGGCAGGAAACCCTACACTACTTCAGACAAATGGTTATCCAACACCTTCTTAAAAACTTCCAGTGTTGGAGCATTCACAACTTCTGGAGGCAAGCTGTTCCACGGATTAATTGTTCTAACTGTCAGGAAATTTCTCCTTAGTTCTAAGTTACTTCTCTCCTTGTTTAGTTTCCACCCATTGCTTCTTGTTCTACCCTCAGCTGCTTTGGAGAATAGTTTGACTCCCTCTTCTTTGTGGCAACCCCTGAGATATTGGAACACTGTTATCATGTCTCCCCTGGTCCTTCTTTTCATTAAAAATTGGACCTAGGTATCTCCGAGACCGCCTGCTGCCACAAACTGCCTCCCATCGACCAGTGCGCTCCCACAGAGAGGGCCTCCTCGGGGTGCCATCAGCCAAGCAGTGTAGGCTGGTGACGCCCAGGGGGAGGGCCTTCTCTGTGGGAGCACCCACCCTCTGGAATCAGCTCCCTCCAGACTTAAGAACAATTCACGACCTGTCCACCTTCCGCCGTGCCCTCAAGACACATTATTTTTATCAAGCCGGGCTGGCGTGAAAAAGTTTTTGGGGTTTTTAAAAATTTTAAGATTTTACTAAATTTTAATTGTATTAAATTAGGGCCATATTGAATATTTTATTTTAAATGTATTTTAATGTTTTTTACTTGGTTTAAATGTATTTTAATGTTTTTTACTTGGCTGTTCACCACCCTGAGTCCCCTGGAGAAGGGCGGTATATAAATTTAATAAATAAATAAATAATAAATAAATTAAACTAGACATACCCAGTTCCTGCAACCGTTCTTCATATGTTTTAGCCTCCAGTCCCCTAATCATCTTTGTTGCTCTTCTCTGCACTCTTTCCAGAGTCTCGGCATCCCTTTTACATCGTGGCGACCAAAACTGAATGCAGTATTCCAAGTGTGGCCTTACCAAGGCATTATAAAGTGGTATTAACATTTCACGTGATCTTGATTCTATCCCTCTGTTAATGCAGCCTAGAACTGTGTTGGCTTTTTTGGCAGCTGCTGCACACTTGCTGGCTCATATTTAAATGGTTGTCCACTAGGACTCCAAGATCCCTCTCACAGTTACTACTGCTGAGCACGGTACCACATATACTGTAAATTTTGTTTTTTTGGATTTTGCAGCATGGAGAAAAAAATGTGGATGTCCTCTACAGCCTTAATTATCAGCAAGTTCAACAGTTATAAATATAAGTTGGTGTCCCCCAACCTGACTGCTTTCTAAAGGGGGCTGGATTTACAATGGTGGGATTCAGCCAGTTCACACCACTTTGGGAGAACCGGTTGTTAACTTTCTGAGCAGTTTGGTGAACTGGTTGCTGGAAGAAATCATCAGGGCAGTGAACCGGTTGTTAAATTATTTGAATCCCACCCCTGGACTGTTGGAACTACCCTGGGAGTTACAATCCCCATCTTTCTATAGGAGGCCATATAAGGAACAGCTGTGTTCAAGAGTTTTTAACAAGTATTTCAGCCAAATCAAAATTCTAGCTATACGGTCAGCAGCCGAAGAAAAAAATAAAAATAAAAATGGTGCTGAAGAAAACTAAAAAGAAAAATGAATATTAAGCTTCCATATCAAAGAGACATTGATTGTGCAAATAGAACTGTGCACTTCTTGATAAAGAGGGTCAAATGCCTCTTCAATACCTCTTTACAACCTATTAAAGTATTCATTATTGCCATGTTGAAATTTATTAAGTAATAATGATTATCAACGCATGCAGCATGTACATCCTATAATACTATATGAATTAAAACAGGGGTGGGTTCTAACTTACCTCACTGCCAGCTTGCTTCGTCCTCTGCCGCATGGACGCGCCGCGTGGGCGTGCACGTGCATGCGCAGTGCTGAAAAATCCGAAAAAAATAAAAAATAAAAAATAAAAGCTGAAAGCTGAAAGCATGATGGCGACCGCATGCACAGTGCTGGAAACTCGGCTTCTGCACATGCTCAGAAGAAAAAATAAATAAAAAAATTTCAAAAAAAAAATCAAAAAAATTTCAGAAAAAAGATGGCGGTGCCCACGGACCGGCACCGACCGAACCGGTTCCATGATGTCATCGTGATGTCACCAGCGGGTTGAATTAAAAGGTAGAAGAGAATATCTGTAGCTCAGTGTTAGACACAAGGATCACTAAAAGAAGGGCAGAATGGAGATATGTATGTCTGCAGTCTTCAAAAAAAAAAAAATCATTCAGTGATTAAGTTCACAGATCACACTAAGCCATAATATAATGTAGTCTGTTTGGGTTGGAATGATAGATTGTGTAAACCTAGGCTTTATGGATGATAAACTAGGGTATATGGCCTAACCTGATGCCTAGATCCAGATATTTTCTGAATGTTTCTAAAACATAGCTTAGTCAGTGTGACATGTGGACATGTTTATCATACTTTGAATTATTTGTAACCTGGGGTGGCATGTGTATGTCTGTGTGTCTGTGTGTGGCGAGTGAATAAATAATTGTAGAAGCCATTTTTATTTAGTTTTAATTTGAGGGGTTGGGGTCGGTTATATGTGATTGTGCAATACGTGAGAACCTGTACTTCCTTGTTTTATCATGCTGGCTATAATAATTCCTAGCGACTTTATACAAGCTTAAAAGGAATCTGGCTTTTTGAGATGTATGCATTTCATTTTTTTTCACACTTCTCTTGTGCGGTATTATTGCCTCACAGAATTTTTCTAAGGATTGGTGTCCTTTATTGCTATACTCTGTTTTCTCACTGCTTCGGCCATCACTTTTCTTTCCAAGGAAAAAATCAACTGATTGAAAGATGGAATGGCTGCATGCTACTTTCGGCTGATAGAAACAAGATTTTAGAAACATATTGCATATATATATATACTAGTAGCTGGATACCCGTGCTTTGCTATGAAACTATGTGATTGGGCTTGATAAATTGACAGTTAAAGCTGCAAAATTAATGGGTAGTTACCATCGGGCTTGAAACATTGACACTTAAAGCTTGAAAATTTATGTAGAATGTGTAACTCCTTAGCACCAGAGCGTGTTAATATAAGGCAACTGGCAGTTGGAGCAGAGTTCTTTTCAGGTGGGGAAGGGGGGTAGAATGTCTAAACTCCCAGCATGCAGGCCGGATGAGTCACGCGCTGGCCACGCCCACACCTGGTTTAGCGAAGGGGTAGCATCAGAGCATGTTAATATAATGCAACTGGCAGTTGGAACAGAGTTCTTTTCAGGTGGGGAGGTGGAGTAGAACGTCTAACTCCTTAGCATCAGAGCGTGTTAATATAATACTAAATAAGAAATACTAATGATCTGATGGTCATTTCAAAAAATCCTTTCTTAGCGAGCACCTAGAAGCCAAGAGGAACATACGTGCCAAGTTTCAGGTTTGTAGGCTTTACGGTTCTGGAGATTTCGTGATGAGTGAGTGGTGTTTGGCTTTTACATGTATAGATATATGTGGTTTCCATTGGGGAGGAATCCCTATTTTTAGTCTTTCACGAATATATCTGAGTCTTTCAATATATTTCATCCGGGTTTATTGATTTGTGCAATAACGTTTGATTGTTGGGTGCTCCATCATGAAATAAACAATATAGAATTTGAATGCCGACATAAATTAATTGATCATTGTGTGGCTTCCCTCCAGGTCTGAAGACTCTCGGGAACAGTTGACTGATAATTCTGGATAGAGATAACTTCTCATAGAAGCCGAGCATCCTCTCCTCTGTGTGGCGACACGGGAACATACCATTATGAATCCAAAAGACCCATTGGGAGAGACAGAAGGAAGCTCTGTTCCATTATGTTTGGCTTGTGGCCAAAGGCATCTTCCAGAAGAGAACCATATATACACCTACACAGAAGATGTAGACGATGACCTAATCTGCCATATTTGCTTGCAGCCTTTACTCCAGCCGCTGGACACGCCCTGCGGACACACATACTGTACAGTTTGCCTTACGGATTTCCTGGTGGAAAAAGACTTCTGTCCCATGGACCGCAAAGCTCTAGCTCTACAGAGGTGCAGGAAGTCAAGCATCCTAGTGAATAAGCTCCTGGATAAGCTAATGGTGAACTGTCCTTTCACAGAACACTGTTCAGAAATTTTGCAACGCTGTAATCTTGAACATCATTTTCAGAATGGGTGAGTCCTTGTGGTCTTTTCTTATATGGCTATCCGTGTTATGTATAGAGAAGAAAACCTCAATCTGAATATCATTTTCTATCAGACATTCTCTTTCATTATTATTATTATTGTTGTTGTTGTTGTTGTTGTTGTTATGTCTTTTAATGACTCCGTAATCCTTGCATCGGGATGGAGTCGGAACAACTGAATGGAGTTTATTTATTTTATTTTATTTATTTGTTTGTCAAATATGTACAGGATAGTAGGTGTTTGTATAAACATAACATAAGCAAAGAAGTACAGATAAATGAGGACAATAGAACAGTAAGACAGGGACGATAGGCATAGTGGTGCGCTTATGCACGCCCCTTACAGACCTCTTAGGAATGGGGAGAGGTCGACTGTAGACAGTCTAAGGTTAAAGTTTTTGGGGTTCGGGGAAGAAACCACAGAGTCAGGTAGTGCATTCCAGGCATTGATCACTCTGTTGCTGAAGTCATATTTTCTGCAGTCGAGTTTGGAGCGGTTTACATTAAGTTTGTATCTATTGTGTGCTCGTGTATTGTTGCGGTTGAAGCTGAAGTAATCATTGACAGGAAGAACATTGTGGTATATGATTTTATGAACTACATTTAGATCAGATCGAAGGCGACGTAGTTCTAAATTGTCTAATCCCAATATTTCAAATCTGGTGGAATAATCCACCAAATCTCTTGCGAGCAGAGGAGTGAAGGACTCTTCTTGTGAAATATTTCTGGACTCTCTCGATTGTATTAATGTCTGATATGCAGTGCGGGTTCCAGACAGGTGAGCTGTATTCAAGAATTGGTCTAGCAAATATTTTGTATGCTCTGGTTAGCAGTGTAATATTGCCAGAGAAGAAGCTATGCAAGATTAGGTTAACAACTCTTAGTGCCTTTTTGGCAATGTTGTTACAATGGGCTCTGGCACTTAGGTCATTAGAGATGAGTACTCCAAGGTCTTTGACAGAGTGAGGGTCGTCTACAAGATCGTGTCTTCCAAGTTTGTATTTTGTATTCCGATTCTTTTTGCCAATGTGTAAGACAGAGCATTTGTTGGTTGAGATTTGAAGTTGCCAGTTGTTTGACCATGGTCAAGGTCTTTTTGAAGGGTAGCAGCATTGTCGGTGGTGTTAAATAGTTTAACATCATCAGCAAAGAGAACGCAGTTGCTTAGTGTTTACTGGCTGGATGCCCTTCCTGTCGCCAATGTGGAGTTCGCAGCAGATATATTCTCATTGTGCCCAGAGAGAGAAATATCTGCCTCTACCTAGGATCAAACTCAAAGACTCTTGATTGTGAGGCAAGAACTCCACCTCTAGGCCACCGTATCACTCTCTCTTTCTTCCTTATGATATAATTAAATCTGGCTATCAAGTTAGATATTAAATATAAGGTGGTTTTTTTAGTAGCAACTGCTTTATTTTATGAATGAATGTATCCTCCATCTTTCAGCTTGCATGAATTAAAAGGCAGCTTATAACAATAAAACCAAATTTAGGCACTTTCTGGGTCACATCAGGTTTCATGCAAATATTTCCAGGAGGCGTAAGAGGTGGAACATGAAGCATCTTAGATGCGTAAGCTTTTTGTATTATGCATACAGGACGATGTTGTATTATGGGATGCAAGCAAAGAGGTGACGTTGGCAAAAATTGGGTTATGCCAATCTTTCTGGAATAGAATCGTTATGTAAGATGGGAAATATAAATCATGACAGGAGAATCCATTCAGCGACGTCACCACTGAAATCAACATTCAGAATCAGTAAGTTCAGTTAGCAGTTAAAAGCTTGATGCAAGAGAAGAGATTTTGCCATTTTAATAACTATAGGGAGATTGGGGGTGGGGGTGGCTCAGTGGCTAAGACGCTGAGCTTGTCGATCAGAAAGGTCGGCAGTTCAGCGGTTCGAATCCCTAGTGCCGTGTAACGGAGTGAGCTCCGGTTACTTGTCCCAGCTTCTGCCAACCTAGCAGTTCGAAAGCATGTTAAAAAATGCAAGTAGAAAAATAGGAACCACCTTTGGTGGGAAGGTAACAGCGTTCCGTGCGCCTTCGGCGTTTAGTCATGCCGGCCACATGACCATGGAGACGTCTTCGGACAGTGCTGGCTCTTCTGCTTAGAAACGGAGATGAGCACCACCCCTAGAGCTGGAAACAATTAGCACGCATGTGCGGGGTAACCTTTACCTTTACCTTAGTCCTTGACTTACAACAGTTCATTTAGTGACCGTTCAAAGTTACAACAGCACTGGAAAAAAGTGACTTATGACCATTTTTCACAGCTACGGCCTTTGTAGCATCCCCATGATCGTGTGATCAGAATTCAGATGCTTGGTTCATACTTATGACCGTTGCTGTGTCCCAAGGTCATGTGATCCCCTTTTGCAGTCTTTGGACAAGCAAAGTCAATGGGGAAGCCAGATTCACTTAACAACCAAGTTACTAACTTATCAACTGCAGGGATTCACTTAACCACTGTGATAAGAAAGGTCGTAAGATGGGGCAACACTCGCTTAACAAATGTTCCACTTAATAACAGAAATGTTGGGCTCCATTGTGGTCGTAAGTCAAGGACTACCTGTAATTGGAAGAGTTCATAGCAAGGAACATAGTCAGGTCCTAAATTGTTTAGAGGGATTTAAGGTGAAGACCAGTACCTTAAATGACCAGAGTCTCTTGCCCGTCACATCTATCCGAACCCCTAGAGTGGGGAGGCAAGGAATGTTGTGGGTCCCGTCCCTAAGGAGATACATCTGGCAGCACCCAGAAGAAGGGCCTTCTCTGTGGTGGCTCCCTCTCTGGAACATCATCCCCCCCGGAGATTAGAATGGCCCCCACTCTGACACTCTGTCAAAAGGCCCTGAAGATGTGGTTCTGCTAGCAGGCCTGGGGAACCCAGAGTGGGATGGAGCAGGGGTGAAATCCAGCAGGTTCTGACAGGTTCTGGAGAACCAGTAGCGGAAATTTTGAGTAGTTCGGAAAACCGGCAAATACCACCTCTGGCTGGCCCCAGAGTGGGGAGGGAATGGGGATTTTGCAGTATCCTTCCCCTGGAGTAGGGTGGGAATGGGGAAATTTTGAGTAGTTCAGAGAACCAGCAAATACCTCTGGCTGGCCCCAGATTGGGGTGGGAATGGAGATTTTGCAATATCCTTTCCCTGGAGTGGGGTGGGAATGGGGATTTTGCAGTATCCTTCCCCTGGAGTGGGGAGGGAATGGGGATTTTGCAGTATCCTTCCCCTGGAGTGGGGAGGGAATGGGGATTTTGCAGTATCCTTCCCCTGGAGTGGGGAGGGAATGGGGATTTTGCAGTATCCTTCCCCTGGAGTGGGGTGGGAATGGGGATTTTGCAGTATCCTTCCCCTGGAGTGGGGAGGGAATGGGGATTTTGCAGTATCCTTCCCCTGGAGTGGGGAGGGAATGGGGATTTTGCAGTATCCTTCCCCTGGAGTGGGGTGGGAATGGGGATTTTGCAGTATCCTTCCCCTGGAGTGGGGAGGGAATGGGGATTTTGCAGTATCCTTCCCCTGGAGTGGGGAGGGAATGGGGATTTTGCAGTATCCTTCCCCTGGAGTGGGGAGGGAATGGGGATTTTGCAATATCCTTCCCCTGGAGTGGGGTGGGAATGGGGATTTTGCAATATCCTTCCCCCCGGAGTGGGGAGGGAATGGGGATTTTGCAGTATCCTTCCCCTGGAGTGGGGAGGGAATGGGAATTTTGCAGTATCCTTCCCCTGGAGTGGGGAGGGAATGGAGATTTTGCAGTATCTTTCCCCTGGAGTGGGGAGGGAATGGGGATTTTGCAATATCCTTCCCCTGGAGTGGGGAGGGAATGGCAAAGTGACCAGATTTTTTTATTTTTAAGCGGGACGGGGGGGGCCGCCTGGGCGCCGCCATTTGTTTTGCCCTCTGCGCATGCGCAGAACGCTGCGCATGCGCAGAGGGCAAAACAGCAAATGTCGGCGTCCAGGTGAGGTGGGGGGGAGAGGGGGGAGGCGGGAGGGCGCTTGGATGCCTGGAGCTCGCGACAGGTAAGCTGCCGGCTGCCTCCTTTCCCCGTCTCCCGCCTCCCGTTCGTTGCTTGCCAGCCCGGCCGAAGGGGAGGCGGGAGGCGAGGAAAGGCCTCCCGAAAGGGAGGCGGGCTCCCGAAGGGCTGCCGCCTTTCCTCGCCTCCCGCCTCCCCTTCGGCCGGGCTGGCAAGCAACGAACGGGAGGCGGGAGATGGGGAAAGGAGGCAGCCAGCAGCTTACCTGCTCCAAGCATCCAAGCGCTGCGGTCTCCCGGTCGCCCGCCCGGCCCCAGGGCAACGGCGGCAGCGAGGCGACGGGGGAAAGAAAGGGGAGGGGGACGAGGAAGGGCTGTTTGCGCCGCTCGTAAGCTCAAAGCGGCGACGGCTCCTCGTCCCTCACCCCTCCCAACAGCAGCGGCGCCTCCGAGGGCGGGGCTAGGGATGGGGCGGGGGAAGGAGAGGAGGAGCAGCCTCCCTTCCCCCTCCCCCCAGCTTCCAGCCGCCGCCGGAAGAGTCAACAACGCGGGACGCCCGCCCGCCGCCAACGCTGCCCACGGCCGGCCCGAGCTGAGAGGCCTGCTGCCTTTCAGGCCGATTTTTTGAAAGAATGCCCTAGTCGTGCATTCTTTCAAAAAATCGGGACTTTTTAGAGGACGGGCGGGACGCGGGACAAATCATGAAAAAGCGGGTCTGTCCCGCCAAAATCGG
Source organism: Diadophis punctatus similis (assembly GCA_023053685.1). Taxonomy (NCBI): domain Eukaryota; kingdom Metazoa; phylum Chordata; class Lepidosauria; order Squamata; family Dipsadidae; genus Diadophis; species Diadophis punctatus. The sequence continues at coordinate 8,384,328 of JALIGW010000006.1, forward strand.
GACGTCTGGTCACCTTAGGGAATTGGGATTTTGCAGTATCCTTCCCCTGGAGTGGGGAGGGAATGGGGATTTTGCAGTATCCTTCCCCTGGAGTGGGGAGGGAATGGGGATTTTGCAATATCCTTCCCCTGGAGTGGGGTGGCAATGGGGATTTTGCAATATCCTTCCCCTGGAGTGGGGAGGGAATGGAGATTTTGCAGTATCCTTCCCCTGGAGTGGGGAGGGAATGGGAATTTTGTAGTATCCTTGCCCTGGAGTGGGGAGGGAATGGAGATTTTGCAGTATCCTTCCCCTGGAGTGGGAAGGAAATGGGGATTTTTCAGTATCCTTCCCCTGCCACGCCCAACAAGCCACGTCCAACAAGCCACACCATGCCTACCAAGCCAGGCCCACAGAACTGGTAGCAAAAAAATTTGAATCCCACCACTGGGATGGAGCCCATTAAATGGCTAGTATGAATATGTGTTGTCGCCGGCGTGGTGGCTTTATTATTTTATTATTTTTCTTTTTAGTCTTTTTATTTCTTTTATGTGGTGTTTATACGTCCTTGTAAGCCGCCATGTGCGAGCAGGCGGCAATATAAATTTTCTAAATAAATAAATAAATACGTTGCGGATGATCACCTTATTCCTATTTTAAAACTGGAGAGAAGGGCTTGCATGTGTAATTAGTGCACATTCAGCCTAGGTTTCATCATGGAGAGCTTTAATATCCCCCCTCCCTCCATCTGGTTGAAGCCAATCAAATAATGGGATCCTGACTGAAAAATAAATAAGGTCTGTGTTTGTGATAGATACGTATAGAACATCATCTGCTGCTCGCAGGCAGCATCTCTTCTGCTGCGTTCGGCTTCCTTCCTCGCCTCTTGTCTTATGCAGCTCAGCTCATAACCTGTCTGCTTTTCTGACCAACGATGTCAATGTATCAGCTGCTTCTAAAAAAAAAACCATTCTGAAGAAGGCAGAAGGATGCTGTGTGCCTGAGCTTTTTTGCTGTGTTTTTTCCTTTTTTTCCCCCAGCTCTAAGCCCTGTTTTGCCTCCAGCTATTTCTGCTCTGTTCTCCCTAAAAAATCCTCCTCCCTAACCTTCTTTGCGGAATCCGCTCGAATCAACTTGCAGGTCAATGAGCTTCCTTCCAGCGTAGCTTCGTTGGAATGATTTTGCATCCATTCATAATGCCTTCTCGGTTGGCTTGAAAAAGGCTTATAGGAAGGGAACGGGAGGACCTGAATTGGCTGACGTTTGAAAGGAAAGAAAGAAAGAAAGAAAGAAAGAAAGAAAGAAAGAAAGAAAGAAAGAAAGAAAGAAAGAAAGAAAGAAAGAAAGAAAGAAAGAAAGAAAGAAAGAAAGAAAGAAAGAAAGAAGCAAGCAAGCAAGCAAGCAAGCAAGCAAGCAAGCAAGCAAGAAAGAAAGAAAGAAAGAAAGAAAGAAAGAAAGAAAGAAAGAAAGAAAGGGAAGCGTGAAGTTCTGTATGCCATCACAGAGAAACTGAGGCAGAGAGGAAGAAGCAAAGTGGAGACTTAAAAGCAGTTTGAAAACATACGCGTGCAAAAATGAAAGCTCTCCTGTTACTAGTCCTTCCTTGGCTAAGTCCTGCAAACTATACAGATAGTGTGGGGAATCTGCACTTGCTGTACTCAGAGCTGTGAGTACTCACAGTTGTGTTGTGGTGGTGGTCTCTGTGTTGTGTCTGTGTTCTCTTGTAAAAAAAAAAAACCAGCACTACTTTTCATTGCTTCACGTTAGTGCCTCCGTAATTATGTGCGTTTGTATGTATAAATGAACAAGCTTGCTAAATCTACGTTATTTGCCTGAATTGAAAATGTGGAATAGAGATTGACTTCTCCGTGCTGGAAACAGCTGAGATTAAGCCTGTTGTTTCTGGCTTTCTTCTTCCTTTCCCTTCTTTTGAGTTTAAATGGGATCAGGTTTATTTTTTCTTTTTAATCTTTCTAAGTATACACCATGAACAACTTGAAAATAAATACCGGTAGGTGTTGAGTCTCTGCTGTCTGAGTTCTTAAAGACTTATTCACAGTATATTTGTGAAGGGCAGGAAAATATAAATATTCCAGATCGCAATGCTAATATTCGGTATTATAGGAAATACAATTGCAGAAGTATCATTTTGTAGGTGTGAAAACATGACAGCCAATTTTACTGACTACAGTTTTGGCCAGTATAACCCAGGGCAGGTTCCTCTTACCTGGCTACCGGTGCGCTGCGTGCACATCATCACATTTCGCACACGTATGCGCTCGCTATGCGCACACATCCCCTCGTGCGATTTTGCTTCCGTGCATGCGTAGGAAGCAAAAAAAGGCCAAAAATTCAGAAAAAAAGATGGTGCTGCGTGACGGACAGGCGAAGACGGCACCGGAGCTGCCGCGCGCAAATTGCGTAATCGGCGGATCCCTACCGGAACGGTGCACTGGTCCGCACCGGTAGGAACCCACCACCCACCACTGGTATAACCTGTAAACAATATTCATGAGCTAAGCTTATCTGCGTTGTCATGAGTAGCTTTTGGAATGCAAAATATCCCCTCTAAAGTTTTTTTTTTAAATACCAATGTCTAACTTGCAAAATATGTTCTGAATTTTAAAAAATTTAATGAACCATGCATTTGCAAGATGATGAATGAAGCAAATGCTTGAGGTAAGGATCCAATTTGTCTTTAAAATAACAGATAATAACAGGGCTGGGAAGAAGGTAATTACATAACTGGTATTTTTGGGTGTAGGAATGGGGATTGCCTAGAACCGTGATGGCGAACCTCTGGCATGCATGCCGGAGGTGTCACGCAGAGCCCTCTCTACTGGCACACGCGCCGTCGCCCCAGGTCAGGTCTCCGTGGCGTTTCTTTCGGGAGTTTCTCTTTCCCTGCAAACGACGAAACAGAAGCACACAAAAGAATAAGATCTTACCTCTTGCCGCCCTGCTGGTGTTGGGATGCCCCACCTCCCGCCAGCCAGCTGGTTTTTGGGTCTCTGCTGCGCATGCGCGTATGTCCATGCATGTGCACGCACATGTCCGTGCACGCACACGCGCATGTCCATGCATGCACACATCCACGCATGTTCATGTGCACCTTTCCGTTTGAGCATGCATGCATGCACAGTTTGGGCACTCAGTGTCTAAAAATTTCGCCATCACTGACCTAGAAAATGTGCTTGCTGGAATGAGTAGGAATTTAAGAAAACCGGTTTATTTATTATATTTGTATGCTTCCCATCTCCCTGCAATTCTGGCTAAAAAGTATATATTAAGTACATGCACAGGTACTTAAAATGCATATTTAAAAATCATGTACCAGCAGCAATATTTCCATCTTCAGGACTCTACTTCAAATGTTTTATCTGGGTTAGAGGTCTCCATCTTGATGCATTGCAGAAATATTGGCCTAGAATTGACCTGTACCATGAGAGTAGATGTTGTAGAACATAAGATTAGAAAAGTTTTTTTTTCAAAAGCATTTCAAGTGAACTGGTCTAAGATGCAGGATTTAACTATTATTTTATGTAGAGAGAATCATACGAAGAGTAAGGGTTTATGACCAAAAATGACGGAGTCAACCAGTGGTGGGTTCCTACCGGTGCTGTCCAGTGGTCCGTTCCGGTAGGGCCCCGCCGATTGCGTAATGTTGGCGCGACAGCTGCGGTGCTTTCTTTGTCAGTCCGTGCACGCTGCCATCTTTTTTGGGGAAAAGTTGCGATGTGCATCGGTAGGAGAAGGAAAGAGGAACCCGCCCCTGGATTGAACACATATAATATGGAATGGAATGGAATGGAATGGAATGGAACGGAATTGAATGGAATGGGAATAGAATAGAATAGAATAGAATAAAATGCATGAGCCGAGGTGGCGCAGTGGTTAGAGTGTAGTACTGCAGGCTACTTTAGCTGACTCTGATCATTTGAGTTCAGCTGTTCAAATCTCACCGGCTCAGGGCTCAGGGTTGACTCAGCCTTCCATCCTTCCGAGGTAGGTAAAATGATTGTTGGGGGCAATGTAAATATATACATTGCTCAATGTAAATATATACATTGCTTAAAACCGCTTAGAGAGTGCTTGCACTATGAGGTGGTATATAAATCTCACAAATAAATAAATAAATAAATAAACAAACAAACAAACAAATAAATAGAACAGAACAGAACAGAACAGAACAGAACAGAACAGAACAGAACAGAACAGAACAGAACAGAACAGAATAGAATAGAATACTTTATTGGCCAAGTGTGATAGACACACAAGGAATTTGTCTCCGGTGCATAAGCTCACGGGGTACATATAAACAGCAAGTGATAGGTCATAGATCATAAATCATAGTTACAATCATTAATCATAAGTTACAACCAACAACTGATAAATCATAAGATACCATAGGAGAAGATAGTAGGAAAGACGAGGAGATGAGAAAAGACGAAAAATGAGCAGATGCAATTTCAAAATTAAGTCCCTGGCAACTGGGGACATCCAGTTTCTAGTAGAAGAACCAGGAAATTAGTCAGAGTACGTATGCAGAAAAGTACCCATCGTTGCTGTTTCCTGAATATTCTGATTAATTCCGAGCCGAGGTGGTGCAGTGGTTAAAGTGCAGCACTGCAGTTCAGCAGTTCAGCTGTTCAAATCTCACCAGGCTCAAGGTTGACTCAGTCTTCCATCCTTCTGAGGTCGGTAAAATGAGGACCCAGATTGTTGGGGGCAATATGCTGAACTCTGTAAACCGCTTAGAGAGGGCTGTAAAGCACTATGAAGCGGTATATAAGTCTAAGTGCTATTGCTATTGCTAATTCCTCCTGGGTGGTGAGGGCTAGTATGTACAGTAGCTATTCAGCATGAATTGATTTTGCCCTCTTGCTATTAGCAATAGCACTTAGACCAGGGGTCGGGAACCTTTTTGACTAAGAGAGCCATGAAAGCAAAAAATTTGGAAATTTATTTCAGTGAGAGCCATATACCGTATATTCCGGCGTATAACACGACTGGGCATATAAGACGACCCCCAACTTTTCCAATGAAAATATAGAGTTTGGGATATACTCTTCGTATAAGACTACCCCTCCTACCATCTTTCTTTTTCTTTCTGTCTTTCTTCCTTCCTAAAATCTTTCTTTCTTTCTTTCTTTCCCTCTCACTTTTTTCTCTTCCTCCCACCCTTCCTCTTCTTCTTCCTCTTCCTTCCTTCCTTCCTTCCATCTCTGGTCTTCCTTCCTTCCTTCCTTCCTTCCTTCCTTCCTTCCTTCCTTCCTTCCTTTCATCTCTGGTCTTCCTTCCTTCCTTCCTTCCTTCCTTTCATCTCTGGTCTTCCTTCCTTCCTTCCTTCCTTCCTTCCTTCCTTCCTTCCTTCCTTCCTTCCTTTCATCTCTGGTCTTCCTTCCTTCCTTCCTTCCTTCCTTCCTTCCTTCCTTTCTTCCTTCCTTCCTTCCTTCCTTTCTTTCATCTCTGGTCTTCCTTCCTTCCCTTTTCTCTTCTTCCCTCTTTCCTAGCCCTCAGCACCACAAGATCCTTTTTCCCAAATGAAGAAAAGAGTGCTGGTGGCGGCTGCGGTCGTGCCGAGGGAGCGCGCGGCTGAGAGGCATCTCGCGCGGGGAGGAAACTTTGTCTGGCTTGGCTTCGAGAGCGAGCAAGCAAGCGAGAGCAGCACAGCCACAGCAGGAAGGGAAGCAAGCAGCCTGCTCTGCCACTCAAGCCAGCGGCTGCCGGAAGCAACAAGGGCGTTAGGAAAAGAGAAGGAGGAGCGCCGCCACCGCCGCTAGCACTCTTTCCTTCAGTTCTATCTTTTCCTTCTCTTTTCCTAACGCCCTTGTTGCTTCCGGCAGCCGCTGGCTTGAGTGGCAGAGCAGACTGCTTGCTTCCCTTCCCGCTGTGGCTGCGCTGCTCTCGCTTGCTTGCTCGCTCTCGAAGCCAAGCCAGACAAAGTTTCCTCCCCGCGCGAGATGCCTCTCAGCCGCGCGCTCCCTCGGCACTCCCTCCTTCCTTCCTTCCTTCCTTTCATCTCTGGTCTTCCTTCCTTCCCTTTTCTCTTCTTCCCTCTTTCCTAGCCCTCAGCACCACAAGATCCTTTTTCCCAAATGAAGAAAAGAGTGCTGGTGGAGGCTGCGGTCGTGCCGAGGGAGCGCACCGCTGAGAGGCATCTCGCGCGGGGAGGAAACTTTGTCTGGCTTGGCTTCGAGAGCGAGCAAGCAAGCGAGAGCAGCGCAGCCACAGCGGGAAGGGAAGCAAGCAGCCTGCTCTGCCACTCAAGCCAGCGGCCGCCGGAAGCAACAAGGGCGTTAGAAAAAGAGAAGGAAAAGATAGAACTGAAGGAAAGAGTGCTAGCGGCGGTGGCGGCGCTCCTCCTTCTCTTTTCCTAACGCCCTTGTTGCTTCCGGCAGCCGCTGGCTTGAGTGGCAGAGCAGGCTGCTTGCTTCCCTTCCCGCTGTGGCTGCGCTGCTCTCGCTTGCTTGCTCGCTCTCGAAGCCAAGCCAGACAAAGTTTCCTCCCCGCGCGAGATGCCTCTCAGCCGCGCGCTCCCTCGACAGCCAGCTCCTGCCCACGTCTCCCGCCTGCCTCTTGCCTTATGCCGCCAGCTGATGGTGGCTGCTGCAGCCTTCCCAGCAGGCGACTAGAGCAGGGCAGCATCGGAGCTCCAAGGCTCCTTCGGCCGCTTGGCTTATTTATTCAAACTATCCCACCATTAGGCACCACAGAAAAAGGGGGAGGTTGATACGGCCTGACAATTAACAGAGCGGCGGGACGACGCGCGAAGGGAAGCAAGAAAGCCAAGTCTACACTCTCACACAAAGCCCCTCACCTGCCGCGCGTGCTCGGCCCCGGCCCCGCCCTCTCACCACTTCACTCCCGCTAACCGTTTCCTTGGTTTCCCAACCGTCTTTCCACACAAACTTCCCTCACGTGGCCCCATCAGCGGGCTCTCTTATTGGCCCACCGCTCAAGCAGCGGTAGTTGTCAATGTCACCCCTCTTTCCACGTTGCTAACTTCTCTCTGTCTGGGCGTTTAGTTACAGGGTTTTCGGGCAATGCGGAGTATCGAAGAACCGGGAGGATTTCACCCCTGCTGCGAGCCATATGCAATCATCAAAAGAGCCACATCTGGCTCGCGAGCCATAGGTTCCCGACCCCTGACTTAGACTTATATACTGCTTCATAGTGCTTTACAGCCCTCTCTAAGTGGTTTACAGAGTTCAGCATATTGCCCCCAACAATCTGGGTCCTCATTTTACCGACCTCAGAAGGATGGAAGGCTGAGTCAACCTTGAGCCTGGTGAGATTTGAACAGCTGAACTGCTGAACTGCAGTGCTGCACTTTAACCACTGCGCCACCTCGGCTCTTGTCGACATGCTGTTTATCCAATGGGTGTGCTGTTGGATGTGCTTCTCCTGCTACCAGCAAATGTAGAAATCTGTTTAGTGGTCCAATCTCTTGAGGGGAGGGAGGAAGGGAGCAGCAGTAACAAAAACATTGCACGGAGTTGCAGTGTGAACTGGGTCAGAGCATCCAAATTAGAGCATGAAATCAGCAGACGTGAGTTCCAGTGGTTGCTGCTTCTTTTCAAACAGAGTCCCTGATGGTTATGTAGGAAGTTAGCACTCACCCCTCTCCTAGAGGAATGAAATATCCTGGGAAATATTTAAAAAGGCAGAATATTATTCTATATATCCCTGGAAACATGCTTTTAGACAGGAAAAGACTCGCTCTTAGTAGCCCCCACTTTTGTCAATGGGCCATTAAGGACTGGGCCCAGCTCACTCATTCCCCCCCTCCACCTTTGTCAATGTGCCTGGACCAGTCTATTCTACATAACAAAGATATACTTCTAATACAGCCATATTAGGAATTGCCCAAAGCCCTTTCATTACACCACATGGGACTGGGAAGATTACATCAGCCGAGCCTGGGACTCAGGACAGCCCCAGCATGCCCCTGGGTGCCTGACCACCAATCGGAGTGCATTGCATACACAGGAACAGGAAACTAGTAGGTGGGGCCCAACAGAGGTCATAAAACCAGGAGACTCAGCATCTTTTTCCTTCCTTTTCTCTTCACCCACATCTGGAAGCATGTAATCTACCTTTTCTGTTCAGGTGCTCATGCCATGTGCTCCTGCCCACCATTAAAACCTTCTTTCCAAGCAACTTCCACGAATCCAGTGTCTTTTCCCCCACTTGGAACTGAACCCAGAAGGATATTCCTTATAACAGTTAGAAGGAGATTCTTTCTCTCCTTCTCTTCCCAAAGGTTTGTTCATTCTTGTAATCAATAGTTACCGTGCAAGATGAATGCAACAGAGTAATCCAGAGCATATTTTCGTTAAGCTGCATTTGATTTCTTCCAAAGGTGAATAGGAGGCACCCAGACAGGTGCGTGTATTTTCTTTTTTAATTTGCTGCCTTTGTTAAACAGCACAGCCTGAGACATAAACATGCCTTGTAAAAAAATCAGTGCTGTGTAGGTCAGGCTAAAATTAGTGAAGTTTCCTTTCTACAACAGTGGCGTCTCTCTAAAGCCGAATGCAAAACGTCTCCTGGTTTCCTATCAGACCGTCTTGGGAGTTAGCAATGGCAGAAACTGAACGGGGGAAAGCGGTGTGGTTTCTTGAAGGAGAGTCTTCTCCAGGGGTGGGCTTCAAAATTTTTAGCAAGGGGTTCTCTGCCCGGTTGCTAGGTGGACGTGGCCATGGTGGGCGTGGCCTAGTTGGCCTCCTGCACCACAGCAGGGGGGTTGGCCCTCCCCAGGCTCCAGAGGCTTTCCTCAAGCCTCTGGGAGGGCAAAAACTGCCTCCCCTGGGCTCCAGAGGCTGGAAATGGGCCCGTTTCTGGCCTTCCGGAACTTCTGGGAGGCCCGTTTTCTCCCCTCCCTGAGCCTCAATGCAGGCCCCGCACTTACCTCACATCCAAAGTGGGTTGTGTGGAGACTCCTGGGAAGGGCAGGGGTCAGGGCGGAGTGGAGTGGAGTGGGGTGGGCAGGGCGGGGCCAGCCAGGGGTGGGATTTGGAGGTTCTCCAAACCGGCCATAACGTTAGCTATGGGTTCTCCCGAACCCGGGCGAACCCATAGCAGCCCACCCCTGTGTGTAGGTCAGGCTAAAATTAGTAAAGTTTCCTTTCTATAATAGTGGCATCTCTTTAAAGCCGAATGCAAAACATCTCCTGGTTTCTGTTGTGGCCCGCCAGCGGCCTGTGCAGCTGGCACTCGAGTCGGACAGTGAGGAGGATGGCGAGGACTCGATGCCAGAGGCAGGAGTTCAGCCAGGGCCTTCAGAACCTCCAGCACCTCTTGGCAGTGAGGAGGAAGGTCTGGCCACCCGCCTTGGCACTATGCCATCCTATTTAGCCACGTTTTCAAACCGTGTGCATGCATGCAAGCCGTGCACGTGAGCAAAGCGCATGCATGGAAAGCCGCACGCCTGCACGGAAGGTGCACCCGCAACCGAAGCGAGCGTGCATGCACGCGCTCACATTGTTGGTGCTCAGCAAACCAGTAGAGAACCTATGTGAATCTCATCCCTGGTACAATTGCAGAATTTGCAAACAAGAGGGTCAAAAACTAGGTGAGGTTAATAAAGTTTTAATGAAGATTTAATGGCCAGCTCTGGGAAACCCTATATTGTTCTGGTTGAAAAATAAAATTCTGGTCTAAAAACATTTGCACTTGAGGAATGTTGATCAGTAGCTGTGCAGGACCTAGGAGAGCTCCCAGAATGAGAGATTATCCTTTGCCAGAACATATGACTTATGGCCTCAAGACCTAATGACTGTCAAAGCATTCCCCCCTCAATTTAATTTAAAATATATATATTTAAATACTGTTTAATTTTTAAAAAGCACTTTAAGGTTTGTTTAAAATAATTCTATTTTTTCCCATTGTTAGAGGCACTGGAGGTGAATTTTAAAATCTGCATTTATGACTATAAGACATTTTTATCTTAGTGTCTTAAAAGGTAAAGCTATAAATGCATCTTTCTGCAGACTTTATATTTCAATAAAGTGCCTTAATCTGACTTGCACATGTAAACAGTGAAAATGTTGGCCATGGGAAGAAGCACTGGGTTCACTTCTCCAGTAATCCTAGTAAATGTAAAAAGGTAACAGATTCCCTGTGGATTTTACTCCACTACTTGTTTCTGACTATAGGGGGCAGCACTCATCTCATTTCCACATGGCCAGCATGACATCACAGAGCGCTGTTACCTTCCCATCAAAATGGTACCTATTTATCTACTCACATTTGCATGCTTTTGAACCGCTAAGTTCATTGGCAGGAGCTGGAGCGACGATGGGAGCTCACCCCATCTTGTGGCGCTCGGGTCTCGAACCTGGGTTGCTGATTTTCCAGCCAACAAGCCCAGCATCCTTACCGCTGAGCCACCGCCCCACCCCAGTAGTTACAGTAATCCAAATTAATAAGGAGAGAAAAATGAATACAATATTCAAGGCAGTGGTGAAATGCTCCCGGTTCGGGCGGGCTGGTCGGTTGGCGTAGAGCCGATAGCGATCGCAGCGCGAGGCTTCCCCCACCCGCCTGCACCCGCCTGGATGCCGCCATTTGGGTTCTTTTACACTCTGCGCATGCGCAAAGTGTTCTGTGCAAAGCATTCTGTGCATGCGCAGAGGATAAAAGAACCCAAATGGTGGCATCCAGGTGGGTGCAGGCGGGTGGGGGAAGCCTCACGCTCTACGATGACCGACCGGCCCGCCCGAACCGGGAGCATTTCACCCCTGATTCAAGGTGTCTTTTCCTCAACTTCCTCCTTTTCATTGTTTATTTATAAACACAAGAGCCGAGGTGGCGCAGCAGTTAGAGGCAGGTACTGCAGGCCACTTTAGCTGACACTGATCCGCAGGTCAGCGGTTCAAATCTCACCGGCTCAAGGTTGACTCAGCCTTCCATCCTTCCGAGGTAGGTAAAATGAGGACCCAGATTGTTGGGGGCAATATAAAATATACATTGCTTACTGGTGTAAACCGCTTAGAGAGTGTTGCACTGTGAGGCGGTATATAAATCTAAATAAATGAATGAATGAATGAATGAATGAATGAATGAATGAATGAATGAATGAATGAATGAATGAATGAATGAATGAATGAATGAATGAATGAATGAATGAATAAATAAATAAATAAATCTTGAGACAGGATCAACCGAACACTTGCTCTGCTCTGTTTACACCTGCTGGTGAAATCAAGGATTACCATATGGCTGCTCATAGATCTTGGAATTCCAACTTGTCAGCAGAGTATTGTCATAAAACTTTAACCTTAGACTGTCTACAGTAGACCTCTCCTCATTCCTAAGAGGTCTGTAAGGGGCGTGCATAAGCACACAATTGTGCCTACCGTCCCTGTCTATTATCGGTACTTTTTACTTATGTTATGTTTATACAAACAACTACTATCCTGTACATGTTTGACAAATAAATAAATAAATAAATAAATAAATAAATAAATAAATAAATAAATAAATAAATAAATAAATAAATAAATAAATAAATAAATAAATAAAATAAATAAAATAAATGAACAAACAAACAAACAAATAAATAAATAATAATAAATAAATAAATAAATAAATCAACAAACAAACAAACAAACAAATAAATAAATAAATAAAATAAATGAACAAACAAACAAACAAACAAATAAACAAATAATAAATAAATAAATAAATAAATAAATAAATAAATAAATAAATAAATAAATAAATAAATAAATAAATAAATAAAAATGGAAAAAAATAAAAATAATAAAAAATAAAAAATAATAAAAAATAATAAAATAATAAAATAATTGTCAAGATGGCAGCTATGAAAGGGCCAATCTATGTGCGACACACATTTTTTTCTGTGCAATGCACAATTTTAAAAGGTAGAGTTTCTCTCATGCCTTTTTTTAAAAAAAAAACCTTTCTGAATGGTGTTGTCCCAAAGGTGCTTTTTTTTCAGGAGGCAACTGGACTTTCTTGTTTTTCCTTTGAAGACATTTCACTTCTCATACAAGAAGCTTCTTCAGCTCTGACTGGATGGTGGGGAATGGAAGGATTTATATTCCTTGAGGACATCTGGTCATTTGCATTCTTCTTAGAGAGTTGTTGAGGCCACTTGGAGATTTATCTGTGTCCTCAGAATCACTTGAGTAGTGCAAACGGGTGTGGAGCCTTCCTGACTGCAGGATGTTTTCTGCCCTGTGTCCGGGGGTGGGCTGCTGGGGGTTTGCAGGGATTCGGGAGAACATCTAGCTAAGATTCTGTACGGGATTGGGCGGCCTATAAGAGCGTAGAAATAAATAAATAAATAAAAACCCCTAATCCCACTCCTGGCTGGCCCTGCCAACCCCACCCTTCCCCTCCCACACAGCCCGTTTTGGATGCAGGGCACGCGCGGAGGCTCGGGAAGGCAAAAAACAGGCCTACCAGAAGTTCAGGAAGGGCCTTCGGAGCCTGGAGAGGCCATTTTCGCCCTCCCGGAGTCTCGAGGAAAGCCTCCGGAACCTGGGGAGGGCAAAAACGCCCCTACCCACGCCGTGGTGTAAGAGGCCAGCTAGGCCACACCCACCATGGCCACACCTACCCAGCAACCAGGGAGAGAACCCCTTGCTAAAAATTTTGAAGCCCACCCCTGCCTGTGCCCCTTCACTGTTGAAGACCGGCACAGGCTGTTGGGGTTGAGTCTGTGTTGTCTGCATCTCAAACTGACGCACAGATGGTTCCTGTAATCTGCAATTTTTCTGGAAATCCGTTCGTACTCTCCAACCATTTTGAATTGTTATCCTGGTCTTTAAGGTCAAAGAAAGGGAGAGTCCTTTTTGTCATTCAATCCAGCATTCTTGACTTTCTGAATTGGCTTTGTCATCCTTATTTCCCCCGCTTTCAACCAACCGTTCAGCAGCCAAGCAAAGGAGGAAGTGAAAACTGCCCCACCCTGAGGTAATTTCTTTTTCATTACTCCCTCATGGAATCCAAGTTGACTTTTAGAGCCAGAAACAGCAAGAGACAATTCAGATAATGTCCTAAACATGACACTAGCAGGGGAACCCACTTTATCACACTGCAAATGTCGAGTGAATGATTTTTATCCGGATTAAATCAACTGTAAACAATGTGCAATTATAATATGATTGCATTTTTGAAGTCACCTTTCATTCAAGGCTTTGCAATTACCGGTAGGTTGTTGTGAGTTAGGAAGAGATTTGTCATTTCTCTTGTAGAAGTCAATCTATATTTACTTAGATTATTTGGGGGGTTTTCCCCCATTACCTGACAGCTCTTCGATAATATTCTCCAGCTTCGGTTCTAAGGAGGAATGTCATAACTAATGCCATGTATGTGAGTGCTTTTTTAAAAAGATAAAATAGAAATCCTCCATAGTCAGAATAGGGCATTTTTCATGTATTAATTCAGTGTTTCTCAACCTTGGCAGTTTGAAGATGTGTGGACTTCAACTCCCAGAATTCCACAGCCAGCAACGCTGGCTGGGGAATTCTGGGAGTTGAAGTCCACACATCTTCAAACTGCCAAGGTTGAGAAACACTGTATTAATTGCTTATGGCAGTGTTTTGAATTACTACCACATCAGAAAGTCAATTAGGGTCAGATCTTTAGTAGCAAGCCATCAGCATTAGGAACATAAAGTTAAAATATGCGAAGTTGAAAAGAAATACGATAACTATGGCTAGTTATCACAAAGGTTTTGTTGCATTTACAGTATAAGCAATGCCTTAGTTGTGATTGTGCTTTGTGACACCTGCATGAAAAAAAACTGCCTTTCTTATTTTTGTCATGGTAGTTTGCCCAGACAAAACTTCTCAGTGAATGATGGAAAGTATGTTAAACTAATAAGGAGATGTGCGGTATGTTAAACTTTTTCCTTAATTATGAAACTCTTTTAGTCCAGTCTGTTTTCTGGGCATTGAGGCTACTCTTATCTATCCTACTCAAGGATAAAGATAAAGAATGGCTTTGTTCTATTTGTATTTTGATAGAAAATGGTCACATTGAAGGACCAAAATTAGCTCTTCTGTCTTTGGCTAGAAGTCCCTCCAGAGAAAATGCAACATATATGTGCTAAATAGTTTGCAGTAAACTGTGTCAGAACGGAAATGAATGACTGAACTGTAACAAAGAATTAGTTGTGATAAAATTATTTGTGATACATAATCCCATTCATTAAAGGCATGCGAAAATCTAGGCAGAAGAAAGAGAAAATATGAATGGTTGATGTAGGTAAATACGAATCTTTCCTCAAAAGGAAATCCTGCACTGTCTGAACTTAATCTCAAAGCAAAAGACTCAGGCAGGGGCAAAAAAAAATTCAGAATTGCCAATAGTATTTTATTTGGACAAGTACTCATTCACTAGGCCAGTTCAATCTGTAGCTGCAATGAGAGGGATTGCTGAAAGAACCTGAATCAAGATGGCTGGCTAGGTTGCTAAGGAATAACGTGGCTCTATTTTTATGCCTGTCTGCCACCTTAGATTCTCTCTCACACGTACACATTTTCACAGCCTGACAAGATTCTGGCAAGAAGTTAAAAACAGCAGTTTAACTGTAGAGTCCTTGGTGCTCCCTAGGCATGTAGCTGAGTTTCCAAATGCTGACACAAACTAAAGGACTCACAATACAGACCTATAACTTTGTAGTTGACTGGTGTTTTTAAGCGAAGTCTGCCTGAGTGAATACTTGGACCTTTGTTAAGATAGACAACAGACCCAAAAAACTTGATTCCTAGATCAAGTTAGCATCGCAAACTAATATAAACCACAAATATGAACTATGGGTTTGCCACAAATGACAAATGGAAAATGTATCTTAAAGTTAAGATGGATAAATTTTTTGATAAAGAAATATTTGACTGTGGAAATAAGTCCATGGCATGCAGAATCAAGAGGATACAGTAAACAAATTCAGCAAAAAGCACTTTGATTCTTCTCAATCCTTTATGTTCTACGTATCCACCACCATCCTATTTCTCAAAATATTATATTTTGGAGGGAAAAAACCATTATATTTTGGAGAAAAGGAGCGATGTGGCCAACTAGATGTTGTGATAGGTAGGTAGTCTTTACTTGAGTCACTGATCGATTTGGATATTGCTGAACATCTAGTATCTTTCTTTCCTATTGGCCTTGCTGTCATTCAAGAACAACTGAAAGGCCATCAGTCCTATTGAGAGCCAATGAGAACATGGTTAGTCAGTGAATCTTGCCTGGTGACTCAGTCAGCCAATCAAAGTGTAAAGGTACTACTGAGCATGTCCAGAAACTGGGCCAGAAGAAGAGCGTGGTTTAGTCAGTTCTCCATTAAAGTTCATTGTGAATGCTTCTATCTGTGCGGTCTCTGTAAAGAACAACATGTAGTATTGTAGAAATCTTTTGTTATGTTTATAAAGAAGTTATTTGAATCAGCTAAATGCAGTAAATTGTGTAAGCTTCTGATTTATTTTGCAACAAAAATCTTAATAGGTCCCCCAATTTCTTGTGTATAAATCCAATGAAATTAGAAACTCACAATCAACTCCCCATAGTTCAGAATATCAAGTCTTGGCTGGTTTCCTGACAGTATCTCTTTACAAGACACTGTCAGGAAATCTGGGTTGGTCATCAAAATCAGAGGTTTGCTCTTCTTCGGACACATGTTGGAGCCTATCTTCAGGGAACTTCTCTCTACTAGAATATATGATTTGGGCTATTCTGTGAGTCGTATTTGGAGGTGGAAGATACTTATAATGTAATCTATCGGATCCCCTGCATGGATTGCCCTGGCCTGTGGCTATGTAGGACAGACAGGGAGGAAGCTAACCACCAGATTACAAGAGCACAAGTGAGCAGTCAGATGAGGAGATCTAAACTCATTGGTAGCCTCACATTGCAATGAACAAGAATGTACATTCAATTTTGCAGCTACTAAGATTGTTGGCAGAGCAGGTACAAAAACAGCTGGGGAAATGATTGAAACCTGGGAAACAGGCCCCTTGTCAGTCAACAGGCGTGCTGATTTACCACCAGCTTATCAGTTACTTAGGAGCCGAGGATTTAGCAGCACAACAACCAATCACCGGCCATCAACATACCAATCAACCAATAGGAAGGCACCACATAAATACAACTCATAGGATAGCCCAAAGCACATATTCCAGTAGAGATAAATTCCCTGAAGGTGGACTCCAGTACGAGTCCGAAAGCTCGGAAGACCTCTGGTCCTAGTGACTGCCCCAGATTGGTTCTTGCAACATTATCGTGGGACGCATATATTTGCTTTTATTTGTGAGTATCTCTTTGACTTGGAAGGACAACCCACAGGGTCTTCCCATTATATGTCTGAACCAGTGGTGGGTTCTGAATTTGTTTACCACCAATTCGCACGCACATGCGCAGAAGCGTCCCAGGCGGGTGGGCGGAGCCTCCCGCTGCCACCGCTACCGGTTCTAAGAACCAGTCCGAACCGGGAGCAACCCAGTTGCTGGTCTGAACTCTCTGTATTTAATTCTGCTTCTTTGTAGTTGAACGTTTAGTTTTTGAGGAAGAAATAGGAGCAGGAGGAGGCCGAGCACTGCACTCTCTGAGTATTGGATGCTTTTTTAAGATACTCCACAAGTATCTGAAACTGTGAGGCAAATAAAACTTTTTTGCAGATTTATTGCTCAAGGCAGGAAGGTCCAAAAAGAAAGGATCTTACGCACTTTGAGTCTTCACACACATTCCCCAGAACATCCTAATATATTTTATGAGTCTCTTGTGTACCGGGAAAATCTTCCTGTCAAGGTTACTAACTTAGGGGTTTTTTTATAACCTATTGAACATGTTTACATTTTTGCTGGCAGGGGGAATAGCTTCATATTTGAATGACACAATTTGAGTGTCCAATTTAGGTGGACAAATGTAAAAAATATGTTTTGCATTTTTCAAAGATTTTTTGTTGTTGTTGTTTCAAAAAAGCAGATTCTTTCGGACTATCCCTCATGCCAAGATACATGATTCTGGCTTGCCAGGAAGTCTTCCAATATTTCTGATACTCTCAAGAGTCAAGGAAGTTTTACCAGATGTCTGTAAAGCTCCTACGTCTCCAGAAAAGAAGCAACAGGATTAATTCTTCCATCCCAATTCAGTTTGTTCCTGATGAGTATGTGCAAACACTATTCATGTAATATCAAAAACGATCAAAAACAGGAGGCAGTTATTTTGGGTGAGGGGGAAAACAGAAACATCTGGAAACTACCCATATTCAAGAGCAAGATGCTTCATTCAGCTTTGAAATGGTTTAAATCTAATGATTAAATATTTCCAGGTCAAATGTTATTTCGTTTTATTTTCATAACCTGTAAGATCCCCTTCTTATGTGAAATCAGAACTGTCACAGAGGAATTCAAGCAGAAGGAACACGTGATTTCACGTATGTGCCAATTTTGGGGGGAATCACACTTTGCAGAAGATTTAAGAGATGTTAGCAATGATCAGGCAATGTTGAGTTCACCTACCTCCAGCGGTGGGTTGCTCCCGGTTCGGCCTGGTTCTAAGAACCGGTAGTGCCGGCAGCGGGAGGCTCCGCCCACCCACCCAGCAGAAGGGTCGTGTGCATGCACAAGCATGCACATGCGTGAAACGGTAGTAAAGGGTTTTAGAACCCACTACTGCCTATCTCCTTCTAGGACAGCAGTTCTCAACCTAGGGGTCGTGACCCCTTTGGGGGTCGAACGACCCTTTCACAGGGGTCGGGGGACTTCACCCGGATGCCACCATTTGGGTTCTTTTACCCTCTGCGCGTGCACAGAATGCTTTGCGCATGCGCAGAGGGTAAAAGAACCCAAATGGCGGTGGCGGGGCAGGGGTCACGGCGGTGGGTGCAGCGGTGGGGTGGGTCAAAGTGGAGACAGGGTGCAGGGCGCGGCATTAGGAAGGTTGAGAACCACTGTTCTAGAACCTTCTAGGCTCATGCTAACCTTTGTGTGGAAGGCAAGGAAAATATTGTACTGGATCATGTTTTGTTTTGTTTTGTTTTTTGTCTTGAAATGAATCTTAGAGGAATGTTTTCTTATGTTATTTTAACAAGTGATTCAAAACACACAAGAAAAAGCAAATCCGCTGATATCTTGTTTATGTGATTTGAGGTTAAACGGGAAACATTACAGTTGGGGACAAATATTGTTTGTGAATATGGGC
>JALIGW010000006.1:8404983-8449983 GCA_023053685.1 Diadophis punctatus similis
CTGCATTATGCAAGCAAGAACATTTGGGTTATGGTTACCAGATAGATGAGATACAACTTTAACTTTAGTCCAAATGTGTTGTGATTCTACCTGATCCTCTGTTGCTTAGCTGGGCCATGTCTGAATTATACAGGCTTTGGTGGCTAAATTTGCAGGGTCCGGATAATTACAAATTTAATTTCTAAAAACTTTGTAAATCATTTACTGGATTCCCTTTAGGCATATAAAGTGCAGCTGTTCTCAACAGCTGTGGGATTGAAGAGATATAACTACATGTTCTGGCCATGTCACGTACATGTAACTCTCTTGCCTTGAACTCCAGTCTCCATGCCCAAGGGTGCTCCAATACCAGCTGTTTCCATGTGTTAGAAGCCATGAATCTAAATCTAGAATATACAGTATATATATATAGCTAAGAAGGTCCTGTTTTTTTTCTCAACTTGTACAACCATGTATACATTTTGGAGGATTGTTTCATTTTCAATTTTTTTTAAAATAGAATATAATATTTATTTATTTATTTATTTATTTATTTATTTATTTATTTATTTATTTATTTATTTATTTATTTAGTGAGATTTATATACCGCCTCACAGTGCAAGCACTCTCTAAACGGTTTACACCAGTAAGCAATTTATATTTATATTGCCCCTAGAATCTGGGTCCTCATTTTACCTACCTCGGAAGGATGGAAGGCTGAGTCAACCTTGAGCCAGTGAGATTTGAACCGCTGACCTGCGGATCAGTGTCAGCTAAAGTGGCCTGCAGTACCTGCCTGTAACCGCTACGCCACCTCGGCTCTCCTCTAGAATAGAATAGAATAGAATAGAATAGAATAGAATAGAATAGAATAGAATAGAATAGAATAGAATAGAATAGAATAGAATAGAATTCTGTATTGGCCAAGTGTGATTGGGCACACAAGGAATTTGTCTTTGGTGTATATGCTCTCAGTGTACATATGGAGAATAAAATACATTCATCAAGAATAAAAAGACACAACACTGAGTGATAGTCAAGGTTACTAATAAGCTATCAAATCGTACTAGGAAACAAATAGAAACCATATAAATTGAAAGATACAAGCAAATGGTTATAGTAATAAGTGGGAAGAGATAGATACTAGTAAGGAAGAGAATAATAATAATAATAAAGTGTTAGTAAATAATTTGACAGTGTTGTGGGAATTAGTTGTTAAGCAGAGTGATGGCATTCGGGGGATAAACTGTCCTTGTGTCTAGTTGTTCTGGTGTGCAGTGCCCTATTGCTTCGTTTTGAGGGTAGAAGTTGAAACAATTTATGTCCAGGATGTGAGGGGTTTGTAGATATTTTCACAGCCCTCTTTTTGATTCATGCAGTATACAGGTCCTCAATGGAAGGCAGGTTGGCAGCAATTGTTTTTTCTGCAGTTCTAATTATCCGTTGAAGTCTGTGTTTGTCTTGTTGGGTTGCAGAGCCAAACCAGACAGTTACGGGAGGTGCAGATGACAGACTCAATAATTCCTCTGTAGAACTGAATCAGCAGCTCCTTGGGCAGTTTGAACTTTCTGAGTTGGAGCAGAAAGAACATTCTTTGTTGTGCTTTTTGGGTGATGTTTTTGATGTTAGGTGTCCATTTTAAGTCTTGAGATATGGTAGAACCTAGAAACTTAAAGGACTCTACTGTTGATACTGTGTTGTCTAGTATTGTAAGAGGTGGTAGTATAGGAGGTTTTCTTCTAAAATCCACCACCATTTCTACGGTTTTGAGTGTATTTAGTTCAAGATTGTTCTGGTTGCACCACAAGGCTAGTTGTTCAACCTCCCGTCTGTATGCAGATTCATCATTGTCTTGAATGAGACCAATCACTGTTGTGTCATCTGCAAACTTCAGTAGTTTAACAGATGGATCTTTTGAGATCATGCAGTCATTGGTGTATAGAGAGAAGTGGAGAGAGCACACAGCCCTGGGGGGCTCCTGTGCTAATTGTGCAGGTATCTGATGTGATTTTGCCTAGCTTCACCTCCTGCTTTCTGTCTGTTAGGAAGCTTATGATCCATTTACAAGTGTGGTCAGGTACAGCTAGCTGATTTAGTTTAGTTAGAAGAATATCGGGAATGATGATATTGAATCAGAGGTGGGTTTCTACCGGTTCGGACAGGTTCTATAGAACCGTTAGTAACTTGGCGGCCTGGGTCGCTGGAACCAGCAGCGACCCAGACCTGCCACGCCCCTGAGCTGGTTCTCTCGGCGGCGCCATAGGCGCCACCATCTTGTATTTTGCTTCTGTGCATGCACAGGGTTATTTAGTACTACACATGCGTGGCACACAATACGCGCCCACCCATGCGGCACGTCCCTGAGTGAACCGGCAGTAGCAGAATCCAGAACCCACCCCTGTATTGAATGCTGAGCTGAAGTCTTCAAAGAGGATCCTTACATAAGTCTTTGGAGATTCAAGACGTTGTAGAATGTAGTGCAGAGTCATATTAACAGCATCATCTGTCAATCTATTTGCTCGGTAGGCAAATTGCAAGGGGTCTAACAGCGGATCTGTGATTGTCCTCAGGTGGCCGAGCACTAGTCTTTTAAAAGTCTTCATAACTACAGATGTTAAAGCAACTGGTCTGAAGTCATTCAGTTCTTTGATGGAGGGTTTCTTCGGCACTGGGATGATAGTGGAGCGTTTGAAGCAGGAAGGAACATAGCACATCTCTAGTGATTTATTAAAGATGCAGGTGAAGATGGGGGCCTCACAAGTTTTTAAGCAAGAAGGAGTTATCTTGTCTGGACCTGGTGCTTTTCCTGGCTTTTGTCTGTGAAATAAGCTTTGTACCTTATTCTCTGTAATCACCAGAGTTGGTGGACCCAATGGGATAGGGTAGGTTGTAGGAGGCTTAGCTGTTGTTGGTGTGTCTAAGATGGGGATTGTGGAGATGGGTGGCGGTAGTTTTCTCCCAAACCTGCAGTAAAACACATTCAGGTCATTTGCCAGTTGTTGATTTCCTTCAGCTTGGGAAGAAGGTTTGCTGTAACCGGTGATATTTTTAAGAGTTTTCCACATGTTTGCTGGTTCATTTGTTGAGAACTGATTCCTTAGCTTTTCAGAGTAGCTTCTTTTTGCTGCTCTGATCTCCCTTGTTAATACATTTCTGGCCTGATTGTACAGCCTTCAATCGCCTTTTCTGTAGGCTTCCTCGTTGGAACGATGTAGCTGCTTAAGTTTAGCTGTGAACCAAGGTTTATTGTTATTTATTTATATTTTATTTTATTTATTTATTTATTTTGTCAATATATAAGCTTACAGAAAAAGTATAAACATTATTGTGAATACATAAAATGTATAAACATGGTAATGAATACATGAGATGTTTATGAATACATGGAAACATTAGGACAGGGACGGTAGGCATGTTGGTGCGCTTATGCACGTCCCTTACAAACCTCTTAGGAATTGGGTGAGGTGAACGGTAGACAGTCTAAGGTTAAAGTTTTTGGGGTTTGGGAAAGAAACCACAGAGTCAGGTAGTGCATTCCAGCTATTGACCACTCTGTTGCTGAAGTCGTATTTTCTGCAATCGAGTTTGGAGCGGTTTACCTTAAGTTTGTATCTATTGTGTGCTCATGTATTGTTGCAGTTGAAGCTGCAGTAGTCATTGACAGGTAGGACATTGTAGCAGATAATTTTATGTGCTACACTTAGGTCAGACCGAAGGCAGCATAGTTCTAAATTGCCGAAGCCCAAAATTTCAAGTCTGGTGTCATAAGGTATTCTGTTGTGAGCAGAGGAGTGGAGGACTCTTCTCATGAAATATCTCTGGACATTCTCAATTGTATTAATGTCCGATATGTAGTGCGGGTTCCAGACAGATGAGCTGTATTCGAGAATTGGTCTAGCAAATGTTTTATATGCTCTAGTTAAAAGTACAATATTACCAGAGAAGAAACTACGCAAGATTAGGTTAACAACTCTTAATGCCTTTTTTGCAATGTTGTTACAGTGAGCTCTGGCACTTAGTTCATTAGAGTTTGGAGCGGTTTACCTTAATGAGTACTGGATGAGTACTCCAAGGTCCTTAACAGAGTCAGGATCATCTACAACGTTGTGTCCATCCAGCTTGTATAACATTCCAATCAGTGCAATCAAGGCAAGCTTGTAGCTTTAGCTTTGCCTCCTCAGTCCAAGTCCTCACTGATTTAATTGTTGGTTTAATGGTTTTAAGTAAGCAGGTACAAGGTGAATCATGCAGTGATCAGAGTGTCCCACAGCTGCTCGTGGTAAAGACTGATAAATATCTTTTAATGTTGTATATCAATGGTCTAAAGCAGGGGTAGGCAAAGTTGGCTCTTCTATGACTCATGGACTTCAACTCCCAGACTTTCTGAGCCAATCATGCTAGCTCAGGAATTCTGGGAGTTGAAGTCTATGAGTCATAGAAGAGCCAACTTTGCCTACCCCTGGTCTAAAGTATTCTTGCCTCTTGTGAGACAATTGACATGCTGAAAATATTTTGGTAGCTCTTTCCTTAAGTCTGCTTTGTTTAGGTCACTCAAAATAATTTGAACAGAGTCTGGCTATTTAACTTCAGCCCACATAATCAGGTCAGCTAGAATTCATAATGCATTGTTTACACAAGTTTGTGGAGGAACATACACAGCAATTAGGAGAAATGAGGAAAACTCATGAGGGGAATAATATGGTTTGCAGTTGATAATTAATGTCTCTAAGTCTACATCACAGTATTTCTTTAGCATAGTTATGTCTCTGGACCAGCGGGCGTTGATATATAAACATAAGCCTCCTCCCTTCTTTTTACCAGATGTTTCTGCAATTCTGTCTGATCATTGAATCTGAAATCCTGGAATATGCAGGCTGCTATTGTAAATTGACTCATTTAGCCAGGATTCAGTAAAGCAGAGAGCTGCTGAATTATATAAAAAAGCTCTACTTGGGGCTACCCTTGAAGAGTATCCGGAGACTTCAACTGGTGCAAAATACGGCTGCGCGTGCTGTGGTGGGTGTCTCAAGATACACTCAAGTAACACCCATACTCCGCCAGCTGCACTGGTTGCCCATTGGTCTCCGGGTGCAATTCAAGGTGTTGATTATCATCTTTAAAGCCCTACATGGCTTAGGACCAGGTTACCTCCAGGACCGCATCCTACCTCATACTTCCCTTCAACTGGTCAGGTTCCACAGAGTGGGTCTCCTCCAGGTCCCGTCAACCAAACAATGTCAGCTGGCAGGGCCTAGGGGGAGGGCCTTCTCTGTGGGGGGCCCTGCTCTCTGGAACCAACTACCCCCAGAGATCCGAATTATCCCCACCTTGCTGGCCTTCCGAAAAGCCATTAAGACATGGCTTTTCCTGCAGGCGGGGTTATGAGACAATTCACATCTTAGGTCTCCCCCACGTATGTATGGTTTTGTATGTTTTTTTTAATAAATTCTTTTTTAAATTGTTATTAAATCTTTTATATTGTTTAGTGGTTCTTGACATGTTGTACGCCGCCCTGAGTCCCCAGGGAGTAGGGCGGCATATAAGAACACAAAAATAAAATAAATAAATAAAAAATAAATAAAAATCAGAATTGCATCTATTTAAAAGAAATAATTCACCCATCTTATTAGCGAGTGAACGTAAATTAGTCAGAAATATTGAAGGGAGAGGAGTTTTTAATCCCACTTTTCTGTAATCTATTCAAAATCCCTGCTCTCTTACCCCTTCTTCTTCGCCTCCGGCGTTTCCTCCATTTGAAATTTGAAATGATGCTTAGCTTTAACCCTTACACCAAGGATGTCAAACTCAAGGCCTGTGGGCCAGATCTGGCCCATGAGGTGCTTAGAACTGGCCCACAAGGCTGCCCTGGAAACAGCGAAGGACCGGCCCGCAGTGCCTCTGCCAGTGAAAACGGAACTCCGTTTCCAGCTGCGTCGGCCTCCTGCAACTCTCTGCCAGAGAAAAGGGAAATTGGGAGGGCCGCGAGCTCCGTTTTGGTGCTTTGGCCCTCCTGAGCACCGTTTTTTCTGGCAGAGCGCTCAGGCCACCACAGGTGCCCCCAACACAAGTGACGTCGAGCTGCCCACCCTGGTCATGTCCACCTGGCTCCCCCGAATTGAAACAACCCTGATGTGGCCCTCAATGAAATCGAGTTTGACACCCCTGCCTTACACCATCACCAGTGAATCTTTTATCCCTCACATTTTTTCCTCCCCAAAGAGATTAAATTATAGAACATTCTTGCTTTTCCCTTCCAAGAATGTGTTAACTTCAATGAATAGATTACATGAGTGTTAGAACCCTGTTCAAACGATTGGGTGTGTTAATATATGATTAAGCCACAAATCAATGTTATGTGTATATTGCTTTAAATGCATTGTGGATCATTACTATATAAGCAAGCAAGAGAGCATGCTCAGTGTGGTTGGTGGTTGGTGGTTTAGTGTGGTTTAGTGTGGTTTAGTGTGGTGAGTGGTGTTTGACAGTTGGTTCCGGATTGAAGACTCTCTGCTGCTTTACTGATGAGTAGATTACTTTATGACTGTGTGGAATTGCTGTGAAAAGAAGAGTAACTATCTGTGATAGTATAGAATTAAGTGATAGCTGTAATCTTTCTTTGTGAGTTAAAACAAAGATAGGCAAGAAGAAGAAACTTCGCATTGACTGAATAACTGTGTATGACTTGGACTTCCTATTTAACTTTGCTACTATTCAAGTAAAAACTATTTTGTACATACTAAAAATATTCTGTTTATTGACTGAATATCAAACTGCAACACCATTACTACAACACATTTCGCTGTGTATGTGCTTAACAGCACAATAACTCCATAACAATGAGTATAGTGCAGGGGTCGGCAACCTTAAACACTCAGAGAGCCATTTGGACCCATTTTCCACAGAAAAGAAAACACTGGGAGCCACAAAACTCTTCCCGTGCCTGACTATTTTCTGAGCGGCCACAAAGCTAGCATATATAGTTGAATTAAAGGTTCTGTTTTCTTCTGAAACTTTTCTTGGATTTATCCATGGTTGGCCTACCGGGGGTCGAAAAGCTTAATAAATTGCGCACCAGTGGATGTCGCACATTGGCAGTTGTGACGCATATTTTAAGCGACAGGGAGCCGCAGCAGAGGGATGAAAGAGCCACATGCGGCTCCAGAGCCGTGGGTTGCTGACCCCTGGTATAGTGGCTATGTCACACACTGTGTCTGTGTGCGTGGACTTTGTTTCTAGCAGATCCAAGCACTTGCGATTTTGGAAGGCATTTCAAAATCTGAATGCATCAGTTTCTGAATTTGAAATAAGAAGCTGGCCTGGAAGAAAATGTTTTGATGAAAGTGCATGCTCAACATTGCCTCGATTATACCTCTGACTCATTTCCAACCAGAAGTAAGAGTAATTTCCGATCATTTTATTATCGGGGACTTAATAAAACAGGATGGTTTTTGTTCTAAAAGAATGCAACTGCAGAGTTTTGAGCCATTGTTATTTTTCAAGCATGGTGACACGATCTCCAACTAACATCTCCAGTTGCTCATTCTGCCAACAACAACTGAAAAGGGGTTTATTTCCCTTTACAACATGAGTGATGTTTACTCTGATTTAGTATGCCTGTCACCTACGATACCATTCACCCCAGGAATACACTGCTAAATAGAAAGAGATGTTCTAAACCCTGAAAAAATTCTTACGGAAGCACGTCTGTACTAAGTTGGGCATTGTTTAAGAGTTACAAACTATAATTCGAACCAGACGCTTCAGGAATGCATTCTCCTTTCCCCCAAGACAATACTACGTTGGCTTCTTTATGTTATCAAGTTCATATTCTTTGAAATATCGGGAAGAGTTCTCTTGCTGATATTTTTGGTTTCAATAAATGCTAGCTACGGAAGCTGTGTTTATTTATTTATTTATTTATTTGGCTTTTCTTATATGCCGCCCAACTCCCGAGGGACTCAGGGCGGTGTTCCCCTCCAGCAGCTCGTATCTCTTAAAATGCTTCAGCTGCTCGCTAAATATATGTTGACAAGCAATTAACGATCTGTACTCTAGGATGGCTCTCTGCATCCCACCATGTCACTGAACACCAGAGGCAGTTTGCAGACAGACAACCATGAGGACGTCTTGTGATGACCCAGGGCGTGGCACGAAGGCAACACAGCCAGAGAACCAGTAAGAGTCCCTTTATTGGCACCAACTTTGCCCCCAACGTCCTGTTTACTCTCCGGCCTGGAGAAAAGCTCTCCCACAAACCTGCAGCAGTTTCTGGCCACAGATACTCCAGTCCAAACGCTGTAAGCAGAATGACTGCAATCAATCACTCCAGCAGGGCAAGATAATAAGTCCCAGAGGCAAAGAATTCACGGCAATAATTTCAGCAAGACAAGCACACAGAAGCTGGAAGTTTTTAAGAAGATGTTGGATAACCATTTGTCTGAAGTGATGTAGGGTTTCCTGCCTAAGCAGGGGGTTGGACTAGAAGACCTCCAAGGTCCCTTCCAACTCTGTTGTTGTTGTTGTTATTATTATTATAAGCATGACAATACTTCAAACAGTCAGGAGGAATGCCAGGAATGCAGGCCACAACTCTCAACACTATATGAATTCAGTGTTTGTTCCCGACAAACACCCCTCCGAACTGTCTCTCCTTTAAATTCCATCCCCGGGTGTGCCTTGTGAAGGGAATCGGGGCCCTTTCCTTCCTCGTAAGCCACGCAACCCACGTTGCTCTCTTCTGCGTTCTTCCCTGCGCGCCCTAGGATGAGGAGGGGGTGGGCCTTGGTCTTCATCTGAACCCCCTCTCCCTTGTTCTACCTCTCCCCTGCTCCACCCAGCCTGACTTTGCCCTTCCCCAGTTTCCTCCACAGCCAAGGGAGCCACTCTCTCAATCTCAGCTGTTCATCTTCCATCTCAGATTCAGACTCCGACGGGGGCATGACACGTCTGTTTAATGAAAAGAGACTGCTTGGTGTGTCTCTTGATGTGGAAGGCCAGGACAGCCAAAATAGCATTGGGTTGTACACACGGAATTGTACCACTTCAGAATAGTTGTAAACATCAGCTACGCTTCATAGCTCCTCTTTTACCCTCACAATTGTGGGTACAACATTTGTTTGTTTTATTTTTTTTGAAGAACAAGAAAAGATGAAACAAAAAAAGAAACGTTTATGTTGTTGTTTTTTTACTTGTTGACTTGGAACAATGTCTGGCAATTTCAAAATGTTGCTTGGAAAATAATAGCTACATTGTGGGGATATCTAGAGGCTCAAAATGGTTGAACCATCTTGTCCACATCCCAGATAACTCTGGGATTGTATTACTTTGAGTTTCTAAGTTATTAAGTAAGGCAAAGGACAGAAGAAATGCAAGGACAATTATGTGCTTGCTTGACTTGTGTCCAGCAATACTTTACTTCTTTTCAAGGATATTTCTGTATTTTCTTTGATTCTATCTAGCCACCTTATTGGTTATATTTCCTCCCTTTTTTTAACTTTTACTTTCTCTGCTTCCCTCACTCTTGCCAAGAATAGTTATTTTTTTTTAGTCTATCATCTGCTTATATCACAATCCCAAAGGAGGTTAATATTTGTGCTTGCTAATCATCACCCCCAGGGAGCAATCAGACTGTTATTTATTCCAGGCTTGATGGATTGGTGGTTCTTTCAGTCATTTATATTTTCAGTAACTGTTTCCAAATCCATAAATAATTTGGAAGTCTCACTCCTCAAAAATCCAGGCTTCATAACCATACATTACCTCTGGAAAGACCTTTCAACTTTCTGATTTTTATTGTCAAACAATTCCTCTTCCTCCTCATGATCTTGTCTAACTAGGATTCATCTCTTCTATCGGTCCATAATAATAATAATAATAATAATAATAATAATAATAATAATAATAATAATAATAATAATAATAATAATAATAATAATAATAATAATAATAATAATAATAATAATAATAATAATAATAATAATAATAATAATAATAATAACAATAACAACAACAACAACAACAATAACAACAACAACAAAGTTGGAAGGGACCTTGGAGGTCTTCTAGTCCAACCCCCTGCCTAGGCAGGAAACCCTACACTACTTCAGACAAATGGTTATCCAACATCATCTTAAAAACTTCCAGAGTTGGAGCATTCACAACTTCTGGAGGCAAGCTGTTCCACAGATCTGCTCTTTTTCCATTTTTCAGTCTGCATAGTCTTGTTCCATGCTTGTGAATCTAGAGATGTTAACTGCCTGAAGTTAAAGCTTCTCCTGAATTTAAGCAGATTAATTGGCACTTTCTATGTGCCTGGAGCCTTCCTACTGGAATCTGGTCTGTTGATGCCATGTCCCACTGTTCTAAATCTATTTGCTCCCTACAAATGTTTTTTGTCGTTCTATAATCCTATTTGTAAAGAATTTTGGTATAGTCTATTATTTTCTTTTGATTTCATTTACCTCCATTACAGGGGTGGGTTCTAACTTACCTCGCTGCCGGTTCGCTTCCTCCCATGCTGCGCAGTGCCAAAAATGAAAAAAAGTATTTTTTTAAAAAGCCAAAAACAAGACAGCGGCGCATGCGCAGTGCCGGAAACTCAGCTTCTGCGCATGCGCAGAAGAAAAAAAATCAGCAAAAAAATTCCCCAAAAAAGATGGCGGCATCCAGGGACCAGTACCGACAGAACTGGCTCCGTAACATCACCAGCGGCTTGCTACCAGTTCTATAGAACCGGTGCGAACCGGGAGGAACCCACCTCTGCTCCAATTAGATGTCTTCCAAAATTGTTCCTAAAAGCAATATCTTATAGTAGTTTCAAACTTTCCTGTAATTTCTAGTTTTTTTAAAAAAGGATCTCTCATTTTCTTTATTTCTCCCTCTTTTTTTCTTCTACTGATTTGACATTCTCTATTGAAATACCTTTGTCCCTTGGTTGTGTATCCTTCTTGTTGTCTAAGGGTTTTATTCTCTGCCTTGTTTTGGCTCACATGAGAATAGAGACATGTTCCCCCCCCCCTAAAAGAATATCTAGGTTTGTCAAAAGAAGCTTGCTTAATTGAGACATTACAAGTCTTTTGTAGTGTAATCTTTGTGTACTATATAAACACTGATCATTTTGTAAGGATTAACCATCTGTATTGATGTAAATTTACAGCACTGTTTACAAAACAGAAGCTGGATTTATTTTGAACATTCTTCAATGCCCCCACTACTTGATGTATGTGGTGTGCAAAGAAAGAATAAAAGCACCAATCAGAATCAACAAATACTGTCAAGAATTGGCCTGCACCCATGAATGGAATAGCAGACCCAAATAGTAATTGAGGGAAGTTGGTATATTGTGAGCCTCAAAAACCTATCCTGTGTATAATCAACCTAATGTTCCCAGATGTTTTCGATCATTCCTTGCCATTATGTGTAATGGAAGTTGGAGTCCAAAACATTTGACATTACAAGATTGCCTATCTCCAATTTAAGCTTTGTTCGGAATATCACATTGCTCAGTTTGTGTCCACCCCAAGGATAAGACACCCAGGCACAAACTGAGCAATGTGATATTCCGAACAAAGCTTAAATTACGGAGGGGCAATCTTGGAATCTTGCAGTGAGCCATGTGCAGATCTGTACATTGGAGAAACAAAACAACCACTTCACAAACACATGGCACAACATAGGAGAACCAACCCATCCGGACAAGGTTCAGCTGTCCATCTGCATTTGACAGACAAAGGCTTCTCTTTTGAAGACAGCAAAGTCCACATTCTGGACAGAGAGGACCACTAGTTTGAAAGAGGGGTCAAAGAGGCCATCTACATTAAAATTAAATAACCCTCTCTCAACAGAGAGGAAGAGATATGACCAGAGGTGGTATTCAGCCGGTTTGGACAGGTTCGGGCGAACCGGTAGCGGAAATTTGGACTAGTTCGCCGAACCAGCAAATACCACCTCTGGTTGGCCCCACCCTCGCCTGTCCGGTCACCTGGTTACCGCTTGCCCCCGCCTGCCCGCTCTCTCGCCCTGCCCGCCCACTTGCCCCGCCTCCATGCCTCACCTCCGTGCCTTGCCCGCTCTGCTCACCAAAGGTAAGCATGCTGCCCGCTCGCCCTTCACCTCGGGTAAATACCTCAACTGAAAAGTTAGTGAACAGATTTCTTTGCTTATAGCTATATTCTGGAATATAGAATGTGTAAATATATAAATATTCTATATTTAGGCTATATTCTGCAGCCTAAATAAATAAACTGCCTGAGAAGAACCCTGCATCCTTGAGAATAAGCCACATCCTCTCAAATTAACAGAAGAAAAGAGTTGGAAGGGACCTTGGAGATCTTCTAGTCCAACCCCCTGCTCAAGCAGGTGGCTTGGCCTATACCATTCCAGACAAGTGGCTATCCAGACTCTTTTTGAAAGCCTCCAGTGATGGAGCATTTGAGTCTACTTATGGAGTAGACTCCATAAGATGCTACAGGATGGAGCATCTTGAATCTACTTATGATAACAGATTAACAGAATTGGAAGGGACCTTGTAGGTCATCTAGTCCAACCCCCCACCCAAGCAGGAAACCCTACACCATTTCTGACAGATGGCAGTCCAGTCTCTTCTTGAAAGCTTCCAGTGATGAAATGGTGTATTCTCATGTCATTAGGAACAGAAGTCTACTGTTTTAAGGTGTACAATATGCTAGCGGTGAGGTCCAGAAATGTCAGCTCTGAAAACCAAAAATAAGTGAGATGGGCAAGCACGCACCCCAGTGTCAGGGTTATAGGCACACCCTACCTTTCATTTTCTTCAGAATGATTCTTTACAAGTTACGAAAGATCAGCCTGTGAATTTAACAGGTCAAAAAGAATCATTGTCTATCTCAACCGATCCTTTTTACGTTTTAATTAGAAATCTTTCTTGCCAATATTCCTTTCCATCCATCTAGCTTCCTTCACACCAGTCGCCGGGCAATTGACTGACTTCTTTTAAATTTTTAACAAACCCCTGGCCGAATTTAACGTGGTTTCTTTGGACTGCGCAGATTATTTACGGCTGGTGTCTCATCAGGATGTGATGTCCATTGTAATGTGCGTACCTAAAAGGGCCAGTGGGTGATTAAGGTCTGAGGCTTTTAGGTCACAAAAGGTCAGAGATAAATGTCAGTAAATCCAGACTTGTGGGAGGCTATTAACACCAGGTTCCATCAAATACAGAGGTGTAAAGACAGTGTTCAATTGTTTTCGTTGATCTGCCTCAGGCGTCTCTCGGCCTCCTCAAGGGAGCAAAGCCAGAATATCAATGGAGTCTGGAGTCTCACCTCTTGAAGAATTCCTCAGGGCCAAACGCAGCATTTTAAGATGGTTAACAATACCCACTCCAGGAGTACTAAGGAGAATTTAAAGCTTATGTGGCTACCACAACTTTGTCCAGAAAGGCACTGGGAATCTGGAAAGAAAGAGTATAGTTTTTCTAATAGGGCTGTGCGTTCTTTAAAAAAAATATGATTGGAAGAAAGCTCTTCAGATATTATTCAACTTTGAGCACAACAGCTCTGTGCTCCATTTTTTTTTCCAGTGCTGCTGCTTTGAGAGACCTATTATCTTTAATAAGAAGGCTCCTTAAAGCTTCTTCATCCTCTTTCCAGGTTTGCTTAGAAATTTGAGTGTGGTTACTTTAATGCACATAGAGAAATTCCAATATCTCAGGGGTTGCCACAAAGAAGAGGGAGTCAAACTATTCTCCAAAACACCTGAAGGTAGAACAAGAAGCAATGGGTGGAAACTAAACAAGGAGAGAAGTAACTTAGAACTAAGGAGAAATTTCCTGAAAGTTAGAACAATTAATCCGTGGAACAGCCTGCCTCCAGAAGTTGTGAATGCTCCAACACTGGAAGTTTTTAAGAAGATGTTATTATTAGATCATATATAGATTATATAAAGGAAATATATTTAGTGGGGTAAATTATCAGCCTGAGATACTGAATGGTGTTTGATTAACAATATGCTTGATTTTTTGACTATGCTTAAAAAGCTTTGAATAACAAGGAGTTAAAGACTCAAAGAAATGTGGAAATTAAGAATTTTTTTAGTTTAATTTAAATTTATTTTATTGAATATTATGCCCTGTACTTTCTCTGGGAAGTCGGGGGGTGGGGGGGTGAGAGGGGGGAGGGTAAGGGGGGGAGAAAAGAGAAAAATGTTTGTACTTTGTACTAATAAAACTTTTTGAATTAAAAAAAAAGATGTTGGATAACCATTTGTCTGAAGTAGTGTAGGGTTTCCTGCTTGGGTGGGGGGTTGGACTAGAAGACCTCCAAGGTCCCTTCCAACTCTGTTGTTGTTGTTGTTGTTGTTGTTGTTGTTGTTGTTGTTGTTGTTGTTGTTCTTCTTCTTCTTCTTCTTCTTCTTCTTCTTCTTCTTCTTCTTCTTCTTCTTCTTCTTCTTCTTCTTCTTCTTCTTCTTCTTCTTCTTCTTATTATTATTATTATTATTATTATTATTATTATTATTATTATTATTATTATTATTATTATTATTATTATTATTATTATTATTATTATTACTACTACTATGCTTGTGCAAAGCAAATTACAATCCAATTAGATTACAGGACCAGACCTGGACTGCAAAACTTTAGCTGACCACAAGGTGGACACAGAGTTCACATCTTACGTATCTCTTTGCTGCCATCTAGTGGCTAAATTTGGTTGCCTAACTCTTGGGCGTGATTTCTATTGTAGTCACGAAATAGTTCTGATTGTATAATGGTGCTAGTGACACAAAGTCAGGGAATAAGATTATGGACCTTGGGCTCAAGCGCTACTCACTTTCTTCTCTCTTCTGCAAGAGATCAAAATGTTTTACAGTTACCTCTGAATTGTAAAGTAAGTTAATCTGAACAGAGGCTCAAGAAAAGAAGACAATTCTGTTATTTTTAAATATAGAAGCAAAAGTCTCTGCCTTTACAGATGCACTGGAGGAGGAGGAGAAGCAGCAGCCACATAGGGGCCCAAAGTTTATGTACAGATTGTCCTCGACTTACAACAGTCCATTTAGTGACTGTTCAAAGTTACAACGGCCACTGAAAAAAGTGACTTACAACTGTTCGCCACACTTGCAACTGATGCAGAATCCCCATAGTCCTGTAATCAAAATTCAGAGGTTTGCAACTATCTCATTTTTTTAGTGCCGTTGTGACTTTTAACAGATTAACAGAGTTGGAAGGGACCTTGCAGGTCATCTAGTCCAACCCCCTACCCAAGCAGGAGACCCTACATCTGCCTCTACCTAGGATCGAACTCACAACCCCCTGATTGTGAGGCAAGAGCTCCACCTCTAGGCCTGACCGTTGCAGTGTTCCAGGATCATGTGATCCACTTTTGCGACCTTCTTACAAGCAAAGTCAATGGGCAAACCAGATTCATTTAACAATAGTGTTACTAGCTTAACAGCTGCAGTGATTCACTTAACAACTGGGGCAAAATTCACTTAACAATACTTAGCATCAGAAATTTTAGGCTCAATTGTGGTCGTTAAGTCAAGTTAGTGTTTAACACTAACCCCTTGTGCATTATGGACAGACTTTGTCAATGGTTGGTGGGTTTGTGGAGAGTAACACAATTAAGTATAGGATTATAGCCGTTGCAACAACCATAGTGACAACCCAGAGGCCTTGGGCACATATGGGACTTTTGACCTTTTGAATAGTTTCTTTCTCCGCATCCTGTAGTAATTCAAATTGCTTTTGAAATTCTTTTTCTATCATTTTGAAATATTTCCAAGTTCTATTTCTTCTGCTGGGTGGATAAATTGGCTAAAATATGCCTTCCTACAAAGAAATGTAGACTTAGTAGCACCATCTCTCTGGATTGCAGAGTAAATTATTTAGCATTCTATTCCCCACCCCACCTCAGGGATTATCTAATAGCATCGTTTCACGTCCAAAAATGCATACTATTAAGAGCCATCAGGTTATATTGGCAATCTATCCTGGAAAGAAAGCTGTTGTGTTTTAAGAACAATAGTTATAATATCTCCTATTTCCTATTCTGCGTAATAATTGTGGAAACATGATTGCCCTAAGCAGACACACCTAGGTATATATGTCTTCATTTTATTTTCCTTGTTAGTAATCTGTTGCAAAAGTACATCTAATATATCAGTTCTTTAACAAGTAAGTTACCTTCCGAAAGATAACATGCTAATCCATAAAGAAAGAAGGAATATTGCCAGTCTATACAGACTCAGTCAGTGGTGGGTTCCTACTGGTGCGGTCCACTCTATAGCACCGGTAGCGGCCCGCTGGTGACATCACAGTACCGGTGCGGTCAGTTGCCAGTGCCTGGGCACCACCATTTTTTTTAAAAAAAATTTTTTTTAAATTTTCTTCTGCGCATGCCCAGAAGCCGAGCTTCCGGCACTGCACATGTGCTGCCTTCCTACCCCACAGTGAGTCCAAGCAGGGGAGGATGGCTGAGGGAGCACGTTAGACACTGAAAGAACGGGCGGCAGGAGCTATCTCCATTCCTCTCCCTTCAGCAGTCCGAGAAGCCACGAACGCACAGTGATGATCCTAGGCATTTTTGCAAGTTCGAGGCTTCTCGAGCTGCTGAGGGGAGGGGGAACGGGTGGCAGGAGCCTAGGATCATTGAATGGGGAGAAGCATTCAGGCTGGACGGAGCCTCCTAAAGGAACCGCTGCCGCAGTCTTGCTGCTCCCGCTGCGGGGGGCTGCATTGCGGGTGGGCAATGCTTCCCCACTTCTCCGGCTGCTGCCAAGCTCCCGAGGCCTACGCCCACCTGGTCATATGACTGGCAAGCCACACCCACAAAATAAGCCACGCCCACAGAGTGGTAGTAAAAAATTAGGAACCCGCCCCTGGACTCAGTGTATAATGTCCTGTGAGTTTCTGAGCCATAACTATATTTATATATTTTTAGATGTTGCAAATGAGAGTGCAGAGCACTTTTTTGCACCATTCTTCATAAACAGGATCTTCCTGGAGTAAAAATTTAGTGTCTTAATGAAGAAAATAAGGAATCTCATATCCATGTCAGTTTTCTGTCTTCAGTATCTTATGCACATTGTGGGGATAATATGACTAGCAGAGTTAATAGAAGCCTTATTCAAATTGGTATTCTCTAAATCAAGGGTCCCCAATCCCCAACCCCCCAACCCCCGGTCTGTGGACTGGTACAGGGCCGCGGCATGCCAGAAACTGGGCTGCGCAAACAAGCAAAGCCCCATCCACAGGATGCAGGCAGCGTGTGAAACCAGGCCTCCTCCGGTCCGTGGAAAAACCTCTCTCCACAGAACCGGTCCCTGCTGGGTTCTCTTCCCAGTTGCTGGGTGGGCGTGGCCATGGTGGCCGTGGCCTAGTCTGCCTCCTGCACCATGACAACTGGGGCATTTTTGCCCTCCCCGGGTTCCGGAGGCTTTCCTTGAGCCTCCGGGAGAGCAAAAACGGCCTCCCCAGGCTCCGAGGCCCTCTGGAGGCCAGAAATGGGCCTGTTTCCGGCCTTCCTGAACTTCTGATAGGCCTGTTTTTCACCCTCCCCGAGCCTCCGTGCACGCCCTGCACTTACCTGCATCCAAAATGGGCCGCGTGGGGACTCCTGGGAGGGGAGGTGTGGGCAGGGCCAGCCAGGAGTGGGATTTGGGGGTTCTCCGAACTGTACAGAAACTTAGCTAGAGGTTCTCCCGAACCCCTGCGAATCCCCAGCAGCCCACCCCTGGGGCCACTGCTCTAAATGTATTGGGACTGGAATTTCTGGATTTTTTTGGAAAGACCGACAGTTTCTAGGGCATCAGTGCTTTGTAAATGAGGGGTGAAAGCAGCCCTAGTGCTCCTGGCTCCTGTAGTCTGAATTTGCAGACTTAAAAAATTGCAGACTAGAGGAACCAGGAACACTACTCAAGTGACCCTGAGGACACAGATAAACCTCCAAGTGCTTCAATGACCCTCTAAGGATGCAACTGACCAGCTGTCTGCAAGGAATATAAATCCTTCCA
Source organism: Diadophis punctatus similis (assembly GCA_023053685.1). Taxonomy (NCBI): domain Eukaryota; kingdom Metazoa; phylum Chordata; class Lepidosauria; order Squamata; family Dipsadidae; genus Diadophis; species Diadophis punctatus. The sequence goes on from JALIGW010000006.1 coordinate 8,422,958, forward strand.
TTCCCCACCATCCTGTCAGAGCTGAAGAAGCTTCTTGGAGGAGAAGCGAAATGTCTTCAAAAAAAATATATCAAGACAGTCCAGTTGCCTCCTGAAAAAGCACCTTTGGGACAACCATGACCTGGATGGCTGAGAATCTCTACAGCCTTTTATTGCAGATAGTTTCTGTCTAGTAGATCATCTTATTATCTTCTGTTTCTGTGCAATTGCTGCTTAAATATCTACCTTGTGTACATCCCGAGAATATTTATACTGAAAGTTGAATATATTCATGAGTGAGTGAATGAATTTATTTATTGATTAGGCCTTGGGCCATATCCAAAATGCAGAGTTCCAAAAACAGATCATATTAATGAGTGACTGTGCAGACCACTGCCCTAAAATTGGGTTCAGGATCCAAGAATCGGGAAAAGAATTGGGAAAAGAAAAATTTGGGTGGGTAGCTTAAGTCAGCCCCCCCCCACACACACACAAATGCAAGTCTTACACTTGAATCCCCAGAAACGGAAGCCTGTTATAAAAGCAATAATGACTGTGTATATTTTACAGCTTCTAATAGACAAGAGAAGGCTCACGAAGAACAAAGCTTGTGATTTGAACAGTTGAAAGAAATAAGAAACGGGGGGGAGGGAAATAAGCATTTGACTTGGGGGGGGAAGGGCAGGGTCCTTTTTGTTAACTAGCCTAAATCTGCATTCTAATTCTGCAAAGCAAACAGGTTTTTATTTCCAATTGTTTCTGGAACAGTCTTTTGGAAAAACACTGGGAATCCCGAATCTGGCAGGCAGCTGTCAGGCTCCTGGTGAAGTCCCGGCTGTTGCGACAGTCCCCGTTTGTCATGGTGGGGGGGACTTGGCTGCCCCCAAATATGAGTGGCTTTATTCTTTCCTGAAACATCAGCTGACGCAATCAAGCTTTCTGGCCACACATTGCCCTCTTTCATTAGCCAGAGACCCCCCCAAAAAACCCCGATTATAACCCTCCCCTTTGTTTCGGTCAGTCACCTGCCAGGCTAGCTTAGTCTCTCTCTGTTTCCGATCCAGTGAAATTCCAGCTACAATTGGGCCTGTGTTCCCCAAATCGATCTCTTTAGCAAGAGGAGGCTTTCGGTGTGAATTAATCATGTAATCCCTCCTCACTGCAGGGACCATTCCCTGCTCTTTGGCTCCTGCTAAAGCCTAGGAAAAGATGCCAGGCCTTCAAGCTTTGCTGATTATAATAACATACTTGCCTGTCCATCACACAAGTCCCTTTCAGAGTCAGCACTTACTCAAAGGGCGGAGAAAAAGAAAGAAAGAAAGAAAGAAAAACAAGTGAAGCGAGGGACATAAGAGAAAAAGAAAGGAAATACGACTACATTTACCTTACACTTCCGTTCGCTATTCTTCATATTTTGCCCTCCTTGCAAACCATCATTGTTTCCACTAGATTCACGCACTGTTTGTTTGTTTGTTTGTTTGTTTGTTTGTCTGTCTATCTATCTATCTATCTATCTATCTATCTATCTATCTATCTATCTATCTATCTATCTATCTATCTATCTATCTATCTATCTATCTATCTATCTATCTATCTATTATTCGCACTTGTATGCCGCCCACTCCACAGAGACTCTGGGCGGCTCACAACAATAAGAAATCTACATGCAAACAATAAATATAGAAAAAGCATTAAAAACAATAATTATTAAAAACATTAAAAACGTTAAAAAAAAACAATTTAAAAACCCCATACAATTAATTCATTCATGGGTCCAAGAGTGCTCGATGTTATATTGAAATCATTGGCCCCAGGCCTGTCGACAAAGCCAGGTTTTTAGCGCTTTTCTGAAGGCTGGCAGGGTGGGAATAATGCGGATCTTGGGGGGTAGTGTATTCCAGAGAGCCGGTGCCGCCACAGAGAAGGCCCTCGTTGGTGGGCCCGCCAGCCGACATTGTTTGGCTGATGGAACCACCAGCAGACCAACTCTGTGGGCTCTAATCGGTCTTAGGGAGGTATGTTGAAGAAGGCGGTCTCGGAGCCATGGTCCTAAGCCATGTAGGGCTTTAAAGGTAATCACCAACACCTTGAATTGCGCTCGGAGACCTATGGGCAGCCAGTGCAGTTCGCGAAGGATGGGTGTCACATGGGTGTATCTAGGGACACCCATCACCACACACGCCGCCGCATTCTGCACTAGCTGTAGTCTCCTAATGTTCTTCAAGGGTAGCCCCATGTAGAGTGTGTTGCAGTAGTCAAGACGTGAGTTAACAAGGTTTCTTCGCAATCTGCCTTTTGTTCTTTAAACATCTCGCCTCTCTCTTTTTTCAAGATCTTGGCAACTCCATTCAAACTCAACTTTTTAAAATCGGTTGCAGGTTTGAATAGTTGCAGGAACTGGGCATGGATAGTCTAATGAAGAGAAGGATCAGGGGAGACATGATAGCAGTGTTCCAATATTTGAGGGGCTGCCACAGAGAGGAAGGGGGTCAAGCTATTTTCCAAGGTACCCGAAGGCCAGACAAGGAATAATGGATGGAAACTAAACAAGCAGAGATTCAACCTAGAAATAAAGAGAAATTTTCTGACCGTGAGCGCAATCAACCCGTGGAACAGAAGTTTCCCTCAGAAGTTGTGGGAGCTTCATCACTGGAAGCTTTCAAGAAGAGACTGGACTGCCATCTGTCAGAAATGGTGTAGGGTCTCCTGCTTGGGTGGGGGGTTGGACAAGATGACCTACAAGGTCCCTTCCAACTCTGTTAATCTGTTAATCTATCTGTTAGTCCCTTCCTTTTCTTCTTGACCCGTTCGTTCTTTCTTCCCTCATATATTTGTTTTGCAAGTCTCTCCTCAGACATTCCCTTTATATGACTTTCATCCAGTGGTGGGTTCCTACCGGTGCGGCCCACTCTACAATACCAATAGCGGCCAGCAGATGGCCGCACCAGTGCTGAATTTTTGAGCTTTTTTGCTTTTGAGCATGCACGGAAGCAAAATCTCGCCGAAATCTCGCGAGGGGATGCACGCACGCGTGCGATTTAGCCGAGATTTTGCTTTTGCGCATGCGCAGAAGCAAAATTACATGAGGGGGCGCACACGTAGTGAGAGAGCGCACGCAGCAAATGTGGCGATGCACGCACAGAGCTCCGGTAGCGAGGTAAGCGAGCAACCCGGCCCTGCTTTCATCTACTTCGTTTGTATTCATAGTTTAAATAAAGAAAAACTGTGTGTAATCTGCTAAAACCTCTTAATGCTTCTTCATTTGGGGACGATGCCGGAAACTAAAAACGGGAAACTAACTCAGTGTCATTTCCCGCCGCCCAAAAAATTTTGTTTGACTTTCTGGAAGAAGTTACCTGTCTCCATTCATTTTGGCAACTTTTGTTTTAAGTCCTGTCGTCTTTAATTTTCCTTAGGTGCAAAGGGGCATCTCGTTATGGCTTCACCAAGGAGAGAAAGCGATGCTGCCCAGCTGGATCTGCTAATTTGAATGCTCCTTTAACAGTATCTGCTCTCGGATCGGAGTTCTCCGCTGCTGCCACAATTGCCTTAATGACAGATGAACCAGGACTAATTAATCCTGCCTTCAATGCCAACTTTGAGGACATCCCGCCAGGAACCAACTCCACCAATCTTTATACAGGCCAGCAACCTAGACGTAAGAACAGGGGTGGGCTTCAAAAGTTTTAGCAAGGGGTTCTCTGCCCGGTTGCTGGGTGGGCATGGCCACGGTGGGCATGGCCTAGTCGGCCTCCTGCACCATGGCAACGGGGGCGTTTTTGCCCTCCCCGGCAGGGGCGGGTTGCTTGTTCTTCACGCTACCGGTGCGCTGTGTGCACATCACCATGTTTTGGCATACGCACGCTCACTATGCACACGCGCACCCCTCACTCAATTTTGCTTCCTGTGCATGCGCGGAAGCAAAATCTCGTGAGGGGATGTGCGCACGCACATGATTTTGGCGCTTTTTTGCTTCCGTGCATGGGCAGAAGCAAAAAATTGCCAAAATCTCACGCACACGCGCGTCCCCTCACAAGATTTTGCTTCTGTGCATGCGCAGGAAGCAAAATCAGCCCAAAAATTCCCCCCAAAAAGATGGCACTGCGTGACAGACTGGTGAAGACGGCACCGGAGCTGTCGTGCGCAAATAGTGCCATCTGCTGGCCGCTACTGGTGCGGTAGAGTCGACCGCACCAGTAGGAACCCACCACTGCTTTCCTCGAGCCTCCAGGAGGGCGAAAATGGCCTCCCCAGGCTCCAGAAGCCTCTGGAGGCCAAAAATGGGCCAGAAACCTTCCCGAACTTACGGTAGGTCTGTTTTTTGCCCTCCCTGAGCCTCCCCACGTGCCCTGCACTTACCTGCATCCAAAACGGGCCGCGTGGGGACTACTGGGAGGGGCGGGGTTGGGTAGGCAGAGCCAGCCAGGAGTGGGATTTGGGGGTTCTCCAAACTGCACAGAATCTCAGCTAGAGGTTCTCCCAAACCCCTGTGAACCCCCAGCAGCCCACTCCTGAGTAAGAACCCCAGCAGGGGAGCATCTTGGAAGCAGTTGACCTGTTTCTAAATGGCCACATTTTTGTTAAATTTTGTAGGCCAGGAAACATTTCGGGCTGTTTATATGCAACGCAGTACATTATAAATGTGCAAAATGCAGCTTTTCGAAAAGCCAAAATAAATTTTAAAAAAAAATCAGAAGAAGGAAGTAGTTATTCCATGAGGAACAAATATTGGGGGATCAAATTCTTATATCCATGTATGAAAATCACTTCTGATTTAATTATGAGTTGAGAATGCTTAAGTCTGCAAATATATTATTTTGTACATGAAGCAAGATCCGGAGAATGTTGTGTTGGACTAGTAGGCTGTTTAGTAATACATTGCTGAAACTGTGGTGTTGTGTGTCTGTGTGTGCTTTTGAGTTGATTCCTGGCAACTGTCTGAAGCAAACTCTGTTATAGAGAACAGAATATAGAATAACAGGATTGGAAGGAAACTTGGAGGTCTTTTTCTTGGCAAGATTGCCAAGATGGCGAGATGGCGCAGCGGTTAGAGGCAGGTCCTGCAGGCCACTTTAGCTGACACTGATCCGCAGGTCAGTGGTTCAAATCTCACCGGCTCAAGGTTGACTCAGCCTTCCATCCTTCCGAGGTAGGCAAAATGAGGACCCAGATTGTTGGGGGCAATATAAATTATACATTGCTTACTGGTGTAAACCGCTTAGAGAGTGCTTACACTGTGAGGCGGTATATAAATCTCACTAAATAAATAAATAAATAAATAACTCTGTTATAGAGAACAGAATGTAGAATAATAGGGTTGGAAGGAAACTTGGAGGTCTTTTTCTTGGCAAGATTGTCAGAAATGGTTTGCTATTTACAGGTATCCTTGTTCAATGACCTCTCTTCAGTGATCATTCAAAATTACAATGGCACTGAACAAGGGAGACTTAACAATGGTTCCTTGTAGTTAGTTAGTTTACTTTATTGTCATTGCACCTCGTACTACGAAATTAAATAGAGCTGAGGTGGCACAGTGGTTAGAATGCAGCACTGCAGTTCAGCAGTTCAGCTGTTCAAATCTCACCGGCTCAAGGTTGACTCAGCCTTCCATCCTTCCGAGGTGGGTAAAATGAGGACCCAGATTGTTGGGGGCAATATGCTGAACTCTGTAAACCGCTTAGAGAGGGCTGTAAAGCACTGTGAAGCGGTATATAAGTCTAAGTGCTATTGCTATTGCTAAATGCCATCGTCAGTGTACATTATACATATAAAAACACACATCCTTCACATTCAATACAATTGAATTGAAAACCCCTGATATTGCATTGATATTGCACTATACAGTAGAATTCAATATAGTTACTGCCCTAGGATAGAAGCTGTTTTTCAGCCTATTTAATTGTCCTGTACTGTCTGCCTGATGGTAATAGTTCAAAAAGAAGAGTGCCCAGGATGAGATGGATCTTTAAGAATGTTTTCAACTTTCTTAAGGCAGCGGGAGCTATAAAGCTCTTCCAAAGAGGGGAGAGAGCAACCATTGATCCTCTGGGCAATAACGTTGACCCTCCGGAGTGCTGTCCTATCTGCCACTGTACAATTGGCAAACCATACACAGGTGCAGTAAGTTAAAATACTCTCTATGGTGCAGCACAGGGGTGGGTTCTAACTTACCTCGCTGCCAGTTCATGTCCTCCCGCGCCATGTGGCCGCGTCGCGTAGGTGTGCGCGTACTTTGCACATGCGCCGCCTGCGCAGTAGCAAAAATTCCCCCAAAAGCAAAAAAAAGACAAAAATAAGATGGCGACTTCATGCACAGTGCCAGGAACTCAGCTTCTGCACATGTGCAGAAGAAAAAAAACCGAAAAAAATTCCTCCCCCCCCCCAAAAAAAATCTTTAAAAAAAGAATTCTGAAGAAATTGGAAAAAAAATGGCAGCGCCCACGGCACTGACCAAACTGGTTCTGTGATGTCATCATGATGTCACCAGTGGGTTGCTACCGGTTCGGGCGAACCGGTCCAAACCGGGAGGAACCCACTTCTAGTGCAGCGGTAGAAAGTCACCAGCAGTGTTTCATTCAGTTGTTGTTTCCTGAGAAGTCTCAGGTAGTATAATCTCTGCTGGATCCTTTTGACCAGTGCTGCAATGTGAGCGCCCCAGGTCAAGTCCTCTTTTATGACAACACCCAGAAATTTAAAACTGGCCACTTGCTCTACTCGGTCTCCATTGATAAGCAAGGGCTGGTTAGTAGTTGTGACCATCCCAGTTTACCAGTGGTCAAGTGATCATGATTTGGGTTCCTGGCAACAGGCTCACAATTGCAATGGTTGTGGTATCTTGTGGTCACCTGGTTGGCTTCACTGCCAGCCTCTTACAAACAAAGTCAATTACTCATTGGGGAAGACAGCAGGAAGTCGCAAATGGCAATCACGTGACTACAGGATGCGGCGACTGTGTAGGATCCACCTAATAACAGCAACTGGGACAGCTACGACTGCCATCATAAGTCAATACAGTCACTTGATGTTGTGTCTGAAGACCATCCCAATTGTACAGTGTTAAGGGAGGATTATCTTTACCTTCTTCCTAGACATAGTGAGGGAGTACCTGACCCAGGTAAACTCAGCTGGTTTCCTGCCTAAGGTGGGACTAGAATTCAGTCTGCTAGTTTCTAGCCTGGTGCCTTCACAGGTAGCCCTTGACTTACAGTTCCTTTAGTGACCATTCAAAGTTATAACGGCACTGAAAAAAGTGACTTATGACAGTTTTTCACACTTACAACCAGTGGTGGGTTGCTCCTGGTTCAGACCGGTTCTTAGAACTGGTAGCACCGGCGGCAGGAGGCTCCACCCACCCGCCCAGGACGCTTCTGTGCATGCACAGAAGTGGCGCGCGCACGCGCAAGCAAGCACACAAACCAGCAGCAAAATTATTTAGAACTCATCAATGCTTACAACCGTTGCAGTATCCCCATGATCACGTGATGAAAATACAGGCACTTGGCAATTGACTCATCTTTATGACGGTCACAGCATCCTGGGATCATGTGATCCTCTTTTGCAACCTTCTGACAAACAAAATCAATGGGAAAGCCAGACTCACTTAAGAACCGTGTTACTAACTTAACGATGGCAGTGATTCACTTAACAACTGTGGCAAGAAAGGTCATAAAACGGGGCAAAATTCACTTTAGAAATATATCTCACTTAAGAACAGAAACTTATCATCATCAGTCAAGGACGACCTGTACACCAAATGGACTCTCACATTAAAATTACTTTTGAAACTTTGAGAGAATGGGATTCCTCTAAGCTTTCAGACATTGCAAAGAAATTTGCATTTAATTATTTGGTGCCCTCTTCACTGTTTGCTCTATATGCTTTCCATCTGACATCTAACAATATAGAATGCATTTTTAATTTATTTAAGCCTAATCACATACCGCTACATCATTCTTTCCAGCTTTCTACACCATCTAAAGTTGGTTCATAGGCTTATATTTATGAAGCAATATAGTGTGGTGCAGTAGTGGGTTGTAAATCCCGTCGCTAACAGTTCACGCATGCGCGCAATGCTTCTGTGCATGCGCAGAAACTTCTGCGCATTCGCAGGAGCATCCCGGGCGGGTAGGCGGAGCCTCCCGCAGCTGCTACCGGTTCGCCGAACCGGGCCGAACCGGGAGCAACCCACCGCTGGCATGGCGGTTTAAGAAGTTGGACAGAGTAAACTCTTACAGATTTAAATTCACCCTCATTTGTGGGAATTCACGGAGTGATTTTGGGTTGGTTACTCTTAGGGCTAATCGTTTTTCCAAGACTGTTTTGAGAATTTGAAAAAAAAAAGGAAAACCCCTATGAACTTTTGAAGACATGGTGGGATTTAAATATAACAATGAAAAAAAAAGCGATAAATCTTTTGGCAGCCTCTCCTTTTGATAATTGTCCCCATGGGACTTCAAAATCATGCTCTGAGAGGTTACACCCTCTTCCAAGTTGATTTGTTGCATATACAAAAGACTGGACAAACTGAAAGTTCATTCCAAATGCCGCTAACAGTTGAAGTTCACATTTTTATTTGAATGTTGTTGTTATTTCTCTGAGCTAAGAATTGCCTTCCAAAACTTGGAGAAGTACAGAACGCAAACCAGATCTGCGTTCTAATTTTCTTGAGCTGCAAATCTGATGAGTTCACTTTGAAAGGCAGACTAAGGCAGAATTCTTGACTATCCACATTAATACTCGTGTATATTGTTTAAAGAATTGTGTTGAAATTTGTGGAATTGTTGTGAAGGATAAGGGACTATTCTAGTGCACTTGGAGGAAGTATCATAGCCTTCTTTCAAAGGACCTTTTCTTAATTTAATATATTTTAAATATACATTTGGTAACTTTGACTGTAACATATATCCCCGTCATTTTATTATTGATGATGGTCAAAATGACATTCTACTATGTCGTTGCAAGACATTACTTTTGGAAATTTCTGTGAAATTTATTTACTCATTTATTCGTTCATCCATTCAATTTTCTCCATGCAGTTTTATATAGTATTCTCCTTCATTTTTATGACTATGAAAGGGAGGTACAATATCCTATAAGACAGATGTGGCTTGGCAATACCCACTAAACAAGTGTGAACAAGTGTGGACTTGCACTTACTTGTTGTCCAAGTCTAATACTTTTAGTGTTGGAATTCATTGTTGGAATGTATTTTTATACAATACCTAGTATTTAGCCTACAGTAGATGGCAGTATTTACATGTTTGGATTTATGGTATATATACTCAATGCTCTTTTGTTATAAGTAGAGTTTCCTGTTTCCTGTTACAGTAAAATAGTTGAGCAGTAAAGCACATGGTGACTGTACTCTTTGTTTGGTCTGTGTGGTGCTTTATATAAATAGAATTTCCAACACCAAGCTACTATGTTACACTGACTTTCCACTGGCTAACCTATACTAAGGGTCTTGTGCAATGATGGAATAAGGTTTAAGCTTTCCTTACTTCTAGGTTATCTCCATTTTAGCAATAAGTAAGATTTTCTGGTATTCAGCCCAAGCCTAAATATTCTATGTCTTCTTCCTCTTCAGCCACAGCTTCACAGTTTGAGCGTTCTACAGTACGAAGCAGGTCTTTTAAAAAGATAAACAGAGCTCTCAATGTCCTCCGAAGGACAAAAAGTGGCAGTGCTATGGCTAACCATGTTGAACGGCAACGAGAAAACGTTGAAAATCTGATTGCTTCAGAGGCAGGTAATCATTTTTTTCCAACTTATATTTAGATTATACTGTAGGATTTTAAAATAAAACAAAACAATAAAGTCTGCCATGACTCAAGCTTAATGGCTGAATACATATTGGATCCACCGAGATAATTTTCTGCATGGCGGTACAGAAGTTGTTGCTGTTCCATTCCACTATTTGTTTGTTTTACTTCCCATGCTAGCTTAGAAACCTAGAACATCTAGTGAGGCTACATCAACAGAAGGATAGTATCACATGAAGTGATAGTGCTGCATTATACTCAGGGGTGGGTTCCAACTTACTTTGCTGCTGGTTTGCTCCCTCCCGCGCCTCATGGGTGCGTGCATGCGCGCATGCGCAGTAACAAAAAAACCAAAAAAAGTCCAAAAAAGATAGTGACCACATGCACAGTGCCAGAACTCGGCTACTGTGCATGCTCAGAAGGAAAAATAAAATTTAAAAAAATTCAGAAAAAAATTAAAAAATCGTAAAAAATTCAAAAAAAAAAAGATGGCGGCGCCCATGGACCGGCACCGACCGATCCGGTTTGGTGATGTCATCGTGACATCACCAGCGGGCCGCTATCAGTTCAGGCGAACCGGTCTGAACCAGGAGGAACCGACCCCTGATTATACTGTACTAGTGAGACCGCACTTGGAATGCTGCATTCAGTTCTCGTCACCACAATACAAAAATAAACAAATGCTGAGACCATGGAAAGAGTGCCGAGAAGAGCAACAAAGATGATTAGGGGCCTGGAGACTAAATCGTACAATGAATGATTGAGGGAACTAGGCATGTCTACTCTAACGAAAAGGATGACTAGGGGTGATATGATAGCAATCTTCCAGTACTTGAGAAGAAGGAGTCAACTTATTCTCCAAAGCACCTGAGGGCAGGACAAGAAGCAGTGGGTGGAACATCATTAAAGAAAGATCCAATCTACGACTAAGGAGAAAATTCCTGACCGTGAGAACAATTAACCAGCGGAATGGCTTGCCTCTGGAAGTTGTTGCTGCTGCATCATTGGAAGCTTTTAAGAAGAGACTGGACAACCATTTATCTCAAAATGGCTGTCCTGCTTGGGTGGGGGGTTGGATTGCAAGACCTCCGGGTTGCTTCCAACTCTATTATTCTGTTCTGTTATTCTGTTATTTTTTTCTATGATTACATGTATCCATCATCCCATCAAGCCCAAAGAAAGTATAGGATCTCCTGCCCTGGGCAGGGGAGTTGGACTAGAAGACCTCCAAGGTCCCTTCCAACCAGTAGTGGGTTCTGAATTAGTTTGCTATTGGTTCATGCACGCACAGAAGCGTCCCGGGCAAGTGGGCAGAGCCTCCTGCCGCCACCGCCGCTACCGGTTCTAAGAACTGGGAGCAACCCACCGCTGCTTCCAACCCTATTATTTTATGTTCTATGTTCCATCTTTTTGATCATCTAAAATCAACTTGGGTTTTCCACCTTATTATGGCCTTTCTTTCAAAATTAAATACTACGTTCCTCGCTTAGTTTTAACCTATTTAAAGCAATGTTGTGATTAATGGAAGTTTTACAAAAAAAAAGGGAGGGAGGAAATACAATTCATTGAAAAAAAATCATAAATAATTTTCCTCCATGCAGTGAGCATTTAGTGAATTTATGCACACCCGCAATCTTTAATTGCATGTCTGCAAAGCAGGATGTCTTGATTTACTACCCAAGGCCTATGAGGGCTCGATGCTAAATTCACGGACAACTTGCACATGTGCTGAAAAATTTGGGCAAACAAGCTGGATAACCAAGTGATTCAAAGGAAAACCAGAGGTTTGTTCACATCCACACATTTTGAATGCTCAGCTCCTCCAACGAAGGATACGTGTGGCCCATCTGCTTTGAAGACTCAACGGCAGATCAAAACTGTTTGCACACTCTACAGTTTTACAGAGAGGGCTCCTGTTGAGCTAGACTTTAAAGAGAATAATACCAAATCCCTTTTGGCTGTCAGCTGTTATCATCTACTTTCTGGAGTCATCTGCGTCCATGATGATTCGTATTCATTTAATCTTGTCAAGGTTCAGGAGTAGGCTGTTTCTAAAATTATACTTCCTACTTCACATTTTCACTGAGGTCAGCTGCAGTTCAAATGTTTAACTGCCAATATTATTTTAACTTTCCTTTTGGTAGCTGTCAGCCAGGGGTGGGTTCTAACTAACTTCACCGCCGGTTCGCTTCCTCCCGCGCCGCGCGGCTGCATGCACATTGTTTGCCGCGTGGCCACACTGCGTGTGCGCATGCACAGTGCTGAAAACCAGTAAAAAATAGCAATGCATGCAGCTGCATGCACAGTGTGTGCCGCGTGGCCGCACTGCGCGTGCGCATGCACAGTGCTGAAAACTCAGCTTCTGCGCATGCGCAGAAGCAAAAACCAGCAAAAAATAGCAAAAGAAAAAAGAAAAAAAAAGATGGCGGCTGGAAAGCAGAAGCAAAAAATAGGGGGTGAAAGCCCAAAAAAAGATGTTGGCGGCCACGGACCGGCACCGACAGAACCAGCTCCGTGACGTCACCACCGGCTTACTACCGATTCTATAGAACCAGTTAGAACCGGCAGGAACCCACCTCTGCTGTCAGCCTAGCTCCAATTTATGTGTAAACATACATCGTCAGTCACTACACATGTAGGTAAAAGCATAAAAATCCAAATTCATCCTTTTTATCGAGATCTATTGTAGAAAGGCGAAACCACCAAGGAACAAAACGGTTCAAGATTTCTAAGCCATGTCCAACCTAAGAAGCCCCCAAGTCAGACCAGCTACAATAAGAACTATTGTTTATTTATAAAGGTAGCCCTGCTTACCGTATTTTTTGGAGTATAAGACGCACCTTTTTCCTCCCTAAAAGTGGCTGAAAATTTGGGTGTGTATTATACTCTGAATGTAGCTTTTTCAAAGCTTTTTTTCCAGCCCTAACTAGGTGCTAACGATCTTCCCAGCTCATACCTTGCAGGCTTTTTCATTGTTACTCTCTCCGAAGAAGGTTTTTCCAGCCCTAAGTCTTTGCAGGTTTTTTTTTCATTGCTCTACTTGCTCCGAATAAGTTTTTTTCTAGCCCTAACCAGGTGCTAACGATCTTCCCAGCTCTTACTGGCTTGCAGGCTCTTTCATTGTTACTCTCTCAGAAGACTGTTTTTCCAGCCCTAAGTCTTTGCAGGGTTTTTTTCATTGCTCTACTTGCTCCAAATAAGTTTTTTTCTATCCCTAACCAGGTGCTAATGATCTTCCCGGCTCTTACTGGCTTGCAAGCTCTTTCATTGTTACTCTCTCAGAAGACTGTTTTTCCAGCCCTAAGTCTTTGCAGGGTTTTTTTCATTGCTCTACTTGCTCCGAATAAGTTTTTTTCTAGCCCTAACCAGGTGCTAACGATCTTCCCAGCTCTTACTGGCTTGCAGGCTCTTTCATTGTTACTCTCAGAAGAAGGTTTTTTTAAGCCCTAACCAGGGGATAAAATAATGTGCTGAAGCTGACCAGACTAAGGACGCTAGCCAGTTGAATACCAGGTAGGCAGATTGTTTTCCCCTATTTTCCTCCCCAAAAACTAAGGTGCGTCTTATACTCCGGTGCGTCTTATACTCCGAAAAATACGGTAGTTACTTTAAATAAATTGGAAGCCATCTGTTCATACCAAGTGCAGTTGGAAATGAGCAAAGTAGACTTAACACTTCTGAGTCATTTTTTTATCCATTGCATAGCAAGATAATGCACTTTGTTATCAACAGTGGCTCTTTACATGTGAAGGGTAGTACAAAGAAGGTGTTACTAGCACTCTTTTAACCCACTGTCTCTGATTGCAAGTAGATTGTGCTGGGTTTAAGAAAAGTCAATTTGAAGTGAGTGTAATTTCTGATAACTTCATGGACATATCCATGTAGATGTTGGCTGCTGCAGCTGCCACTGTTGTCTTCGCAAAAGTTATCTTCAGCTTCTCATTCTAGACATTATCGAAACGTCAGATTCAATTAATCCTGTTCTCTCAACCAAGAGCTAACAAGGTCCAACTCTGCATACCTTTCTGAAGATGAAAACTCAGTAGATACTTACTTGGCCCTTACTGATTTCATGATGAGTAAACAAGATTACATCTGTTTCACAAAAATACAGTCCTCCCTGTTCCTTGTTGATCTTCAGCCTGGCTTTATTCTCTCCTCCAGTGTCATATGAAACTCCATGTATTCCTGATTAATTAGGAAAGACTAGTCTATTGGTGGGAGCCATATGTTGACTCTATTGTGCTGTCCAACTCACATGCACAACTAACAGTGGTTTAGCAGGTTTATTAATATTCCCTAGTAATTCCCTTCACCAAAAACCTAGAACTGTCCCAACTAAGTCCAGTCAAAAGCAGACCAAAGCTAGTCCAGAGAGTAATGGCCAATGAGTCCACCTGAAAGTTTCCCAGACAAGTACCGTATTTTTTGGAGTATAAGACGCACCTTTTTACCCTCAAAAAGAGGGTGAAAATTTGGGTGTGTCTTATACACCAAATGTAGCCCCACCCAGCCACCCCCACCTTTTGGCTTCTGCCTGCCAACAATTTACCTCTTTGCAGCAAACAGGGCAAAGCCTTATTAGCACACTAAGAGATTACTTGCCTCCCGATCTACAGCTGACGGAGGCTTGCAAGCCACGTGGTAAAATGAAACTAACTACGGTGGCTGTAATGAGACAAAATGCTGGGAGATAAACTGGTGGCAATGTTACACTGCTGAAATTGCAAGGAGGTAAGCTACAGCTGCTGTAGCCTAGAGGTAGAGCTCTTGCTTCAAAGTCAGGAGGTTGTGGGTTCTATCCTAGGTAGAGGCAGATTCTGTTAATATGTTATTTTGTTAAATGTTTGTAGTGTTCAAATTATTAGACTTATTTTTTAAAGACTGCTTTATTATTGTTCTAGACAACTTAACAAAATGAATAAGCTTTTTAAAATAAATTCTTGCTCTGAAGAGGCCCAGTGCTACTGTATCTTCTTTTAAATAGCAGAGAATACTTCCAGAAAGCCACATCAATTTTAAAGATCTGTAAAAGTATAATCTGAAATGTCCTGTTTTAGTATTAAGTATTAGTATTAAAATAAGGCAGCTGAATTAAACCCTGACTTAGTCATGTTTGGAGTAGATCTATTTAAATAATTGAGAGCAGTTAGTGTGACTACATTTAAGAAAACATTCTGGCATAATGTACATTTCTCCAATTCTTTGCTATTTCTATGGGTCAAGCACACATGCACAGAAATACACAGCAAACAGTGTATATCATCTGTGCTGTTTGCTGTTTGGCAAATTGCTGGGAGGCAGAGGCCTTTTTTCCTTGTTTTCCTCCCCCAAAACTAAGGTGTGTCTTATACTTCGGTGCGTCTTATACTCCGAAAAATATGGTATATGGACATTCTCAGTCATCCATGTCATAGTTGTCCCAAACGTGCTTTTTCAGGAGGCAACTGGACTTCCTTGTTTCTTTTTCGAATACGTTTCGCTTCTCATCCAAGAAGCTTCTTCAGCTCTGACTGGATGGTGGGGAATGGAAGGATTTATATTCGTTGCAGACAGCTGGTGATCCTGAGGACACAGATAAACCTCCAACTGGCCTCAACAACTCTCTAAAAGGATGCAAATGACCAACATCCTTCCATTCCCCACTATCTTGTCAGAGCTGAAGAAGCTTCTTGGATGAGAACCGAAACTTCTTCAAAGAAACAAAACAAGAAAGTCCAGTCGCCCCCTGAAAAAGCAAGTTTGGGTTTCCCAAACAAGATAAACCCACCAGGCAAAATTAAATTCACAACACAAGAGGGCTCATGAGGCAAGAAAAGTCCAGAGTTCACAAGGCACAATCCAAGTCAAGGCACAAGATCAATCCAAAGCAAGGCAGGGATCACAACAACCAGGAAAAATGCAGCTAGGAAATGAATAGGCTGTTCCCAGCATCGCCTCCATTTGTCTGCTGTTCTAAATAGCCAGCTTCTGGCGCAGCCCATCAAGAAGGGCAAGGCTGCCTCCTCATGAGCAATCTGGCTGAACTTCTCCGCTCCTGCCTTTTCTCTGCCTTAGGTGTTCTTGGATCAGATACAGAAGGCAGTTCCTCTTCCTCATCACTGACTGGCTGCAGCTGTGTGCTTTCCCCACCTGAAGCCTCAGGGCTCTCCTGCCACAGCTGTGCTTCAGCCAAATCCCTCTCAGCTGGCTGCTTACAGCCATTGACCAGCTCCCCTCCAGATGTGCCTGGAACTGGTTCACCCTTCTCCGAATTGACACCTGGAGAGATATCTGGGGACGCATCCAGGAGAGTCATCACACCTATTTATTTCTATTTAGCGTACAGCATACAATGTCAGGGAAATTTACACATGCTAGACAAAATGCAGTCCTCCTGACAGCCTAAATTGCTAGTTCGTTCTGTTTGGCGCTTGCACACGTATAATTGGTTCCAAACCAAGAGAATTTTGGAGGGAAAATTATGTAAAGGGACAAGTAAAACTCTTGTCTGTCTGACAACAGAGTCGTTTCCCAAAAGCTGAATTGAAATGGGGACTAAATCAGGTAAGGAGAGAAGAGAGTAATAGACAAATCAAATTTGAAAAATGAGCCAGATTAGGCTGGGGTCTGTGAAGAAAATCATTCAGATAAAGTTACCTCAGTACATTTCTTTGGCCAGTAGAAGTCCCGTTCAACATATTTCCTGATCCCACAGCCAGAGTGGAGCACATGCAGCCTGTTCTGTGCTTCTTGGTGCATACTAACACACTAATGCACACAGATGCAACATGAAGGAAGACCAAAAACAGATATACATGAACAACCCATATTGCTCACGTTATCCCAATGAAACCTTCACACACAAACGCATAGAGAGCCATTCGTTCAGTGACTGTTTGAAGTTACCATAGCACTGAAAAAAAGTGACTTATGACCGTTTTTCATACCTATGATTGTTGCCGCATCCCCATGGTCCCATGATCAAAATTCAGAAGCTCGGTAAACTGACTCATATTTATGACGGTTGCAGTGTCCTGGGGGTCATGTGATCACCTTTTACGATCTTCTGAAAAGCAAAGTCAATGGGCAAATTCATTAAGTTAGTAACTTAAGCTTAATAAAAGCAGTGATTCACTTAACAACTTGGCATGAAAGCAGGGGTGGATTCTAACTTACCTTGCTGCCGGTTCGCTTCCTCCCGTGCCGCATGGGAGTGCACATGCGCAGTGGCAAAAAATTTAAAAAAATCCAAAAACAAGCCGAAAACAAGAGGGTGATGCATGCGCAGTGCCAGAATCTTGGCTTCTGTGCATGCTCAGAAGGGAAAAAAATAAAAAAGGAGAAAAAAATTCTAAAAAAAATAAAAGAAAAGATGGCGACTCCCACGGACCGGCACTGACCGAACCGGTCTGAACCGGGAGGAACCCACCTCTGCACGAAAGGTCATTAAACGGAGCAAACTCACTTAACAACTATCTCCCTTAGCAACAGAAAGTTTAGGTTCCATTGTGGTCATAAGTCGAGGACTACCCGTACGTAACAGATGAAAGAGTTGATGCTGAACGTACACGATAACTTTCAGCTTTCAGCAAAAAGCCACTGGGCACCTCTGATTCCTTTTAATAAGTACCAGATCTCTCAAAATCTAACTCTTAACTACTGTGGAAGTGCGTCATGTTTTGTGTTCTTGCGTAAAAAAAAAAAAAAAGAACAAAACCCATTCATTTCAAATCCAACCCTTTTCTGCATTTGTTTCAGCCTCTCCAAGGTTATATCATCTCATTCCAGATGGTGAAATGACCAGCATTAAGGTCAACCGCAGGAACCCCCACGAAGCTCTTGCCATTAGAGTAGTGGGGGGCAGCGAAACGCCTTTGATTCACATAATCATTCAACACATTTATCGAGACGGCATCGTTTTCAGAGATGGAAGGCTACTGCCGGGAGATATGATCCTGAAGGTTTTTATTTATTTAATTTATTTATTTTGCTGTTCTTATATGCTGCCCTACTCCCTGGGGACTCAGGGCGGCACACAACAGAGCACAAGAACAATACAAAACAGTAGCAGAAATAAAAACATTTCGTTTGTTAAAAGATTAAAAAAAACCAAACAACACATTCATACCTGGGGGAGACCTAAGGTGTTCATTGGTCACATCACCCCGCCTGCAGGAAGAGCCATGTCTTAATAATTCCAGAAGGCCAGCAAGGTGGGGATAGATCGGATCTCTGGGGGAAGTTGGTTCCAGAGAACCAGAGTCCCCACAGAGAAGGCTCTCCCCCTTGGTCCCGCCAACCAAAGGTAAACATTCAGACAAGTGAGCAGGGAACAAAAGGGGCTTGAAGAGCTGTAGGCCCAGCTTTTAAGAAGGGTTCCTAATTGGAGGCCAGGCTTGGAAAATAACTGACTGCAGGGGTGAAATCCAGCAGGTTCTGACAGGTTCTGGAGAACCGGTAGCGAAAATTTTGAGTAGTTTGGCGAACTGGCAAATACCACCTCTGGCTGGCCCCAGAGTGGGGAGGGAATGGAGATTTTGCAGTATCCTTCTCCCAGGAGTGGGAAGGGAATTTATTTATTTATTTATTTATTTGGTTTTCTTATATGCCGCCCAACTCCCGAAGGACTCAGGGCGGCGTACAACAGAAAAAAATACAAGAATAACCAATTTATAAATAATACTTAAAAACAATATAAAAGTTAAAAAAGACACAATATTAAAATCACCCAACAACCATTCAACAACCATACATACTTGGGGGTGAGCTCGAGTGGATTAAGCTCTACCCCCAGCCTGCAGGAAAACCCATGTCTTAACGGCTTTCCGGAAGGCCAGCAGGGTGGGGATGGTTCGGGTCTCTGGGGGAAGTTGGTTCCAGAGCGCGGGGCCGGCCACAGAGAAGGCTGTCCCCCTAGGGCCCGCCAGCCGGCAGTGCTTGGCTGACAGGACCTGGAGGAGGCCAACTCTGTGGGCCATAACCGGTCGGAGGGAAGTACGAGGCAGAATGCGGTCCCGGAGATAGCCTGGTCCTAAGCCATGAAGGGCTTTAAAGATGGTGATCAACACCTTGAATTGGACCCGGAGACCGATGGGCAACCAATGCAGCCGGCGGAGTATGGGTGTCACGTGGGTGTACCTAGGCACACCCACCACAGCACGCGCAGCCGCATTTTGCACCAACTGAAGTCTCCGGATATTCTTCAAGGGTAGCCCCCATGTAGAGCGCGTTGCAGTAGTCCAAATGGGAGGTGACAAGGGCATGAGTGACCGTGAGTAGAGCCTCCTTCTCCAAGTATGGTCGCAGCTGGTGCACCAGGCGAACCTGTGCAAAGGCCCCTCTAGCCACAGCAGAAAGATGATGATCCAATTTTAGCTGTGGATCTAGGAGGACCCCCAAGTTGCGGACCTGATCCGAGGGGGTCAATTTCACTCCCTCGAAAGCCAAGGAGGGACAGTTGTCGTAGTTCTTAGGAGGCAGTATCCACAGCCACTCGGTCTTGTCGGGATTAAGTCTGAGTCTGTTCCTCCTCATCCAGATCCTAATGTCGTCCAGGCACCGGCACATTACATCAACTGCCTCACTGAAGTCAGACGGGGTGGAGTTTTTGCAGTATCCTTCCCCTGGAGTGGGGTGGGAATGGATATTTTGCAATATCCTTATCCCAGGAGTGGGAAAGGAATGGAGATTTTGCAGTATCCTTCCCCTGGAGTGGCTGAGTCAACCTTGAGCCGGTGAGATTTGAACCGCTGACCTGCGGATCACAGTCAGCTAAAGTGGCCTGCAGTACTGCACTCTAACCGCTGCGCCACCTCGGCTCTCCTTGGGGGAAATACTCCATCTATCCCTGTCTCCAACATTATTGCCGAAACTTCTGTACATCTTTTTTTTTTAATTGCAGAGTAAAATAACTTTAGTTGCTGGGGAAAAGTTATGTTTGACAGAACCTTCTTAGAGAGTTCATTGCTATACCATGAAACTGTATCGCTAGATCTTTTATTTATTTTTCTTAATAGCGTTGGAAGCACTAGCAGAGGTAGGGGCAAATATCCTAGCAAAACATATAAAACCAGCTTAAAGAAATCATGGGTATGAAATGTTTTGGTTGGGAGCCATTTCAATGGTACGTGACTTCCCGAACATTTAAACCCAAAACCTTCTGCAAGGTAACACCTACCCACTCAAATATCAGTTCAACTAGATGTCCTGTCTGGAAACCAAAAAAAAACACTCAAAGTGCCTTTTATTTAAATTTAGAAGACTGGTAAACAGTTCCCATTTTAATCCAAATAATAGAATAGAATTCTTTATTGGCCAAGTGTCATTGGACACACAAGGAGTTTGTCTTTGGTGTACATGCTCTCAGTGTACATAAGGAGAATAAAATACAATCATCAAGAATAAAAAGATACAACACTTAGTGATAGTCAAGGTTACTAATGAGCTATCAAATCCTACTAGGAAACAAATAGAAACAATATAAATTGAAAGATACAAGCAACATGTTTATAGTAATAAGTGGGAAGAGATAGATACTAGTCAGGGGCGGGTTCCTAATTTTTTTACTACCACTCTGTGGGCGTGGTTTATTTTGTGGGTGTGGCTTGCCAGCCATGTGACCGGGTGGGCGTGGCTTCTCGGACTGCTGAAGGGAGAGGAACTGAGATAGGTCCTGCCGCCCGTTCCCCCTCCCCTCAGCAGCTCGAGAAGCCTCGAACGTGCAAAAATGCCTAGGATCATCACCGCGTGTTCGTGGCTTCTCAGACTGCTGAAGGGAGGGGAATGGAGATAGCTCCTGCCGCCCGTTCTTTCAGCGTCTCACGCGCTCCCTCAGCCATCCTCCCCTGCTTGGACTCACTGTGGGGTAGGAAGGCAGCGCATGAGCAGTGCCGGAAGCTCGGCTTCTGGGCATGCGCAGAAGAAAATTAAAAAAATATATTATTTTTTTTTAAAAAAATGGCGGCACCCAGGCACCGGCAACCGACCGCACCGGTACTATGACATCACCAGCAGGCTGCTACCGGTGCTATAGAGTGGACCGCACTGGTAGGAACCCACCACTGATACTAGTAAGGGAAGAAGAATATTAATACAGTTACTGTATTACTGTAACAACATTGAGTAATAACATTGAGTTGAGCCATATGGATAGATATAGATTCTATTTATTTATTTATTTATTTATTTAGTGACATTTATATACCGCCTCACAGTGCAAGCACTCTCTAAGTGGTTTACACCAGTAAGCAATGTATATTTATATTGCCCCCAACAATCTGGGTCCTCATTTTACCTACCTCGGAAGGATGGAAGGCTGAGTCAACCTTGAGCCAGTGAGATTTGAACCGCTGACCTGCGGATCAGTGTCAGCTAAAGTGGCCTGCAGTACCTGCCTCTAACCGCTGTGCCACCTCGGCTCTTCTAAATGGGGACAGAAAACAGCAATCCTGCAGACCAGCAGTAAACTCAGAGAATGATAAGCGAGGAGTTGCTGGACTTGTCTAAGGAAAATAAAAATTGTAAAAAAAAATATTGATTTTTGTTACAGAGGTGTCAAAGTCTGGAATATCTTTCCCAATTCACTTGTCTCAGCCATTAACTTCCCCAGTTTTAATTCTAACTTAGCCTCTTTGGACTTTAAGAGCTTCCCTAAGGAGGCATGCATAATGGCACTAACATGCCTATCGTCTCGGTCACATTTTAATACTTTGCCTAATATTTAAAAATACTAATATTTTTCTTGTTTGAATTTTTCGTGTGACGAGTAAACAAATAAAATTTAAAAAAAACGCCTTCCTAATCAGCAAGAGAGGAAGAAAGGGCAGGGGGTTGGACTAGATGACCAGCAAGGTCCCTTCCAACTCTGTTAATCTGTTAAATGTTGGGAGGGAAGGGTGTATAAGGGAGGGTGCACTGTGGCGGAAGTTATCACTGCCACAAGAAGTCATCCAAGATTATTGGATTAACATTTAAAAGAACAGAAAAGGAAGAAACAGAATACTCTTTAACATGGGATTTGTTTTACCAATGGCTGTCTAACAGAAACAGAGGTTGGAAACCAAAAAGATTAAAAAGATAATTTAAAAAAAAACTGTATTGAAAATTTTGCAAGAAGGATGAACTCATTGTATTATTATTTTGTGATTAATATTGATATGTTTATTATGATTAATATTAGGATTATTGTTGTACTTTTACTTAAAACTAACTGTGCCCAGACAAAAACGCTGTTCAGATAGATATGGAACTTTTTATGTTCATTTAAAAAAAATGCATGAATAAAACTTATATTTAAAAAAGAAGAAAAAGCCATCCAAGTAGACAGCATGTTTCAGAGGTGGGATTCAGCAGGTTCTGACCAGTTCTGGAGAACCAGTAGCAGAAATTTTGAGTAGTTCGGAGAACTGGTAAATACCATCTCTGACTGGCCCCGCCCCCATCTATTCTCTGCCTCCCGAGTCCCAGCTGATCGGGAGGAAATAGGGATTTTGCAGTAACCTTCCCCTGGAGTGGGGAGGGAATGGAGATTTTGCAGTATCCTTCCCCTGGAGTGGGGTGGGAATGGAAATTTTGCAGTATCCTTCCCCTGGAGTGGGGAGGGAATGGAGATTTTACAGTATCCTTCCCCTGGAGTGGGGAGGGAATGAAGATTTTGCAGTATCCTTCCCCTGGAGTGGGGAGGGAATGGAGATTTTGCAGTATCCTTCCCCTGGAGTATGGAGGGAATGGAGATTTTGCAGTATCCTTCCCCTGGAGTGGGGAGGGAATGGAGATTTTGCAGTATCCTTCCCCTGGAGTGGGGAGGGAATGGAGATTTTGCAGTATCCTTCCCCTGGAGTGCGGAGGGAATGGAGATTTTGCAGTATCCTTCCCCTGGAGTGGGGAGGGAATGGAGATTTTGCAGTATCCTTCCCCTGGAGTGGGGAGGGAATGGGGATTTTGCAGTATCCTTCCCCTGGAGTGGGGAGGGAATGGGGATTTTGCAGTATCCTTCCCCTGGAGTGGGGAGGGAATGGAGATTTTGCAGTATCCTTCCCCTGGAGTATGGAGGGAATGGAGATTTTGCAGTATCCTTCCCCTGGAGTGGGGAGGGAATGGAGATTTTGCAGTATCCTTCCCCTGGAGTGGGGAGGGAATGGAGATTTTGCAGTATCCTTCCCCTGGAGTGCGGAGGGAATGGAGATTTTGCAGTATCCTTCCCCTGGAGTGGGGAGGGAATGGAGATTTTGTAGTATCCTTCCCCTGGAGTGCGGAGGGAATGGAGATTTTGCAGTATCCTTCCCCTGGAGTGGGGAGGGAATGGAGATTTTGCAGTATCCTTCCCCTGGAGTGGGGAGGGAATGGAGATTTTGCAGTATCCTTCCCCTGCTACGCCCACCAAGCCACGCCCACCAAGCCACACCACGCCCACCATGCCACGCCCACAGAACCGGTAGTAAAAAAAATTGAATCCCACTGCAGGCATGGTTGTGTTGTAGTTCAACCTCAGTTAGATATGACTGACCCACAGTTCTGTCTTCCAGGTCAATGGCATAGATATCCGAAACGTGCCTCACAGCTATGCCTTGTCCGTCCTGACACAACCTTGTCAAGTTCTCCGTCTCACTGTGCTCAGAGAGCAAAGGTACCAGTGTGGGGATTCTGGACTTTTCCCTGATGTTCCCTGCCAGAGGGATGAGAATTTGCACATTATTCTGAACAAAAGCAACCCGGAGCAACAGCTGGGCATCAAGTTGATCCGTAAAGCCAACGAGGATGGAGTTTTTGTTTTCAACCTGCTGGAAGGAGGCCTGGCTGCCCGTGACGGAGAACTTCGAGAAAACGATAAGGTTTTAGCCATTAACGGGCAGTACTTACACCACGGAAGTCCGGAAAGCGCAGCCCAATTAATACAAGTAGGTTGAAAGAGTTTCCTCAGAACACATCTGAGAAATGGGGGTTAACGTTTGTTTGAGACAAAGAATGCAAACCACCGTGTCTGCAGAGAAAAGGGGGGAAATCTGCCCTGTTTTTATTGTTGCCACAACTTTAACAGATTAACAGAGTTGGAAGGGACCTTGTGGGTCATCTAGTCCAACCCCCACCCTCACCCAAGCAGGAAACCCTACACCAGTGGTTCCCAACCTTTTTGTGATCGAGTACCACTTGGAGGTCCCGTACAGTCGCCGCGTACCACCTGGTTCCAGAGAAACTAAATTCGATCAGATATCACTTTATTTCCATAATTGTATCGTTCCTTTTTTGGCCCCGTGCATCCAGCAACTGGATTCTCGGGCCGCTGGGACCAGGTGGGTGGCGTGTGGCAACAGTTGCAAATCGTTGCCAGATTATCTTGTGTTAGGCAGTAAACATTTTTGTGAAGTAAAAAATAACTAACTAAAAATCGTTCATGACCCCGAAAGTGTTTGCGTACCACCTGGAAGGCCCTCGCGTACCACTAGTGGTACATGTACCACAGGTTGGAAACCACTGCCCTACACCATTTCTGACAGATGGCAGTCCAGTCTCTTCTTGAAAGCCTCCAGTGATGAAGCTCCCACAACTTCCGATGGCAACTTCTGTTCCATGACTTGATTGTTCTCACTGTCAGAAAATTTCTCCTTATTACTAGGTGGAATATCTCCTTGATCAATTTCCATCCATTATGGAATCAGGTCTTGGAAAATAGCTTGACCCCTTCCTCTCTGTGGCAGCCCCTCAAACAAAACTTTATAATGTATCCAGAAGGCATTTTCTTTAACCGGTTTAAAATCAATCTGGTATGAGCACAGCCATTTTGTGAATGTGTCTGAAAATCCGATTATGCAGCCAGTTAATAAGCTTCTGTCTGTGTCTCAATATGCAGGCTAGCAAGAAGCAGGTTCACTTCAGCATTTCCAGGCAAACCAGGCGACAGACCCCAGATATCTTGCAGGAAACTGGCTGGGGTTGCCATGGTAGCCATCTGCCCTTCATTGCTGACAAGGTGAGGCCTGCACTCCTCCTCCTCCTCCCCGTCCTCCTCCTCCTCTTCATGGTATATATCAGGGGGCTGGATCCGGCCCGCGTGGTGCTTAGATCTGGCCGCAGGGCCACCCTGGAAACCCGGCCTGCAGTGCCTCTGCCAGCGAAAATGAAGCTCGGGAGGACTGCGTGCGACCCTCCTGAGGTCCGTTTTCGCTGGCAGAGGGTTGCAGGAGGCCATCGCAGCCCAAAACAGAGCTCGGGAGCCCATTTTTACTGGCAGAGCGCTCGGGCCACCACAGGTGCCCCCAACACGAGTGACATAAAGCTTGCCATGCCCACCCTGGCCATGCCCACCACAGCCTCCCCATGGTCACACACAACCCTGAATGCGGCCCTCAATGAAATCGAGTTTGACACCCCTCGTATATTTCATGAAAGAGTAATAAAATGAGTTCTGATGTGGGCTGGCTAATGTATTACTCTAAGTATCACCTCTGGAAATTTAATTTAATGTAATTTAATGTAATTTAATGTAATTTAATTTAATTTAATTTAATTTAATTTAATTTAATTTAATTTAATTTAATTTAAGATTTTTTTATTTTTTATATTTATATTATATTATATTATATTATATTATATTATATTATATTATATTATATTATATTATATTATATTATATTATATTATATTATATTATATTATATTATATTATATTATATTATATTATATTATATTACATTACATTACATTACATTACTATATTATTTTATTTTATTTATTTTATTTTATTATTATTTTAATTTAATTTTATAATTTTATTTTATTTTATTTTATAATTTTATAATTTTATTTTATTTTTTTTTATTTTTTTTATTTTTTTATTTAATGTATTTGATAACAGATATAAGTATAAACATGATTATGAGTACATGAAATGGTTACGAATACATGGGGACATTAGGACAGGGACGGTAGGCACGATGGTGCGCTTATGCACGCCCCTTACAGACCTCTTAGGAATGGGGTGAGGTTGACAGTAGACAGTCTAAGGTTAAAGTTTTTGGGGTTTGGGGATGAAACCACAGTCAGGTAGTGCATTCCAGACATTGACCACTCTGTTGCTGAAGTCGTATTTTCTGTAATCGAGTTTGGAGCAGTTTACCTTAAGTTTGTATCTATTGTGTGCTCGTGTATTGTCGTGGTATTGATATGGCATTACATCTCTTAGACAAACTTTAACTCTGAGTTTAGAGTTAGATCCCCCCGCCTCTCTCTCTCTCCCCGATCCATCCATCCATCCATCCATCCATCTTGCTCATGGTTCAATATGTCTCAGAACCATTTCATATCTTAAAAACAGAAAGCCCAAATCCACATGTTAGAAAGCTGCAGAAAATTTCATCAACCCAGATTTTAAATATTCATATATATATTTACATCAATATATCAGAGGCCTGGGCAAATAAAATAATCTCTGATGATGCTGGCATCAGATACCAGATATTTTTAGTGCTTCATCTCAAGCTACACTCTGTTTCGGACAGAGATACAAACAGGTTGGTGTATCTATTGATTTTCTATCTTCCTACAGGAAGTAGCAACTGCAGGGGCCAAGATGAAAAAATTAAGATGGCGGCCACACTCACATGTGTGTGTTTTTGCGCGTGTATGTTGCATGGCAGGGCTTCAATCCCACAGCTATAGGTACCACATTAACTTTTCTGATCTGCCACACCACACCTGTGGCAACCAATCTTCCTCTTTCTTTTTAAGAAACGAACACTTTGAAGACAAATATACAGTATAAACAAATACAAAGCAGAATACAGAGGAATAAACGAGGGATTGAAACATGTCATGGAGGTTTTACCTTTTTGGCATGCCTTAAAAATATGGGGTAGAAACATTTCTAAATTGGCATAACAAGTTCCATGGCCCCAGATCAGGGGCGGGTTCCTAATTTTTTTACTACCACTCTGTGGGCGTGGCTTATTTTGTGGGTGTGGCTTGTCAGCCATGTGACCGGGTAGGCGTGGCTTCTCGGACTGCTGAAGGGAGGGGAACTGAGATAGGTCCTGCCACCCATTCCCCCTCCCCTCAGCAGTTCGAGAAGCCTCGAACGTGCAAAAATGCCTAGGATCATCACCGCGCGTTCGTGGCTTCTTGGACTGCTGAAGGGAGGGGAATGGAGATAGCTCCTGCCACCCATTCCCCCTCCCCTCAGCAGTTCGAGAAGCCTCGAACGTGCAAAAATGCCTAGGATCATCACCGCGCGTTCGTGGCTTCTTGGACTGCTGAAGGGAGGGGAACTGAGATAGGTCCTGCCACCCATTCCCCCTCCCCTCAGCAGTTCGA
>JALIGW010000006.1:8454983-8729983 GCA_023053685.1 Diadophis punctatus similis
CCGAAATCTCGCATGCGCGCACGTCCCCTCGCGAGATTTAGGCGAGATTTTGCTTCCGCGCATGCGTAGAAGCAAAATAGCCCGAAAATCACTGAAAATCAGCTAAAAAAATGGCGACACGCCGGGTGGACCGGCAGAGAGGGCTCTGGAGCGGTTGCAAAATCCGCCACTCCCTACCGGAGCTGCGTACTGGGCAGCTCTGGCAGGAACCCACCTCTGGTGTGGTGAAAAACGCCAGGATGGTCAGTCACAATGGCGCAATCAAAACTCTGCCGGGGTTTTACGTGTAACGCACAGGACAGTTGTGGCTTTGATTGCGCTGATGCGACTACCATCTTGATGTCTTTCAACCACACCTTGCAAACACCCTTGTTCCACAAGGATCTGGGGTATGTAAGAATCCAAGAGGATTCGGGCTTTTCGCTGCCAGATGCTAAATTTTTGAAACTCTAGATTTTTGTAATTTTACCCCTGCAAAAAGGTACTTTGAATCTTTAGAAAGATATCCAATATATTTCAGTAGTTACAAAGATATACGTGTGTGTGTGTGTGTGTGTGTGTGTGTGTGTGTGTGTGTGTGTGTGTGTGTGTGTGTATCCTACATCCTACAACATCTTGAATCTCCAAAGACCTACGCAAGGGTCCTCTTTGTAGACTTTAGTTCAGCATTCAATACCATCATTCCAGATACTCTTCTAACTAAGCTAAACCAGCTAGCGGTACCTGAACACACTTGTAAGTGGATCACAAGCTTCCTAACAGAAAGGAAGCAGCAGGTGAAGCTAAGCAGAATCACATCAGATACCAGTACAATTAACAGAGGGGCCCCGCAAGGCTGTGTGCTCTCTCCACCTCTCTCTATATACCAATGACTGCATCTCTAACGATCCATCTGTTAAACTACTGAAGTTCGCAGATGACACAACAGTGATCGGCCTCATTCGAGACAATGATGAATCCGCATACAGACGGGAGGTTGAACAACTAGCCTTGTGGTGCGACCGGAACAATCTGGAACTGAACACACTCAAAACCATAGAAATGGTGGTAGACTTTAGGAGAAACCTGCCCATACTTCCACCTCTTACAATACTAGACAACACAGTATCAACAGTAGAGACCTTCAAATTTCTAGGTTCTACCATATTGCAAGATCTAAAAGGGACACTTAATATCAAAAATGTCATCAAAAAGCACAACAAAGAATGTTCTTTCTGCGACAGCCTTGATGGTCCCAGTGAGGGGCTGAAAGGCAAAAAGGAAGCTGTGATGCTTTCTCTCCCATATTTGGGTACACCAGGATAACACGACAGAAAAACATATATAACCCTTTCCTGGTGAAAGAGCTGATTGGGAACAGAGCCTATGGCCTAATGGTTAAGTGGTTGCCCTGCAAGGCAGCCGGCCCGGGTTCAAATCCCAGTAAGGGGTATGACTATCTGACGAGAGCAAAATAAGCTCGAAATAGATCTATAATAGTCTCCCTTTATTTTCATTTATCAGCAAAAAATCCTACACATATAGATTAGTGTGTCGGCTATATCAAAAACAGCCTTGATGGTCCCAGTGAGGGGCTGAAAGGCAAAAAGGAAGCTGTGATGCTTTCTCTCCCATATTTGGGTACACCAGGATAACACGACAGAAATATATATATATATACATACATACATACATACATACATACATACATACATACATACATACATATATATATATATATATATATATGTGTGTGTGTGTGTGTGTGTGTGTGTGTGTGTGTGTGTGTGTGTGTGTAACATTTTTTGCTGATAAATGAATATATATATATATATATATATATATATATATATATATATATATATATATATATATATATATATATATATATATATATATATATATATATATATATATATATATATATATATATATATATATATATATATATATATATATATATATATATATATATATATATATACACATTTTACCGATAATGAAAATGAAGGGAGACTAGTATAGATCTATTTCAAGCTATTTAGCTCTCATCAGCTAGCCATACCCTTACTGGGATTTGAACCTGGGCAGCCTGCCTATATTCGACAGAAAAGAAATATATTCACACACACACACACACATGCATGCATGCATGCATGCATACATACATACATACATACATACATACATACATACATACATGAGAGAGAGAGAGAGAGGGTGGGAGGGAGGGAGGGGGGGAGAGAGAAAGTTTGTCATCTTCCACAACTATACGGCAGGGATAGTGAAGGAAGGTGAGTTAAGAAGATGTACAATCATACAACAAATGAATGATAAACTGGTCCCAATTAACCTATGGGAGAAGTTCTTTGCCCAGTGACTGAATTTATGTTTGCTCTTTGTCCTTTGCAGAATGCCCTTCATGCAGTTACCTGTCATGAAAAAGTGGTCATTGTCCGAAAAGATAATGCAGAGTCCCTGGGAATGACGGTGGCAGGAGGTCTATCTTCGCGCACAGAATGGAATCTACCTATTTATGTCTTAAGTGTTGAACCCGGTGGAGTCATCAGCAGAGATGGCCGAATAAAAACAGGTAATTGCATCTCAGTTCAAAGTGTTGGCAATTCCCCCCCACCTTGGTGTCACCTGCAAATCTGATGAGTTTCCCTTCTCCCTTCTAACCTAAATCAATTATGAAGATGTTGAAACATACTAGGTCAGTGATGGCGAACCTTTTTTTCCTCGGGTGCCGAAATAGTGTGTCTGCGCGCTATCACACACACGTGCGTGCCCACACCCATAATTCAAAGCCCCCCACTCGCCCCAACCCCCCTGTACATGTGTGCTTGACCCCCCACTCCCCCGTTTCATGACGTCCAGTGGGCCCGGTAGGCCCATTTTTCACCCTCCCCAAGCTCCAGAGGCTTTCCTGGAGCTTGGGGAGGGCAAAAACGCTCCCCCCTGCCACCCCGGAGGCCCTCCGGAGGCCGAAATCACCCTCCCAGAGCCTCTGCATGAGCCAAAAATCAGCTGGCGGGCATGCACATGCGCACTGGAGCTGAGCTAGGGCAACGGCTCGCGTGCCGGCAGATATGGCTCCGCGTGCCACCTGTGGCACCCGTGCCATAGGTTCGCCATCACTGTACTAGGTCTAAGACAGAACCATAGGGTATCCCGCTGCATGCTTCATGTAGATGTACTTCAATCAATCAATCAGAATAGAGCTGAAAGGGACCTTGAAGGTCTTCTAGTCCAACCCCCCATTCATGTAGGAGACCTATACCATCTCAGACGAGCGGCTGCCCAGTCTTTTCTTAAAAACCTCCAGTGATGAAGCACCTACAACTTCCATTGAGGACTACATGTTGCAGGTCAGTCAGTTACAAATCCATCCGGCGGTGATGTTGTCTATCTCAGATTTTTTTTCTATCTTACCAAGAAGCAGGCTGGAGAAAGTAGCCAATCCTACCTTTGTAAAAACTCAGACTTAAAATATTACATTTTAAAAAAAACCACACCCAAAAACATCTCCTTTGTTTATTCTTTATAGGGGTATCTTGCTGGTCTTCCAAGAAGTTCCAGATATTCTTGACCCCCCGCCCGCCCACCCACAAACTATGAGGGATAGACAGACTGAGAAGTGGTGATGTAGCCGTTTATTACCGTGTTTCCCCCAAAATAAGACCCTGTCTTATATTTTGTTGAACCCTGAAATAAGCGCTTGGCCTTATTGCCATGCACTTCAAAGCCCGATTAGGCTTATTATCAGGGGACGTCTTATTTTGGAGAAAATAGACGTAGAATGTAATCTAGCAAATGTTTTGGCTAAAGAGGAATTCCCTAGACCAGTGATGGCTAACCTTTTTCTCACCGCGTGCCGAAAGCACGTGTGCGCTGGCACCCATGATGCAATGCGCGCGTGACACCCCCCCTTTGTGCCCCCCTGCGCATGCACGTGTGATCCCCCATGCTCCCTCTACCACCCATGCATGCACATGCGACCCCCCCATGTTCCCCTTGCCCCCTCTGGAGGGCCTCCAGAGCCCGGGGGAAGCCATTTTTGCCCTCCCGGAGGCTCAAGAAAAGCTTCCGGAGCTTGGGGAGGGCAAAAAACGATAATTCACTTAACAACTGTGGCAAGAAAAGCCCTAAAATGGGGGGCAAACTCACTTAACAAATGTCCCGTTTAGCCACAGAAATTTAGGGGTCAAATTGTGGTCGTTAGTCCAGGACTACCTGTACTTTAAAAATCTTGTCTCACACTTTTCCACCAAAATATATAACTTTAGGATTCTTTGCTAACTAATACCAAATGCAAAATAGATGCCTTGGGATTTAAAAACAAAAACAAATAAAGGCTGGATTAGCCTTTCATGAGCTTTAAAATAAAAAATTAGCAAGCAGAAGAAGATATCCATTGGCTCATCCTGGAAATAAGGAAAAATTTTCTGACAGTGAGAACAATCAACCGATGGAATAGAAGTTGCCTTCAGAAGTTGTGGGAGCTTCATCCCTGGAATCTTTCAAGAAGAGACTGGACTGCCATCTGTTAAAAATGGTGTAGAGTCTGCTTGGGCAGGAGGTTGGACTAGATGACCCACAAGGTCCCTTCCAACTCTGTTAATCAGTAAATCTCTAAATCATCCTTCCCTGATTTACATAGACAAAGCCTCCAGGGATATTATGGTATTTACCCATTAAAGATTTCAAGGGAAGAACATTAGATATAGGCTGTAATAATAGAATAGAATAGAATAGAATAGAATAGAATAGAATAGAATAGAATAGAATAGAATAGAATAGAATAGAATAGAATAGAATAGTCAAGTGTGATTGGACACACAAGGAATTTGTCTTTGGTGCATATGCTCTCAGTGTACATAAAATAAAAGATACGTTCATCAAGATTCATAAGGTACAACACTTAATGATTTATGATTAATTAATTAATTTTATTTATTTATTTTATTTTGCAATTCTTATATGCCGCCCTACTCCCAAAGGGACTCAGGGCGGCGTACAGCATATACAAGAACAGCAATAGTATAATTAAAAATACGGTCATAAAAACAATTTTTAAAAATAGGAAAAGACCAACCAACGCCATTCATACCAAGGGGGAGATTGAGATGTTCAATAATCTCTCACCCTGCCTGCAGGAAGAGCCTTGTCTTAATGGCTTTCCGGAAGGCCAGTAAGGTAGGAATATTTCGGATCTCTGGGGGTAGTTGGTTCCAGAGAGCCGGGCCCCCACAGATAAAGCTCTCCCCCTTGGTCCCGCCAACCGACATTGTTTGGCTGACGGGACCTGGAGGAGACCGACTCTGTGGGACCTAACTGGTTGTAATGCTCATTAATATTTGGGATAGATAAGTGAAAATAACTTGGGGGCTGGATACCATTTTTCTGATTAGGACTCCTTGAGACACCTACGGTTCTTGAATGAATGAAATGAATAAACTCATTAAATCATTGCTCTAAGTTATTGCCATATACTCTACTTCAAGTGCCTTTTCAACAGATCTTTTAGTATTTCTGCTAAGATTGACTGTTGATACAGATGAGAGAAAGCAGAGGGAAATAAGTTGTAATAAGGAGAACAATGCTAGCTTAATAGCTGTGTTCTCTAGCTGATTTGCAATAAAATTCTACATATCAAAACCGTAAAGTCCAATATACACTAAACAAAGTCATTACGAGCCTCAGGTTGAATATATATTTTCATAGATTATCTGGGGAAATAGTCTGAGCTTTCCCTATCTGCTATATTTCCCATCATGTTAAGACTGAAGTTTTGGAAAATGATAGATGTGCATTTATTTATTGGATTTCTAGGCCTCTCTAATTTGTTATGGTTCTAGGTGGCAGTATAAACCTATAAAGGTACAAATAAGAATAAATAATTATGATTTGGGGGGGATTTCTATATTTAAGGGGCACTGAATACAGACATGCATCCTTCTTTCCTTCTGCTTAGTTTAGTCAAAGGATGTCCAACCAGGGGCGGGTTCCTAATTTCTTTACTACCACTGTGGGCGTGGCTTATTTTGTGGGTGTGGCTTGTCAGCCATGTGACTGGGTGGGCGTGGCTTGCCAGCCATGTTACCGGGTGGGCGTGGCTTGCTGGTCATATATTAGTTATTTCAGAGAGATGTTACTACTATTTTTGCTATTTTATACCTTACATGAAAAGCTTTGCATACAAAGTGTGTGTTACACCGTGGCAACACAGCAACCTTTATATGCAGAAAATGCTATAGTTAAAAGGCAAGCAAGTCTCATACAGCATTTTTGGTTTCAGTCATGGATTCCTTAGACGAAAATATTGAGAACTGTTAAAAGAACAGTATCTTTTAACAGTCCTCAATGTTTTCATCTAAAGAATAACATAAAACTGTATAAAATTAACAGTATACAAGGTTAAGCTTTCGGAAAATGCCCACTTTGGGAAGCTTTAGGCAAAAGCGAAGTGTCAAATGTGAGCTTCTTATTATTTTCAAGTGAAGGGACAGGGAAAGACTTAATTGACGGGTTTCTGGGCATGCGCAGAAGAAAATTTTTGTAAAATTTTTTTTTTAATTGTGGCGCCCAGACACCGGCAACTGACCGTACTGGTACTGTGACATCACCAGAGGGCCACTACTGGTGCTATAGAGTGTACCGCACTGGTAGGAACCCACCACTATGTCCAACCGTGGCAACTTTTAAGACTTGTGGACTTCAGCTCCCAGAATTCCCCAGCCAGCTGGCTGGGGAATTCTGGGAGCTGGAGTCCACAAATCTTAAAAGTTGCCAAGGTTGGAGACCCCTGGTTTAGTAAACAAAAAGTTATTAATCCTCTTAGAACCCAAAGAAGCCCACAATAAATAAAGAAACAATATTTTGAAATGCTACCAATGAAATAATAATATGGCATAGAGCCGTGATGGCGAATCTATGGCATGCGTGCCACAAGTTGAAGAAGTTGAGAAACAGGCCATTGCTGGCCTCCTAGAAAGGCTCTGAAGCCTGGGGAGAGCAAAAAAAAGGAACTTCCGGTTCAACCGGAAGTCGGCAAATGGAATGTTTCCAGCCTCCGGAGGACCTCCGGTGGAAGGGAAAGGCCGTTTTCACCCTCCCCAGGCTCCTAGAAAGGCTCTGGAGCTTGGGGAGAGCAAAAAACGGGCGTGCCATCGCGTTCCGGGAGCGGGGAGGGGTGTCACACGTGCATGCGTGGGTGGGGGCGCATGGAATTATGGGTGTGGGCCCGCATGCGCGCGACCCCCCTGCGCCTTCCTCCTTTTGGCACGCAAACCAAAAAAGGTTCGCCATCACTGGCATAGAGCTACTATCTTCAGACAACTGGCAGAGCTATATGGCTTTTTAATGCTCTGATTGAAAGTGTGGGTGGGTGGGACGACTACATTTACTTTAAAATACAATACAGTTTGTTAACTCTTTATAAAATACATAAGTTTTTTTTTAAAAAGCAACCACTCTAAATTTCCCCTAGTGGTGCCAAAGGGGCAATTTTATAGAACTCTGACCTCAGTTCACTACTTTTTATTTATGTTATGTTTATACAAACAACTACTATCCTGTACATGTTTGACAAATAAATAAATAAATAAATAAATAAATAAATAAATAAATAAATAAATAAATAAATAAATAAATAAATAAATAAATAAATAAATAAATAAATAAATAAAATCTCCATTCCCACCCTACTCCAGGGGAAGGATACTGCAAAATCCCCATTCCCTCCCCACTCCAGGGGAAGGATACTGCAAAATCCCCACTCCCTCCACACTCCAGGGGAAGGATACTGCAAAATCCCCACTCCCTCCCCACTCCAGGGGAAGGATACTGCAAAATCTCCATTCCCTCCCCACTCCAGGGGAAGGATACTGCAAAATCTCCATTCCCTCCCCACTCCAGGGGAAGGATACTGCAAAATTTCTATTCCCACCCTACTCCAAGGGGAAGGATACTGCAAAATCTCCATTCCCTCCTCACTCCAGGGGAAGGATACTGCAAAATCTCCATTCCCTCCCCACTCCAGGGGAAGGATACTGCAAAATCTCCATTCCCACCCTACTCCAGGGGAAGGATACTGCAAAATCTCCATTCCCACCCTACTCCAGGGGGAAGGATACTGCAAAATCTCCATTCCCTCCCCACTCTGGGCCAGCCAGAGGTGGTATTTGCCAGGTCTCCAAACTACTCCAAATTTCCGCTACACGTTCTGCAGAACCTGTCAGAACCAGCTGGATTTCACCCCTGGCTCTTATTTGACACACACACACAAATGATAACAGCCAGATGTGGCTCCAAGGAGAATGGAGATGCTTCCTGATTTATTAGAAACAAGGCTCCTGAAACACCAACCTCCACTCAGTCACATCCACTTCTGACATAATTTCATGGCATTGTTTTCAGTGATGATTTTAATTTTCCTAAAGCTCCAGATTTTTCCTATGAAAAAAGGGAAGTCATTGAATGTATAACGATTGGAGTTTTTGGTTTAGATTCGTGGAGACCCCTTTCAACTCCCCATTCTGCTATAAAACTAATTGGGTACTAAATGGTCAATCACTATCTCTCAGCCAATGTTCCCTCTAAGCTGCGCAGCTGCGCGGCCGCACACTTGATAAGAAAATGCCGCGCGGCAGTTTCCAACTGCCGCGCAGCGTTTTCTAATGTCAGAGGGAACATTGAAGCGCAGCCGCGCATGTGATAAGAAAACGCCGTGCAGCAGTTTCCAACTGCCGCGCGGCGTTTTCTAATGTCAGAGGGAACATTGCTCTCAGCCTGATCTTACTTCATATGGCAGCTATAAAAAATTACCAAACGATGCACTTTTATACTTCTGAACCAAGAGGCAGTTCCATTGAACTTAATGGAATTTAATTTTGAATGTGCCTACATTTTGCTATTATTAAAAATAACATCTGGTCTCCCTATCAGTTTTTAGCTTAATTTTTTTTACACCGATGTCTCCGTATGTTATCCAGTTCCAGCATTACCTATTCCCAAGTGGGTGTCACCATCTATAATGGTTGGAGATAAATGGAGAACAGAGAAGAAATTACCTTATAATTTGTTCCAGATGCCACAAGTATCTGTAAAAACCTGACACTTTTTTTTCCAGGGTTCTCCCCACATTTAAACTTGTTTTCGGTGCTCCCAAATGTTAGTTTTGCTCATCGTTTTTGTGATAGCGTGCTATGAATTTGCCACGGTTAGAAAGGGGGGGAGGGCTTTAACATGCAAGATATGTCATTCTCTCACCTATAGGCATATCAATCTTTCAATCCAGGATTGCGCATACTACAATCTTAAACCAAAATTAATAATGATTAAATTCAAACATTTGAATACCCACTAAAAGATGTTGGTTTCTCTTTCATCTTAAATATATGCAAGATGCATGATTATATACCAATTAGCTCATACTTACAATCTAGCATTCTTACTGGGAACAGTATTGTCTAGTCAGCATTAAACCCCTTAAATATATAAGGACCCTAACCCTATATTCTCTGCGTTAGAAAGAGTGCAGAGAAGAGCAACAAAGATGATTAGGGGACTAGAGGCAAAACATATGAAGAACGGTTGCAGGAATTGAATATGTCCAGTTTAATGAAAAGAAGGACCAGGGGAGACATGATAGCAGTGTTCCAATATCTCAGGGGTTGCCACAAAGAAGAGGGAGTCAAACTATTCTCCAAAGCACCTGAGGGCAGGACAAGAAGCAATGGGTGGAAACTAAACAAGGAGAGAAGCAACTTAGAACTAAGGAGAAATTTCCTGACAGTTAGAACAATTAATCAGGGGAACAGCTTGCCTCCAGAAGTTGTGAATGCTCCAACACTGGAAGTGTTTAAGAAGATGTTGGACAACCATTTGTCTGAAGTGGTGTAGGGTTTCCTGCCTAAGCAGGGGGTTGGACTAGAAGACCTCCAAGGTCCCTTCCAACTCTGTTGTTGTTGTTGTTGTTGTTGTTGTTATTTAAGGATATGATAAAGAAAACAAAAAATGAATGAATGAATGTCAGTTATTTGTTTAATGGATATCAGATGCCAACCATAGAGTTCTTAATTATTGTAAATGAGAGCATATGGAGTTTAATGAACATACTAGACAGATTAGCTTTATATATTTGAATTTTTTGCAGATTAGTGGTCATTTGTAAGTTAGCAGTTTCCAAGAGCATACCAATCTAGAATTAGTCATCATGAGCCTAACAATAAATTATAGTAATATTTTTAAAAGTATTACAACAGACAAACCAACAATGTTCCCAAATACTTAATTTTCCATTTTTTACACATACGTCTCAGTGTGCACATTTACTATGCATATTCTGTTGCAATATTCACAGGGCCACAGATGTATTGTCATTAATTCCAGACAGCACATACATCTCTTTTGCCCAAAACAATTGGCTTTCATTTTATAAATGGTTGACTAAGGCCTGGAGTTAAAAAGAGGTCCAAAACTAAGTTTCTGGAACTTTCTGATCTGGAAATTAAATGTAGATCCTATGTACATTTGCAATAGCTCTGATAGTGTAACTAAAAAAAACCTTAAGCTTCTTTAAAAAAATATTTATTAAATTTTCCTTTAAAAACATAACAATTAAATATACACAACAACAAAAATAAACACAAAGAAAAAAATCAAATACAAAAGCTGTAGCAAACACTACAGTAAGCAAATATCATACGCAATCAACTACAAACATAATGCCGACTAATACAAACCATAACACTGAAATCGTACTTCTTTAACAGCCTATTAGCTATTAATATTAATCTTTATACACTCGATTATATATTATAACTATATTTATACATTATAAATCTTATCTTCTTATAAACTATGTCTATTGGAATGTCAACTTTTATTTCTACAGCAATTTTATCCAATTCATATTTACTCGCGCTATATATGTATGTATAGGTATTTGTATATGTATATATATTTATTCCATCTTTAATCCAACTGTTTACAGACATTACTTCAATCAGAAAGTGAAATTAAGCTTCTTGATGACAATGTTGTTCTAAAAATGGACTTCAGGCAGAGTACATACAAAACCCAAATAAAAATATAGTATTAATATGCAGGACCAGGCTCTCCATCAAAAATGTACCGTATTTTTTGGAGTATAAGACGCACCTTAGTTTTGGGGGAGGAAAACAAGGAAAAAAGGCCTCTGCCTCCAAGCAATTTGCCAAACAGCAAACAGCAAACAGCACAGATGATATACACTGTTTGCTGTGTATTTCTTTGCATGTGTGCTTGACCCATAGAAATAGCAAAGAATTGGAGAAATGTACATTATGCCAGAAAGTTTTCTTAAATGTAGTCACACTAACTGCTCCAATTATTTAAATAGATCTACTCCAAGGTAACTAAACTCTAATACTAAACAGGACACTGTTACATTTCAGACTATACTTGTACAGAGCTGTTAAAATTAATTAAAATTTTTGGAAGTATACATTATTCTCTATTATTTAAAAGAAGATACAATAGCACTGGGCCTCTTCAGAGCAAGCATTTATTTTAAAAAGCTTCTTTATTTTGTTAAGTTGTCTAGATTTACAGGGATCTCCAACCTTGGCAACTTTAAGACTTGTGGACTTCAACTCCCAAAATTCCACAGCCAGCAAAGCTAACAAAGCTGGCTGTGGAATTCTGGGAGTTGAAGTCCACAAGTCTTAAAATTGCCCCTGGCTCTAGAACAATAATAAAGCAGTCTTTAAAAAATAAGTCTAATAATTTGAACATTCTACAGACATTTATAGTTCTTCACTTACCCCCTTCCATCCAGTTCAGCAAAAAATAAAAATCTGCGTGTCTCTCCCAGCTATTTGCCTCTTTGCAGTTTCACTTTCATTTTCCCACGTGGCAAATCAGCTGTAGATCGGGAAGTGCTAGTGACTTGCTTTGCTTTACAGGCTCTTCCTTTGCTGCAAACAAGTAAATTGCTGGAAGACAGAGTCCAAAGGGTGGGGGTGGGTGGGTGGGTGGGGCTGCATTTGGTGTATAAAATGCACCCACGTTTTCACCCTCTTTTTGGGGGTAAAAAGGTGCCTCTTATACTCCGAAAAATACGGTATGTGAAATCGACGGTCATATCCAATTCATAAACAGCCCGAGTTGGCCTGTCTCGGAGTGGTGAGCATAGCGTTGAATGAAAAACATTTACACTGTTCTGTTTTTTCGCGTCCGCTAGGAGATATCCTGCTCAGCGTGAATGGAATTGATCTGACAGGTGTCAGCCGCGGAGAGGCGGTAGCCCATTTGAAAAATGTCTCCTCGTCGGTTGTGTTCAAAGCACTAGAATTGAAAGTGTGTGAGAGCACAGAAGGAGAAAATGGGGACTTATTGCCCGATGCCGATTTGAGACCCTCCAGCCAGAGTGAGTGGTCGCCTTCCTGGGTGATGTGGCTTGAATTACCAAGGTGAGTTGAAGCAAAGAAAGTTTTATGAGACTTATGTGACTCTCGCTCAGCTTAATGCACTGCACACAGTGGTGGGTTCCTATCGGTGCGGTACAGTGTGCCGTTCCGGTAGGGACC
Source organism: Diadophis punctatus similis (assembly GCA_023053685.1). Classification (NCBI taxonomy): domain Eukaryota; kingdom Metazoa; phylum Chordata; class Lepidosauria; order Squamata; family Dipsadidae; genus Diadophis; species Diadophis punctatus. The sequence goes on from JALIGW010000006.1 coordinate 8,467,538, forward strand.
CACCGATGGCGCAATCTGGGCGTGACGGCTCTGGTGCCGTCTTCGCCAGTCCGTTGCGCAGTGCCATCTTTTTTCTGGTATTTTTGGGCTTTTTTGCTTCCTGCGCATGCGCAAAAGCAAAATCTCACAAGGGGACGTGTGCGCACATGAAATTTCGGTGATTTTTTGCTTCCGTGCATGCGCAGAAGCAAAAAATTGCCAAAATCTCACGCACGCGCGTCCCCTCGCAAGATTTTGCTTCCGTGCATGGGCAGGAAGCAAAATCGTGTGAGTGGACGCGCGTGAGTAGCGAGCGTGCGCGTGTGCGAAATGAGATGATGCACACGCAGCGCACTGGTAGGCAGGTAAGAGGAACCCGCCTCTGACTGCACAGATATTTTAACTAACTCTAATAATTTGAACACTCAGAGTTGCAGGTCATCTAGTCCAACCCCCTGCCCAAGCAGGAGACTGCCTCTACCTAGGCTAGAACTCACAACCTCCTGATTGTGAGGCAAGAGCTCCACCTCTAGGCCACAGGAACTCCAGGCTCGTTGAAATCTCTTCTGCTTTCCCCATGCTGCGTCTGTCGCAGCTATGGATGTATTCCTGGACACAGGACATACTGACCTGGTTTAAGGCAGCAAGAAGATCTTGAACAGTTCCTGTACCTTCTTTTTTTCTTTTTAATAGGCCTAGCCCTGTGATGGCGAACCTATGGCACGCGTGCCGGAAGTGGCACACAGAGCCATCTCTCCAGGCACGCCAGCCGTCGCCCGTTGTTCTTCCAGGTGCCGGTGTGCATGTGCGCTGGCCAGCTGGTCTTCACACAGGCGGGAGTGCCAGAAATTGGAAGAGCAGCTCCCTGGCACGCATGCGGGTCTTCATGCGTGCATGCGCAACAGCTGGTCTTTGCACGTGCAAGTGCACTCCGGAAATGGGAAGCTCAACTGCTCTGCCAGGTTCTGCCACTCCCGCCCGTGCACGGTGGGGAGCTGTACTTTTGGTTTCCGGCGCTCCAATCACGCGCACGTTCCCGTTTCGGCACTCAGTGCCGAAAAGGTTCGCCAACAGTGGCCTAGCCATTATACAGGTTACACATTATGCGTTACAGGCAGTGGTGGGTTCCTATCGGTGCGGTCCAGTGCGCCGTTCCGGTAGGGACCCGCCGATTGCGTAATTTGCGCGCAATGGCTCCGGTGCCATCTTCGCCAGTCTGTCGCGTGGCACCATCTGAGGGCTTTTCCAAATTTTTTGGCCTTTTTTTGCTTCCTGCGCATGCGCGGAAGCAAAAACTCGCAAGGGGACACTCGCGCGCATGAGATTTTGGTGATTTTTGCTTCCACGCATGCACGAAAGCAAAAAATCACCAAAATTGTGCGTGTGCGCATCCCCTCATGAAATTTTGGCGGTTTTTTGCTTCCTGCGCATTCGCGGAAGCAAAATGGTGTGAGGGGATGTGCACGTGTAGCAAGTGTGCATGTGCGCAAAACGTGATGATGCCTGCGCAGCGCACTGGTAGCCAGGTAAGAGGAACCCGCCCCTGGTTACAGGTAGCCCTCAACGTACCACCACAATGGAGCCCAACATTTCTGTCGATTGTGAAGGGAATTTCCCCCCATTTTAAGACTTCTCTTGCCACAGTTATGTATGGAGCTTCTCAGCCATCCAGGTCATGGTTGTCCCAAAGGTGGTTTTTCAAAAGGCAACTGGACTTTCTGGTTTTTCTTTTTGAAGACGTTTCGCTTCTCATTCTGAAGAAGCTTCTTGGATGAGAAGCGAAACGTCTTCAAATAAAAAACCAGGAAAGTCCAGTTGCCTCTTGAAAAAGCACCTTTGGGTCTTGCCACAGTCATTAAGTGAATCATTACTAACATAGTCGTTAAGTGAATCTGGCTTCCCCATTGGCTTTGCTTGTCAGAAATTCACAAAATATGATAGAGAACTGAACTTTACAGTCACTTTAAATGTACCCTCACCGGCATACATTTAAAATGAAACTTTAAAATAATCACATGATCCCAGGACACTGCGACTGTCATAAATGTGATTCAGTTGCGGAGCATCTGAATTTTGATCTCGTGACCGCTTTAACGGTCGTACGTGTGGAAAGCGGTCTTTTTCAGTGCCGTTGTAACTTCGAACGGTCACTAAATGAACTGTTGTAAGTCAAGGACTACCTGTACATTCATAGAAAATCGTGCCTGGATCTTTAGGATCTATCTTTAGGATTGGACCACCCTGTGTCTTTGCACAACATCCATACAGCTTGCGGATTTCACGGGCACCAATTCAGTTCTAGGTTGTTTTAAACTGTTTGTCTTCGCCCAGATGTTCAAAAACTCTCCACACAGTGGTGGTGGAATTGTCCAAACCGCTTTCCCCTTCGCCCTCCGCCAGCTTTAAAAATTGTTCTAATGGGCTAGAAGCAGCTGTGTTATATTTTTGTACGAGAAAAGGAAAAAAAAAAACCACAAATAAAACGAAACCACAAAGCACATAGTTTGTTACCCACTCACAAAATGCATTATAATGTCTTCTTGGGATGTGATTTATACTTCATTACAACATTTGTATCAACCTGATTTTTTTAAAAAAATGAGGTACTGCCAGGATGACACACTATTAACTTTACCCTCAAGCTGAACTTCAGCAGCCCATAAAATAAGGCAAATCTATTACACAGGACACTCTTAACCAGATTTGCCACAAATCTTTTGTTTTATCCAGTCTTATTCATATTTATCGAACTATATAAGATTATACTGGAAAGCGAGTGTTTATGGTTTTGTTTCAGTTATATGTTACATGTGTGCAAGGATTATTTTTAAGCCATTTTTTTGGGAACATTGCATATCCTCAGAAATATTTCAGGTATTCCTCAAAAAGCATCAGAATTGGTAAATAGGCGTGTGTGTGTGTGTGTGCGCTTTGGAGAATATGTTGACCTCCTCTTCTTTGTGGCAACCTCTGAGATATTGGAGCACTGCTGTCATGTCTCCCCTAGTCCTTCTTTTCATTAAACTAGATCTTGATCTGATTCAGCATAGGTCTGTCTCTTCAAAATGAAATCCAATAAGGTTTGCTTGTATTTTGCAATAACTGTTTACTCCCCATTGCTTCATCAAAGCCATTCTATGATTCTGTGGCATATTATGTAGAGTTCAATGTAGCAAACCAGTAGATAGAGAACATTTGAAAATATGCTTGTGAAGTTGAGCAATGTATATTGTGATTAAATGATCAAGACACATTGAAGTAGGGATTCAAAATTTTTCCCTATGGGTTCTGTGAGCGTGGCTTGGTGGGTGTGGCAGGGGAAGGATACTGCAAACTCCCCATTCCCACCCCACTCTGGGGCCAGCCGGAGGTGGTATTTGCCGGTTCTCCGAACTACTCAAAATTTCCACTACCGGTTCTCCAGAACCTGTCAGAACCTGCTGGATTTCACCCCTGATTAGGCCTCCAGTGACATAATTCCCCTACACTGATATCAGGATTCCCCCTCATTTATAGCTAAGAATTGTTAGAGTTTTACAGTTCTACATTTAGTAGACTACGACTAATGGAGTAAAATCCGCAGGGAATCCTTTACCTTTTACCTAGTTCTACGTTTCCATGCTACTTTATGAAGCCCATCAAATATCAGCCTGAACTATGGAAAGAATTTACCTTATTCATTTTCCCTATTTAAACTACTGGCTTATAAACAAGAGGGTTACACCTGTGCCGAGAATTAAAATGGGCTGGGTAGAACTGAGGAAACAAAGAAATTGAAATTTAAGGATTTAAGTAATTTACTGTAAATAAAAGTGAATTCTTAAGAGAGAGCTGGAGATGGGAAAAGGAAAAAAAAAGTGAAAACCAAGAAAAACAGTGAAGGGTTGAGAGAGAGAGAGAGGAAAAAGAAATACTGATGAGATTTTAAGTAGAGGATGATCTGGGGAATTACAGTATATGAACAAGTTCAAGAAGTCAACAGAAGCTGGGGTGAAGTCGGAGGAGATTTTAAGAGTTTGTAGATTCTGTAAATACTTAATAGAGTAGAATAGAATTCTTTATTGGCCAAGTGTGATTGGACACACAAGGAATTTGTCTTTGGTGCATATGCTCTCAGTGTACATAAAAGAAAAGATACATTTGTCAAGAATGGTTGTCATAGGGTTCAAGTAAGCAATCAGGAAACAATCAATATTAATGTAAATTGTAAGGATACAAACAGCAAGTTACAGTCATACAGTCATAAGTGAGAGGAGATGGGTGATAGGAATGATGAGAAGACTGATAGTAATAATAATGCAGCCTAGTGAATAGTTTGACAGTGGTGAGGGAATTATTTGTTTAGCAGAGTGATGGCGTTTGGAGAAAAACTGTTCTTGTGTCTAGTTGTCTTGGTGTGCAGTGCTCTATAGCGTCGTTTTGAGGGTAGGAGTTGAAACAATTTATGTCCAGGATGCGAGGGGTCAGTAAATATTTTCACAGCCCTCTTTTTGACTCCTGCGGGTCTTGGACCCCTAAGAAGGGGTCTTGGATAGAAGGATTGGAGAGAAAGAGGCAAACACAGAATTCAGAGCCCCGAAAAGAAATATTAACATACAAGTGCGGAGCACAAATGGAGAAGTCATGGCCTTTTAATTATTAGCAAGCTTACCTTTAATCACTTGTTGCTGGATACTGTAACTAGAGTTTCACATTTCCTCACCCCCCCAAATAGAGACGAGTGTACGTGTTATGGGACACCCAAGCTTAGCAAGGATCAGATTAAACAGTTTAAATGCTGGCTTGAAATTGTAAACAACAAAATGTTGTCCTCAGCACAACAGACAGGAAATGTGGTAATGCTCAACGTTATCTTTAGTTTATAACAAAGAAATAAGATGACTTTTTAATTGCTTTTCCGGGGAATTTGAACAGTTGCATGATATTTAGCAATAGCATGGCAAAATCACTATTCATTATTCCTGCCTTATTGGAGTATGCCTTACTCACGGAGGGCATTGTTTGAAAGAGGGCAACTATTGTTTTGCACAGAATTTGGAAAGGGGGTGGTGGGTGGGTGTGCTTTAATTCCCGTACCCTCAAAGAAAGATTTTGCTTTCTTAACACCAGCCGCAAAGTTTACTGGGGCTCCTTCTTCAAATGCCAAGCTATACACATGTACTGGTTTTTCCATCCTTCCCCTCTCTCTATGGCCTCTTTTTACTGAAGGAAAATTACCCACCATGTCAGCAGGTTTAGGAACAGGAAATTCATTGTAATCATATCTCCAGCTGCAACACCACTCACAAGAAAGGAACCACAGTGTGTATGAAAACCAAGGGGAATTAGTATGCTGTACTAGTGTGTTGGTCTTCAAAAATTCAGATTAACGAGGGAAAGAGGCAAAAGCTGATTATAATTGACAGGAACAGGGGTGTATTTCTTATTAGTCCTTGCTTATTTGACTAGGCGCTCAGATTGTGCATAAGCGCACAATCGTGCCTACCGTTGCTGTCCTAATGTACCCATATATTCATACCTCTTTTACTCTTATTCGTGCTGGTAATATTACATATATATTCAATCAGGTTTTACTGTTTAAACTTTGCTTATAATCATATATGCTTGACAAATAAATACAAATACAAATAAATGGATTTACTTGCTTTACAAAACTGATTTATCCCATACTTCAATCTTGCCTTGTGAGTTGTATTGACCGCCTTGTTTTTTCCCGTTCTTGCTTTTCTGAGTTTTGCCTGCCACATCTGGAAGCCCTTTAAGCAGGTCTTTTCGCCAGAATATGCATCACATTAATACACATTAACTCATTTCCCCTTTGTCTAAGAATGTAACCTCTTAGGAGCAGAGTTCTCATTTTGTGCTACGAAGGGCAACTGACCGTTCCAGCAAAAGCTGAGGAAATGTTAAATAGGCCTCAAGGATATTTTCTTTTTTTTTTCCTTTTGTTATTGAACTGTCTTAGGAGAAATAAGGGTCTTATTAACTGTGTATTTCAGGCTGGAAATCTTTTGTGAATTATTTAACATGGGTTGATTGTCATTCCAGAGGCACCTTCAAAAACAAGTACACTTTACAAATCAATACAAAAACAAAGATTTTACAGTACAGGGAGCCCTCAACTTACAAGAGTTCATTTAATGACCGCTGAAAGTTACAACGGCACTGAAAAAAGTGCATGCGCGGAAGCAAAACATCGCCGAAATCTCTCTTGCGCGCATGTCCCCTCGCGAGATTTTGCTTCCGCGCATGTGCAGGAAGCAAAATTGCATGAGGGGACGCGTGCACGTAGTGAGCATGCGCGTGTGTGAAACGAGATGATGCGCACGCAGCGCATCGGTAGGCAGGTAAGAGGAGGCCGCCCCTGGGCTGCACCACCACTAAACAATTGTGAAAGAGAGATGTTCTAAAGAATTATACTGACAATTCCTCCTGCCATTCTGATCCATCTGAAATTAGCAATAGCAATAGCACTTAGACTTATATACCGCTTCACAGTGCTTTACAAGCCCTCTCTAAGCAGTTTACAGAGTCTGCCAATCGCTCCCCAACAATCTGGGTCCTCATTTTACCGACCTCGGAAGGATGGAAGGCTGAGGAGTCAACCTTGAGCCGGTCAGAATCGAACTGCCAAACTGCAGCCAGCTAGCAAAAGTAACCTGCAGTACTGCATCTTAACCACTGCACCACCCTGGCTGGAAGTAGGCTGGGAGTAGTGATTGTGAGCAAGAGCTAATGCTGTTGGGCATAGGTCACTCATTTGCTAGATGATGTTTATTTCAATCTGACCTTTCCAAACACATTCCCCCCCCAGGGGGGGCTTTAAAACTCCAATGGAAGGGGTGAAAAAAATCATTAACATCCCTTCCGCCCCCATGTTCTTTATAAAATTATAAATTAAGCAAAATTATCACAATGAAAGGAATTCACAAATGTTACTAACAAAACAAGAGCAGTGCTTTGCTATCTGTCCAAGGATTGTGTTCCCTATAACACTATAGAAATTATTATATATATTATGAGGGCTCCTTGGTGCTCTCTGAGCTTGCTTGTTTTCTTGCAGATGTTTCATTACCCCAACTAGGTAACATCATCGGTGCTAGTCACATCATTAGGACTAGCACTGATGATGTTACCTAGTTAGGGTAGTGAAACGTCTGCAGGGAAACTAGCAAGCTCAGAGCGCTGCAAGGACTCCTCATTTCAACCCTGAGCTACAAATATTCTCCTTTATTGGTATTATATATTATATTACCCTAAAGTGACCAGATTTATTTATTTTTAAGCGGGATGGGGGGGGGCGCCTGGGCGCCGCCATTTGTTTTGCCCTCTGCGCATGCACAGAACGCTGCGCATGCGCAGAGGGCAAAACAGCAAATGTCGGCGTCCAGGTGGTGGTGGGGGGAGGCGGGAGGGCACTTGGATGCCTGGAGCTCGCGACAGGTAAGCTGCTGGCTGCCTCCTTTCCCTGTCTCCCGCCTCCCGTTTGTTGCTTGCCAGCCCGGCCGAAGGGGAGGCGGGAGGCGAGGAAAGGCCTCCCAAAGGGGAGGTGGGCTCCCGAAGGGCTGCCGGCTCCCGAAGGGGAGGCGGGAGGCGAGGAAAGGCCTCCCACCTCCCCTTCGGCCGGGCTGGCAAGCAACGAACGGGAGGCGGGAGACAGGGAAAGGAGGCAGCCGGCAGCTTACCTGCTCCAGGCATCCAAGCGCCGCGGTCTCCCGGTCACCCGCCCGGCCCCAGGGCAACGGCGGCAGCGAGGCGACGGGGGGAAGAAAGGGGAGGGGGACAAGGAAGGGCTGTTTGCGCCGCCGGAGGGGCCGCTCGTGAGCTCAAAGCGGCGACGGCTCCTCGTCCCTCACCCCTCCCAACAGCAGCGGTGCCTCCGAGGGCGGGGCTAGGGATGGGGCGGGGGAAGGAGAGGAGGAGCAGCCTCCCTTCCCCCTCCCCCAGCAGGCAGCCGCCTCGCTGGAATTCCACCCGACTTGCTTCCGGTACCTCTCTTTTGCTTCCCCTCTAAGGTGACCAGACGTCCCGCTGTTTCCGCATTCTTTTCAAAAAAAGCGGGACTTTTTGAAAAGAATGCGGGACGCGGGACACACGCTTGAAAAGCATGTCTGTCCCGCCAAAAGCGGGACGTCTGGTCACCTTATATTACCCCTGCCTGCGTCTATTATCAGAATAAGTGATTCTTTTCATTGTTTTCTCTACTTAACCTATTTCTACCGCCCAGGATTTAGTGAAGCAAAATACGATCTCCGGCATGAACACTGACAAGAATGTTCTGTAGCAGAACATTTATTTCATCCATGCTGGAGGGGGAACATGGAGTACTTCCCTTATGCAACACCCTACGAAGAACATCTAAACAATGACTCACTAAAGGCCGAACGAGACATTCCATCTCAGCGGAATGGTTTAGTCTTCCGCTTTGAAGCCTTGAAGGCCTAGAAGCATTACCCAGCCAAGTGCCAGTCATTAAAAGAGCTAGACTTTTTGCCATCTCCAAAACACATGGACTTTGGGTGTGTCACACTGCTCTGATTCATCCCAACTTGCCTGGGATGTCTTAAGTTTTCAGAGAGACCGGGCTGTGGTGTTTTGTGAACTTTTCATTACCCTGGGGTCAAAATGGAAGTGAGTCACTAACCTATCATTTTTTCTCTTCACTTAATTTATAGAGAATATAACAGTTGCACTTGCATACACCTCTCTCTCTCTCTCTCTCTCTCTCTCTCTCTCTCTCTCTCTCTTCCCCCGTTTATCTCTCTTTCCCCCTCTCTTTCTCTCTCTCTCTCTCTCCCCCTCTCTGTTTCTCTCTCACTTTCCCTCTCTCTCTTTCCCCCCGTTTCTCTCCCCCCTCTCTTTCTCTTTCTCTTTCCCCCCTCTTTCTCTCTTTCCCCCCTCTCTTTCTCTCTCTCTTCCCCCTCTGTTTCTCTCTCTTTCCCTCTCTCTCTCTTTCTCTTTCCTCCTCTGTTTCTCTCTTTCCCCCTCTCTCTTTCTCTCTCTTTCTCTTTCCCCCCTCTTTTTCTCTCTCTTTCCCCCCTCTTTCTCTCTCTCTCTTTCCCCCCTCTCTGTTTCTCTCTCTTTCCCTCTCTCTCTCTTTCGCTTTCCCCGTTTCTCTCTCTCTTCCACCCCTCTCTCTTTCTCTCTCTTTCTCTTTCCCCCCTCTGTTTCTCTCTCTTTTCCTCTCTCTCTCTTTCTCTTTCCCTCCTGTTTCTCTCTCTCTTTCCCTCCCTCTCTCTCTTTCTCTCTTTCTTTCTCTTTCCCTCCTCTCTGTTTTTCTCTCTCTCTTTCTCTTCCCCCGTTTCTCTCTGTTTCTCTCTCTCTCTCTTTCTCTTTCCCCCCTCTGTTTCTCTCTGTTTCTCTCTCTCTGTTTCTCTTTCCTGTCTCTCTGTCTCTCTCTGTCTCTGTCTCTCTGTCTCTCTGTCTCTGTCTGTCTGTCTGTCTGTCTGTCTGTCTGTCTGTCTGTCTGTCTGTCTGTCTCTCTCTCTCTCTCTCTCTCTCTCTCTCACACACACACACACACACACACACACAACCTTCTTCCTGAAGCCAGGAAACATTTCTTTGCTTTGTTGCCTTTCCAAAGTTGGTTAACACTGAATTCTTCAGAGGGCATTTAGAAATGAGGGGTGGGTGCCTTTAACGGCTTGGTGTTGTTTACATTTTATTGTAGAGTTTTATTTTATTTTTTTCTGTTTTACTGTTGTAAGCAAGGAGTCTGGAATAGTCTGGTGACAAAGTACTCTAATAAATACAGTTGTTGTTTCTTCTCCGCACTCTTAAGGTTAAGCCCCCATACATACTCAAAAGCCCCAATACTCAAGAGGCAATTTAGGAGAGGGCCTCCTAGTAACTTGTAGAATTGTTAGATTATCGTGCACGGATTGTCTCTCCAGAGTTTGATAGTCTCCAATTTTAGTAAATTAAACTATACAGTTGTTTATAAAATACAATAAAGTTCTAGAAGTCAATACATGTCTTGTGATTAGACACAATCTTGTGACTTCCTACTATCAATAATAGCTATCGATAATAGTGAGATCCTGACAACATTGGATCCTGACCTTGGTAAATCTGGTGCATTTACGACTGTATGGAAAGTGGAATTCAGAATGCGGAAAACTCCACACAGATGGTAAACGAATAAAACTGGAGGCATGAAAAACGAGCCAACAGGCCCCTGCTTTTCACATTAGAAGCCAGCCCAGCTATTATACAAACATTATACATTTATATTCTGCCAGCAGGTGGAATATCTGTAGTTCTCAAGGGCCTAAGCTACAGTACTATAAAAATCCTGCAGAAGAACAGAGCAAAGATCTGTTGCTTTAAAAAACAGCAACAGTGTTTTCATTTTTAAATTACTCCAATTTAAAGGCAAAGCTCGGAGTGCTGCTATTTTTAAAAGATAGAAATAGAAATTACAACAGGTTCGTCAGCTACGTTGATAGTGCAATACTGCAAGCTTTTGCCTACATAGAATCCTGAATTACAGGTAATCTTTGATTTACAATGGGTTGCTTAGCAACCCTTTATGACCTGGTATTTATGACTTCGATACAAAGTTCTGATAGCTGGACCCCCTTTTTATTTTATTTATTTATTTATTTTATTTGTCAAAACGTGTAGAAGATAACAGGTATGGTATAAACATAAACAAAAGCAAAGTAGGTATAGGTAAATTTGGACAATAGGACAGAAGGACAGGGACGGTAGGCACGATGGTGCGCTTATGCACGCCCCCTTACAGGCCTCTTAGAAATGGGGTGAGGTCGACTGTAGACAGTCTAAGGTTAAAGTTTTTGGGGTATGGGGAAGAAACCACAGAGTCAGGTAGTGCATTCCAGGCATTGATCACTCTGTTGCTGAAGTCGTATTTTCTGCAGTCGAGTTTCGAGCGGTTAACATTGAGTTTGACTCTATTGTGTGCACATGTATTGTTGCGGTTGAAGCTGAAGTATTCATTGACAGGTAGGACATTGTGGCAGATGATTTTATGAATTACATTTAGATCAGATCGAAGGTGACGTAGCTTGTGCTGATGTATTGCATTTTGAACGTTCAACAAATGGCCCTTATTTACGGCTGTTTGCAACTTATTATTTTTTTTTGCTGGAAAATGGTGTTTACTTGGAGTTTCTGGCAAAAAGAGCCCATTGCAGGTAGTGGGTTCACTTAGTGACTGCCACAAGAAATGGCTCAATCACATGGATGCTGCAACTTACAACCGTCACGATGTACAACAGAAATTCCAGGATCCATTACTGTCGTTAAATCGAGGACTACCCATTAGCTCTACTAAATGTATCTTAATCAGTGGTGGGTTCCTACCAGTGCGGTCCACTCTATAGCACCGGTAGCTGCCCGCTGGTGATGTCACAGTACCGGTGCGGTCGGTTGCCGGTGCCTGGGTGTTGCCATTAAAAAAAATTTTTTTACAATTTTTTTTTTAAAAAATTCTTTTGCGCATGCCCAGAAGCCGAGCTTCCAGCACTGTGCATGCGCTGCCTTCCTACCCCACAGTGAGTCCAAGCAGAGGAGGATGGCTGAGGGAGCGCGTGAGACGCTGAAAGAACGGGCGGCAGAAGCCTAGGATCATCAAATGGGGAGAAGCATTCAGGCCGGACAGAGCCTCCTAAAAGAACCGCTACCGCAGTCTTGCTGCTCCCGCTACGGGGGGCTGCGTTGCGGGTGGGCAATACCCCCCCCCCCATTTCTCCGGCTGCTGCCAAGCTCCCGAGGCCCACGCCCACCCGGTCACATGGCTGACAAGCCACACCCCAAAAATAAGCCACGCCCACAGAGTGGTAGTAAAAAAATTAGGAACCCGCCCCTGATCTTAATCTGAATAGCAGATAATTTAAAGTCTGCTATGGCTAAGAAGCAAAGAAGCAAAATGTAAGTGATGAACATCTGGAACTTTAAGGTAGCAATATGACTTAAGCGGGATGCTTTTTTTTTGTAGGTCTTTGTACAGCTGCAAAGAAATTGTGTTGCGAAGAAATACAGCAGGAACGCTTGGCTTCAGTATAGTGGGTGGTTATGAAGAAAACAGTGGAAACCGGCCGTTCTTTATCAAATCCATTGTGGAAGGGACTCCAGCATATAACGATGGAAGAATCAGGTAATAAAAAACATACTGATTAAAAGCAAATTCTGTCATCTATCTGAGGTTGCCTTTGAAGCATCTTGCTCTGTACTGTCTATGTCAAGAGGTCTCCAACCTTGACAACTTTATGAGGTGTGGACTTCAATTCCCAGAATTCCTCAGCCAGCTAGCCAGCTATGCACCTATGCTGGCTGAGGAATTCTGGGAATTGAAGTCCACACCTCATAAAGTTGCCAAGGTTGGAGACCTCTGGTCTATGTTGAAAACCCTTTTTCCAGGATTGTTAACAAAAATGTTCCCCATTTTTACTTGTGGATTAGAGTGACTGGGTCTAATCACTCTTGTTTTCCAAGGATCCTTCCCTTACTATCTGCACCATTTCTAAGAAGGGACTAATCTATGAACATGTTTGATTCACTGCAAAATTTGTGATCCGATTTAAAGCTACCTATGCCAACTGCCTTCTTCTTCGATTATAGAACTGTTCTCACGCAAATGAATCTGAATAAAAATCTTACTTTCTTCTTAATACCTTACTTACTTTGCAAATGTTTGGTGGTGTGTACCAAACAAGGAATGGATGGAAACTGTATCTCCAACTACCCAAAAGAGGATCACTGCTAGCTCTTTTTATCTAGGCTACAGAAATGGACACAAGAAAAATGAAGTAGTCGGTTTTAGTATAAAACGAGTTAACATTTTATCCAGAGCAATTGAATGCTTTCGTGAACAACTTGTTTTACTAGAAATTCATCCTGCTTACCTGAGCCTTTGTTCCCTGGCACACATAATTGTGCTAAACCAGACAATTGATACAATAATTGACAGTGAGGCACATCGTTAGAATACATGCATCTGGGAGCAGAATAGTGTCCCACTTCCAGGTGTGGGGCACTGAGGCTCAGAGGCGTTCATTTGGGGCAGTGGTTCTCAACCTTCCTAATGCCGCCCCCCGCCCCGCCGCGCCCCCCGCCCCGCCGCAGCCATTTGGGTTCTTTTACCCTCTGCGCATGCGCAAAGCATTCTGCGCATGCGCAGAGGGTAAAATAACCCAAATGGTGGCGTCCGGGTGAAGTCTCCCAACCCCTGTGAAAGGGTCGTTCGACCCCCAAAGGGGTCGCGACCCCCAGGTTGAGAACCGCTGATCTGGGGTGATGCCTCCCCTTCAAAGCAAGATTAGCATTATTGTTCTTAAGTCTTCCAGAAGCCAGTTAAGCTATGAGAACTCTGACATTGTTATGCAATTTTAATATAAACTTTATCTTACTGTTGAACAGGTTGTTATATAATTGTTGAACTGCCAAGAATCTGAAGATGTGGCAGTTTATAAATGAAATAAATGTGTGACCTAATTTTGCATCCAGTGAATGTTAACACATTGAGTCCAAGGTTTAGGCGTATCTTCACAATCTCTTTACCTCACTTGGGTGAAGTAGGAAACACGTTCCGATGATGCCAAATGTCCTGAAATAGCAAAATATCGTATGACGACAGTGCTTCCACTTATAGGAAATGAAAGTGACTCACCAATGGCTTCAACAAACAACTCCCCAAGGAATGATTATGCAGCAAAATAGGTTCAATTTTGTACCATGCAATGAAAGAACATCTGAAGCGATTCTTACGTTGGGCTCCGATGCAAATCTGAGGGGATCAGGTTTGATTAAATACTCTTTAGAAAGCTCCTTAAGAAATATGAGAACTTTGGCAATCCCAAACACCAAACATTTGCGAAATAACCACCCCAAAGATGCTTTTTGCAAGAGGCAACTGGACTTTCTGGTTTTTCTTTGAAGACGTTTCGCTTCTCATCCAAGAAGCTTCTTCAGCTCTCAAAGAAAAACCGAGGAAGTCCAGTTGCCTCTTGAAAAAGCACCTTTGGGACAACCATGACCTGGATGACTGAGAATACTCCAGACATTTGCAAAATAAAGAAAACTGTCTTGGAATTGCAGATGAGCCTAACAAGTTTTATTTGCTCCCTACTCCTTCCAGGTGTGGTGACATCCTCCTTGCAGTGAACGGCAGGAATATCTCAGGAATGGCGCATGCCTCTGTGGCAAGGATGCTAAAAGAATTGAGGGGGAAGCTTACTCTCACTATTGTATCTTGGCCTGGCACCTTTTTATAAAGATGTGTTTCAACTGGAAACAAACGAATTTGTGTACCTTTTTTTTGTAGCAAAGTATCAATGTGCATATTATGTTAAGTAGAACAGTCTTAAAATGCTCCATAGTACATGTTTGGGGGGAAAACATGCTCTCTTAAAACTATGGAAAGCTGCTGGTGTCAATCAAGGTACACAACTTATTGTGAATATGTTTCACGCTGGTGTTTTTATATCTCTGTTTCACCTGCTCTTTAGATAAAGAAGGAAACAACTTTAGCTAATTTGAAAGTGATTTCAGAAACCTTGAAGTGATGATTACGCTGACAGCATCTATGCAAGATGTAGAAGTCTGGCTGATGAATCTATTAATTTCCCTTTTTGTGCTCAGTAAAAGCAGTCTTTTTTAAAAACATTTTTTTTCTTTCTAATATATTATAATTGTGTATTTTATTTCTACTATTAAATTAATTGTAATTTGTAAAGCCAGATAATTAATTTAATTAAAAAAGGACAAAAATACTCAATTTTTCCATGCATGAAATTTTCCAGTTCATGAAATCACCCATTTCATCGGAGTGTTCTGTTTATCCTTCCATTTTGGGTTGGGCTCTTCTAAACCAGCATCCTAATGCAGAGGTGGGTTCCTGCCTGTTTTTGCCGGTGTGGTTAATAGCTGTTGTTCGGCGCAGAGCCAAAGACGCTGCTGCCGTTCGCGGCGCGGGAGCTTTCCCTGGGCGCTTTCCCCGCCCGCATAGACGCCGCCAATTGCGTTCTTTTGCCCTCTGCGCATGCAGAACGCTTTGCGCATGCGCAGAGGGCAAAAGAACGCAATTGGCGGCGTCCATGCGGGCGGTGGCAGTGCCCGGGGAAAGCCCCCGCGCCGCGAACGGCAGCAGCGTCTTAGGCTCTGCGCCGAACAACAGCTATTAATCGTACCGGCAGGAACCCACCTCTGTCCCAATGGCAATGGTAAGGAGCAGTATAAGCAAAGAATAAAGCCAGAAAGTGCCTGGTTTATCTACAATGAACTACCCACAACTGCATGATCAAAAACAGGAGACATTACACCTGGATACTAATGACACATTATGGATTTCTAGCCAAGATATGCTAACTTTCTATTTAAAATGTATTTACTTATCTAAAGGACTAAATGAAACACTGGTTCACTGCTTCATAAAACATTAAGTGCCATGTGTGAAATATTTATTTGAATGTGAGAAGCCTTCGTATTTCTTCTTCACTTTCCACTTTGATGAATCTTGGGAATAAATGCAAGGAATCTCAGTTAACCACACACAACTTTTCGGCAACGTCTTCGCTGTTCCAATGGCACAAAGACAAAACAGTCTGCTTTTAACATGAAAAAAAAATCACCTTTATTTTCAAAAACTCAAATTAAACGTATGCATTTCTACTAACAGAACAAGATTAGGAGCAACATTTTTAAGACCCAGAAAAATAATTAGATTTAGAGCAATCGATTTCTGCCATGAATATAATAAGCAAGTAGGCAAAAATATCGCATGCCTATTCTGCAGGGGCAGCTTCAGTGTTTTCCTGTTCAGAGGCAGGTTCGCCGCCACCCATTTCTTTTCCTTCCTTGCTCTTTTTTGACTTTTTATGTTTATGCCTCCTGTGGCTCTCTCCTTCTTCACTATCATGGCGGCGCCGGCTGTTACTAGGGAAGAGAAAAGAGGGGAGAAAAAAAGGACAAAAAGATTTAATGGCGTCTCAAGACCGAGTACCACCAACCAACAAGGGCCGAGATGGCGCAGTGGTTAAATGCAGTTACTGCAGGCTACTGCTAGTTCAGCAGTTCGGCTGTTCAAATCTCACCAGGCTCAAGGTTGACTCAGCCTTCCATCCTTCCGAGGTGGGTAAAATGAGGACCCAGATTGTTGGGGGCAATAGGCTGAACTCTGTAAACCGCTTAGAGACGGCTGTAAAGCACTATGAAGCGGTATATAAGTCTTAAGTGCTATTGCTATTCCCAAGCTCTTTGTTTTATAAAACAGGGCTCTCCAACCTTGTCAACTTTAAGCCTGGCGGTTTTGATTTGATGAAAATCTCTTGACATTAAGAAAAATCTCTTGATATTAAGCTTCTTTTGGGATGAAGTAAAACCTCTTGATATTAAGCTTCTTTTGGGATTTTCATCTGCCATTGTTTATTTTGAGCAGAGGCTGGCAGCAATAACTGACACCAATAACTGTACTTAAAATTAAATACATGTCCGCAATGAAGAGGCCAGAATTTTTCTACAAAGAAGTTACAGCTTTCACAGGATTTCCATCCACCAAGGCAGACTTAAAAATTGTTTAAAAATTAAACCATTGTTATGTTCTTGAGAAATTCTTGGGATTTTTATTTTTCATTTTTGACTATAAACTATAGGTACTCCTCAACTTGCAACAGTCCATTTAGTGACCATTCGAAGTTACGATGATGGTGGAAAAAGTGACTTTTGACCATTTTTCACACCTACGACCGTTGTAGCATCCTGAAGGTCATATGATCAAAGTTCGGATGCTTGGCAACTGACTCATATTTATGACGGTTGCAGTATCCCAGGTTTTTGTGATCCCCTTTTGCGACTTGCCAGCAAAGTCAGTGGGGAAGGCCAGATTCACTTAACAACCGTGTTGCTAATTTAACAGTTACAGCGATTCCCTTAACAAATGGGGCAAGAACGGTTGTAAAATGAGGCAAAACTCACTTAACAAATGTTTCGGTTAGCAACATAAATTTTGGGCCCTGTTGTGGTTGTAACTGGAGGATTACCTGTACTCACTCTCACACACACAGGGCCATAGAACATGTTGATTAATCCAATGAGATTTTTTTTTAAAAGATGATTTTAACAAACGTCTCGCTTAGCAACAGAAATTTTGGCCTCAATTGTGTTGTTTAGCAAAGGGAGGCAAGCAAGTGGAAATGTTTCACTTGGCAAATAAGCAAAGGACATTAAAAAGACTGCTGCTTTATTATAGCAATAGCAATAGCAATTAG
The DNA here is from genome assembly GCA_023053685.1 of Diadophis punctatus similis. NCBI lineage: Eukaryota > Metazoa > Chordata > Lepidosauria > Squamata > Dipsadidae > Diadophis > Diadophis punctatus. The sequence continues at coordinate 8,484,748 of JALIGW010000006.1, forward strand.
ACTTATATACCGCTTCATAGTGCTTTACAGCCCCCTCTAAGCGGTTTACAGAGTTCAGCATATTTCCCCCAACAATCTGGGTCCTCATTTTACCGACCTCGGAAGGATGGAAGGCTGAGTCAACCTTGAGCCTGGTGAGATTTGAACAGCTGAACTAGCAGTCAACTGAAGGTCGCAGTGCTGCGCCACCTCGGCTCCTCAATCTCTCCACTCTTATTGGTCAATCTCTCCACACAGACAAGGTAAAGAAGGGGTGTCAAACTCAAGGCCCGGGGCCCGGATCCGGCTGGCGGGGTTCTTAGATCTGCCCGCGGGGCCGCCCTGGAAACAGCGAAGGACCGGCCTGCAGTACTTCTGCCAGCGGGCAGCCCTCCCAAGGTCCGTTTTCGCTGGCAGAGGGTTGAAGGAGGCCGTCGCAGCTGAAAACTGAGCTCGGGAGCCGGTTTCCGCTGGCAGAACGCTCGGGCCACCACAGGCGCCTCCCAACCAGAGTGACATTGAGCTGGCCACGCCCACCCCCGAGGTCAAACACAACCCCGATGCGGCCCTCAATGAAATAAGAGTGTCACGATGTGAATATTGTCAGTTTGTGCAACTCTATGTTTCCTAAGGTTTCTTGTATTTATGGTCAAGCAGACATGTGATATGTTTTACTACGCATGCGTGCATTCCAGGAGTCAATTCCTTCCTTTCTTTCTCCATTTCTGCTGAAGGCAGACGTGACTTTCATTAGCCGATAAGATGTAGCTTATTAAGGAATTCTTTTATTACTTTTCTACTGAAATAAATATTTTGTTAATTAGATTTGAATCTCGGTTTTGTTTTCTAAGGAGAATGACTTCAAAGGGAACAAGATCCATCACCTCTAATACGGGGGAATGCCCCCCCTTAACATAGTTTGACACCTCTGAGGTAAAGGATTGGGCCCTGCTTTTCAAATGAACAAATGGGCGCTTTTGCAAAGAGCGACCAAACACTCGCTCCCCCCCACAAGGATAGTGGGTCCCATCACTGCCCAGGGATCTTGCTTACTCTAAACAGACCAATGAACTGAACCTTTCGTTTAAAAGCTCCCATGATCAAACTAAAAAAAAAGATTCTGATTCTATCACCTACGGTCAGATCTTTTTGATTAGATAAAGCATTTTACTAACTTCGGGCTTCATTATTCACTAGGGGGAAAAAAAGGAGGGATGGAGAAATATTACATCATAGCCACTATTGTTACTTTAGGTCCCGCCCTTGAAACAGCCGTTTGATAGAGCTTAGTAAGCAACTGACCTCCGTGACGATTTGTGTCTCGTCTCCTCTTTCTCTCGGTGTCTCCTTTCTCGGTGCCGCTCTTCTTTCTCCCGACTTGTCCTATGCCGTTCATAGCCCCTCTCTGCATATTCTCTGTATCTGTATCTCTGCTCCTCATCACTAAGAACAGAACAGAACATTCCTCAAACTAAAGTTAGCAACTCTTGGCTTCTCCCATATACATCTAAAGCACAGAGAGATTGTTGTTGGGAACATTTTGTCTGCTTTCTATGTTCCACGAAGAATAATTCTGAAAGGCCGATTCAAGGCAGGAACGTACAATGTTAAGGGAACAACACGAGCTATCAGCTGGCACTACCTTTTATTGAAATTCACAAAAGGTTTGGGTGTTTTGGCCAGCAGAAGGCAGAATAAAAGTGTTCTGACCCGGCTCCTAAACAGGACAAACCCTCTGTAGTTAAATAAATGTTCCCTTTATTAGGAGCGCCAGCAGCCCCGGCAAAAAGTCTCTTTTTCCCTCCCTCCCTGTTTCTTTTCTCTCTCTCTCTCTCTTTCCCTCCCCCCCTTTTTCTCCCTCCATCCCACTCTCTCACACACACTTATTCATCTCTGCTCCCTGCCTTTTATCCTCAGAGCTAGGGTGGGACATCGCTAGCAGTGTGTGAAGTTTCCGTCCCAAGGATCGGCCCATAGATTTCCACTGCTCTCCTCTCCTCTACTTTCTGCGCATCCGTGCATCAGGCACTGGACCCAGCCGTTCCTCTTCTTCCTCATCAGCCACCTCCAGACCTGGGGGCTGTTGACTCTCCATCTGAGAGCTGATGGGACGGCCGAGGCTCCGCTTCTGTCTCTCCGACAGCTCCGTTCCCTCTTCCCCCTTGGAGCTCTCAGATTGCCTTGATGCTGCCTGACTCCCACGCCCGCCTCCTCATTCGATTTGGCTGCTGGAAGGGCCGGCTGCCGACAGGCCACAACAAAAAGAAAAGCTTCCTGGATCTTTCAAGACACGGCACTCTCCCAAAGTTAAAGCTAAGGCAGACACCACAAAGTGGACTTTGGGCTTGTCTGGGTTAAAAAGTTAAGAAACAGGTGGACTGGTAGATAGAAAAAAATCCCAAGTTGCAGGTTATTCTAGATAGCTGGGAAAAAATAGACCACAATACAGCTGTGAGACCTGCCACAAATTTAAGCCTCTAAATAGAAACGATCCTTGGCTCCATTTGTCGGAAAAGGTATTTTTTATTAGAAGTCAGGTGCATCGCAGTAGTACATAGCCAGAACTGAGAATCATGTGCCAAAATCCCTAAGACCTACTTCTCCCTCCCTTAACTGCCTCCCATTGCTGACCCGTCCCCCCCTGACCAATCAAGTTCCATCAAGATGTTTTCAGAACAGTCACTGTTCTGCATTCTTTTCCCAGGTGGGTGACCTTGAATCAGCATCTCAGGGAGATACAGCAGTTACTTTCGTTTCCCCCCCCCCAAGCATTCCCCCTCCCATCCACCTTCCCCAGAGTTCATGGCAGGCTGTCACCGCATGGTTAATGAAGCACAGAAGCAAGGATAAGGTGGCAGTTGACATCAGCAATGGTACACCGCTTCAGTAGTCCTACCAATAAATTTATACCATGACTCCACAAAGTCTCCCCAGGTGAACCTGACCTTTTACCTGAGCATACTGCTTACATTGCATGTCCTTCATGGAGGTACAACATATTATTCTTTTTTAATCTTAGATTCAATTTCACAAGGCACTGAAAAATTGTTAAAAGACTCATATTTGTTCCAGGATATCATACCTGAATGATGTGTGACTCCCAAGCTTCCCACTTTCTCTTATTATTCCACAAATTATGACTTTATTAGGCTAAGGACTCTCTGGCTTTTCACACTGTCATATGACAGTAGTTTTGCTACGGATGTCAGATAATTTAGTCACATTAAAAAAAGAATTTTCTCTTCCCTCCTTTTTAGATAAGTCTGCAAGCAACACAGCATCTTCCCTAGGCCTAGAAGTCATCAAGGTTCATTTTGGCACCTTTGAATGACCAGATCGTTTTGTGCTTTCCATCAAGGTGTCTAAGGAATAGATGTTAAACTGATCTTAATGCCTAAGACACTGACCCTGTAATTTATAACACAAAACATACGAAGTAGAGAACATTAGGGCTAAGCCTCTATAAGAACAAACATTATGGCAATATATTTTAAACTCAACCCTTAATGCATGTAGCATTTTGAAGCGGAAAAGAAAGAAGATAATTATTTAAAACAGCACAAATCTCTTTACAAATGAGTGGGGGGGAAAACAGGTCTCGGTATGAGCATTTTGAAGAGGCGATTCCACTCCCTTCTGTGACTTAATAAAATTCACCATCTTAAAAAGTTTTTGAGTCTTGTATGTAGTGTTTATTTTTGCACTTCTGGTTTGAATTTGAGTTAGCTGGCTAGGCTTTCAGAGAGAAAAAACAAAACAAAGGCCAGCCCTTGTCCCCTAAGAATATACAGCTGCATGTGAAATTTGAAAGACATTTTTTAAAAGCAGGCCCTGAACTCTCACTGCAAAGCCTTGGATTTGGTCCGGATACCCACCTATTGAACACACTTGCAGTTGGACTGTGCTCCCGCTCCCGCTCCCTTTCTCGGGTCCGCTCCCGCTCTCTGTCACGATCTCGATCCCGTTCTCGGTCTCGATCTCTTTCGCGCTCTCTGTCTTTGTCTCTTCTGGAATAATAATCCCACTGTTTGGTTGTGTCCATGAGACTAGTCCATGACGGGGCAGAACCTGTAAGGTGCGGAAAGGTGACTAAAGAAAAAAATTCCAGGGTTAGAAAACAAAAACGTTTGAAAAACACTTGAAAAGCGTAAAATGAATCGCACTGGGATTAGTCTCTATTTATAAAAGGGAGGTAAGATTAGATTAACTGTAAAACCCATCTTGAATGACGGATTGAATAAAGCTTACAAATTAATTTTTCTCCTTCCCAGTGGTGAATTCTACATCCAATAGCAATTTCAAAAGCAGTGTCAATATGAGTCTCTCTTCCCTTATATTTAAAAGTCACATTTGTTTTCTTTTGTAATTGCAGCTGCGCTTATTTACTTTCTTTTACGTTGTTTTTCTGAACTTTAAAAGGATAAAGAAAGAGACCCAGATTATCTGCAAAATCTTCCATGTTTGGCAGATGGGTTTAAAGTGCTCCAAACTAAAACCAAAAACATTTTATATTCTGGAGTTTCGACCTAAGCCGAGGATAAAATTGGGAGGGGGGGCTTATTCCGTGTTGTTTCGAGTATTTTGACATCTGTAAATTAGCATTTGTTGGTTAGACAGGAAGACAGAGAGAACCTCACAGTTCATAAACTGCCAACATTATTAAAACTGACTAAGGGGAGACGGTGAGAGCAAGAATGAGGAAGATTTAAATTAGGAACACATTTAAAGAGACAGGCATTTTGAAAATAAGGCCACTGTTGCCTGCCTGGAAAGCAAATTTGCTGCTGAATTTAAAAAAAAATTGGCATGGAATAATTGTAATTTCCAGACTGCCATGTACTAGCAACTGGGTTCTCTTAGTGAGGCACCCAGCCCACCGCAACCGCTAAATACCCTGTTTTCTCCAAAATAAGACATCCCTTGATAATAAGCCCAATCGGGCTTTTGAATGCATGGCAATAAGGCCAAGCTCTTATTTCAGGGTTCAAAAAAAAATATAAGACAGGGTCTTATTTTCGGGGAAACACGGTATAATAGCAAATGGGTGCATTTCAAGCAACTCTGAAGCCAAGGATTCAAGAGGTGCTAATTTTATATAGTTGCTGGTGGCCTGTATCGAAGTGAAATGATCTTTCGTAACTGACCGCAGCTTTGAGGCGGGTTATATAGAGGCACCAAAAAGGATTTTCATTTGTTTCTTCCATTATTTGCTACGGGAACTTTGAAAACCTTTCATTTTTTTAAAAAAATGAAAATATTCCTTGACAATTTTTAATGAAGTAATAGTGATGGGCGCCACTCAACAGAAATGATCATCTCACTTTGTGTTGTTTCAGGACAAAAAATCCCCAGATATTTATTTTGATTTCTCCCTGTGCCCTATAGAAGAAACTTGATTTGTTTGTTTTGGTTTCTTCTGCGAGAACAGACTTTGTTCAAAATATTCCAAGTTCTCTTACTGTCAGCTTGGAATAAAACAGGTTTTTTTCCCCATTCAGTACTCACTCAAACCAATTTACTAGGCACTGATCACTTAAAACCAAACCAACACACTAAGAGAAATTCTAGTCTCTAAGTCCTGAAAATGTAGGGAAAGTTACTTCAAGCATCACATTTGTTTTTTTAAAAAATGATGTTATGTTTTATATTATCATGTTTTTTATTGTATTGTTCTTATTCCTACTGTACACCGCCCTGAGTCCTATGGGATTGGGCGGCCTATAAGAACTTTTAATTAAATTAAATTAAATTTGTTAATTTTGGCCTTACAGATAGTCCTTGATTTATAAATGTTCCTTTAGCAAAGTTTGAAGTGATGATGGTTTCAGAAAAAATGACTTACAACCTGTCCTCAAAGTTATGACCACTGCACGCACGCGCACGCACACACACACACACACACACAACCATGGTCCACTTTATTGCAATTCTGGTGCTTGGCAACTGGTTGGAATTTATGATAGTTGCAGTGTCTTGATGTCATGTGATCGCAGTTTGTGACATTCCCAGCTGGCTTCCAACAAGCCAAGTCAATTCAGGAAATCAGATTCACTTAATGACCACATGACTCATATAATGACTATATTAATAAAAATGGTTATAAAATTGGGTCTGGTCGTATGATGAGTCATTTTGCGACCACGCTGACTTACGATAGAAATTCTGGTCCCAATCACTGGTAACAAATTGAATTATTGGTTATAAATTAAAAATAACTCCTATTATCAGGAGTTTGTGGTAAAACATCAATTACTGAAAAAAGCAAAATGTATCTAAAGGCGGATACAGACATTCTTTCTATGTGCACGGAGGGTCATTTCTGGATGTTGCCTGATACTCTAAACTGCTGCAGAGTAACTCCTTAAGAGTGACATTAGTCACTGAGAAATTATTTTCTTTATAAAGCTTTTCAAATAATTGACTGAAATTATACCAAATACTAAATCATGTTTACAGCATCATATTTACCGTATTTTTCGGAGTATAAGACGCACCAAAGTATAAGACGCACCTTAGTTTTGGGGGAGGAAAACAAGGAAAAAAGGCCTCTGCCTTCAAGCAATTTGCCAAACAGCAAACAGCACAGATGATATACACTGTTTGCTGTGTATTTCTGTGCATGTGTGCCTGACCCATAGAAATAGCAAAGAATTGGAGAAATGTACATTATGGCAGTATATTAATTCCAGAAAGTTTTCTTAAATGTAATCACACTAACTCCTCCTAATTATTTAAATAGATCTACTCCAAACATGACTAAGTCAGGGTTTAATTCAGCTGCCTTATTTTAATACTAATACTTAATACTAAAACAGGACATTTCAGATTATATTTTTACAGATCTTTAAAATTGATGTGGCTTTCTGGAAGGCTTTCTGCTATTTAAAAGAAGATACAATAGCACATGGCCTCTTCAGAGCAAGCATTTATTTTAAAAAGCTTCTTCATTTTGTTAAGTTGTCTAGAACAATAATAAAGCAGTCTTTAAAAAATAAGTCTTATAATTTGAACATTCTACAAACATTTAACAAAATAACATATTAACAGAATCTGCCTCTACCTAGGATAGATCTCACAACCTCCTGATTGTGAGGCAAGAGCTCTACCTCTAGGCCACAATAGCTGTAGCTTACCTTGTTGCAATTTCAGCAGTGTAACATTGCCAGCAGTTTATCTCCCAGCAATTTGTCTCATTACAACCACCGTAGTTAGTTTCATTTTACCACGTGGCTTGCAAGCCTGTCAGCTGTAGGTCGGGAGGCAAGTAATCTCTTAGTGTGCTAATAAGGCTTTGCCCTGTTTGCTGCAAAGAGGTAAAATGCTGGCAGGCAGAGGCCAAAGGGTGAGGGTGGCTGGGTGGGGCTACCCTCTTTTTGAGGGTAGAAAGGTGCGTCTTATACTCCGAAAAATACGATATTTGGAAGCAAATCCCAGTCTTACAACCTAAAATGGAAATCAATGAACTTACTTCCCAAATGGCCGGATTCTGAGGTATCCAGAATTTGTATATACTAAAAGCGTTTGGATTTCTTTTTACTATTTCATTTTAGCAGTCACGCTCAATAAAAATGCACGCGGCTAATCATCCTAAACAGTGTATTTAGGACAAAACCATTAATTAAAATATATTGAACTTCCTCACAAGATAACTCCCTAGCAGAAGAAAGTGAGTAGGGCAAGGAAAGGAAAAGCCATTTGTTCCCCCTTTTTGAAGGATAGGAATTTCTGAGCACCAGGAATTTTTAAATCCTTTTTCAATTAGAAACACTATTCTAATAGTGCTTCCACTATTACCAAATAGGACAGCACCAATACAATTTCTACACCAGGAACGTGGGGAAGATTCCCAAATACCAAACTTAGAATGAAATTACAATGCCCTAGAAGAAATATGTTCAATTAAAAATTAATTAATTAAATTAAAAGGGGATCTATATTGGAGCTCTGAATGGGAATAACATCCAACTTGAAACGTGTTATGGAAAGGCAACAAGCTATTTCCCCATAACAACAAAACTTAAAAATAAATAAATACAGATGATGCAGGGGTGGGGTCTAACTTACCTTGCTGGCGGTTCGCTTTCTGCGGGGATCGCCACCACCCATGTGCCCAATTTCCGGACTCCGCGTGTTCCGTTTTCGGCCTGTTTCAGGCGGCGGGGATTGCCACCTATCCCCACCGCCTGGAACGGGTCAAAAATAGGATGCGCAGAGGCAAAAAATGGGGCACACGGAGGTGGCGATATGCGGCAGCGGTCATTCCCGCAGCCTGGAACAGCTGATAGGCGGTATTCTAGGAGGCAGATCCAACAGCCAATCAGCTGCTCGTGCTAAATCAGGCTGTGCTGAAGCTGACCAGGCTGTTTGCTGTAAGGAGGCAAATTGCTGAGAGGCAGAGGCAGATTTTCCCCGCCCCCTTGTTTTCTTCCCCAAAAGTTAGGTGTGTCTTATAGTCCGGAGCGTCTTAATAGTCTGAAAAATACAGTACCTTTTTATATTGAAATTTACTATCACTGCTTCTATTTTAATTTTTTACATTCACTTTGTGTTTTTAACATTTTATCTGTACATAGCCCCAAGTTCTTCTGTGACTTTTACATTTTTTTAAAGCTTTTAAATTTGATAAAATAATTTCAGGAAAAAATATTTGTAATTAACTGTTTATATTGCATGCTATAAATATACAGGTAGTCCTCAACTTACAACCATTTATGTAAAACAATCCAGAATTATGACAGCCTCAGCAAGGGTACTTTGCAACCTGCTGCACAACGCATCTGGTTGTCTCAAATTGCATCCTCACCCACACAGTTGTGTGATTGTGATCTGGCAACCTGTTTCAATTTATGACCACTTGCTACCTTCTCCGCCAGCTTCCTCGGAGAATTAATCTGCGAGATTGAACGACCTGCCAAGATTGCTTAATGACCACAACTGGAAGCGCTGGGATTGCTGTTGTTGAGAAAAGCAGTCACATGGCATCTTAACTACCACTTTGTTCAACAACTGAGTTTCCGATAGTAAGAATGGATGTAAGTCAAGGGAGGACTACCTATATTTTCAGTTAACTGATTCTCCCCACGCCCCCCTCCTCACAATATGGCAGGAGACTGGTGCCTGCCAATGGACGCTTGACAAATGAAAGATGCCACCCGTAATACACAGACGTAGGAAACCAACGATATATTAGGTTATTAGTTTTCCTGTAGGCAAGAATAAATTTTAGATATGAAAATATAGCAAGCCAAGTGACATTTTCAAGCAGTGAACTGAAGACAACTTACCACCACCGTATGGAAACGCACGAGCAGAGCGGCTATCATAACCAGAGGAATGTCCGCTGTTGGAAAATAAATATAAATCAAGCCTCTTTCATATTTAAGGTTCTGTTCAAATTAACCAATTTCTATTGCATTACAGGTCCAGTTGCTCAACTGTGCATTTGTTTGCAAGCATAGAAAATGATTAATCATCAATATGCTGTATTAAATCAGTCTGGGCCATGCCTTTAGCTCTGCAGGAATAAATTAAGGCAACTAGCTACCTGGTCCATCTTTGCATGTATAAAGAGGTTTATCAATGTCCTCTATGCTCCCTATGATTATCTTCATAAAAGGGGTGAGGGTCGGGAGGAAGTCTGTTTGGGTCCTTCAATGCACAGCTTCGTCGTTATTTTTGCACCCCTCTACACATTCTGCAACAGAAAGCCTTGCAAAACTACGTTAAGGCAAGCAATAGACCCAATTCTCTGCTTTTTGTTCATACTCGAACATGAATGAATTCACCTTTGACCGATCAGCTCACTATTCCTACAAATACCCCTGTTCTGCTTTGTTCATATCCTGTCTTTCCATCTTACGGATCAGACTGATGCAGCTCTACTAGGAAGGCATCACCAGACAAAATGGTTCTCTACATCAGGGGTGTCAAACACAAGGCCCGGGGCCGGGATCCGGCCCGCGGGGTGCTTAGATCTGGCCCATGGGGCCGCCCTGGAAATAGCAGTGCCTCTGCCAGCGAAAATGGAGCTTGGGAGGGCCGTGGGCAGCCCTCCCGAGCTCTGTTTTAGCTGGAAGAGGGTTGCAGGAGGCCGTCGCAGCCGAAAACAGAGTTCGGGAACCCGCTTTCACTGGCAGAGAACTCGGGCCCCCACAGGCACCCCCAACACTAGTGACATCGAGCTGGCCACGTCCCCCATGTCCCCCCCCCAAGGTCAAACATAACCCTGATGCGGCCCTCAATGAAATCAAGTTTGACACCCCTGCTCTACATGGTAGAGAACATGGGAAACGAAAAGGTTCTTCCGTTAGAAAACTTTTAATGTCAAGGACTGAACACTGAATCTTGCCCGATATAATTCAGTCAGTTGGTGAGGTGGGGACAGCCAAATGCAATCCTACCACTGCTAAAACAAAGAAAAGCATTGATTCAGATCATGATTAATATATGTAGTTTGGGTTAAACCTTTTCCCCCACTGGCTGTTTTAATTTATTCATTTATTCTAGAGGTCTTCAAACTTGGCAACTTTAAGACTTGTGGACTTCTGAGGAATTCTGAGAGTTGAAGTCCACAAGTCTTAAAGTTGTCAAGTTTGGGGACCCCTGTTCTAGGAGGTATTCATCATTAAATCATAAAATTAATCATTAATTTTGGGTGCTTGGCAACTGGCCCACACTTACAACTATTTGCAGCATCCTGTCGTCACATGACTGCAATTTACGACATTTTTTACCAGAATTTGGCATTTATTTCTTGTTTCCAGCAAAAAACACTCCATAATGTATTAGCTATGGGCTTGCTCTATGACTGCTGCGTTTGCTTAATGACTGCCACAAGAAAGGTCGTAAAATTGAGTGTCGTCACATGGTGACTTGATTTATGACTGCCATGTACTTAAGAGTCAAGGTTTCTACCAGAAACAATCCAGGGACCTTCGAGGAGAATAACAATAAAAAGCCCCAGAGACATCTAGTGCCCAGATTACATTTTCCTGAATCAGAAAGTTACAATGATTAAAAAACATATTGTATACTAGTAGCTGGATACCCGTGCTTCGCTACAAAACTATGTGATCGGGCTTGATAAATTGACAGTTAAAGCTTGAAAATCAATGAGTAGTTACGATCAGGCTTGATACATTGACACTTAAAGCTTGAGAATTTATGTACAATGTGTAACTCCTTAGCATTAGAGCGTGTTAATATAAGGCAACTGGCAGTTGGAACAGAGTTCTTTTCAGGTGGGGAGGGGGAGTAGAACATCTAATTCCTTAGCATCAGAGCGTGTTAATATAATACTGTATAAGAAATACTAATGATCTGATGGTTATTTCGAAAAATCCTTTCTTAGCGAGCACCTAGAAGCCAAGAGGAACATACGTGCCAAGTTTATAGGCTTTACAGTTCTGGAGATTTCGTGATGAATGAGTGGTATTTGGCAGATAGATACAGAGCCGAGGTGGCGCAGTGGTTAAAATGCAGCACTGCAGTTCAGCAGTTCAGCTGTTCAAATCTCACCGGCTCAAGGTTGACTCAGCCTTCCATCCTTCTGAGATCGGTAAAATGAGGACCCAGATTGTTGGGGGCAATATGCTGAACTCTGTAAACCGCTTAGAGAGGGCTGTAAAGCACTATGAAGCGGTATATAAGTCTAAGTGCTATTGCTATTGCGATAGATAGATAGATAGATAGATAGATAGATAGATAGATAGATAGATAGATAGATAGATAGATAGACAGACAGACAGACAGACAGATAGGATAAACAGACAGATAGATATGGCAGATTGTTACTATCTTGTCTAGCTCTGTTCCAAAGCTTTAACTAATGAGAAGGAAACAAAATGCATAGGAGTTGCTCAACTAATATCTAACTTCAGACTTCAAATCTTATTTACTCTCCCCAATAGCTTTATCTTTACTGTCCATATCCCAGTCATTTCTACAACTCTTCCAGGTAACCTTGCTCTTTGTTCTACCTACCCCAAAGTGGCTGCTGAAACCACAAACTTACAAAGCGGGCTTCTTTTCGGTTCAAGGAAATTCAGAGAGTCAAAAACAGTAAATGGTATGTTTGTTCAAATTCACATCATAGCAATTGTTAAAATGAACAAAGTCCTTGTGATGTTAAGATTACAAAACTAAAATTTACCTTTCTATAGTTGGTATAAGGGAAGGTGGTGGTCCTCCAGGTGGGGGAGGAAAGCCTGAAATATTTAATGAAGAGGTTGGTTTACATTGAAAACAAATTCAAAATTAAGTTAGTGCATATTAGCTGGGCCCCTAGCAGAAAAACAAGGAAGCAGCGTTTAGTAAAACTTTGAAGCAATAAATGATAGAATGCCAAAATAAAACAGTTTGCGTAGCTTATTTAAATATTGTACACTTAATATATTCTAAGGTTCTTCTAATTCTTCAACTACTTTGAGCAAGTTGGCAACTCAAATCACTCTGAGTATTAATGAGGTCCTCCAAAGAAAACTGAGTGCATTTTTTTTAAAAAAGTGGGATATATTCAAATGTTCCTTATACGAAAAAGGAATTCACAGTTAAGTTTCATGCTACTTTTAAAATAAATAAATATACCTGGCGGTGGCACAGTTATTGGTATACCTAAAACAAAAAAGATGCACCCAATCATTTCAGTAACGAGTTTATATTGTCTCATTCCCATATTGCGGTTCCCATATTGGCATCCATGCCAACAACATATTATTTAAAAGCCAATAAGAATTGGAAGCAAATTAATTTCTACCACCAATCCGTATTGGTTTCAGTCCAGAAAGGTTGTGTGTGTGAATCTACACAAACGGCAGAACCTGATCAATTGCGACCGTGTCCATGCAAATAAATGAATGAATGAATGAAAAAAACTCTACCGCATGCACCCACATTAAAATGTGTGCCCAACAAATGTACTGGCACTGTTTCCATATTAATGACTTGAAATCTGTTGAGCAAGAGTAGATGATGACATTATTTAAATAGCGAAGACACAACACAATTAAAATTTTCTGATTATATGTTTTTAAAAAAACCTTTCGATATTTATGTATCATTAAACTCTAGGGACTATATCACCTAGATAGGAAATTATGTTACTTGTAATAAAGATATCATAAAAAGGTAACTCTAAAAATATTAGTTTAAAGCAGTCCTTCTCAAATAGTGGGGCGCCCTCCCCCGGGGGGGGGGGCTCAGAGCGATGCCAGGGGGGGCGCATGTGACCCCGGGGAACATGCGTGGTCCCTCTTGATCGATTCCCCCGGACAGGGAGTGTTTTCCCAGTTGCACGCTGCTCCGAGCCCGGAAGAGAAGGTGGCCAGGCATGGCGGCTGCGTGGGTTCTTGTTCTCGGCGGGCGCCGTGGTAGCCATGAACGGCGTGGCGAACCTGCTGCTGGACAAGGAGGAGCATCCTCTGCAGCTGGGCAAAAGCTTCGAACGGCACCCTAAAGCCACCTTCCACACCATTCGCTGTGAGTGCCCAACAGAGGCGGCACTTATGGGCCAGGCCGGTGACCCCAAAACATCGGCTTGATTAAGCTGGCCAGGCCCCATGTCAAAAGAGGGCCTTAACCACGATAGCCTATGCCTGCCTAACCAAAAACAGGCTCCACTGAGTTCAGTGTGACTTACTCCCAGGTAAGTGGGTAGAGCAGCCTTCCCCAGCCAATAGTTTGCTTGCAGCTTATAATAAGTAAAATAATAAATATTAATACTAAAATTCCATTGGGGCCCAGATCGGAGAGTTGGGGGCACGCAAAATGTTTACTTCTTCCTAGGGGGGGCGTAACAGAAAATAATTGAGAAGCACCGGTTTAAAGTAACATCTTAATTGTTCTTTTTCTTTGAAAAAATACACATGCACATTTCAATGAAAAAAAAAACCCACCTGTGCCTTTATATCCTCAATGTTAACAGACAAGACAGCACGTTCAAAATGTAAAATGACAGGTTAACGTTAACTGGGCCATACAGTTCTCATTAAAAGAACTTTTAAAAAACCAAGAGAATAATCTTCCTATTGACACATCATACCAATCATGGCTGTTTGATAAAAACTAACTTTAGCAATGATGAAATGACTGATCCCTGACTATATATCTCACTTGAGAGAATGGGAATTAGACCAGACGACCACTTTCATATTATAAAATGCCACAGGAACAAGTACATAACATAGTTAATTCTGTCAATTAAATTGTTTTGTCATTTTGTTCATAAATCCTAAAAAAAAAAAACATAGCTCGGTTGTTTCTTTGTACCATCTAGTTCCAGTAACTATTCTCAGTAATGTTTAGTCAACGTTTTAGGTTTATATTTTTAAACAACAGCAATTCTTCCGGTCTCCAAAGGTATTTGCATCACAAATAGCTATAAGTGAACACAGAACCAGAGCATCAAAGAAAAATCCCCTTTCAAAAGGATCATCCAAAGGATGTTTTATATTGGAATGTATGAAAACTTTCCGGGCAGAAGTTCCAAGTTAATAATAATATTGGCTAAGAAGAAACTAATAAGAAACGTTTCTACCCCAATAGAGGAGGAATGGGCAGATTTTAATTTTGGCTTGTTCTTTTGAAGATGAAATGCTGCAAACCTGAAAGAGCCAAAGCTACAATATTTCCCTCGCCCCAATTGTTTCCAAGTGTATGAAACTGCAAGTGATAAAAAGAAAAGAAAAAAAGGAAACCCTCAGGGCAGGATTCATATGATAAACTTGTGCCTCCTGCTCCCACAATGGGCTTGACTGAATTAGAGCACATATTGAAGATGAACTTCAATAAAAATCTGACCTCGTGCCTCCCAAAAAAAGCTTTAGAATAGTGGTTTTATTTTCTCATTCCTCATACCTTCATTTCAGGTTTCATCGATCAATTACAAGTATAGCAGTGGTGGGTTCCTACCGGTGCGGTCCAGTGTGCCGTTCCGGAAGGGACCCGCTGATTGTGCAATTTGCGTGCGACGGCTCCAGTGCCGTCTTCGCTGGTCCATTGCGCGTCGCCATCTTTTTTCCTGAATTTTTGGGCTTTTTTTGCTTCATGCGCATGCACGGAAGCAAAATCTTGCGAGGGGACGCTCATGTGCGCGAGATTTCGGCAATTTTTTGCTTCCTGCGCATGCGCGGAAGCAAAATTGCATGAGGGAACGCACGCGCGTAGCGAGCGTGCAAAATGTGATAATACACGCGCAGCGCACCGGTAGCCAGGTAAGAAGAACCCGCCCCTGAAGTATAGGTATACAGGTAGTCCTCGACTTACAGCCGCAATTGAGCCCAAAATTTCTATTGCTAAGTAAAATATTTGTTAAGTGAACTTTGCCCCGTTTTATGATGTTTCTTGCCACAGTTGTTAAGTGAATCATTGCAGTTATTAAGTGAGTAACTCAATTGTGAAGTGAATCTGGCTTCCCCATTGATTTTTCTTGTCAGAAGGTCGCAAAAGGTGATCACATGACCCCGAGACACTGCAACGGTCATAAATACGAGTCAGTTGCCAAGCATCCGAATTTTGATCATGCGGCCAGGGGTATGCTGCAATGGCTATAAGTGTGAAAAATGGTCATTTTTCAAGTGCCATTGTAACTTTGAATGGTCACTAACTGAACTGTTGTAAGTCGAAGACTAGCTGTATTTATGCTGAAATGAACTTCCCTAAAATAATGGTTGTTGTTCAAATTCAAATGGAGATTGTCAGTCATCCAGGTCATGGTTGTCCCAAAGGTGCTTTTTTTTGAAGAGGCCTGGGGACTTTCTGTTTTTTTCTTTGAAGACGTTTTGCTTCTCATCTGAGAAACTTCTTGGATGAGAAGCGAAACGTCTTCAAAGAAAAAACAAAGTCCAATTGCCTCTTGAAAAAAGCACCTTTGGACGAGAAGTTTCCTACTATTTTGGCAAAAATAGTAGTAGGCAATACTTTAATTTGTATTTTGGGGGGAAAGAAGCATTGAATCATTGGGGGAAGGGAGGAGAGTATGCAGGCAAGAGAAGAAATACTGAACGATCTCAAAGCTATTCTTAGACAAATTAGTATAAACCAGTGGTGAAATCCAATTTTTTTTACTACCGGTTCTGTGGGCGTGGCTTGGTGGGCGTGGTGTGGCGTGGTGGGCGTGGCAGGGGAAGGATACTGCAAAATCTCCATTCCCTCCCCACTCTGGAGCCAGCCAGAGGTGATATTTGACGATTCTCCGAACTACTCAAAATTTCCGCTACAGGTTCTCCAGAACCTGTCAGAACCTGCTGGATTTCACCCCGGTATAATCTTACATTCAAATAAGCAGATTTCCTTGTAATTAAGTTTGTAATCCAACCTTAGTTTGACAATTAACTACAGGTGAAAACTTACTATGTAAATGTTCATTTTACGAACTCTAAAGAATTTTTACTTCCAAAACCTAACATATAGCAGTTTATATAATTGTTTATCACGCTATTTTATTTTAAACGAAATAATTATGAATTTTATTTTTTCTTTATCTGCCAGCTCTCAGAAAACTGCACTCAACTATATTTACTGTTGTAGCTGTAGTGTGAACGATAGGGAAAGTACCGCATTTTTCGGAGTATAAGACGCACCTTAGTTTGGGGGGAGGAAAATAGGGGGAAAAAATTCTGCCTACCAGGTATTCATCTGGCTAGCGTCCTTAGTCTGGTCAGCTTCAGCACATTAGTTTGCTGGTTTTGAGCGGGATAAAAAACAGCTTCTAAAGCACAGCTGATAGAGAGAAGCCATGGAAAAAGCAGGCAAAATACAGAAGATTGCTTCACTCTTAGCACCTCGTTAGGGCTGAAAAAAAGCTTCAAAAAAGCTACATTCGGAGTATAAGAGGAACCAAATTTTCAGCCTCTTTTAAGGGGGAAAAAGTGCGCCTTATACTCTGAAAAATACGGTATACTGTTCATATACTGCTGCCACCTACATTATGATCTTTCTGGAACCAAGTCAGTATCTTTGTTTTCTGGGCACATTTCACCCAATTTGGAGTTACTGAGTATTACTAATTTGTTGTTTAATGTTCTGTTTATTGCTGTGGTTTCTATTGATTATGATATATTGTGCTGCTGTTTCTGTTTTATATTCTATGTAATTAATATGGATACTGAGAAAATTCTAATTGTTGGATTGTCTAAAATGAAAGCAAATTATTAATAAATGCACTCTGCAAATACCTTCAGTGCATGATACCTATCAAGGAATAGTGATTCAAATTACCCAATTTATGCTGTACTATTTTAGATTTAAGGTGGTGATCAGAAGACAGCTAGTTCAATAACCTTATTTGTTCTTTATACGTTAGTTCAAATTCCACATGAAGCAAATGAATGAAATCCTCCAAAGACCAGGAACCATTTACTTAGAAGGGACAGCACAGAAATAATTATGATTTTTCAGGAAACGAGGTGAAATGTGAAAACTACTTCAGAAATGAGAACATACTCTTCAAGAGAAATAATTATTAGAAGCCGCATAGAATATTACAGTTTCCAAATACATTGAATTTTGCTAAGAAAAATGTCTAATTCTAAATATACAACATTGTGGTTTCGGGTACAGGTGAGGAACATACACTGCAATTGAAACACTGTCCTTTTTCACACCCACTTTTCTTTTTACCTGGAGGAGGAATTAGAGGAGGAGCAGTACTAACTGATGGAGGCGGTGGAAGGAATGGAGGTGGAGGAAGATGGGTGGGCGGAGCTCCTGGAGGAAAAAACGGAGGCGGCTTGGAAAAATTGTTGTCTACATCAGTGCTGGAGCGTTCAGAAAGAACCTATAAATAAAACCAATTCTATATTTGCCTTTGGACAAAAAGGAGTGGAAAATGTACTTTCCTCCCCTTCAGGACTTCTACATCTAAGCTAATATTTGCATTTGTCTGCTTCTATTCAATATGGAATAATCAAGAGCTTGGGGAGGGAGAGGCAAGTAATGCAATGTTTTGCAATAAACCCTTGAGAGAGAAAGATCAAATTAGTTTACAGCATGTGCCACCAATCAGTGTTCTTTTTGAAATTTCTATATTGCATAAAGAAGGGCCTACACCAATGATGGCGAACCTTTTTTTCCTTGGGTGCTGAAAGCGTGTGTGTGCGCACTATCGCGCATGCGCGCATGCCCACATCCATAATTCAATGGCCCACTCCCTGCGCATGCACGTGCGACACCCCCCCATGCTGCCCCACCCCCATGCATGCGCGCATGACCCCCATTCCCCCACGCATACGACTCCCCCCCCCGCCCCATTTTGGGCCTAGCAGGCCTCCCTGAAGCCTCCGGAGGCCGGAAACGGACCGTTTCCAGACTTCCGGTAGGCCCGTTTTTCACCCTCCCCAGGCTACAGAGGCTTTCCTGGAGCCTGGGGGGGGGGGCAAAAATCCCCTCCCCTGCCCCCCTGGAGGCTGAAAATGCCCTCCCAGAGCCTCTGCGCCGAGCCGAAAATCAGCTGGCCAGTGCTGGAGCTGAGCAACGGCTATGCCATAGGTTCGCCATCACGGGCCTACACCTTTGGGGACAGCAATGAACACATGGCACGTTTTCATGGATGAATCCTTCACTAGAAGCAGATTCAAAATCTTTCAATTTGTAATTCTTTCCAACTTCCTTCTATTCAATGTATCTGATGAATAAATCCATGGCTTGATCGTGAGTCATATTCACTGTTTATTTTTTATTTTATTTTGCATATCAACCGTAACATATCGTGTAAGTTCATCTTCTGTACTGATGTAGGATGAAAACGTATTTTTGGGATTGAGGGCACAGGTTATTTTGTTTTACATTTATGAAACAAACCTGAATATTGCTATTCTCATTGGCACGCCGCCTTCCCTCTACTCGGCTGATTGTGATGGTCTGTCCAATCACATCTATTGTCCCAGAAAGCCGTCTGAAAAAGGAAATGCAAAACATTATTTCATAGGACAATAAACTAAGGGCGAACCACTTTCATAAATATTGCTTTGAAAAATATAAAGATTGTGTAAATAAGATTCACAAAATAAGAATTTATTTTGGCTGATAAAAGCACATAGTTTTTTTTTCTACAAGAGCTACTCCAATTTAGTACCCTCCAGATGTGTTGGACTTCAGTTCCTCAAATCTTTAGGTTAGACAGGAATTTGGAGAACTGAAGTTCAATACATCCGAGGGGCACCAGGCCATGGAAGGCTGCTCTAATGAATTGTATAAAATCCCCAAGAAAAAATAATGTACAGATCTGCTTTAATCAGGATTGTTGCCATCAAAGAACAGTATAGGATCTCCTGCTTGAGCTGGGGTTGGACTGGACTAGAACAGGGCTGTCAAACTCCCGGCCGGGTGCATCACGCGCTGGCCACGCCCACGCCCGGTTTAGCGAAGGGGAAAAAAGTCCCGATGCGTCACGTGACAATGCCGTGACGACGTGAATTTGACACCCCTGGACTAGAAGACCTCTAAGGTCCCTTCCAACTCTGTAATTCTGTTATTCTATTTTTTGTTTATGTATCAACAGGGAAATTTCTGAATCTCAAGGTTAGGTTGTGACCTAAAGTTAATTTACAAAATATTATTTAAGAAAGTGGAAAGGAGAGTGTGAATAAGGCCTTGATGAGCTAGTGTTATTTTGATCTATAGGCAGTAGGAGTGTACAGTACAGTACAGTACAATACCGTAAGAGGGTACTAATTCTTTAATATAATAGGAGTGCAAATGGAACAAGCTATGAACTGCTTCCTACAGAATCTCTCTGGCACTCTGGAGAAAATTTAAGAGTTAGAAGGGATTATCTAGTCCTACCCCTGCCCAGTGCAGAAATTTACTACTATAATGACCCTACAAGATGACCACAAAGCCTCTTTTAAAATGCCTCCAACAAAGGAGAGTTTGGTTCCTGAGATTCATTCATTCATTTATTTATTTGTGAGACTTATATACCGCCTCAAAGTGCAAGCACTCTCTAAGCGGTTTACACCATTAAGCAATGTATATTTATATTGCCCCCAACAATCTGGGTCCTCATTTTACCTACCTCGGAAGGATGGAAGGATGAGTCAATGTACAGGTCTTCCAGTTCAGCTGTTCAAATCTCACAGGCTCAGGATTGACTCAGCCTTCCATCCTTCCGAGGTAGGTAAAATGAGGACCCAGATTGTTGGGGGCAATGTAAATATATACATTGCTTAATGGTGGTAAACTACTTACAGAGTGCTTGCACTATGAGGCCGTATATAAATCTCACTAATAAATAAAATAAAATAAATAAGGGGGGGAAAAGGTTTTTGTCCTCCCCGGCCCCCAGGAGCACTCTGCAGGCCTCCCAAACCCTCTGCGTGCCCTGTTTTTTGCAAAAAAAGGGGCCCATTTTTCACCTGTTTTGGGGGAAAACGGGACGTGCAGAGGGTTTAGGAGACCTGCAGAGTGCTGCTGGGGGCTGGGGGAAGGCAAAAATCCCTGTTTTTGCAAAAAAAAGGCCAATTTTTTGCAAAAACGGGGGTGTTTTTGCCTTCCCCCAGCCCCCAGGAGCACTCTGCAGGCCTCCCAAAACCTCTGCCCATTTTTCACAAAAACGGGACCCAGGGGCGGGACTTCGGGAGGCCAAAAATGGCTGTATTCACCCTCTTTTAGGGGGGGGAAGGTGCGTCATATACTCTGAAAAATACAGTACTTAGAGAGGACTGTAAAACACTGAGGCGGTATATAAGTCTAAGTGCTATTGCTAATCAGTATTTCATTTGGAAAGCAGAGCCATTGTATGGCCATTGTACTAGCACAGTGGGGATAAAGGAACTACTAGCAGAGTAAGAATTAAAGAATTATAGGATGAATCCAGGTGCAGAAAATAATTTAAAAATTGATTGGCACTCATGAAATTTGTTACTCCTATGTGAAATAACAAGTGTTCTGTGTGTTCATTTTATGATCATCATGGGGGGGGGGAAGAGGGAGGAAAAATCCTAATGGGCTTTGATGAAATTAATCCAGAAATATTTTAAATTTTAATGCTCCCCAATTCTATAATGAAGTATACATAGAAAGTACTCTCCTCACAATTCCCAGAATCTAGTTGGGTATTATTATCATGATTAATCTGTATTTATACTTCCACATCAGTGTTGGTAAAATAAGCTTATGTACCCAAGTCCAGCCCAATTCCATCTATTGAGGAAAAATATGGCATCGTAGCTGTTTTTTTTTTTAAAGATCATGTGCTTTAAAATTTTCTTACCTTAGTTCAGGTGATTCAGACCTCCCATATCGAGCCTGCCACTTCACAGTGCCTGAACTGGTTTTTCTGACTGCAGTGCCCGTCTGCGACTGAGAAGAGGCGCTGTTTCTGGTGAGATAAATGATGTAAGGTCTTTCTTTTCTTATGTTTCTACCTTTTCCTATTATCACACACTATTTTCTACCCCTCACTCTCTCACATTAATTCCCCCCCCCCCATCCACGCCTTCCTGTGATTCTGGGACGCAGGATCATTCTAATACTGGTCTAGAGACGCTTTAACAATATTCACTAAGTGGAATCTGCATCTCATATTAACCTAAGTGAAAACACAAACACACAAGCAAGCAAGATAACCAAATAGAGCTGGATTTATCCAGGTACCATACAGATCCACAGAAAGAAGCTATGATTTGCTTTTGGCTTATTTATCTGTTTTGTTCTAGGAAAAAAAATCAGATTCTTTGATTCACCGTTAGCATCAACACGGATAGAACCGTTCATAATCACACTTGAGAAGTCAAAAGTAAAATATACCTATATTCATGTCAAAACAATTGCAACATTTATAGAATCCAGGAATTAATTATAATACCTTTAAATTGCTGGGCCTAAAATATAGGGTGTTTTTTTTTACAATAATGTACTGCTTGATAAAAAATCAATTTTCCCCCATCTGAAATTTCTACAATCTTTTCATGTGAGTAGAAATTGGCATTCCCACCCACCCCCACCAAGAAAAGGACAATATATAAAATGATGGCCAGTGCTTTCAATATTTGTGATGTAATACAAATATTCTAGTTTCCCTTATTTATAGGGACAAAAAAAACCCAATCCCTAATCAATCTATCTTTATTCGGTCGTAGACCAGCAAGCAGGATACAGAGATCACAGTTAATATATTTTCTAAAATATCTAAGAGGGATTAGAGTTAATACTATGGCATACTGTGCAGATTATTAATTAGCGCTTGGCTGTGGAAAGAGAAATGAAATCGGATTGATCTGCTAATAACATTTTAAGATAAAACAAATTAGAATGACCAGGGTATTTAATCAAAGGTAAAAATAAAAGTAAATAAAAATTTAAAAGAAGGAAAACAAGGATCAAATTGATTAAACCCCTGAAACCAAACAAGGCTCCTGAACATGACTTTATCTCAGCAGAGGTGATCCAAAATAATCTAGATAATAAGAGAGTTCGAACCTATCTTATTATCTAAGACTATTGGGTACCTGTTCTGGCTTCCCTATTCACCTGCATCAATAATCATGCTAAAGTTCTCAATGATTGGGGCCTAGCTCTGGTCATCCCAATCCACAAATGAGGAGGCAGAGATATACCTGCCTCCTCTTACCATCCCATCAACCTCCCTTGTGGTCAGCAAACTATACACCAGATATTGTATAACAAGCTCTTGGACTAGATCGTAAGTGAAAATATTTTGGCTGACGAGCAGGCAGGCATCAGAGAAAGCCAATCACTGACCATGCCTAACGCCCCCCCCCCCCAAAATCTAGTTGACAAGTACTCCTCTTGAGTATGCTCATCACACAAAAAACTATGATCATTTATTTGAGAAAATCAAAATGAATTCAGTAGAGGCCAACGTAGATCATATAAAACAGGATTATTAGCTTTCAATAGGATTCAACTGGATTATGAGCTTGTGTTCGAACTATCTTATATAAGTTAACAAGAATGTCAGCAAAATCAGTCTGAAATAAAGCATCGTGAAAGAAATCAAGCAGGTTGCAGGAAAATAATGACCAAAAGGAAAACAATATAATTCTTTTTACATTTTCCTGATTGTATTACTTTGCCTTACTTAAGATGTCAGCTACACATTCAATACATATCGACTTTAAATGTTTGGCCAATGATAGGCAAGTCTTATGACCTCTTCAAAACTACATTTGCATTTTTTTAATTGATCAAATATAAGAACCTTGACTACAGCCTACTCCAAACAAATCTGAGCCAACCACAAACATTAACACTATAGATCCAGGGGTCCCCAAACTTGGCAACTTTAAGACTTGTGGACGTCAACTCCCAGAATAGCTGGCTGGAGAATTCTGGGAGTTGAAGTCCACAAGTCTTAAAGTTGCCAAGTTTGAAGACCTCTGCTATAGATATTAAAGTTTAAACTGCTAGGCAGCGTTTGTTTATATATGCTTAACAATATACAAGTAACATTGTGGAATTCAAAGCAGTTACCTCAACCCAAGCTAAATGCATAGCATAAACGTTCGTAAAATATAATCAAGATCATCTGGCTTCTAAACATACTTAAATTATCGTCAACATGTTATTTAGATGCAAATTATCCCTGTTTACTATCACTGATCACCAACTTAGAGGTTTTTAAAACCGTTGATTGCCACCGACGTTCTATGTCTCCGATTATATCAAGATTTACAACCAAAGGATGAAAAACACAAGATGTGAGAAAGTGGTGGAGAGATGCTTTGTTCAGTTTTAAAAAGGGATGATAGCAACTCTGGAAACATTTTTCTGTCTCCAGCAGTTCGAAAGTGTGACTAACCAACTGACCTGTTTGATGGGACTCCTGTCTTGAATAAGGGTGGGGGGGATGTAAACTCAGTTTTGACGGGTGGAAGGGCTACTTCTTTCTCCATATTTCCAGTTCTGCCCTGCTGCACCTTCAGAATAAAGTTTCTTCATTAGCATTACCTATTGCACAATAAAGGATCTCTTCCAACAAATTACAAGGAAACAGCAATAGCAACAAAATCCTATCATTCCTAAATATGGATGCTCACACTAGCAAACCTGTCATTGTGGCTTCCATTCAAAGTCCCTCCCTGTTTCATTTGTCCAAGGAAATGTCGTTTCTCAAAAATTCCAATAGCAACCCTGAAAATAAATTGTTTTCAGAATAGGAAAGGGGGAGGGTAATTTATAATTTAGTCTGTAGTATTATGAAGCAGGGGGAAAAAAATCAAAGTAGAATCCCCCAAAAGAAAGTATTTAACAAACGTGTTTTTCTTCAGCATGGAATAGGAATAAAAACTGAGAAATATAGAGCACTTCTGAACAACCAATATTTTACCAGTCAAACTCAGCTCCACTATAGGAAAACAGCTCCACGTGGCATGTCTAGGGAAAATTAGCTAAGTATCTGGTGCTCTATTTCCATCAATCCTTATACTACTTTTCTCAAGCATCAGAAAAGCAAACATGTAAAGAATGAATATTTAAAAAAACCCCAACTATTAAGCAAAGCCTAAAAATGTAGACTAATATTTTCCTGCAGGCTGATAAGGTTCACAATAACTTCCACTTGCTACTAAGCAAAGCAAACTGAGCTGTATGCATAATAGACAAATAAAATCTAAACAACTGGCAGTTATTAGTCTCTTATATGGGGAAACATTACGTATTTCTCCTCAGGTGGGGGTGGGTGGGAAGCACAAATACTGTACAGTTATAAGCATAGTTTGTTTTTTTTAAAAAAAGATTGTTCTGAATAAGACAGGCAAAATTGTTAAGATATTCATGAACTGGGAGAACCATGTTAACAAGGTTAGCCAATGAATAGGCATAGCAACTAAATTCAGCCAATGGGAGCTAACCACTTCTGAGTCTGTGCAGAGAATCGAAACTGGAACTTAAGCTTAAGGCTGGGTGTGGCTCCAGCCCACTCTGCTCTCTTGTCCACTCTGCATTCTCCACTCTGAACTCTGCTGAAATGAAACTAACTGTTCTCTGCTGTCTGTAACTGCTTGATGAAGAACTCTGCTAATGGTATTCTAAATTCATCTGTTATTATGTTTATAAAGAAGTTATTGAATCCAGCTGAATCAATCATCTGTGTGTGCTTCTGGTTTTGATGTTTGTAACAAACTTTAATAAAAATATCCTGCACTAATGCTAGTTGGGGAAGAGTTTCATATATCTTCCTGTATATTTAAAAAAACATTATAAACTATAATAATATTCTGTTCTAGTCCTTTAAGACAGTGGCCCCCAACCTTTTGGGCACCAGCGACGGGTTCCGTGGAGAAGTTTTTCCACGGACCAGAGGGGGCGTGGTTTTGTGTACTGCCTGCATCCCATGGATGGGGCTTTGCTTGTTTGTGCAGCCTGGTTTCTGGTATGCCACGGACCGGGGGTTGGGGGACCCCTGCTTTAAGAGCACTAGAGTTGATCATCTCATGCCTATTTTGGAGAAGCATAAAGTGATTAACCCATTATGGTGGAGCATTAGATTACGTAGACTTGTATATAACAATTGATAGTTTTCACATTTTTCATCCGATTACATTAGTAAAAAGCATGAATGGACAATGTAGCATTATGGAATATTACAGAAAAGCACAACACTGCTCATACACCTGTGATGGTGATAAATCTGGAGTTGAATATAGAAAATGAGGTAGCCTTGATCAAAGTCTCTTAGGTAATCCGTACAAATAGTACACAAATTACTTTGTTCACCTTTTTAAAAAAAAATCATGCTTGTGTACTAAGTAATAAAAGGATGCTAATTCAAATCTTCGTATTAGCCCTGCTTATATTTAGCTTATATCAATTCTTGAGTATCAAATGTTGAACAAAATACTGCACACACTGATTGAAAATGGGGCTTCCTGCCCAAAATTTCTATGTTCACTCCTTCGTGAACATAAAACATGTAACCTGAGCTAGGTTACAGATGTTAAACTAACCATCAGTATTTACATCTGTTCTCCTTTTTAAGTAATAAAAGGCTAAAATGCTCCAGCCTATTATAGGCAGAAGAATAAAAAAGAATAATTGGGAACCAACCAGCCAGATCCATCCTACAAAACATTCTCTACCAGGTCCATTTGCTATCGTATTTTAAAATAGCATTGTTTCATTAAAACAATGAAACAAAACAATTGAAGTTTCTCTTCATGGAAAAATAAGTATATTATATGCTGTCTACGTTTTGCAAAACTGCTGTGTTGGTGTAAAAAAATAAACAAAATATCAGCCTTATGGCAAAATTAAGGCAATTTTCTCAAGAATATATTGGTTTTTAAGTACCCACCCATTACTTCACACCATGTAAGTGACACATAATAACTTGATGTGCATTTTTTCCCTCAGGCATTCTCAAATGCCTAGTCAATTGTAACCATGTGTCTAGTTGATAACTTCTTACGCTGGCATGCAGCAGTTCTCAACCCAGCGGAGAGTTCAAATCCTACCACAACAAGGTCTTGTCTAGAATTGTCTTCAGCCTTAGAAGAACTCAAGAAAAAGCTAGAATTTGCTGCTTCACGATGCCACTGAGCCTAACCATGTGATTTCCGAAAGTCCTCTAGGCATATTAGATGATTGGCGATTACTATATATGGCTGTTCATCAAGTTTGTGATCCTGATTTAGGACAATCTAACGATGAATTATATACGAAGGTAGGGATGCGCGAAAGCATTTGTGCATGAACTGTTCATGGATCATCTGTTTTCAGGTGGCTTGTGTCTAAAACAAAATGGGTGGTTGATTTCAGCTATGGTGGAGCTGTTTTGTTTCAATATGGGCCGAAATGGTTGTTACTGAAAGTAGTGTTTCAGGCAAGAAGGGTAAGACTATTAGCAACCGAGAAAAGGGGAAACAGACAACACTGCAAAAGGAGGAGGTGCACAAGGGGATATGCAGCAATGCTAGCTACACAAAGGCAAGAGAGAGTAAGTGTCGCACACATCAGCCTCGTCCTACTCACTATCTATACTCACTCCTGTATCCTGTGCATCTTGCTTCAGCAGAAATAAAAAATATATATAAAAACATTCCAGGTTTCATTTCCATCAAACTGTGCCTCCCCCCCAATATAACGGCAAAACTTTCAGAAAGTTATAGCAGCCTTATGTTTCGTTTCAGATTCATTTTCTCTTTCGTGCACATTCTTACATGGAGGATAATTTCTTCGGTCAGCAGAATTCTGCCTGAACTTCATTTTTGAAGTTGGGCCACCAAGAGAGAGAAAGCAAGGATCAAATACTAGACCATGGGTCCTCAAACTACAGCCTATGGGCCACATGCGGCCCGCCGAAGCCATTAATCTGGCCCACGCAAGACCACGAGGCTTTTCCGCCCACATCACCCCGCCCACCCTTCGGCCGAGTGTAGGACTTACCTTCACGAGCCCCGCGGGCTGGAACTGAAAAGTAAGGACAACAATTTTGGCCTGCAGAGACATTTTGGAGGTGGGGGAGGTGAAAAACAGGCAAAATCGGCCCGTTTTTGGCCAAAAAATGGGCTGTTTTTGCCTGTTTTTGGCCAGCAGAATGCTTCTGGAGGCGGGTGAGGTGAAAAACGGGATGCACAGAAGCCCCAGGAGGCCAAAAAACGGGTGAAAACGGCCCATTTTTCACCTCCCCTGCCTCCAGAAGATAGAGATAGACAGAGAGAGATAGACAGAGAGAGAGAGAGAGAGAGAGAGAGAGAGAGAGAGAGAGAGAGAGAGAGAGAGAGAGAGAGAGAGAAGAGAAAAGAGAAAAGAGAAAAGAGAAGAGGGAGATATTTCTCAAGCTCCTTGGGGCTGAGAAGAATTACTGCAAAACTGAGTTTCCTGAAGTGGACCACTAGACTCCTAAACAACAAAAAGCAAATAAAACACGCCCAAGAGCAAAACAAATTAAAATTTAATTTGTATGCATTGTTTAATGGACTGTTAAATTGGCCATGCCCACCCAGTCACATGACCACCTAGCCACGCCCACCCAGCTGGTCCGGCTCCCAACACTCCGAGGGACCGTGAATTGGCCCCGTTTAAAAAGTTTGAGGACCCCTATACTAGACCAAAAATGATACATGAAATCTGTTTAAATGGAGCAACATATCTCACTAAAAGAATGCAGCATAAACGTTACGTAACTGTCACAGCAATCATTAGTACATTATGCCATCAAGTCATAAGAGTTGCAGCAAGAAAGATACAAATAAGTGATTCTACATGCAGCACATCTGGGAAACATATTTTTTAAAAAGCTGGAGGGGAAAAAAACAGCTACGTCCACTTTTGTGTTTAGACTCAAACTTGGAAGTGGTATGGCAAACAGTAATTAGAGTGACTAAGGAAAGTTTACCAAACATTCACCTTAAAAAGACTGTATGTGCCATCTGGAATCTCTGTCCCTGGCGTTACTTCCATAGCAATGTCTTCGGCCTAAGTTAAATAACACATCGCCCATTAAAACACCACATTATGGACTGATGGGCTACAACACAACTAACAACAGGTTACAAGCTAGTTGCAGTTGGTGATTCCACATTACCAACACAGAGGCCAACAAGGAAATGGAGCAAAATGGCTGGATGATAGGGACAAGGAAAGGAAGGGAAATGAACTTTTGAACCACACAAGGGCGGCTAACCCTGTGTGTGGAATCTAACTTTTGAAGGAAAATGGTTCTTCAATTTGTGAAACAAGAGGTTCTTTTAATTACCGTAATTTTATTTGTAGCTGCGGTAACGGGTAAAATTTCGAGCCCCATTCGTATCCTCTTTTGTTTTTCACAGTAGGCTTTCCAAGTGTCTTCATTAAACCCATAATTGAAATAATCTGAGAGATCAGCGCCTTAGAAGAAAACAACAAATATTCTAGGAGTTAAATGCAACTACTAGATAAGTGTGGAGGAATCCTGCCTTCCACAATGCATTGTAGCTACTGGTTTTCCAAAATGAAAAGCAGCTGAATAACCATTCTGGGGGAAAAAACAACCCTCCTTTTAGGGTTTAAACCCTTTTGTTTACTTCCCACAACCACTTAGCAGTGTTTTATTACTTAGCTATGCTTCAAAGGGGAGGCACTTTTTCCTATGTTAGATAAGCCGAAGTAGCTAAAACATCAAAACATTCTGAGTAAAAAACTTAAAAATGCAAAACATGTAACAACATATTCTCATGCATCAAATCAAACCGATTAATACTCATATTTTCCCTGCCTCTAGGAAGTAGCATTTTATAAGGATTGGGTCTACAACATGGCTGTGATTAAATTTCTCCTCAAATAGGAATTATGAACACACTTCGTGCGTTTAGTTGAAACAAGAAAATCAATTTTCTGCTCACCTGTGGAGTTTTACTGACATGTTTTTACAATGCTATTTATTTCTGTGCAAAATGTTCTACCTGGTTTTCTCCAAGGTTTATCTTCAAAAGAATCCAAATCAACTTCTAATAGTGGAACACCATTAATGCTTCCTGGCGCATCAAGATCAACTCCTTTCACTTTGGTGCCTATAAAAAAAAGAATATTTTATGAGCCCACGACAAGCAATATATTATTGTAAGTTTCTGTTAGGACTCTGTCCAAACGATTGGGTTTGTTAATATATGAAGCCACAAATCAATGTTTATGTGAATATAGGTAATATTGCTTTAAATGCATTGTAGGCTGATTACTATAAAAGGGAGCAAGAAAGCAGGCTCGTTCTTCCTGCTGATTCTGACTCTCTCTGCTGATTGTCTCTGCTGCTTCACTGTTGAGTAATTGACTTTTCTTGTCTGTGTGAAGGTACTGTGAAGAGCTGCTGTGTAAAGCGTAACTATCTGTGATAGTATAGATTTGTTTGTTAGCTGTACTCTTTGTTTGCTAGTTAAAACAAAGATAGGCAAGAAGAAGATTCTTCATATTGACTGACTTACCGTGTATGACTTGGACTTCCTATTTGAACTTTGCTACTTCTTTAAGTAAACTATTTGTATATACTTTAAATGTATCTGTTTATTGACTGAAGCAACTCATATCAAACTGCAACATCACATTTCGCTGTGCACGTGCTCAAGAGCACACAAACTCCTTAACAGTTTCTATAGTTGAGAATAAGGTGCTTATTTCCTGCATACTGGCACTCATGAGCATGACAGTTACTGTTCTTATAAACGTTCTCTTACACTGTATCAGTGCAATGTAGCATCTTAAGAGACACCTAAGTACAGAGCATAGCATTATTTTTTCCTATTTTCTTTCTTTAAGCTCTAAATGCTTTCTTTGAGCTTTAAATGCTTACCAGAGGATCCATAACTTCGCCCTGTTTTAATATTGAGATTCACTGGTGCTGCTCCATACCTAAAATAACAACATTTTTATAGTAAAGGGTAAAAGATGAACAGGATTTTTGAGGAAATGATTTTTTAAAAAGTGTTCAGAAGTGCAGTGGGGTGCACTCACGTTAAAGAAGCGACAACTTCTGTCTCAGCATAGATACCTCAAAGCTTTTCCTCAGTTCTCCATACATGCACATACAAGTAGTCCTCGGGTAACAATGATAATTGGGACTCTGATTTCCATCACCTACTGCCATAATTGTAAAGCACAATGTCTCATGACCACACACTGCTTAGCAGTTCTAGCACTTCCAATTAAGTGAGAAATGTGCAATTGTTTCACTTTGCTGAATGTATTTTGGAAACACAGTCACAACTTGGTTTTTTACTTGTGTCTGATCCCAATAGCAAATAATGTATGTAGCTCAGATTGAACAGTGTTGTTGGCGCTCTCTGAGCTTGGTTGTTTGCTTGCAGACATTTCACTATTCAACTAGGTAACATCATCAGTGCTTCTAGTGAGCTTGGCATTTGCTCTGAGTTTATAATACAACAGCTTGTATTTAAGCTAGTTTTACAACACTGAAACTGACAGGCAAGCTGCTGAATATAAATAGGGAGCAAACCCCACACTTACTCGCATTGATTGTACATGGTGTCAGATTGATTGTATATGATTTACATTCAAAGAAACTTTATTATCAACTGTGACAAGTACTGCTGAAGTTTCAAAAAAGTGTAAAATGATTTGGGATATAACACGAAGTAATTACTTTAGCATTCTTTAGAGTAGTGATGGCGAACCTTTTTTTCCTCGGGTGCCAAAAACGTGTGCGCACGCGCTATCACGCATGCGCGAGTGCCCACACCCATAATTCAATGCCTGGGGAGGGCAAAAACGGCCTGTTTCCCAACTTCTGGTGTGCCTGGTAGGCCCGTTTTTCTCCCTCCCCAGGCTCCAGAGGCTTCCCTGGAGCCTGGGGAGGGCAAAAACGCCCTCCCTTGTCCTCCCAGAAGCCCTCTGGAAGCCTAAAATGCCCCCCCAGAGCCTCCGTGCAAGCCGAAAATCAGCTGGCTGGGGCGCACATGTGTGCTGGAGCTGAGCTGGGGCAACGGCTCGCGTGCCGACAGATATGGCTCCGCGTGCCACCTGTGGCACGCGTGCCATAGGTTCGCCATCACTGCTTTAGAGCATACAACTGTCTTCAAATCTATTACAGCAAAGTAAACAAAAATGAATTTTATAGATAGCATTAGATTTCTCTAAAAGTGAGGATAATTGAAATAGCACTTAGCAATAGCAACTAGATTTATATACTGCTTTACAGTGCTTTACAACACTCTCTGAGCAGTTTACAACATCAGCATATTGCCCCCAATAATCTGGATCCTCATTTTACCGACCTCAGAAGGATGGAAGGCTGAGTCAACCTTGAGCTGGTCAGGATCGAATCCCTGCCTGTAGGGAGAGTTAGCCTGCAATAGGGTGCCACCACGGCTCCTAATAAATAACTCTTAAATTCCACTGAAAAGTGCATTTCAAAAACCGATTTTGAATTTTTTTATGAGAAAATTGGTAAAATTTCTTTAAAAACCTTTGCAATTAATGCACTGTCAGGAATAAAGTAAGAAGGAATACAGAAGGTAGGCCCACAGGAATGTAGATGGCTGCTGATGAATGGGGGAGGGAGCGAGTCCAGAGAGCGGGTTGGGGAGGGAGTGTAACGATGATGAGAAATGCTATGTAGGTCAGGAAAGGCACAAGAGGCACAGTGCAGGTCAGATAAGGTCAGGGTAGCATCTCTTCTGCATCCTTTACACTGTCGCATCCTTCAGACTGTTGTGTGAAGGATGCCGAAGAGATGCTGCATAGGTTGGCAAAGTTCTACAAGGGCACATGAGTGATTGACATGAACACAGAAGGACGTGGGGGGGGGGAGTAAGAGGTGGGGGGGAGGAAGACTTGCCCAGCAATTTGCAACATTCCCTGTCAGCCTTCCCATTGGCTTTCTGGGGAAGCTGGCAGGAAAGGTTGCAAATGGCGATCAGATGGTCATAGCAATAGCAATAGCACTTAGACTTATATACCGCTTCATAGGGCTTTACAGCCCTCTCTAAGCGGTTTACAGAGTTCAGCATATTGCCCCCAACAATCTGGATCCTCATTTTACCGACCTCAGAAGGATGGAAGGCTGAGTCAACCTTGAGCCTGATGAGATTTGAACAGCTGAACTGCTGAACTAGCAGTAGCCTGCAGTGCTGCATTTAGCCACTGCACCATCTCGGCTCTTACCAAGTACCCAAGTCATGGGTACTTGGCAACCAGTCGTTATTTGAGAACAGGTTGCCAAGAACCCAGACTGCAATCGTGTGACCAGAGAGTTGGTCCTTTAGCTGGAAGCAATTGTTACTTGCTTCAAGGTAACAAAGGAAGGGACTTTTCAGAAGCCTGCCTTAACTCAGAACCTGAAATCCAGATGATTAAGCAGTAAACAACTTACCCATACTGCGGTGCTCCTGTTTTAATATCACCAATAGTGACCTGAACATCATCTTCATCATCATCACTATCACTGTCACTGTCATCTTCGGCCTCTGTCACTTTCTACAAAAAAAGAGAGACTATAATTAGAAATTACATATAATTCAACTAAGGTGGAAGTACCAACTACCGTTCTTGATACTATTTGAAAATGCAACTGTACTATTGCAAATCTACAGCATTTCAAGATATGTTGTATAATTCAAACTTGTAGAGTCATGAAAACAAAACATGCACATTCAAATAAAAAAGGAGGCCAGAAGTCTCCACCACTAAAATCAACGATTAATTTTCAGTGACTTGCTATTCAAGGCAAGCAAATTTACTATTACGAAATTTGTGTACCAAAATAAGAGGCGAAGTATAAGCATAAGTTCAAAATACTGTACATAAAAATATGTTAATAGGCATCAACTCAAAATAGTTATCAGCATTCATTAAGTTAATTGGTTTTCCTATCATGTACCTAAATAAAACCATTAGGTGAATTATTCACAAATAAGCTTTTCAATGTTGATTATTTAAATGTGTGGCAGTGGTTAGAATGCAGTACTGCAGGCTACTTCTGCCGGCTGCCTGCAATTTAGCAGATCGAATTTCACCAGGCCCAAGGTTGACTCAGCCTTCCTTCCTTCCTAGGGGGGTAAAATGAGGACCCAGATTGTTGGGGAAATATGCTGATTCTGTAAACCGCTTAGAGAGAGATGTAAAAGCACTGTGAAGCGGTATATAAGTCTAAGCGCTACGTACTAAACCTTATTTAATTTTAATACTTGGTAAGAAAAATGTCTACTTGCCA
Source organism: Diadophis punctatus similis (assembly GCA_023053685.1). Lineage (NCBI taxonomy): Eukaryota > Metazoa > Chordata > Lepidosauria > Squamata > Dipsadidae > Diadophis > Diadophis punctatus. The sequence goes on from JALIGW010000006.1 coordinate 8,518,325, forward strand.
CAAACAAAGCACATTTGCAAGACACAAATAAGAAGACCATCTACATGTGAAGGCATTTTCTTTCCTTTGAGTCAAACTTGACTCCTTGCTACTACAGTGGTACCTCGAGATACGAGTGCCCTAACATACGAGATATTTGAGATACGAGCTGTCGAGCAAGCGAAGTTTTGCTTTGAAATACAAGCAACATTTGAGATACGAGGAACAGCCGGCTGCACATGATCCACTCATTTCCGCAACATTCTGAAAGGGAGGAAACCTTCAGCCAGATTTGAATATCAAAGAGAATTTTCCCCCTTTAGCTTAGCCATCGTGGCGTCCGTAGGGCTCTTGGGGGGGGGGAGGAGGAGGCAGAGAGAAAGGAAAGGACTGCCGATCTGCCTTCCCTCCCCCCAGCCTAGCCGAGAGCACGCTTGGACTTGCCTGGGTTTCCTAGAGTGAGTGGGAGGAAAACACTCTCTCTCTCTCTCTCTCTCTCTCTCTCTCTCTCTCTCTCTCTCACACACACACACACACACACACACACACACACACACACACACACACACACACAGACCCCTAGCAGCCAGCCCAGCCAGCGCAGCCAGCCAGCCTGTGGGCTTGAACGGATTAATACGAGGAACAGCCGGCTGCACATGACCCACTCATTTCTGCAACATTCTGAAAGGGAGGAAACCTTCAGCCAGATTTGAATATCAAAGAGAATTTTCCCCCTTTAGCTTAGCCATCCTGGCGTCCGTAGGGCTCTTGGGGGGGGGGAGGAGGAGGCAGAGAGAAAGGAAAGGACTGCCGATCTGCCTTCCCTCCCCCCAGCCTAGCCGAGAGCACGCTTGGACTTGCCTGGGTTTCCTAGAGTGAGTGGGAGGAAAACTCTCTCTCTCTCTCTCTCTCTCTCTCTCTCTCTCTCTCTCTCTCTCTCTCTCACACACACACACACACACACACACACACACACACACAGAGAGAGAGAGAGAGAGAGAGAGAGAGACCCCTAGCAGCCAGCCCAGCCAGCGCAGCCAGCCAGCCTGGGGGCTGGAACGGATTAATGGCATTTCAATTAATTTCAATGGGGAAAATTGCTTTGAGATACGAGCAAATTGACATACGAGCAAGTTTAAAGAACGAATTAAACTCGTATCTCGAGGTACCACTGTACATGGCTTTTAGAAGTGGCTTGCCAATGCTGTATTGTTAAGACTGACAAAATAGCAGATGACCAGATATATGGTCACCTGACAGTCTCTTGTGTCTAAGGCAGGGCTACAATTCCGGTTTCTTGCTTTTAATCCGGAATCCGTAGACCAAACTGGCACACTTGTTGAGACGCAAATGGGCAAAATACAATCCCAGCAAGCATTTTTTATATGAAAAAGTAAAAAGCAGTACTGGAAGAGATTTATTTGTATGCAGAAATAGAAAATGGGGAAGAGACTTCTTAACTGTTTCTCTGGTTCAAATCTGAAACACTTGTAGATATGCATAGAGGTGCTTGAAGTGGTGCAGTGGCTAAATGCTGCGACTGCAGGCTGACTGCTAGTTCAGCTGTTCAAATCCCACCAGGCTCAAGGTTGACTCAGCCTTCCATCCTTCCGAGGTGGGTAAAATGAGGACCCAGATTGTTGGGGGCAATATGCTGGACTCTGTGAACCGCTTAGAGAGGGCTGTAAAGCACTATGAAGCGGTATATAAGTCTAAGCGCTATTGCTATTGCTTGAAAGTTTCTGAACACTTTTGAGTTTTCAATGTTACAGCATTAGATGTATAAAGTTAGCCTCATACTCTCAAGGTTGAGGACAATTTCAGCACCAATAACATTTGCATTCTGGATTTAATTTATCAATAGTGAAGTCTAATAAAATAAGTTAATCATAAATTGTGGGAATGTTCAAAATGTTCCATTTTGGGGACAGAATGTTCCAGGGAATGCTAAATAAATAAATAAGTGTCTCTTCCATGCCATGCCAATCTAGGATTGTCCTGGAAGCTTTTTAAAAGTTTGGAAGTGATGCAATAAAATTGCAGGTATGGAAGATGTTCCCCCAAATGTTCCGCTTTCAAAATAGACCCACCCCTAACAAATTATTACACCCATGGTCTATATCCATTTGGTCCTCATAGCAATAGCAATAGCAATAGCACTTAGACTTATATACCGCTTCATAGTGCTTTTACAGCCCTCTCTAAGCGGTTTACAGAGTTCAGCATATTGCCCCCAACAATCTGGGTCTTCATTTTACCCACCTCGGAAGGATGGAAGGCTGAGTCAACCTTGAGCCTGGTGAGATTTGAACAGCTGAACTAGCAATCAGCTGAAGGTCACAGTGCTGCTTTTAACCACTGCGCCACCTCGGCTCCTCATGAATGACTTGCTCAAAATTTTAAAAAAAATGTTACATAGATTTCTATAGTTCTACTTTTATAAAGAATACCATTTTCACTACGCCATTTTCAGCTGCTCCTTCTTCTTCATTTCCCGTTGGGGTTGGAACACTTCAAGATAAAATAAAAGAGCATTAGCTGGTTGACAGGGACCAGTATTGGTTTAAAAAATAAGTGTAATTTAAATGATTTGATGCTTTAGATCCGCGTTTCCCAACCTTGGCAACTTGAAGATGTCTGGACTTCAACTCCCAGAATTCCCCAGCCAGCGAATGCTGGCTGGGGAATTCTGGGAGTTGAAGTCCAGACATCTTCAAGTTGCCAAGGTTGGGAAACACTGCTTTAGATGAATTATAGTTTTGTTAGGAAAAAAAACAACTTTTTCAGCAAAACTTTTATTTCTGGGAAATAAAGATATGTCCAGTAATTAAGCAGATTAACACTTGTTTCATTTAATTTAATGTGATTTCAGTGATATTATACATTATTTCATTATCCCCATACTTTAAAATATTAAAGTAACCAGGTTAAAAAAACCTTGTAGAGCATAGATTTTGTGAAGAAGTATACCTTCTGCCACACAGCTCCCAGCGACGGGTGAGATCCCACAGAGTTGGTCTCCTCCGGGTCCCGTCAGCTAAACAGTGCTGGCTGTCGGGCCGGCGGGGGAAGGCCTTCTCTGTGGCTGCCCCGGCTCTCTGGAACCAGTTACCTCCGGAGAGCTGGACTGCCCCCACCCTATTGGCCTTCCGAAAAGCAGTAAAGACCTGGCAGGCTTGGAGCCGTTGATCTCACGGTAGTAATCGGCGAGATCCGGCCATGAAATGATATGTAGGGGTTCTAAATTGTTTTAAGTCTTAATGTTTTGATGGCTATAATGTTTAAGATTTTATGATGTTTTCTCTAAGATGTTTTTAATGTTTATTTGCTGTTGTTAAGCCACCCAGAGTCCTTTGGGAGTTGGGCGGCATATAAATATAATAATAAATAAATAAATAAATAAATAAATAAATAAATAAATAAATAAATAAATAAACAAACAAATAAACAAATAAATATACCACACAGTGATATTTTGTACCCCATATGTAATTAATCTAAGCTTAGAAATGGCATATATTTTACCACATCTAGACAATTATGGTATTGACATTCAGAGGGGCTCTACTAATAAGAGGACTTTACTCACAGGAGATTCCACTCACAAGGCCAGAGCAGAATAGGATTTTAATAACATTGATTTATCATATTAATTACAAAAGTAAATCAGAAAAATGCTCATTAAAGTTCTTTTTTTTCAGTCCATAAGGTTCCAATTCAACTAGGATTCAAAATAAAATTAGCATAGATGACATTACTTAATAAAGTAATGAAGTTCATAACATAGCTCTAACAAGACATGCCATCCCTGAGTTATGCATGTGTCCAACTACTGTAAATACATGGAACCATGAAATTATTTAAACTACTTTCTCAAAAATTGTTCTGAACAAGTACTATTAAAAGTGGTCTCCTAGAACAGCACTACAATGATGCACAATAAACTCTTACCTAAAAAAAAGCTACTGAAATCATTTTCCTTCATTGCATAATTAAAATTGCGATATCTACGGAATCCATTGTACCACATTTCTTGTATGGCTACTTATAAAAAAAAATCCTCCATAGTATGCTCGCTCTGAATTTTATTGGACAAAGAATAAAGTTTGTATAGTCACATCTGGCATTCCATTACACTAAAAACCTGACAAATACAGGTTAAGTAGCTTCAACTTTCATTGAATTAATAAAGAGCATTATTGGATGTTAATCTTCCATAGCCCAATTCAAAATGCTGATCTTACCTTTTAATAAGATAATAAGATTAAAAGAACTGGATAATTCATAACTTATCTGACTTATTTGGATCTTAGGAAATCCTTATGGAGAAGATCATTTCATGTGCACAGGCTCACTAAAAATAGATTTTGCCTTTGTGACTCCAAAACTTTGGTGAGATGGGTAGCTTTATAAATTTGATTAATAAATAAAACTGATGTTTGTTTTTTTGACTCTTGACTGGATGCCAGTCTCGTCTTCTTGAAAGGAGGTTAAGGTGTTTCTCTTATAATTTTACATTATTTTAGTGTATTGAAGGCGGATCTAACGTATTTCTAATACTGCCAAATTTTAAAATTATTTTTCATTTATCAAGTGCTGGTTTTCAGAAAAGCAACATAAAATTCTTACAATAAACCCTAAAGACAAGTGCAGAAATGTGGGTTCAGCTGCTTCTAAATATTCAATTCAAAACTGAATAGGAACAAGACTGACTCTACACCTCATAATGAATGTTACAAAAATACTCACCTAGCAGGTGCTTCCTCTGGTCTTTCTTCTTCATTTTCATCTTAAAGAAATAACAACAAATCAAAATAATATCTCAATAACATAGTATCAACCAGAATCACTTAATGATTTGTAGAAAATACATTCATTTATTTTTATGCTAATTCTTCATAATCTTTGCACAGATACAGAACCGCCTCAACTTCATGGCTCTTCAAATTTCAGACAAACTCACATTCCAGTGAAAGGACAAAAATCCTTGTTGTTAATCCTACAAATGAAATTTTCCTGCACATCTTTCATCTGAACTTGCAGTTACTATCAGGAAACATCCTTTGCTGCTCATTCAGAATCTGGATTACATATGCTGACATTGCCCTCTCTAAACACTATACAACTTAATGCAACCTATACAAGTAATCTGAATTTTGATAACGTGAGCACGGGGATGCTGCAACGGACATAAACCATGGTCATGTCACTTTTTTCACTTTGCATTGTCACTTAATGAACTGTTGTAACTCAAGGACTATCTGTATTGTTTTCATAACCTTCTCTTTAGCTTCATTAATTATGTTTTCATTTCGTCTTGAACCAGTATTATTATAACCAAGTTTGAAATATCCTTTATCAGTATCCACACACAAGACTCAAATATATTTAAAGTGATGTGGTTTGCTAGGCAAACACTGAGACAATCTAGACAGGTTAGCAGTTTCCCAATCTCCCCTTTACCATATCTGTCTGTGGTAAAGGGCCCTCCACATATATATATATATATGTGTGTGTGTGTGTGTGTGTGTGTGTGTGTGTGTGTGTGTACATATGTATGTATGTCTACATTTATCTATCCATATATGTATACATGTGTGTGTATGTATGTATGTGTGTATGTGTATGTGTGTATGAAAAGAATGTTCTTTCTGCACCAACTGAGGAAGCTCAAACTGCGCAAGGAGCTGCTGATACAGTTCTACAAAGGAATTATTGAGTCTGTCATCTGCACCTCTATAACTGTCTGGTTTGGTTCTGCAACCCAACAAGACAGACACAGACTTCAGAGGATAATCAGAACTGCAGAAAAACCAATTACTGCCAACCTGCCTTCCATTGAGGACCTGTATACTGCACGAGTCAAAAAGAGGGCTGTGAAAATATTTACTGACCCCTCGCATCCTGGACATAAATTGTTTCAACTTTTACCATCAAAAAGACGCTACAGGGCACTGCATACCAGAACTAGACACAAGAAAAGTTTCCCCCCGAACGCCATCACTCTGCTAAACAAATAATTCCCTCAACACTGTCAAACTATTCACTAAGTCTGCATTACTATTACATATTACTCTTTGAGACCACCTTCTGCCACACAGCTCCCAGTGAGATCCCGGAGTTGGTCTCCTTTGGGTCCCGTCAGCTAAACATGCCGACTGGCGGGCCTGCGGGGGAGGGCCTTCTCTGTGGCTGCCCCAGCTCTCTGAAACTAGTTACCTCCGGAGATCCAGACTGCCCCCACCCTATTGGCCTTCCGAAAAGCAGTAAAGACCTGGCTTTTCCGGCAGGCCGGGGGCCATTGATCTCGTGGTTGTAATCGGCGAGATCCGGCCATGAAATGATATGCATGGGTTTTAAATTGTTTTAATGTTTAAGATGTTTTTAATGTTTATTCTGTTGTTAAGCCGCCCAGAGTCCTTTGGGCATTGGGCGGCATATAAATTTAATAAATCTAATCTAATCTATTAGTCTTCTCATCGTTCCTATCACCCATCTCGTCCCACTAATTACTATATGACTGTAACTTGTTGCTTGTATCCTTACGATGTATATTGTTTTTCCTAGTATGATCTGATTGCTTATTTGTACCCTATGACTATCATTAAGTGTTGTACCTTATGATTTTTGACTAATGTACCTTGCCTTTTTAAGAGCCGAGGTGGCGCAGCGGTTAGAGTGGGGTACTGCAGGCCACTTTAGCTGACTGTGATCTGCAGGTCAGCGGTTCAAATCTCACCAGGCTCAAGGTTGACTCAGCCTTCCATCTTTCAGAGGTAGGTAAAATGAGGACCCAGATTGTTGGGGGCAATATAAATATATACATTGCTTACTGGTGTAAACCGCTTAGAGAGTGCTTGCACTGTGAGGCGGTATATAAATGACACTAATAAATAAATAAATAAATGTACACTGAGAGCATATGCACCAAAGACAAATTCCTTGTGTGCGCAATCACACTTGGCCAATAAAGAATTTTAATCTAATTTAATCCAATCCAAACATGTACACATATGTATGTGTGTGTGTGTATGTATGTATGTATGTATACATGGCGCAGTGGTGCAGTGGTTAAATGCAGCTACTGCAGGCTATTCCAGCTGACTGCTAGTTTAGCAGTTCAGCTGTTCAAATCCCACCAGGCTGAAGGTTGACTCAGCCTTCCATCCTTCTGAGGTCGGTAAAATGAGGACCCAGATTGTTGGGGGCAATAGGCTGAACTCTCTAAACCGCTTAGAGAGGGCTGTAAAGCACTATGAAGCAGTATATAAGTCTAAGTGCTATTGCTATCTGTTCAAATCCCACCAGGCTGAAGGTTGACTCAGCCTTCCATCCTTCTGAGGTGGGTAAAATGAGGACCCAGATTGTTGGGGGCAATATGCTGAACACTGTAAACCGCTTAGAGAGGGCTGTAAAGCACTATGAAGCAGTATATAAGTCTAAGTGCTATTGCTATTGCTATCTATCTATCTATCTATCTATCTATCATCTATCATCTATGTATCTATCATCTATCTATCTATCATCTATATCTATCTATGTATCTATCTATACACACACACACACACACACACACACACACATATATATATACATACACACACACACACACACACACATGGATGGATGGATGGATGGATGGATGCATAGACAGACGGACACATACATATGTACATACACATACATACATATGCATATACATATTTATTCCGTCCCAAAATTAAAAGTTGTAATCGTGTGTATACACACAGAGAGAGAGGATTTTAATTTCGGGACGGTCCAAAGCCTTGGCTCACCTCCTCAGAAACAGAGGCTACATCGCATACTTGCAAATAAAGGGGGTGGGGAGGGGGGAGGTTTGGAGGGATGCCAAGTAGTCTAGCCGCCCTTCTCTTCCAAGGACACGGCGCCTCAAAAGGGCCGTTTCCCAAACCTCGAAGCTGCTCCACAGAGGTCCAAGGCCCATCCTTGGTGGCCCCTTCGCAGCCTCCCCAGCCTTTCCTAGGAGGAAGGCCGCGGAGTTCCGGGGGGGGGGCGGGCGTCCCTCAACACAACAGCCCAGGAGGGCTTCCTCTCTGCCAAAGCAGGTAAGGGATGCGAAGGAAACCTGGCCCCGCTAGGGAAAGCCGGATTAGGAAGGGAGGCGGGCTAATCGAGTCCGAGGCCTTTCGGGCCTTGTCCCCAGCCGAGCGCCGGCCCGGTTCTTTTAACCGACGCTGAGGGGCGACACACCCGGAGAGTGAGCGGGGGGGGCCTCGAGCGCGTCGAAAGCAACGAATTGAAACCGTACCGCCATAGAGCCACTCTTCCTCGTCGCCGGCGCCGCTCAGCTCGGCCGCCAGTCGCTCCACCTCACCGCCCGCCGACATGGCCGACTCCTCTCCCAGCACACGCGCTCCGCCGGCCCGCCGCGCCAGACCGGACTACACAGCGCGCTTGCGCACAACTCCCGTTTCACCCCTCCCCTCGCGTGGCAAACGAAAGGAGCGGAGCAGAACGGCGGCGGGGAGAGTCGTGACGGCAGAGAGAGATAGAGAGAGAGGCTTTTCCCTCCCCCCCGCCTCTTCCTGATAGGGGCGGGGCGCTGTCGGCCTCCGCTTCTCCCGAAAGCCTAGAGAGGCTCCAGGTAGAATAGGCCAGAAAGCGATTCTTCTCCCAGTCCTGAAGCGATTGGGCGCCGCCCTCAATGCTCCCACACGGAAATTCGGGCCCAACCCCCGTTCAGCCTTTCCCCAATGCGGCACCTTCCAGGTGCGTCGGTCCACCGCCCATCCTGAAGCGGCGCATTCTGGGAAATGTATTTCCATTGGGCAAGGGCGGTCTGCCCGGACTTCTCTACTACACACTTAAACGGACAATGCAAGGGATATAATAAATCCTTCCATTCCCCATTATTCCTGTCAGAGCTGAAGACGCTTCTTTTTCAAAGAAAAAACAAGGAAATAAATAAAATAAAAATAAAAAATAAAAAATAAAAATAAAAACAATAAAAAACAATAAAAAAATAATAAAATAATAATATAATAAAATAATAAAAAATAAAAAAATAAAATAATAAAAAATAAAAATAAAAAATAAAAAAATAAAAAATACAGTAATAAAATAAAAAAATAAAATAAAATAAAAATAAAAAAATAAAATAAGATAAAATAAAAGAATGAAATAAAATAAAATTAAATTAAAATTATTTATTTATTTATTTATTTTGGTTTTCTTATATGCCGCCCTACTCCTGAGGGACTAAAATTATTAAAAATTATTAATTATTAAAATAATAATTAAAATAAAAAAATAAAAAAATAAAAAATAAGATTAAAAAATAAAATAAATAAAAATAAAATAAATAAAATAATAAAATAATAAAATAATAAAATAAAATAAAATAATAAAATAATAAAATAAAATAATAATAAAATAAAATAAAATAAGATAAAATAAAATAAAATAAAATAAATAAAGTCCACTTGCCTCCTGAAAAAAAGCACCTTTGGGTCTTAAATGGATACCACACTGGAGATGATAATCAGCTCCCCAAGGCCATTTGGTCTAACGCTCAAGAAAGATGCTTGGGTATATAATTGGTGCACTGGTCTTGATTTATTAAATTTCCAACCCATATTGTGGATTTTTTTCAGACATAATTGCTTTTCTTTCTTAACTAAAACAACCTAGCAAAAGTTTTCCACTCATTCCATACTCATAATTCCCTTAATATTTATGAAGCCACAGCATGGTATTTTGGAACTTCCAATGCTTTAAGACCAAACATTTTATCTTACCAAAATTTTCTTTGCTTTCACATATATAGATACATACAACCCAATTAGCCTTTAAATGTTACCTTTATAATCTTTGATTCTGAAACTCCTTTCCGTAAACCACAGCTCTTCTATTCCCTTCTTTCTCCCTGACATCGTCTTCAAATTTACATGCTGCTTAACTTAGGGGTTTTTTTCTAAAATAACAACTCAAGACTGCCTAAAAGGCTGAATTATCTGGCTTTGGAAGATCTCCAGGTGTTATCCTTTGACTATGATCAAACTACAAACTACAATGAGTTACTAACATTCTGTAAATACTTACATTCCCTTTATTGCTTTATATCCTTTCAAGGCCAAATCCTGGCATTAAACATAGTTTAGCTTTGAGAAATGACTCCTGGATCAAATAAAAGCATTTCTGTACTAGCAGTCTTGCACTACTCCATTATAAAAATGTGGAACCTGCTTACCTTTATTAAAGACTATTTTACTGTTAATAAAGTACAAATGCTACAATCTTTTAGGGCCATGCTGTCCAATCTTGGCAATTTCCAGATATGTAGATTTCAACTCCCAGAATGGCCATTGCTGAAAATTCTGGGAGTTGAAGTTCATACAGTTAGAAATAGCTAAGAAATGCTAGCACAGTGATGGCGAACCTATGGCATGCGTGCCACGGGTGGCACGCGGAGCCATATCTGAGGGCACGTGAGGCATTGCCCTATGTCAGCCCCAGCGCGCATGCGCACAATGACCAGCTGATTTTCGGCCTTCTTTTCGGCCATTTTCGCTCTCCCCAAAGCCTCCTGAACCCTGGGGACGGCGAAAAATGGCCCAACGGCCCAACCGGAAGTTTGTTTCCCAATTTCTGGTTGCCCATTTGTCTGTTTTTCGCTCTCCCCTGGCTTCAGGAGGCTTTCCTGAACCCTGGAGAGAGCGAAAAACAGCCTAATGGGCCTACCGGAAGTCCGGAGGCTTCAGTGAGTCCTGTGCGCATGCACGGGGGGCAGCTGGGGGTGGTGGTGTTGTGCGAATGCACGGGGGGGCATTGCATTATGGGTGTGGGCATGCACGCGCATGCTATTGTATGCGCGCACCCTTTTGGCACCCGAGCCAAAAAAGGTTTGCCATCACTGTGCTAGCAACATTTAATGTTAGACTACACACATTACTGATAACAAGTGCTTTGTAATAGCGTGAGGTTTGCCTGAATAATTTGGAGCTATGGTGATCATATCTGTTCTTTAACGTGTATATATATATATATATATATATATATATATATATATATATATATATATATATATATATATATATATATATATATATCTCACAGCGATTTAGACAGTTCAGACAATCTGTATAAAATTCATGTTTCCTTGACCTGATAAGCATTCAGAACTTGTTACTTGTAATAATAATTTCTGTTCTATAAAGATGTATACATTTACATTGTTACCTAATTTGCACAATGTACAAAAATCTGTTGGGGGAGGGGACTCATAAATGTATTTTAAATATTTAAAAACTCTGAAACCTCCATGTATCATTTTTGTTATGTAACATTTTAAAACATTTGTCAATCAGAGTATTTTGGAACTGCAATACAACCAATGGAATAAGTAAAATAAAATCCTTTGATCTATTAAAATTATGTTCACAGAAATGAAGGTCTCCTGCTTTTGTAATACCGAGTAATGACAATTCTGCATATATTAAATCTGTAATAAAATTATGTCTGGCAATTAATCCCACGTTCAGACACAAGCAATCGTGATATTGTTATCGCTGGACTATCGTGACCATATAAAAGCATTAAGGTACAGGTAATCCTCAACGTACGACCACAATTTATGTTGCTAGGTGAGACATTTGTTAAGTGAGTTTTGCCCCATTTTACGACCCTTCTTGCCACGTTTGTTAAGTGAACCACTGCAGTTCTTAAATGAGTAACACGGCTGTTAAATGAATCCAATTTCCCCATTGACTTTTGCTTATCAGAATGTCAGAAAAGGGGATCACATGACCTCAGGACAGTACAAGAAGGGTCATAAATGTGAGTCAGTTGTCAAGCATCCAAATGCAAATCACCTGAACACGGAGATGCTGCAATGGTCATAAGTGTGAAAAAGATCCTGTATCTCTTTTTCAGTGCCGTTGTAACTTAAAACGGTCACTAAACAAACTGTTGTAAGTTGAGTGTTTAATTCAAAATTAAAATCAAGCTAATCTCCGACCTGCAGCATTGAGCCTCAGAAGGAAAAGGACTCCAGTGCAAATTAACAGCATCTGGAGACCAGCAGAATTATGGCACATCCATATTCAGCGACAATTTTCCTCCCATAAGCACACCCTCTCATGTAGAAATCGTGGGTCATTAAATGAACTCTTGCAAGTCGAGGACTAACTCTATTCTTGCCATAAATATGTATCCATCCGAACTAGACTGTGTTGTTTCTCTGTACCGTATAATATATGTGGGTTATATACATAATTTTGCATTTATTTATTTATTTATTTATCTTGTCATTTTTGTGTAGTGTAAAAATTGGAGTTGACCTCCTTTAAGAGCTGTATGCAACAACATTTCATTTTTAATGTATGCCGATTAGTGTACATTCAAAGTTACAATAAAGTTATTCTATTCTATTCTATTCTACGAGGGTGAATCAAAACGTAATGCCATTTTCTTTAGGACAGGTATAATTACCAGCCCAGGAACATGTAGCATACATCAAAATGAAGCTGGTCCTCTGTGGATCACATCCCTACTTCTCAACATAGTCACAGTTTCTCTCAATAGCAATGTTCCACCTTCGAATGAGAGCATGTATCCCTGCCTCGTAAAATTCTGTTGACTGTTCTTTGAGCCACTTCTTCACTGCAGTTTTCACTTCCTCGTCACTGGAATAATAATCCTCCATACTCACCAGATTTAGCGCCTTCAGACTATCATCTCTTCGGCCCCATGAAAGAGGGTTTGAGAGGCAAACATTATTCCAGTGACGAGGAAGTGAAAACTGCAGTGAAGAAGTGGCTCAAAGAACAGTCAACAAATTTTTACGAGACAGGGATACATGCTCTCATTCGAAGGTGGAACATTGCTATTGAGAGAAACGGTGACTATGTTAAGAAGTAGGGATGTGATCCACAGAGGACCAGCTTCATTTTGATGTATGCTACATGTTCCTGTGTTGGTAATTATACCTGTCCTAAAGAAAATGGCATTATGTTTTGACTCACCCTCGTTATTCTATTCTGCAAAGTTTTAGATAACCGTTAGAGCAGTGTTTCTCAACCTTGGCAGTTTGAAGATGTGTGGACTTCAACTCCCAGAATTCCCCAGCCAGCAACGCTGGCTGGGGAATTCTGGGAGTTGAAGTCCACACATCTTCAAACTGCCAAGGTTGAGAAACACTGCGTTAGAGTATAAATTCAGATTAAGAAAAGCGGAGGATTAAAGTGAAGCGGGATAGGATAGGGGGGGGGCAAAGGCCATAAAACAGACCAGAGACAAAGGAATCACGATCTGCGTGTGACCAGCCCCGAACAACTATCCGCCGCGTCCACTTTAACAATCCTTTCTATACCTGCCTCGCTTCTCTCCGCGAACTAAAGAGTTAACTTTCATGGGCCCGAGTGCGTCCTCGGCTCACCCTTGAACAGCTAATCAGCGTGGGGCGCCGACAGTAGCGACGTCATCTCTCCGCGCCCGCCTTGCAGAGTGAGAGAGAAAAGCATGGGTGGGTGTTGTGGCAGGTGATGCCGTGGCTCTCCGGGCTGCGATCTCTTCCTGATCCGGAGACTTGGAGGAAGGGAGGGAGGGGGGAGATCCCGGATCTCTTTCTATCGCTAATCTCGGCCAGCTCCCTCCGGTGGCGCAACGTTTCCCAAGCCATGGCTTCTTTGCCTTCCTGATCGCCTGGCTTGCTAGCCCGGAGGTGGTGCCCGCTTCCCTGGGACAGAAGGTTGGACCGCTTCAATTGAAAGGGGTGGGTGGGCTTCCCCAAATATTTGGCCAGGACGATGTGCGCCGCCACCGTCCCTCCTCAACCCCCACCCGGGGTGCCTGCTTTCTGCCGGCGAGCTTGGGAGCCGGTGTTTGCTAAGGCGAAGCGAGCCGTGGTCTTCATGGACTCGGCTTGCGCGGAAAGCCTTCACTGGGCTTGCGGTGGGATCGACGGGCTCTTGCAAGCCGGAGCCCACAACGTCAAGGAGTTCTCCAGCTTTGAATCCGGGCAGGCTGAGCAACCCAAAGCGGTCTTCGTGGTCGGCACCGTCTTGAAAGGCCGGACTGTGGACGTCATTCGGGACATCGTGAGCCTCAGCAACTTCCAGTACTGTGTGGTTTTCACTGGGGTCAACCACGCGGTGCACTTGCAAGCGTACAACACGCCCCACGGCGCCGAGACCGAAAGCTCTGGCCAGGTAGTTTTCGAACAATTCGAAGAGAAGCTTTGCCAGTGGATGGGCAACATGAACTACACGGCAGAGGTGCACCACGCCGCTTTGTTTCTGGCCCCCCTGCTACCCCACCTCTTTGTGACGCCGGCCTTTTCCACGCTTTTCCCTTTGATGGCGGAGGATTTGGCGCAGATCAATCGTGCGCGACCAGAGAAGAAGAAAATCAGCCACTTGAGTGATGTGGACTTCTTCTCCCTGCCTTCAGAGTTGCAGCTTGCCATCCGGTCGCTGGTGTCTGATCTCCATATCTTGTTGGAGTATCTTAGCGTTCGGGAAGAATGCTTTGCCATTGGACCGCTCAGCAAGATTATTGCGGGGGATCTGGCAAATTATTCCCAGGCCAAGATCAGGAGGAAAAATGCACAAAATAAAGCTGCTATCATTTTTGTGGATCGGACATTAGATTTGACAGGTAAGAACCCGGATGCTTATTTAAAGGTACTGTCAAGCTGATGAGGGGAATTATGGTATTTTGATATGATTTAGGATATATTTTTTAAAAAAATATTAGAATAATTTTAAAAGTACAGACATCATAATACGATAAGATAACCTTGGTTGTCACTTTTTTCTGTGAACACATTGGCACACATTAAAAAATGAAATTCTGATGCCTGCTTTCAAAATATACCATACCCATATGTGTGTGTATGTATATGTATATGTTTTTATTTTCATTATTTTCATTTATTAGCAAAAAATGCTACACACATATATACAGTATATATATATACTGTATATATACTGTATATATACTATATATATATATATATATATATATATATATATATATATGTATGTATGTATGTATGTATGTATGTATGTATGTATGTATGTATGTATGTATGTATCACCCTGGTATACCCAAATATGGGAGGGAGCATCCTGCTTCCTTTTCGCCTTTTGGCTCCCGCAGGGGCCATCCAGACAGTTGTTATATTCGACAGAAAAAAACATATGTAACCTTTCCCTGGTACAAGCTGATATAGGAGGAGAGCCTGTGGCCTAGAGGTAAAAACTACTGCCTTACAGGCAGGCTGCCCAGGTTCGAACCCAGTAAGGGTATGGCTAGCTGATGAAAGCTAAATAGCTTGAAATAGATCTATACTAGTCTCCCTTCATTTTCATTATCAGCAAAAATATGTTACACATAGAGAAAATAGTTTGTCGTCTATAGCAACTGTCTGGATGGCCCCTGGAGGGGCCGAAAGGCAAAAAGGAAGCAGGATGCTCC
This sequence comes from Diadophis punctatus similis, assembly GCA_023053685.1. Lineage (NCBI taxonomy): Eukaryota > Metazoa > Chordata > Lepidosauria > Squamata > Dipsadidae > Diadophis > Diadophis punctatus. Next base: position 8,533,763 of record JALIGW010000006.1, read on the forward strand.
CTCCCATATTTGGATATACCAGGGTGATTTGACAGAAAAAAACATACACACATACTGTTCTGTCCCCACGGGTATGCCCCCAAAATAAGATGCGCGAGAAGGAATTGGGAACAATACTCTTTTACTTCAAATAAATTCTTAGCCAGAGTTGAGTCTTTTGAAAAGAATATCAGTTATTTACAAAGTCTTCTCAGTATTTGGCTAGAGTCCCAGAGAGCAATTAATGAGCGTTATCTCACCTCATGAAGGTTTTGGCGGAAATCCAAACTCATTAATCAGAGGAAAAATGTTAACTGTTGATAATCCAAGCCGTAGATACAAGAGCAAAATGCTGAAACCACAGAACGGAATTGTTCTCTGCAACGAAGCCCCTCGTGACAGACCCTTAAATACCCTCAGCATGGTCAAGCCCTGCATTACTACTCACGAGGAAGCCTCCTCCTGATTAGCCACTCATGTCTCTTTGAGAACCTGCGTGCTCTGGCATCGAGAAGAGCCTCCTCCTCTTCTCCTGAGTCACTAATCTCAGGAGATGTATCAGGTTCTAATTGTTCGCCAGCCTCTGACCCCATGTCCTCTTCACTCTCCATCTCTGGTGCCAGGAACACCGGTCTTCTGTACTTCACCCTCACTACCTCCGAATCCTCGGGATCGGCTGCTAATTGCTCTGGACTCGACCTGGCCACAACACATACATACATACATACATGCGTGCGTGCGTGTGTATGTGTGTGTGTGTGTAATATTTTTTACTGATAAATGAAAATAAAGGTATACACACACATATTAATCAGAGACCATTTAAAATACATAGCAGAAAAAAGTCTTGAGAGTTAACAAGGTTGATACTATATGGTATAAAGCTATTACAGAATCCAGTGGTTCTTCTTCGGATACTGTGAAGGCTCTTCGCAGAAGGTAACAAGGAAAACCATTCATGGAGAGGATGTGTAGCATCCCAGACAATACAGGTAATCCTCGTCTTACAACAGTTCATTTAGTGACCATTCAACCATCATAACTGAGTCAGTTATCAAGCATCCAAATGTAAATCACGTCATCATTGGGATGCTGCAACGGTCATAAGTGTGAGAAATGGTCATAAGTCATCATTTTCAGTACGTTGTAACTTCGAACGATCACTAAATGAACTGTTGTAAGTCGAAAATTGCCTGTGCTGCAGGCTAACTCTGCCCTCTGCCAAGAGTTCAATCCTGACTCAAGATTGACTCAGCCTTCCAGCTTTCCAAGGTCAGTAGAATGAGGACTCAGATTGTTGGGGGTAATATGCTGATTCGGTAAACTGCTTACGGCAGGGGTGTCATACTCACATCACGGTGGCATCACTTGACGTATCGGGACTTTTGCCCCCTTTGCTAAACTGGGCGTGGCCGTGGCCAGCGCGTGATGCATCCAGCCCGCGGGCTAGGCATTTGACAGCCCTGGCTTACAGAGTGCTGTAAAGTACTATGAAGTGGTATATAAGTCTTAAGTCGGGTCAGCTATCTTAAACACACAAAGAGCCATTTGGACTCGTTTCTCACAGAAAAGAAAACACCGGGAGCCACAAAACCTGGGTGGGCGTGGCAACTCAATGCCACTCACTTCCACCAGTCACATGATTCCCAAGCCATGCCTACCCAGCCGGTCATTAGGACAGAGAACCGCTTGTTAAAAAACACCTAGAACCACAAAACCCTTTTGACATCTCCCTCCCTCCCTCTCTCCCCCACCTCTCTCTGTATCTCTCTATGTGTGTCTCTCTCTCCCCCTCTCTCTGTCTCTGCCCTGGGCGCTTCTCCATTCCCCCACCGTCACACTTACCTTCTCAGGCCAGGCAAGGAGTGACTGGGAGGGGAGGGCAAAGGGCGGAGCCAGCCAGTGGTGGGATCACCCGACAGGGAGCCACAGCAGAGGGCCCAAAGAGCCGCATGTGGCTCCGGAGCCGCAGGTTGCTGACACCCGGTCTAATAGACACCTGGTCTATTGCTATTGCTTATTTTTACAAGAAGTGTGATTAAGGAGGCTGAAGAATAGTAAAACTAGAACTTCCCTTGCATGATACCCACAAAGGCAGAAATATTCTTATGACGTTTATTGCCAATAGCAGCTGAAACTAATACGTCAAACTGGCCTAAAGAAAATGCTCTGATTTGTGGCAGTTGTCAGCTGAAGAGGTACTACAGGAGTACTTTGACAAGTTCAATTATCTTGGATCTGTACACATCGGTTGCTGCTACTTTATATCCAGAATCTTTTGTTTCAGAATGTTTCTAATTTTCTATATCCCAACAATCATAAACATAAATAAGACCACATTTGGAATACTGCATTCCGTTTTGGTCGCCACGATGCAAAAAGGATGTTGAGACGCTAGAAAGAGTGCAGAGAAGAGCAACAAAAATGATTAGGGGACTGGAGGCTAAAACATATGAAGAACGGTTGCAGGAATTGGGCATGTCTAGTTTAATGAAAAGAAGGACTAGGGGAGACATGATAGCAGTGTTCCAATATCTCAGGGATTGCCACAAAGAAGAGGGAGTCAAGCTATTCTCCAAAGCACCTGAGGGTAGAACAAGAAGCAATGGGTGGAAACTAATCAAGGAGCAACTTAGAACTAAGGAGAAATTTCCTGACAGAACAATTAATCAGTGGAACAGCTTGCCTCCAGAAGTTGTGAATGCTCCAACACTGGAAGTTTTTAAGAAGATGTTGGATAACCATTTGTCTGAAGTGGTGTAGGGTTTCCTGCCTAAGCAGGGGGTTGGACTAGAAGACCTCCAAGGTCCCTTCCAACTCTGTTATTCTATTCTATTCTATCCAGGTCTAGTGATGAAGGCACCAGATTAGAAACTAGAAGTCTATGAATGCTAATTCCACCTGAGGCATGAAATCTGTCTGTGTCACTTTGGGCCAGTCACTCTCAGCCCAGCCCACCTCACAGGATTGTTGTTGCGGGAAAATAGGAGGAAGGATTATTCAGTATGTTCACCATTTTGAGTTATTTTAAAAAGATAGAAAGATAGGATAAAAATTAATAAATGTGCATTAAATCTTTAATGTTTGCATTCCATGAAGAAGAGACATTCTCTTAACAGGGCAACCAGGCAGGTTGTACTAAACACCATTTCTAACAAGTAATAAAAATATATCTGTATCTGGGCATCCAGTCTTATGACTCCATTAGAGACATTGTTGGATGGCTCAGACCCTGTTGGCCTTCCAAAAGGGCATGAGCCTCAAGCAATAGACCCAGGCTTCTAGTGGAGTTTGATACGATCGCTTTGGGGGCTGTGAGTAGTTTGTGATGGGTCTTAGCTCTTGTATTCTATCATGATTGCCTTTAATTGTACATTTCTTTTGTTTTATTTTTAATTGGTTTTGGGGTTCCTTGTAATTGCCCGGAGTTACTGATTTAAGTTGCGTGCTATATGTTCATTTTCTAAATAAATAAATTTGGTAGCTTGCAAAATGGTCTCAACGATTTTGATTGCTCCCTCTCTGAAAAAAAAAGTTGGAACTTATTTGCCTATTGCAGGGGTCCCCAAACTTGGCAACTTTAAGACTTGTGGACTTCAACTATAGCTGGCTGGAGAATTCTGGGAGTTGAACTCCATAATTCTTAAAGTTGCCAAGTTTGAAGACCTCTGGCCTATCGTATAATAACCAGGCCTTAATTTTGCCTCAAATAATTTGAGTGAAGTAAGGAATGAATATCTTCTCTTAGTATAGATTCTAGAAAAAGGTTAAAATAACCATTGCTCTTACTCTAAATCAACATTTCTCCATCTAGATGAATGGAATATTATCCCTAAGTAATCAAATGTTTGTCCAGCACTAATTTGTTGCCGTTAAGAATAAGTGAAAGTCAGAACTTTTTTAAAAAAATAAATTTTATTTGTAAATTATAATAAAGAAATGGAAAACACCTAACTAAAAAAAATCCCACACACAATAAACAAAAATAATAATACTTAAACTGAAAGAAAAAAAATCATTTAAAAGCCATAGCATATGCTAAAGAAATAAACTTAAAAAATTATGAAAAACATTCAAAAGCGTGAGGCAAAACTTCTATTTATATTGCAGGTAGTCCTCGACTTATGACTACAATTGAGCCCAAAGTTTCTGTTGCTAAGTGAGACAGTTAAGTAAGTTTTGCCCTCATTTTACAACTGTTCTTGCCATAGTTGATAACTGAATCACTGCAGTTGTTAAGTTAGTAACACAGTTGTTAAGTAAAGCTGGCTTCCCTCATTGCTTGTCAGAAGGTCACAAAAGGGGATCACATGACCCCAGGACACTGCAACCAAGGTGGCGCAGCAGTTAGAGTGCACTACTGCAGGCTACTTTAGCTGACTGTGATCAGCAGTTCAGCGGTTCAAATCTCACTGGCTCAGGGTTGACTCAGCCTTCCATCCTTCCGAGGTAGGTAAAATGAGGACCCAGATTGTTGGGGGCAATATAAATATACATTGCTTACTGGTGTAAACCGCTTAGAGAGTGCTTGCACTGTGAGGCGGTATATAAGTCTCATAAATAAAATAAAATAAAATAAAATAAAATAAATAAATAAATAAATAAATAAATAAATAAATACAAGGCAGTTGCCAAGCGTCTCAATTTGATCAGGTGACCACAGGTGCCGCAACAGTTGTAAGCGTGAAAAAAGGTTATAAGACACTTTTTTTTCAGTGCCGTCATAACTTTGAATGGTCACTAAATAAACTGTTGTCAGTCAAGGACTATCTGTACCACATATTATATATAATATGATCAATACAAAATATTAAAATCACAAAATCTGTTTCATACTTATTGATTCATCCTTTGATTAGTAGAAAATATTGACATTTCCAAAACACATTTCTTTCTTTCTTTCTTTCTTTCTTTCTTTCTTTCTTTCTTTCTTTCTTTCTTTCTTTCTTTCTTTCTTTCTATCTATCTATCTATCTATCTATCTATCTATCTATATAATATATTATTTTATATATATATATATATATATATATATATATATATATATATATATATATATATATATATATATATATATCAACAAATTTACACAAATATCCATACATATACCATATTATCAAAACATCCATAGTGATACATATCTATCCAAAATATTATAAACATATGTCCTTAGTCGCTCCTTTTATATTTTTATCTCCAGTCTGCTTTCCTTCTATATTTCATACTACTCCCCTCCCTATGTCTCCCTCTCTCCCCTCTACCTTCTTCCTCCCTCTCTACCTCTTTCCTACTTCCCTCCTCTCCCTCTCCCCTTCCTTTCTACTTCCTCTTTCTCTCTCTTGTCCTTTCCTGAGTACATCTAATTATTAATCCATTCTATGGTTAGCAGACTAGTCATTCAGAAACCCTAACTTCATTCCAACTTCGGAGTTATTTCTTAAACTTGTATCTTTCCCTTTATCTGTACTCAAATATTTAATACATTCTACCAGGTATATCTACTATTGTTCTAATGCTGCCTCCTTCCTCCTATTTTTGTCGCCTGGGTCTACCACTTCTAATTTTCTGCTTTCTTCCAAATTAGTCGCTATGGCTTAACTTCCAAGAATGTTCGTTATCTCTTATACCTCTTAATTTTAAGTCATTTTCTTCCGTCTCCTCAGTTAGTATCTCTACTCATCATTTTCTTTTCTTTTTTTAAGTTCCATCATTTCTAAATGCATCTAATCATTTCTAAATAATTGAGCCAAGGTGGCGCAGCGGTTAGAGAGCAGTACTGCAGGCCACTTTAGCTGACTGTGATCCGCAGGTCAGCGGTTCAAATCTCACTGGCTCAAGGTTGACTCAGCCTTCCATCCTTCCGAGGTAGGTAAAATGAGGACCCAGATTGTTGGGGGCAATATAAGTAATATACATTGCTTACTGGTGTAAACTGCTTAGACTAGAGCAGTGATGGTGAACCTTTTTTCCCTCGGGTGCCGAAATAGTGCGCGCACGCGCTATCGCACGCTCGTGCGTGCCCACACCCATAATTCAAAGTCCCCCACTTGCCCCACCCCCTTGTGCATGCGGGCGTGACCCCCCCACTCCCCCGTTTCCCGACTTCCAGTGGGCCCAGTAGGCCCGTTTTTTTTCCCCTCCCCAGGCTCCAGAGGCTTTCTTGAAACCTGGGGAGGGCAAAAACGCTCCCCCCGCCACCCCGGAGGCCTCCGGAGGCCAAAATCGTCCTCCCAGAGCCTTCGCACGAGCCAAAAATCAGCTGGCGTGCACGCACATGCGTGCTTGAGCTGAGCTAGGGCAACGGCTCACGTGCCGGCAGATATGGCTCCGTGTGCCACCTGTGGCACCCGTGCCATAGGTTCGCCATCACTGGACTAGAGAGTTCTTGCACTGTGAGGCGGTATATAAATCTCACAAATAAATAAATAAATAAATAAATAAATAATGAATAAATAAATAAATAACCCTAATTCTAATTTCTTTTCCCCTTTCATATCTCCCTTCCAACTTTCTTACTCAATTTTCTTTAATTTTAACTCATTCTCTATATTTAAACAAATACAATCTTTGTCATTACTATTCCATCCATTGGTTAAACATTCTAAGTTCCCCATAGTAAAACATCCAACTTATTAATTATATAATCTTATATAAAGACCTTTAAAAGTATTAATTATACAAAACACATTTCTGAAAGCCATTAACATCTGGAATGTCACTATAATATCTCTTTCTCAATATGATTCTTCTAGCCATCCACCATGTCTGATACAACCTTAATTCCTGATAAACAGTTAGATTCCAAAACTTTGATATATAATTCAACATCACATTAACATCTTTAATTTAATTTAAATGTTTTCCTGTAGTTCTTACTTCTACACTGTAAAACTGCATGCTACCCTTTAAAACCACATGACTGTATCATATGGATCAATGAACCCTCTTAATTTCTTACACTTCCAGCAAAGGAAATCAGATCTTCATCTATCAAATACATATTTTTGAAAGTCCAATGCATTCTAAATATAATTGTTGATGAATCAAAGTGACCCTCACATCTGTAAATACTATTTAAATCCTCTGGTGAGGCATTAGCAGATATTTCTGTCAGAACTTTTAAGTTTTGATAATTTACCGCATTAGCAATTTTTGAAGTATTAGTCATGGTTTTTAATCCTCTTCTCAAACCAAGAATAGAATAGAATAGAATAGAATAGAATAGAATAGAATAGAATAGAATAGAATAGAATAGAATAGAATAGAATAGAATAGAATTCTTTATTGGCCAAGTGTGATTGGACACACAAGGCCTTTGGTGCATATGCTCTCAGTGTACATAAAAGAAAAGATACATTTGTCAAGAATCATGAGGTACAACACTTAATGATTGTCATAGGGTTCAAATAAGCAATCAGGAAACAATCAATATTAATATAAATCATAAGGATACAAGCAACAAGTTACAGTCATACAGTCATAAGTGAGAGGAGATGGGTGATAGGAACGATGAGAAAAACTAATAGTAATAGTAATGCAGCCTTAGTGAATAGTTTGACAGTGTTGAGGGAATTATTTGTTTAGCAGAGTGATGGCGTTTGGGAAAAAACTGTTCTTGTGTCTAGTTGTCTTGGTGTGCAATGCTCTATAGATGATCCATATAATAAATGAGCATGATAGAATGAACAAATTATTGTGCAGAAATGCCAAAATATGTCTCTTAGATTGCTTATGGAAATGGAACTCTTTATAAAAAAAATGCATCTCTCTGTAATTTTATAGACAATAAATCAAAATAGTGCAAGGAATTCTCCTTCCTGCATTACTGAAATTGGATCACGTAGCTGGCCACAGGAATCACATCTAACTTTCATACTAGGATTACTATAAAATTTATACATCAATAGTAAGGATCTCTTGTCAGTGATAATAATTCTTTCTTTCATAGATTCTCTCTGGAATCCACATGAAATGGAATTTTAAAGCTTGGGTGTATTTCTCTATCAAGTGATATAAAGCATTTGCTTGATCTTTAATAGAACTATCTTTCCTAAATCCAGCTTGTTCCCTTGATAAAACATCTAGATGAAAGGAGTCTGACAGCATAGTTACATCTTAAAAATGGAGATTACTGCTGGTAATTTTAACAAGCATTGTCGAGCTACTGTGTCAAATGTAGTTTCCTTCATACATTTTTATTCTCCTCAGAAAATACCGTATTTTTCGGAGTATAAGACGCACCTTTTTCCTCCCTAAAAGTGGCTGAAAATTTGGGTGCATCTTATACTTCGAATGTAGCCTTTTTCCAGCCCTAAGTAGGTGCTAACAGAACTTCCCAGCTCTTACCTTGCAGGCTTTTTCATTGTTACTCTCTCCAAAGAATGTTTTTCCAGCCCTAAGTCTTTGCAGAATTTTTTTTCATTGCTCTACTTGCTCCGAATAAGTTTTTTTCTAGCCCTAACTAGGTGCTAACGATCTTCCCAGCTCTTACTGGCTTGCAGGCTCTTTCATTGTTACTCTCTCAGAAGAAGGTTTTTTTAAGTCCTAACCAGGGGATAAAATAATGTGCTGAAGCTGACCAGACTAAGGATGCTAGCCAGATGAATACCCAGTAGGCAGATTGTTTTCCCCTATTTTCCTCCCCAAAAACTAAGGTTCGTCTTATACTCCTGTGCATCTTATACTCCGAAAAATACGGTACATCTTAAAAATGGAGATTACTGCCGGTAATTTTAACAAGCATTTTCGAGCTACTGTGTCAAATGTAGTTTCCTTCATAAATTTTTATTCTCCTTCTCAGAAAATACATTTACTCTGGAAACAGTGATATCAGAGATATGATCTTGCTTTTGTTCCATCTCATGCTATACTGAGGAAGTAAGTTTTAGTAATTGTCGTTTTGAAGTGGTTTGAGAATCCCAATTCAATAAATCTTGTTTGGTAGATGATCGTCATCTTTTGCTTGCTTGCTTTTGTAGGATTTTGCATTTGCGTTTGTCCTTTGTGTTTCTTTTATCTTTCCCATTCTTATGGCATGAACTAATTGCTTCCAGCGGTTGTTCTTTGGCAACACTTAAAACCTGAGAGAAGAACAGAGAAATGTTCCCTTAGGTATGCTACTCCTGAAGGTTAAAAGAGGAGAAGAATGTTTAAAATAGTTAATCTCTTCAAGACCATACCAAGGAAAACATACATGTACTGCTACATTTCACCAACTCTGCTGCTGAAACCGCCATAAAGATTTTAATGAGGGTGAAGGTTCCTTCTACGAGCTTGTGGGTTGGTTTCCGAATGCTTCGTTACCAGGCTAGGTAACATCTTCAACGGAGTTTAGGGGATGTCAGTGTTCTTCTGTTTATAAGGGCTTCAGGTGTGGGTATGTCAAGTGAGGGCCTTGTGATAGGTCAGCTGTGAGTCATCAGTGAGTGTCTTGTGATGGGTCCTGTGATAGGAAGGTTACATCAAATCAGGGTCATTGGGAGGTGAACACTGGTGAGTTCATCGAAGCCTGGCACTCCACAAGCAATTCCATCAACAGACACATTGACCGACAAGCAGCCTACGAACCCCTCAGGATTCGAATCAACTGCACAGCCAACCAGAGACAGCACTGACCCTCAACCAGCCCATGCAACGCTCCCCCCACCAGCAGTTCACCTCCCAATGACCCTGACCTGATGTAACCTCCCTGTCACAAGATCCATCACAAGACTCACACCTGACCCATCACAAGACCCTCATTTGACACACCCACACCTGAAGCCCTTATAAGCAAAAGAACACCAACACTGACATCCCCTAAATCAGAGGTCTTCAAACTTGGCGACTTTAAGACTTGTGGACTTCAACTCCCAGAATTCTCCAGCCAGCTATGCTTATCGTATAATAAGAACTTTTAATTAAAACCAGGCCTTAGCTGGCTGGAGAATTCTGGGAGTTGAAGTCCACAAGTCTTAAAGTTGCCAAGTTTGAAGACCTCTGGCCTATCGTATAATAACCAGGCCTTAGCTGGCTGGAGGATTCTGGGTGTTGAAGTCCATAAGTCTTAAAGTCGCCAAGTTTGAAAACCTCTGGCCTATCGTATAATAACCAGGCCTTAGCTGGCTGGAGGATTCTGGGAGTTGAAGTCCACAAGTCTTCAAGTTGCCAAGTTTGAAGACCTCTGGTCTATCGTATAATAACCAGGCCTTAGCTGGCTGGAGAATTCTGGGCGTTGAAGGCCATAAGTCTTAAAGTCGCCAAGTTTGAAAACCTCTGGCCTATCGTATAATAACCAGGCCTTAGCTGGCTGGAGAATTCTGGGAGTTGAAGTCCACAAGTCTTCAAGTTGCCAAGTTTGAAGACCTCTGGCCTATCGTATAATAACCAAGCCTTAGCTGGCTGGAGGATTCTGGGAGTTGAAGTCACAAGTCTTAAAGTTGCCAAGTTTGAAGACCTCTGCCTTAAATTCTGCTGAAGATGTTACCTAGCCTGGTAATGAAACATTCGGAAACCAACCCACAAGCTCGGAGAATAAACCTTCATGCTCATCCTACACCTGAGCTACAGATAATCACCACTATTGCAAAGATTTTAATTTTATTTGGGGCAGGTTGGGATTTCATGACTATCAGGACAACGGTGGGCCTATATCAACTTATATTTGTATCTAAACATTTCTTTGATACCTGCTAGATGGCATACACAGTTAATATCAAGTACAAAAAAACTCCGCACAAAAGTATTAAAAGAGTTAAATGTGAATATCCATTATCTAATTCATAAATAAATCAATTAAATTCATCAGTAAATGAAACAGGCAGAAGAATATTCCATTTCTATGGTCTGTTCAGGCCATGCAGCTCCAATCTCTGATACCGTGAAAGTAAATCTGGCCTTGGGATGGGCGAAGATGGAAAAACAGCAATTCAGGCCTGAAAAGTAGAAAGCTTGGGGAAAAAATTAAAATAATCCCATTTCAGTTTTCTTGGGATATAAGATGGAAGAAAGAGAAGCTGTGCCAGACTTTCAAAATTCTTTTATTCTTTCCTTTGAGATTTATCGTTTTATTTTTATTTTTCTTATTTTATTTACTGTTACGCTGGGATTGTTTTTAAAAACCACACCAAGACAACTAGACACAAGAACAGTTTTTTCCCCGAACGCCATCACGAATAATTCCCTCACCACTGTCAAACTATTCACCAGGCTGCATTACTATTACTATTAGTTTTTCTCATCGTTCCTATCACCCATCTCCTCCCACTTATGACTGTATGACTGTAACTTGCTGTTTGTATCCTTACGATTTATATTAATATTGATTGTTTCCTGATTGCTTACTTGAACCCTATGACAATCATTAAGTGTTTTTTACCTCATGATTCTTGACAAATGTATCTTTTCTTTTATGTACACTGAGAGCTTATGCACCAAAGACAAATTCCTTGTGTGTCCAATCATACTTGGCCAATAAAGAATTCTATTCTATTCTATTCTATTCTATTCTATTCTATTCTATTCTATTCTATTCTATTCTATTCTATTCTAAAAAGCCATTTTTAAAATGATTTCCTTTGCAATCAGTTGAGATCAGATTATTTTTAGGGAATATTTCACTACACTAGAGAGATACGTGACTACTTTCCATTGGAGTGGTGTTGTTTTTCCCCCCCAGGAGCTGTCGGGCATCACGGTGACAACTTAGCAGAGAAGATTCTCTCCATACTTCCCAAGCTACCAGGTCATACAAATGATGTGATGGTCAACATGATGGAGCTCACAAGCCTGCACACCAATGAGACAAGTTGCAATATTATAGCTCCTGGCTGCTTGGCACAACCAACGTAAGACTACATCTGTTGGAAATGTGGAGGGGGGTTGATAATGGAGGAGAGGGGATGGTTGTGAGCAGGGGTGGGTTCCTCCCAGTTAAGACCGGATCGCCCGAACTGGTAGCGACCCACTGGTGACGTCACTGTCGGTGCCGTTCCGTGCAGGCCGGCATCTTTTTTAAAAAATTTCCCTCTTCCGCGGCTTGAAAAAGAGCCCTCCCGCCTGCCCACGGGTGAATACCGGCCTTTATTTCTTCACCCAAAGCACAGCTGATGAGCTCCTCAGCTGTGTTTCGGGCTAATTCCTGCTTCTGAGCATGCGCGGAAGTGAAATCGCACGAGGGGACGCGCGCGAAATGTCATGATGCGAACCGGTGGCGAAGGTAAGTGGAACCCACCCGTGGTTGTGAGGATATAGTAATCAGAAGTTAACCTTGATTCACGATTCTTTTATTGCAGAAATAAGTTTTATATGCATTTTATATTATTGTAGAAGTAAGTTTTATAGGCAGAATTCCCTTCTAATTGAAACCCCGCAAGCATGCATCCGCATTGTGATTCTGACTGTACTTTATGCATTTGCTTGCTAGAGATTTCTTGCTTCTCGTGGATCAAATATGGGATTAATCATGTAATAATTTGAACATTGCTTTGGGAAATAGGTCTTAAAATATTACAAACGAACAATCCAAAAGTAGACTAATTCATGATAGCTCTTCATATTTCTCCCTTCTTCTGTTAATTTTCGGTCTTACCTCCCCATAAGAAGGAGTTTAACTCTTTGCTTCTTTGTGTAGAATGTAAGCAATTTAACACTCCGGCGCACAAGGTTCCATAGTTCTTTTTAAATAGGCTTGGAAGAATCCTATAGCTGGAATCTGGAGTTGTGCTAGCAGTTGCAGTGCCCTGTAGTAAACAGTGTTCCAGTTGTCTGATGCATAACAGTCGTTTCGAGATGGACTGAGTTCTGAAATCATGCTCACTGTGATACTTTTTTGCTTTTCTTTATTATTCAAAGAGAAAGGTTGCAGGAAGAGCAACCTCAGCCAAATGCAAGTATCAGATGAGATGGTGATATGAATTTGTGAGAACAGTGTCTGTGCAGACTGGCTGGAATAATTGATCTCATCTCCAGTGCCTTTCTAATAACTGGATTAGAGTTTGAATGATAGTACTTAGCAACAGACTTGTATACCGCTTCAGTGTTTTACAGCCCTTTCTAAGCATTTTACAGAGTCAGCATATTGCCCCCAACAATCTGGATCCTCATATTGCCCACCTCGGAAGGATGGAAGGCTGAGTCAACCTTGAGCCGGTCAGGATCGAACTGCTGGCAGTCAGCAGAATTAGCCTGCAATACTGCATTCTAATCACTGCGCCACCACGGCTCTGTAATTATGGTGAATAATTCCTGTGACAAGCTTTATTTTAATGCTAGATCCTCAAATGCTGTGTCCTCAAGAAGTCGTACCAAACATAAGGCTAGTTTTGATTGGCAGTGCCTTTGCGTCTATGACAGGGGTGTCAAACTCAAGGCCCAGGGGCCAAATTCAGCCCGCAGGAGTTCTTAGATTTGGCCCGCGGGGCTGCCCTGGAAATAGCAAAGGACCAGCCCGCGGTGCCTCTGCTAGCAAAAACAGAGCTCAGGAGGGCCCCCGAGCTCCATTTTCGCTGGCAGAAGGTTGCAGGAGTCTATCCCAGCCGAAAATGGAGCTTGGGAGCCCATTTTCGCTGGCAGAGCAATCGGGCCGCCACAGGTGGCCAACACAAGTGACATCATGCTGGGCACGCCCCCCCAGCTCCTCCCCCCCGAGGTCAAACACAATCCTGAATGAAATTGAGTTTGACACCCCTGATCTATGACAAAACGAACTGTGAAATCCATTCACCGACAAAACGGCATAGAAATCCATTCAAATAAATAAATAAATAAATAAATTTTTAAAAAGGAAAGAAAAGCACAAATATATACAAAGAATGACTTCCAACTTCTTCCAAGGATACAGAGAATACTGAAAGATTATAATAAAATTTCCATTTCCCCCAAAGGATTTTTTTTAACTCCCCTTTTTGAATTTTAACAATAATAAACACATGTCAACATTTGATTTTTCTCCATCTCCTACCAAACATTTACAAAGAGCTTCCAATTACAGATGAATTTCTCTGGTGATTTTTCTCTCACGAGGGCCACTAACTTGGCTATCATTTCCAGTTCTGTCATCTTTATTAACCATTCTTCTTTTATGGATATCGTAGGATCTTTCTAACACTGAGCATATTGAAGTTCTACTGCTCTTATCATATACTACCGTAGTAGCTGGATACCCATGCTTCCCTATCAAACTATGTGGTGGGGCTTGATAAATTGACACTTAAAGCCTGAAAATTAATGAGTAGTTACGATCGGGCTTAATAAATTGCCCCAGACTGCTCCTGAGTGAACTGCCAGTTTGAACTGAGGTAACAGAATGTGAGGAAACTGGCAGTTGGAACAGAGTTCTTTTCAGGTGGGGAGGGGGAGTAGAACGTCTAACTCCTTAGCATCAGAGCGTGTTAATAATAATATAAGAAATACTAATGATCTGATGGTCATTTTGAAAAATCCTTTCTTAGCGAGCACCTAGAAGCCAAGAGGAACATATGTGCCACGTTTCAAATTTGTAGGCTTTACAGTTCTGGAGATTTCGTGATGATGCGTGAGTGGTGTTTGGCTTTTACATATATAGGTAACGATAAAGCACCATGTGATTTTTCCACTGTTTTATCCATTAATCATAACAAAAAAGTTTCCAGTCTAAATTGTACATTAATTTTCAAAAAAAATTTGAATGAATATTATTTGTTTCCCTCCAGTATTATTTTTAGCCCTTTTACAAGTTGATCAAAACTTGTATTATTTTTAGCCCTTTTACAAGTTGATCAAAAGTGATAAAAGGTTCCCATTTGAGTGTTTCCACTCATAGCATTTCCAACTACTATTTGGGGATCCTTTATGTATTTTAGGCAATTTAGGATAAATACAATCTATACATCAGAATGGAGTGGAGCGGAGCAGAGCAGAGCGGAACGGAACGGAACGGAACAGATGGCTGTTAAGTGAGGACTACATGTAGAGAGGATCCAGGATGCAATTTATTGTAAAATAAATGATGATGTGTAATATGTCAGGGGTTGCTATTCATCTGAGGTTGTATTTACCTGCTTTTAAGAACTGCTAAGGACCAGATGATTTTTACTATGTCCTGATACGTTAAACCATAATGTACTTACTTTTTCACATGACCGTAGCTGATAACATTGGCTTCTTTTTCTACAGCTTATCACATTTTAACTTTTTTAAAAACTGATTTCTATCTAAAACATCTGGAATTACTTATATAGATTTTAAAAAATCAGCTGGATTTATGACTAGAATAGTGATATAAACCAGAATCTTTCCTTAAACCCAGAAAAGTGCTGAGTGTTTTCAAAGATAATGGACTTTTAAGACAATCAAATAACAAATAAGACAAGCATAGTGTTACATTTCTAACAGTAATTAGAATGACTGTTGCACTGTTCTGCAAGCAGACTCGGTTTGTTTGAAAAACTATTTTAAAATGTCTTTTTCTTTAGATAGAACTGCTTATAACCCTGGCTTCAATAAACAGTGTTGTTTGTAGGGGTTGTAGCAGCGGTGGTATTCAGCTGGTTCGGACCAGTTCGGGCAAACTAACTTTATAGGGTGCCACATGTTGATCATCTGTGAACAATGGAGTATGGGATTTAGCCATCCTATTTAGCCACATTTTTGAGGCTGGGCGCATGCGGGGAAGGCGCATGACAAGTAAAGTGCATGCGCGGGTGGCTGTGCACATGCGCGGAGGCAGCATGTGCGAGCGTGGTGCACTTGCTTACATTTGCGAACCGGTAGGGAAGGTAAGTGAATACCACCTCTGGGTTGTAGCTACTAATTCGGTAGCTATGAAAGAGTATGATGGTAATTGAGAGGGGTGCGATGGCTCAGTGGTTAAAGACGCTGAGCTTGTCAGCTGGAGAGTTGATAGTCCGGGTTGGAGACCTAAGGCCCGCGCAATGGGGTGAGTTTCTTTTTCCTTGCCTCTAGCAGTTTGAAAGCATGCAGATGCAAGTAGATTAATAAGTACCACTTCGGTGGGAAGGTAACAGCATCTTGTGCGCCTTTGGTGAATAGCCATGCTGGTGGCCACATGACCGTGGAAATTGTCTTCGGGCAACACTGGCTCTCTTGGCCAACAAACAGAGCAACATGCCCTAAAGTTGGACATGATTGACAGGGAGATGTTTACCTTTAGCAAAATTGACAATATATCCTACATGGTGGTCTCTTCCAAAATAGAAATGAATCAAAATGTGGAAGATCATGCTAAAACCAACCATATTTACAGTTCAACATGGTGCAAGTCCTCCTCCTGAACTTAGCTATTGTTCTGTTTGCCTTGTTGGTGAATCCCATACTCCATTGTTCACAGATGGTCAACATGTGGCACCCTATAACGTTAGTGAACTCCCAAGTCTTATTTTAGTCTACCTCAACATGGTTCGGTACAGAATGGATTGCAACACTAAGTCATTTGGGGCAGGGGTCTCCAACCTTGGCAACTTTAAGACCTGTGGACTTCAACTCCCAGAATTCCTCAGCCAGCTGGCTGAGGAATTCCTGGGAGTTGAAGTCCACAAGTCTTAAAGTTGCCAAGGTTGGAGACCCCTGATTTGGGGGACAGTTATATTCTTCAGTCTTCACAGTGTTATAAGGAATATCCTTTTAGGTTCAGTTCCAAGTGGGGAAAAAGACACTGGATTCATGAAGGTTGCTTGGAAGGAAGGTTTAATGGTGGACAGGAGCACATGGCATGAGCCCCTGTACAGAAAAGGTAACTTACATGGTTCCAGGTGTGGGTGAAGAGAAAAAGAGAGAGAAGAGATGCTGAGTTCCTTGTTTTATAGTCTAAGTTGGGTCCCACCTCTTAGATTTCCTGTTCCTGTATAGAAATGTATCCCATTGGCTCTCAGACCCCCCAGGGGCATGCTGGGGCAACTCTTGGCTTTTGTCTAATCCAGCTTTGGCTGAATGAAAGGGCCTTGGGCAAATCCTATTGTGGTTTATTATGCAGAAGACATTCAGGCCAGGTGAGAGGAATATGTGAGCTGGGCCCAGCCCCCAATGACCCATTAGCAGGGGTGGGGGTTTCCAAGAGGAGTCTTTTGTTTGTTTAAAAGCATGTTTCCAGATGTGTTCCACAGAATATTTTCTACCTTTTAATATCTCCTAGGATATCTCATTTCCTAGGAGAGGGGTGGGTGCTAACTTCCTACAACAGTTACTTGCATATACTTTTTATCCAATAATCAGCCCAAGCCATACAAAGGCCAGATCTACTTTTACTGTTAGAATCTGTGGTGTGTTTTCAGATGCTACGTTCTAGCTCTTCCGCTTCTGATTTAGCCAACTTGACTCTCCTCCAGCATTACCCGTTGCCAACTTGCCACAACAGACAAGGCAAAATATTAAGGGAAATGCAACACGCAGGCAGGCTTTTACTACTATTTGCAGATTACACTTGGGATAGAGAGCTACTCACCTCCACACTTTGCTCATTCTTTTTATCCATTCATTCTATTTTGCTGACAATATAGTATTGGGCTGCCCTACTTAACATAGCACCTCCCATGCATTTTAACTCTTCTCTCTCCTGTATACGAGGAACAAAGGATCCTGAAGCCCTTCCACAGAATATAAACAGGCCCCAGATGGAGAGCGAATTGTGTGTTCATTGGAGAATGCTGCCATCTATTGAGAACAACACCACTCTGCAAATAAAGAAAACTAGTATATAGAATAAAATAGAATTCTTTATTGGCCAAGTGTGAATTTGTCTTTGGTGCATATGCTCTCAGTGTACATAAAAGAAAAGATACATTCATCAAGAATCATATGGTACAACACTTAATGATAGTCACAGGGTACAACTAAGCAATCAAATCATATTAGGAAACAATATAAATCGTAAGGATACAAGCAACAAAGTTACAGTCATACAGTCATTAGTGGGAGGAGATGGATGATGGGAACAATGAGAAGATTAATAGTAGTGTAGACTTAGTAAATAGTTTGACAGTGTTGAGGGAATTATTTGTTTAGCAAAGTGATGGCGTTCGGGGGAAAAAACTGTTCTTGTGTCTAGTTGTTCTGGTGTGCAGTGCTGTATAGCGTCGTTTTGAGGGTAGGAGTTGAAACAATTTATGTCCAGGATGTGAGGGGTCTGTAAATATTTTCACGGCCCTCTTTTTGACTCGTGCAGTATACAGGTCCTCAATGGAAGGCAGGTTGGCAGTAATTGTTTTTTCTGCAGTTCTAATTATCTAGTTGTTTTGGTCTCCGGAAATATAACACAGCTGCAGAAATCTCTTTCTTGTGAAAAATGTGGCTGTCAATGAGGAAGAAAAGTATAGAGCAGTGATGGGGAACCTTTTTTGGCTCGCGTGCCAATAGCAATAGCACTAGACTTATATACCGCTTCATAGTGCTTTACAGCCCTCTCTAAGCGGTTTACAGAGTTCAGCATATTGCCCCCAACAATCTGGGTCCTCATTTTACCGACCTCAGAAGGATGGAAGGCTGAGTCAACCTTGAGCCGGTGAGATTTGAACAGCTGAACTGCTGAACTAGCAGTCAGCTGAAGTAGGTTGCAGTGCTGCTTTTAACCACTGTACCACCTCGGCTCGGTGTGCACGTGCCCATGCCCTCCCACGTGCATGTGCACAACCCCCACGCTGCCCCCGTGCATGCGCACAGGCCTCACTGAAGCCTCCGGACTCCTGAAGCCTGGGGACAGCGAAAAATGGGCCAATGGGTCAACCAGAAGTTTGTTTCCGAACATCCTGTTGGCCCGTTTGGCCATTTTTCGCCATTTCCAGGCTTCAGGAGGCTTCCCTGAAGCCTCCGGAGTACGAAAATGGCCTTCCCCATGGCTGAAAATCAGCTGGCCAGTGCGCTCATGCGCGCTGGAGCTGACATCAGGCGACGCCTCGTGTGCCCTCTGATATGGCTCCGCGTACCACAGGTTCGCCAGCACAGGTATAGAAGAACCACAGAGATCACTTTGGAGAAGATATGTAGGGACCATTAGTTAACCAGTTTGATCCTACGTAGAGGCAGATATTTCTCTCTCTGGGCACAATTTAATTTAATTTAATTTAATAGATTTGTATGCCGCCCAACTCCTGAGGGACTGTGGGCGGCTGACAACAATGAGAATGTATCTGCTGAACAAAGCTGTGCATTGGCGACAGGAAAGGCATCCGGCCAGTAAACACTCAGCTCCATTCAGTTGACCGGACTCCACCCAGCAAGGGATTATGGGGTCATTAAAAGAAGATGGTGATAATTAGTTAACCAGAGCTTAGCCCAGGAAAACAAAAAAAATGTGAGAAAGAAACTCAAGGTGGCTTCGCCTTGATTCTTTTTGGTATAAGAGCGAGGGAAGTGAAAATACTTTCAGGCTTTCAAGGGTCTTGCCATTATAGTCTATACCAATAAAGTAGAATTTTAGTATTTCTTGCATCTGTTTCCTGACGTTGCCTGCCTCAAAGAGCAGAGAGAAAAGGATTGTGTTTCACCCCACAGTGTAATGCAGTCAAATAACAGCAATGCATAGTTTTGGGATGGTCATCACTACCTATCAGACAGGTATCTTTCTTCCTTGAGTACCTTTTTTTGCTCTTGAGTAGGAAAGATTTAGTGGCACAGTAATTTCCTAGTTCGTTTCACTAATCAAATTTCACTAATTTTAGTGAAGTTTAATTTCACTACATCAGAGTGTGATCCCTTATTGGGAGAAAAAGAGAATTAGGATTCTGTAAAGCACAAGCTTTGTCTTGCCTACCAAGAATATTCAATATTTAACAGAAATTGTGTGAATTTTATAAATGTGCAGTTTCATTTTCTGGTGTTTATTTAAAGCACATTCTCTAGAGATATAAATCACAGTGCATTAGTATAACTTAAAGAATCTGGCTTTTGCTTCAGGAATCCATTTTTACCTTCCACTGAACAAAATAATACTGCTTCCCAACACACACACACACACACACACACACACCCTCTCAAGCATACAAGCTATTGTTAGCATTGGAGTCTGGAAGAACTCCAGGAATGTTATATAGCCTTGGGATATAACCCAGATGTTTTCAGTTGAAAACCCACTGTCTGCAAACACAAAATCCCTGGAAGCCTATGTCTTAGCCATTTTGTTCCTTTGTGTTAAAAAAAAGAAAAAGTGTTACCCTAGACAAGAAAGTGAGACCATTAGTTATTTTAAGATCAACTGATAACAACTCCCTTCTGTTTCCCAGTAAGCATCTCTTCATATTTTTCTTAAAACTATCAATAAATGGTTGAGCACTATATCATCGATTTTAGAGAGAAATCAGTAAGTGATCATGTATCTTTTCTTTCGGTAAATGATCTTTTTAAACTATGAGGGAGAGTTATAGCTACCGTGTTTCCCCGAAAATACGACATGTCCTGAAAATAAGGCCAAGCCTGATTTTTGGGGTAAATATACGCCCTCCCCCGAAAATAAGCCCTAGTGAAGGGGTGGGTGTGGTCAGCACAGGAGGCAGCCCTTCCCTTCCCCGGTCAGCTAATGGCAGCTGGGCCCCTTAATCATGACCCACGGATCAGCTGAGCTGATCGGGAACTACCTCTCCATTCTATCTCTCCCCAGTGTTCTTGGCGCTCGCCCGCCTCCCATCCATCCATCCATCCATCCCCTTTCCTGCAAATTCACGTCCCACTTGCAAGAGAGCAACCACCCAGCACCTCATGCCATGTAGTGCCCACCCAGCGGACAACCCCCCCTCCGGCTGGGCAGAGCGCCACTCACCGACCGAGCGGTAAAAGGCCGGTCGGGCCAGCCGCCTGCTGCCGAGTCTTCTGGGAGCCAGGGTAGAGTCTTCCTGCAGCGGCCGCTCTGGGAGTGCGCTTCCCGCTCTATGGTTCCAGCTCCATGCGGGGCTGCGGCTCCCTTCGCCGCTTCTCTGCCCCGGCTGCCAGAAAACATGGCAGCAGGTGGCTGGCCTGACTGGCCTCTTTTCCGCTTCCAGCAGCTTCCAGCCAGGGTTTACGTCTTGCAGCCCGTCCCGTCCCATCCCCTGCCCCACCTGCCACCCTCAAATTGCGCCCCACCACGAGGCGCGCATCTTATTGGAGACTGGCAGCTCCGTCGCGTCTCTCAGCCGGTCTGTGCTGGGAAACACCTTGCACAGTAAAGAAAAACTTTTTGCGAGTGCGAAAAGTTCTAATTTCTCGCACTCGCGAGAAGTTTTTCTTTATTGTGCAAGGTATTTCCCTGCACAGACCAGCCGAGAGACGTGACTCTCCATATGACCACAATTCACACCTGAATGTTTGTTGCTAATCAAGGTGGAGCTTAAACAAGTTGCACCCAATCTTACGACCGTTCTTGCTGTGGTCAACATATGGTCGTAAGTGAAGGGCTACCTTATTGGAGGCAAGTAGACCAGTAAAAGCTGTTTACACATGAATATCTCTGGCAAATAATTTCCACAGCTCGGCCAAACGAAAAGCTTCTACGAATCTCTCCGGGAGAAAGACTGAAAACATCTCTCTGGTTTTGTGCTATAACTCTTGGTTTTTGGCATTTGAACCAGTGGTGGGTTCCTACCGGTGCGGTCCACTCTATAGCACCGGTAGCGGCCCGCTGGTAATGTCACAGTACCGGTGCGGTCGGTTGTCGGTTCCTGGGCGCTGCCATTTTTTAAAAAAATGTTTTTTACATTTTTAAAAAATTTTCTTCTGCGCATGCCCAGAAGCCGAGCTGCCAGCACTGCGCTTGCGCTGCCTTCCTACCCCACAGTGAGTCCAAGCAGGGGAGGATGGCTGAGGGAGCGCGTGAGACGCTGAAAGAACGGGCGGCAGGACCTATCTCCATTCCCCTCCCTTTGGCAGTCCGAGAAGCCATGAACGCATGATGATGATCCTAGGCATTTTCGCACATTTGAGGCTTCTCGAGCTGCTGAGGGGAGGGGTAATGGGCGGCAGGACCTATCTCAGTTCCCCTCCCTTCAGCAGTCCGAGAAGCCATACCCACCCGGTCACATGGCCAGCAAGCCACGCCCACCTGGTCACATGGCTGGCAAGCCACACTCACAAAATAAGCCACGCCCACAGAGTGGTAGTAAAAAAAATAGGAACCCGTCCCTGATTTGAATCAAACCGTAATCACTAGTCTTCTGCGTGTGCTAAAATATACAGCTAAAGTTGAGTTTCTTATCAAAGTAGCTTGAGGGGTTAGAATAAAATAGGGGAATAAGCTTAAATTACTTTAAAAAAAAACTTCAGTGTTTCTTTAGTGTTGACTTTTTTTTTTTAGAATGTGGATTGGCATATTTTGTTTTGTAAGCTTGTGGGAATTTAAACACCATTAATCACAAGATGATGATGTGTTGCCAGGGGGAAGCTGGGAATTGTTTGCTGTATCAAGCTGCAGTTTTTAAAGCTTGTGAAAACAATACCGTCAAATATTTTCAGTCTTTTGTCTTTTTCACAATGGCCATTGTCATGGCCCCATAATATTTTATTTATTTATTTATTTGTGAGATTTATATGCCGCCTCACAGTGCAAGCACTCTCTAAGCGGTTTACACCAGTAAGCAATGTATATTTATATTGCCCCCGACAATCTGGGTCCTCATTTTACCTACCTCGGAAGGATGGAAGGCTGAGTCAACCTTGAGCCGGTGAGATTTGAACCGCTGAACTGCTGATCACAGTCAGCTAAAGTGGCCTGCAGTACTGCACTATAACCGCTGCGCCACCTCGGCTCAATATAATACTTCCATACCTTTTGTCCTCTGTGCCAGGTAATGGACTATGACTTTCTTGAGATTCTGGTTGGTAATCCAATACATATGGGCTGAATGCAGAACCCTACTTATTGTCCCAAAGGTGCTTTTTCAAGAGGCAAGTGGACTTTCTGGTTTTGTTTTGTTTTTGAAGACATTTCGCTTCTCATCCAAGAAGCTTCTTCAGCTAAAAGGATGCAAATGACCAGCGGTCTGCAAGGAATATACCGTATTTTTCGATGTATAAGACGCATTTCCCTCCCCCCCAAGTGGGTGGAAATGTCTGTGCATCTTATACAGCGAATGTTGCCGAAGCCCCGCCCACCCTTCAGCCTCTGCCTCCCAGCAATTTGCCTCCTTGCAGCAAACAGCAAACAGCCTGGTCAGCTTCAGCACAGCCTGATTTAGCATGAGCAGCTGATTGGCGGTTAAAGCTATAAGACACTCCGGACTATAAGATGCACCTAGCTTTTGGGGAGGAAAACAAGAAAAAAAAATCTGCCTCTGCCTCCCAGCAGTTTGCCGCCTTGCAGCAAACAGCCTGGTCGGCTTCAGCACAGCCTGATTTAGCATGAGCAGCTGATTGGCGGTTGGATCTGCCTCCCGGAATACGCCTATCAGCTGTTCCAGGCTGCGAGGATCGCCACCACCCATCGCTGCTGCCGCCTATTGCCACCTCTGTGTGCCCCATTTTTTGCCTCTATGCGCCCCATTTTCGGCCTCTACGCTACCCCATTTTCGGCCTCTACGCACCCCATTTTCAGCCCGTTCCAGACAGCGGGGATTGCCACCCCTGCCACCTATTCCCGCCACCTGGAACGGGCCGAAAATGGGACGCACGGAGGCCGAAAATGGGGTGCACGGAGGCCAAAAACGTGATGCCTGGAAGCCAAAATTGGGCCCCCGGAGGCGGTGATAGGCAGTAGCGGCGATCCCCACAGCCTGGAACAGCTAATAAGCAGTATTCCGGCAGGCCAATCCACCTGCCAATGAGCTTAAAAAAAAAAAAGAAGAACCGAAAATGTGAGCGCCTTCTGCGCTGGCCTTGCAGCTTCAAACGCACAGCGATTTCATGCGCGCGGCTTCCAGCACACCTTGTCAGGCAGACGCGGTGAGTAGAGCGGGTGAGGCGTGGAAATCAGCTGGGCTGTGTGGGCGGGGCAAGCAAGCCAGAGAGTGAGATATATAGGACGGGATAGCGCCGGGGCGTGTGGGCAGGCCTAGCCAGTAGTCGGAACTACCGGTTCGCCCGAACCGGTCTGAACCAGCAGCAGCCCACCTCTGACCATGGGGATGCTGCAACGGTCATAGGTATGAAAAATGGTCAGAGATCACTTTTTCCAGTGCCGTTGTAACTTTGAACGGTCAGTAAGCGAACTGTTGTAAGTCGAGGACTACCTGTACTCTCAAGCTGCAGAGCGAAGATTTAGTACAACACTGTTCTGACACATTATTAATAAATGCTGAGAACAGAATAGGCAAACTGATGCCCCTCCAGCTGTTTTCAGTTATAATTCCTATCCCAGTAAATTGTTCTGAGACTCTGAACAGTGGCGGCATAACAAATTTTTTAAATCATTATCGTCGTTGTCCTTATTGTCCTTTGCTTTGGTTGGCAAAACGTCTCGGAGGCAGCAGGTTGTCTATCAAATATTCAGTTTTCTCATCAGATATACTGTATCTTAAGCAAGGGCCTCTGTGTTGCCTTGTCACAGAACAAGCTGATGTTCTCCAGATGTGTTGGGTCCAAGGTTCCTCAAACTCTCAACAAGTATGATCATCGGGAGGTGCCTCCTGATGGAAGCCAGACCTCCTACTGTCAGATAGCTTGCAGGTTTGATGCACTGTCACAAATAAAGTTGACACACAGATTGATGGCCCAGTGTTCCTTGGAGTATTTGATGTAAGATGAATGTGAATTTAACAACATCAAGGGGGATCTGTATGTTTTAGGAGGGCTTTCTACTTTTATTTCTACACACCATTTCAAGCTAACTATATCGTGTTAAATTATTTTCTCTCGCGGAAACATCTCTTTAACATTTCATTGTGTAAACCAGGGGTCCATGGACTGGCACTGATCCACAGCATGTCAGAAATGGGGCAGGGGTGGGTTCTGGATTCTCCTGCTGCCGGTTTGCTCAGGGTCGTGCATGTGCATGCGTACTTTAAAAAAGTTTATGCGCATAAGCAAAAAACAAGATAGTGGCACCTACGGCGCCGCCGAGAGAACTGGTTTGGGGGCAAGACAGGCCTGGGTCGCTGCCGGTTCCCGGAACCGGCAGCGACCTATGCCACCAAGTTACTACCGGTTCTATAGAATTTGTCCGAACCTGTAGGAACCCATCTCTGAAATGGGGCCACACAAACAAGCAAAGCGCCATCTGCGGGATGCAGGCAGCACATGAAATCATCCCCCCTCCGATCCGGGGGAAAACCTGTCTCCATGAAACTGGTCCAAAAAGTGCATGCGCACCTTCCGCCGGCCAGCTGGTCTTGGGGTTTCTCGTGCATGCGCGGCGGCGGGGCATATGTGGGGAATGAGTGCATGCATGCGCAGGGGAGTGAGGTGCATGCGCAGGGGGGTGGTCACATTGCATTTTGGGGGCTCACATGGTGCCCCCACGCCCCATTTTGGCTTCCAGATTGGTGCAGGAGGCTTTCTAGGCCCATAACAGGGCGCGGTGGGGCACGGCCACCTGCACCAACCTGGAAGCTAAAAATGGGCAAGGGGGGGCAGGACATGTGCGGGGGTGCGCGCACGCACGGGGGGCGTGGGTGGTTGCGCATGCATGCGTGGGGATGCATGCGGGGAGCGGAGCACATGGGTCATTCGCGGGTGTGGGGAGTCATGCACGCATTGAATTATGATGCTTTCGGCACGCAGCGACAAAAAGGTTATCCATCACTGTTATATAACATTGGGGAAACACCTGAGTGAATTACAGTGAATTACGTACATTTGTTACCTGTCAACTGTTTGCAAAAACAGACAAAGAAGAGAACCAGAAAAGAATTCTTTATTGGCCAAGTGTGATTGGTCACAGAAGGAATTTGTCTTTGGTGCATATGCTCTCAGTGTACCTAAAAAGTGTAAGTGATAAATCGTGGTCATAGTCATCATAAAAATACAGTAATCATAAATCGTAAGATGCAACACTCAGCGATAGTCATAGGATACTAAATAATTAATCAACATAAATCGTACTAGGAAACTAAATAAAACAATATAAATCGTAAAGAAACAAGCAACACAGTTATAGTCAGAAGTAGAAAAGGAGATAGTAATAGGAAAGATGAGAAGAATAATAGTAATATAGTCTTACTAAATAGTTCGACAGTGTTGTGGGAATTAGTTGTTTAGCTGAAGAGGACTTGATCAAATCTTTTGTATTTGAATATTTTGAAGAGATAAATGGGAGGGGGGAGAGAGTAAATGGGAGTGGGGAAGAGTTAGTTTTTTAATGTGTTTTTCTTTAATAAAGAATTATTGTTAATAAGTTTATGCAACATATAAACTTCTTTTTTTTTCTAATGATTTTATGCAATAAAAATGTTGCCCGCATTTCAGTACAGTTCCAAAGAAATTCGAAGCAACCATTTGCTTTGATTGGTGAAATTAAAGGCCCGTACTTGTCACTTTGGATGCTTGATGTAAACCAGTTTCATTCCTTGCTTTGCTAGATTAATTAAGAATCAAATCTCTTCCTAAGTGGAAAGGCCTATCCGCTATTTGTTTCTTGGCTGCAGTGCAGCATGACAGAATATTTGAAATGTATATGCAGAGACAGGACTGTACTTTGGTATTTTATTATCACGATCCCTTTCTTATCTATTACTTTGACTAAGGCATGCAGATCTGTAAATATGAGAAGCCTAGGCCAGAAACCACGTGTTTACTACTTCTTTTTGGAAAGTTCATTTCACAGGAATCTAAACATATTTCCCTAGAACAATTTTGTTTTACATTTAATTAAATGGTAATCAGTGTTCAACACATAACTCCATTTTTCACTAAAACAGCTTCCATTTGTCATAAGTTTCCAACTGGAGTTTGATGTTCGTTTCCAGTTAGTTGGCATTTAGTGCAAATCAGGATAAGTTCTATTTTTAAGATGCTACTTGAAACAGAACATTTGTTGGCGGCTGACATAATTTAAAATAAAGCACAAGACCAAAAGTTAATGTAACACATTGTAATCTTCAGAAAACATCCTTAAAATCTTTGGGAAATGTTTACTATCATTTGCTAAAATGTCCCTGGGCTGAATCCCCTTTACTTCATTTACTTTACTTTACTCATTTACTTAATGACCTCAGAACTTGGCAAATATTCTGAAAAATAATCTTTCTGTGCTTTCAAAATTTTACTTTGAAAACTTTCCCCCAGTTTGATGTCGTCCAGAATTGTATAGCCAGAGTCAATTTGCTCCAATAAAGTCAATCAGAATACAGATGCACAGCCTTTGGGTCTTTTATAGCAGGGGTGTCAAACTCAAGGCCCGAGGGGGTGGATCCAGAGGTGGGTTCCTCCCAGTTCGGACCGGTTCGCCCGAACTGGTAGCAAACCGCAGGTGACGTCACGATGACATTATGGTACCGATTCGGTTGGTGCCGGTCTGTTGGCGCCGCCATCTTGTTTATTATTATTATTTTGGGGGGGGGATTTTTTTTTTTTTTTGGAAATGTTTTCCAGTTTTTTTTTTCTTCTGTGCATGCGCGGAAGCTGAGTTTACGGCACTGTGCATGCATCGCCATTTTGTTTTCAACTTTATTGGGGGGATTTTTTGCCACTGCACATGCGCGCCCCCAAAGCGCGCGCACGCCCACGAGGCGCACCCACGTGGCGCTGGAGGAAGTGAACCGGCAGAAAGGTAAGATAGAACCCATCCCTGGCTGGATCTGGTCCACGGGGTGCTTAGATCTGGCTCCGGGCCACCCTGGAAACAGCGAAGGACCAGCCTGCAGTACTTCTGCCAGCCGGTGGCCTTCCCAAGCTCTGTTTTCGCTGGCAGAGGATTGCAGGAGGCCGCCGTAGCTGAAAACTGAGCTTGGGAGCCAGTTTTCGCTGGCAGAGTGCTCAGGCCACCACAGGCACCGCGGACACGAGTGACATTC
Source organism: Diadophis punctatus similis (assembly GCA_023053685.1). Classification (NCBI taxonomy): domain Eukaryota; kingdom Metazoa; phylum Chordata; class Lepidosauria; order Squamata; family Dipsadidae; genus Diadophis; species Diadophis punctatus. Next base: position 8,561,563 of record JALIGW010000006.1, read on the forward strand.
ACGAATGACGGCCATCCTGGCACCCCGAGGTCAAACACAACCCTGATGTGGCCCTCATTGAAATCGAATTTGACACCTCTGATCTAAAGTAATGATCAGATCACCTCATAGTGGAAATGGAGTTTTTTCTGAGACATTAAAAGTTAAATTCGAGTGATATTGTCCCATCAGACTGTTTCTTGTCTGTTTCGTAGATCATTTACTTGGAGTGTGCTGTTTGTGAGGGCTGAATTGGCAAGCTGGCAAGCAAAGGTGCTTGCATGTCTGCATGTAAAGATGCATAAATTCTGTTGCTACAAAATAGCTGGGATTTTGTGCCCAGGAATTGACAAAGCATTTATTTCAATGGTAAAAATAGCTAATTAAAATTAAATTGAAACCTCTAAAGCACAGACCTTACAAATGAACACAGAAGAATTGCTGCAAATAGCCGGTTAATTCAGAACTGTCTTACTGAAGTTCACAAGGTGGATTCCACATTTCTGCGTTCAGGATTGCTATTTTAACAAGTTATCTGAATGAAGCACATAGAAATCACCGTAGCTGATTTATTAAGAGTTACTGTAAAACAAAGCCACTATGGTAATACCATTCACTTCAGAACGGTCAGCATAATTGAAATTAGTATTCCTTGCTGGAATTATTTGCTTTTTAAATATTCTTTTTCTTTTAAATGAAGAAGTTGCAAAAGATAATTATGTGGTATTTTGCCTGTTGGAATAAATTAGAGATAGCATTCGAGATGGATGTAATTATAGTCTGTTCATCGGTCTAAAAGTAAATTATGTTATTACCATATAAGCCTTTTTTAAAAAAAAATGAAGTATCACACATGATTTGTTCAAACATTGACTGATATTTGCTGTTGAGTCAAAAAGTTAAGTGTGAACATGTGTGACTTCTTTTGTAAGCAAGACTGACCGGGATCCCTTCTCAAATCCATTTTCACTGGATTGTTCACGTCTTACAAAAATGAAAACAAGCAAGAGGGAAATTAGGGTTTTTTAAAAAACCATTTCATGTAAAAAAACCAAATGTTTCCTGGAAAGTTTTTATTTGCTTTCCCACTCTTCCAAAAAGGTGCCCTAGAACCGTGATGGCGAACCTACGGCACGCGTGCCACAGGTGGCACGTGGAGCCATATCTGAGGGCACGTGAGGTGTTGCCCTATGTCAGCTCCAGCGCGCATGTGCACTCTGGCCAGCTGATTTTTGGCCTTCCAGAGGGCAAGGGGAGGCCGTTTTCGCCCTCCCCAGGCTTCAGGAAAGCCTCCGGAGCCTGTGGATGGCGAAAAACGGGCCCAACGGGCCTACCGGAAGTTCAGAAATGAACTTCCGGTAGGCCCGTTTTTCGCCATCCACAGGCTCCAGAAGCTTTCCTGAAGCCTGGGGAGGGCAAAAAACAGCCCAACGGGCCTACTGAAAGTCCGGAGGCTTCAGTGAGGCCTGCGCGCATGCGCGGGGGGCAGTATGGGGGGGTTGTGCACGCATGCGCGGAGGGGAGGGCATTGCATTATGGGTGTGTGGCACCTGAGCTAAAAAAGGTTCGCCATCACTGCCCTAGAAAGATCCTGGCTCTAATCCTCATAATGTGATGTTTATGTTTCCAAGCAGCACATGCGCTTGGAAATTGCATTCCGGTGTATTTTCATTTTTCAAATCAGAACCCTTAAGAAAGTTCCTAGAAATGTTGGCACGATATAAATTAGAAAAATAGTCTTTTAAGTAGTAAGTAGAGCAGGGATAGTAAATCAAAATTACAGGTCGTCCTCGACTTAACAACGGTTCATTTAGTGACCGTTCAAAGTTACAACGGCACTGAAAAAAGTGACTCGTGGCCGTTTTTCACACTTAACAACCACTGCAGCATCCCCATGGTCACGTCATCAACATTCAGATGCTTGGCAACTGGTTTGTATTTATGACGGTTGCTGTGTCCTGAGGTGATGTGATCTCCTTTTGAGACTTTCTGACAAGCAAAGTCAATGGGGAATCCAGATTCACTTAACAACCATGTTAACAAATGCAGCGATTCACTTAACTGTGGCAAGGAAAAAAAATCATAAAATGGGAGAAAATCACTTAACAAATGTTTCACTTAGCAACATAAATTTTGAGCTCAATTGTGGTCGTACCTCGAGGACTGCCTACATTGGTTTTTCAACCCGACCTTGGGCTTCAGTTGCTGTTACAAAACACTCAGTTTGTAGTAAAACTATACTTATAATATGTTATCAATTCCTAGATTCTTATCAACAAAAACAGGACAGCTATTATTTTAAAAGTTGAACAATATTTCTGCACTTTAAAATATATTGGCATTCTGCAATATGGACATCACTAAGCTAGGACAGTGGGACGCGATGGCTCAGCGGCTAAGACGCTGAGCTTGTCGATCAGAAAGGTCGGCAGTTTGGCAGTTCGAATCCCTAGCGCCGCGTAACGGAGTGAGCTCCCGTTACTTGCCCCAGCTTCTGCCAACCCAGCAGTTCGAAAGCACATAAAAAAGTGCAAGTAGAAAAATAGGGACCACCTTTGGTGGGAAGGTAACAACGCTCTGTGCGCCTTCGGCATTTAGTCATGCCGGCCACATGACCATGGCGATATCTTCGGACAGTGCTGGCTCTTCGGCTTTGAAACGGAGATGAGCACCGCCCCTAGAGTGGAAACGACTAACACGTATGTGCGAGGGGAACACCTTTACCTTTACCTAAGCTAGGACAAGCCTGTTTGATTTTAATAGATGCTAGTCTAAACTTGGTCAATTTTCCTTTTGTTAACAGAGAACCTGCTGCTAGAACTCTGTGGGAGTCCTTAATGAATCTAAAACAGAAGGAAGGTTTGATGGAAGTTAGAAGGCACCTGGTGGAAGCTGCAAGCCGAGAAAACTTGCCGATCAAGATGAGCATGGGTGAGCCCATACGCCATTAACAAACTCTACTGCGAATGCACTAGAAGTGGCATGACTTCCTAATGATTATTCATTTGATAAGTTGGGATTATTCTCATTGGACAGGAAGCTAAATTTTCTGAAATGATTAGGGTTTTAATGCCTTTGTTACATTGGAGACTATTTCTGTGGATTCTGCAGACATGCGGTCAACTATCTGTTTTGTATTTTGTAATGAAATTAGAATAGTTACACAATTGTATTTAACTGCATGATTAATAATATGCTGAAATAAATGTATTTATCAGAAATTGTATTAATGAATCTTTTGCCTGGGGTAGGGTAGAGTAGAGTAGAGTAGAGTAGAGTAGAGTAGAGTAGAGTAGAGTAGAGTAGAGTAGAGTAGAGTAGAGTAGAGTAGAAGAATAGAATAGAATAGAATAGAATAGAATAGAATAGAATAGAATAGAATAGAATAGAATAGAATAGAATAGAATAGAATAGAATAGAATTCTTTATTGGCCAAATGTGATTGGACATACAAGGAATTTGTCTTTGGTGCATAAGCTCTCATTGTACATAAAAGCTATAAGTGATAAATCAAGATCATAGTCATCATAAAAATACATTCATCATAAATCATAAGATACAACACTTAGTGATAGAATCAACATGAATCATACTAGGAAACTAAATAAAACAATATAAATCATAAAGATACAAGCAACACAGTTATAGTCAGAAGCAGAAAAGGAGATAGGTAATAGGAAAGATGAGAAGAATAATAGTAATACAGTCTTACTAAATAGTTTGACAGTGTTGTGGGAATTAGTTATTTAGCAGAAGAGGACTTGATCAAATCTTTTGAATTTGAATATTTTGAAGAGATACTGTAAGGATTGTCTTCAGTCACAAAGTGAGGTACGAACTTCTGAGTCCAGTCAAAGGTTTTCAAAAGGATTTCCTTTATTTGCATCTGGATACAACCACTTCAAAACAAAGCAAGATCTAACATGCCCTCAGGCAAGACAAGTCTTTTAAGCTAGCACCCCACCCCATTCTACATAATGAATACACAAATGTTTGACAAATGGATCCGCTCCTCAGATCCGTTCTTCCCTTTCAATTACCCCCCCCCCCATAAAACATTCTCTTAAGATGAAGAGGCTCCCATGTGTCTGGGATCCGGATACCCCCCATAAACCTTTATCTTAAGATGAAAAACTCTCAGATGCCTGGGATCCGGATATATATAACCTTTTGAACAAACAGAGCCAGGCTCCCCCCTTTTCCTTCTGAATGACAGAGTTTGAACTCTGACATCCTGCCTCTCAAAAGAAAAGAAGGTCCACCTGTAAGACATAGGCAGAGTCAATTATGATATGTTAGCAAGGTTTGCTAGGGTATTTGGAGTGGAATTTTCTCAATAGGGTGGGGGCTTTCACATGTTTAGCGACCCACTCGTTCTGTGATGAAGGCAAATGTTTCCAGGCTACCAGATACTGGGTCTTCCCTCTGTGGATTCTGGAGTCCAGAATTTCCTTGATTTCAAAATGTTGTTCCCCTTCTATCATGATTGGAGCAGGTGGTGTATCTGCCACCGGTCTAAGTGGTGAGGTTACCTCTCTCTTGAGTAGACTAATGTGAAATACTGGGTGGACTTGTCTAAGTGTTTTTGGAAGAATCAGTTCGACTACTACTGGGTTAATGATCCTGCTAATAGTGAAAGGCCCAATAAAGTTAGGTCCTAATTTTTTTTATGGTTGTAACGATCTCAAGAATTTTGTAGATAAGTATACTCTATCCCCCACCTGGAAAGGTTTAGCCTCTACTCTTTTCTTGTCAGCTTGAATTTTGAAAGCCAATCTAGCCTCCTGTAAAGCCAACCTGACTACTGGCCATGTGTTTTGCAAATTTTCTATCCACTCCTTAAGTGAGGGGATAGTTGGTTTTTCTGTGGGTAATTCCGGTATTGGGCTGAAATCTTGCCCCGTGGCTACTCTAAAAGGTGTAAAACCTGTACTTGAATGTACAGAGTTATTAAATGCAACCTCTGCAAATGGTAAAAGTTCAGTCCAATTGTCCTGTTGAAAATTAATAAAACATCTTAGGTACTGTTCAAGAACGCCGTTCAAATTCTCGCAATTGCCGTTAGTCTGAGGATGATGCGACGAGCTCAACCCTTGGGCGGTGCCAAGTAGGTCCAAAAACGCCTTCCAAAAATTGGAGGTAAATTGGACTCCCCTATCCGAGATTATCCTTTTAGGAGCTCCATGAAGACGATAAATGTGTATTAGAAACAGTCTAGCCAAGCCTTTGGCTGTTGGAATCTTTTGGCAAGGAATAAAATGTGCTTGTTTTGAAAACAAGTCTGTCACAACCCAAATGACAGTGTTTCCCCCACTATCCGGTAGTTCCACAATAAAATCCATAGCAATTTCTTCCCATGGGGCTGACGGCTCAGCTACTTTCTGTAGAAACCCTGGAGTTTTCCCCTGACGTCTTTTTGCTGCAGCACAAATGGGGCAACTGGCTACATAGCTTTCTATGTCCTTTTTCAACGAAGGCCACCAAAATTGTCTCTTTATTAAGTGTAAAGTTTTTACAAAGCCAAAATGTCCAGCCAACCTAGAGTCGTGGCACCTTCCCATTAAACGTAATCTTTGGCTAGCGGGTACGTACAGTTTGTCACCTATCCATGCTAATTCATCTTTCATCACGCAGCTGGATTTGTGGTTTAAAACCCATTCATCGTTGACTAATGCTTGTTTAAATGCGTGAGTGATGTCTGCGTCCCTCAATGTGTCTTTTCCTCCTTCGGACCTGGTGATTACTTTGGCTGCCAGTTGATTTGTTTGTACTATAGGTTTAAATACCTCTGATTTCACACAGTTATATTGTGGCTTTCTGGACAGTGCATCTGCCAGAAAGTTTTTCCCCCCAGGGATAAATTTAAGAGTAAACTCGAACCGTTTGAAGTATTGCGCCCAACGAACCTGTTTAGGAGACAGTTTCCTTGGTGTCTTTAAGGCTTCTAAGTTTTTGTGGTCAGTCCAGACCTCAAAAGGGATCTTACTTCCTTCTAAGAATTGTCTCCAAGTTAAAAGTGCCCATCGCACCGCGTAAGCCTCTTTTTCCCAGATCGCCCACCTTTGTTCAGTTTCACTTAGTTTCCTGGATGTATATGCACATGGCTGTAGTTGTCCTTGCTCATTGCCCTGGAGTAGGATTGCCCCTATTGCCACATCGCTAGAATCAGCTTGTATTATGAAAGGTTTTTCTGGGTCTGGGTGCTTCAAAATTGGTTCTGTTGAGAACAGCCGTTTTAGCTTCTCAAACGCTGCCTGGCATTCCATTGTCCAATTCATGGGCTGTCTCGGTTTAGGATCTCCCACCCCCTTTGTTCTTAGCAGTTTTGTGATGGGCAGGGCAATTTGAGCGAATGCGGGGATAAATTGGCGATAGAAGTTTGCAAACCCCAGGAAACTTTGCAGCTGTTTGCGTGTGCGAGGCGTTTCCCAATCGAGTACTGCCTGTACTTTTTGAGGATCCATTTCTATGCCCTGGTGTGAGATACGGTACCCTAAGTAATCAATTTTTTCTCGGTGGAATTCACATTTTGAGAGTTTGGCATAAAGTTTTGCCTCGCGGAGTTTGCTCAGCACTGCCCTCACCAATTTAACATGTTCAGCCTCGGTCTCTGAGTATAATAGAATATCATCTAAGTAAACGAGAACCCCTTTGTATAAGTGTTCCCGTAATACATCATTAATTAATTGCATAAATACTGCAGGTGCCCCTTGTAACCCAAAAGGGAGCACTTTGAATTGGTAACATCCCAGGGGGGTGTTGAATGCCGTTTTCCATTCATCCCCCTCCTTAATTCTGATTCGGTAGTAAGCCTCCCTGATGTCTAGTTTGGAGAAGATTTTCCCTTTTTTGAGGTGGGCCAGCATGTCTTTCATCAGGGGGAGGGGATACATGTTTTCAACACTTATCGAGTTTAGGTTCCTGAAGTCAACACATAAGCGTTTTGTGCCATCTTTCTTCTCTCTAAATAGCACCGGGGCTGCTATCTTTGGTCTGGCTGGTTCAATGAAACCCCTTGCTAGGTTTTTCTCAATGAAAGCACTCAGTTCCTCTAACTCCCCCGGTGACATGCTATACATTTTTGGTTTAGGTAGTTTAGCCCCGGGTGTTGTGCCTTGGCCGCGTCCGGCGCCGAGTCTGGAGGATCCGGAGGACGCGGAGCCGCTCATGGTGCAGCAGTACCAGCCTATGTGCCTGGCACCAGAGACGGCTGGTGATGAGGACTCGGTGCCAGAGCAGGACGATCTCCCAGGACCTTCTGCACCTGCGCAGCAGAGTTCTTCATCAGGAGATGAAGAACTCATGCTGAATGCCAGAGCACGCAGAGCAGCCAGAAGACAGGACTGGCTGAGTAAGCGTCGGTCCAATAGGAGGAAGCAGTGAGGGCTAATTGGGCCACGCCCTTCAGTGGCTATATTAGGCCATGGTAATTAGTGCTCATTGCTGAGAACAACAATTCACTGACCGCAGCAAATCCAGAGTTTCGTTTCTACGTCTGTTTGGGAATCTTATCACCAGCTTCTGCCAGCTTTATTCCGGGAAGCCAGCCAAGTTGTTCAGATAAGAATTAATGAGTCTTGCTTTGAACTTTTGTCTGTGTGCTATTTAACCCTCACGTAACCCAAAGAACCTTATTCCTGAAGACTTTCCGTTTGTGTTGTTTTGGACTTCTAAACCCTCTGAGTTTTACTAAGAAACTTTATTAGTAAAAGGAACCTTTTTGTTTGCCTCCCAACGACTGTGTGTGTGTGTTTCTGGGGGGTTGCGGTGCTGGGTCACAACAGTTTGTTCTCAGCCCAAACTGACCACACACAAGCCCAGATTGCATCATGGAGCAGCTTCAGGACGAGAATGCTCAACTTCGGCAGCAGCTGGCAATCATGAACGCTCAGTTAACAAGGCAGCAAAATCAGTTGGCAGCTGCTCCTGCGTTGGCCCCAGCCCAACGGACACGCTGCCCGATAGCCATGCCGGATAAGTTCCATGGTGACGAGGCTATGTTCCCGGCGTTCCTGGGCCAGTGCCAGTTGTTCATGTCTCTGAGGCCAGAGGATTTCCCCCACGACCGGGACAAGGTGGGGTTTGTAATTAGCCTGCTGTCTGGAAATGCAGCACGTTGGGCCACCCCTCTACTGGTCCAGAACAGTCCCCTCCTCCAGGACTTTGGGCGTTTCTGCACTCATTTGGAGGAGATGTTCGCGGATCCAATTAAGGCCCAGACAGCGTGCAGGCAATTAAGGCAGCTGAGGCAAGGCCGGAGACCACTCAGGGAATACATCAGTGAGTTCCGTCTCCTCAGCCAAGACTCGGCCTGGAATGAGGCAGTGTTGTTGGATGCCTTCCAGGAGGGCTTGGCAGACAGCATCCAGGATGAGCTGGCACGCGTGGACATTCCTGCAACCACCCAAGAACTGGTGCGGCTCTGCTTGAAAATTGATGCCCGGTTGCAAGCGAGGAACGCACGCCGTGCTGCTCCGGCGCCTCTCGCGCCACCTGACGTCCCCGCTGTTCTGGCTCCACGTCGCGCTGCTCAGGCACCTCCTGTTCCCTGTGGACTTCCGTCGGCCCCGGCTCCCCGTGACGAGCCTATGGACCTTGGCGCTGTTCGGCCCCGCTTGACCGGCGCGGAAAAGGACAGACGCAGGGCAGGGGGGTTGTGTTTGTATTGCGGCGACCCGGGCCATTTCGCTCGCTCGTGCCCTAGGAAGGGTCGGGGGCCCACCGCTTCTGGTCCTGCTCCACCGTCCCAGCCATCGCCGTCGGGAAACGGCCAGCGCCCGGCCTAGCGGAGACGCTGGGTCGGGCATGCACACCGAAGGACTCCGGCTCAGCTGACGTGGATCCCGGTCCTCCGCGGCATCTGCTCTTGGACACCAAGGTCTTTATTGACCACCGGGACCGCGGCGTCTCCGCACACGCTTTGGTGGACTCCGGGGCAACCACCAATTTCATTGACGAGGCGTTCGCCCAGCATCTTGCCGTTCCCCTGTGCCCCGTGGACCCGCCGATGAGGGTGGAAACAATCGATGGCCGGGTGTTGCTGTCCGGTCCGATTAAGGCCATCACGCAGCCGGTGCGCCTTTGCATTGGACGGCACGAGGAGGCCATCCAGTTTTACGTGACGTCGGGACTCCATTTCCCTTTGGTTCTCGGACTGGCGTGGCTGCGCACCCACGACCCTCAGGTTGTATGGTCCCAGAACTTCATTGCCTTCCCGAGTCTCCAGTGTGTGGACCATACGCGCCAGGTTTGTGCGGGCGCGGTACCTGACCCTCCGGACATTTCACTCCCAGCTGAGTTTGCAGACTTCGCTGATGTGTTTAGCGAAAAGGAGGCGGACCAGTTGCCCCCGCACCGGCCCTACGATTGCCCTGTGGATCTGATTCCCAACGCTCCGCTCCCTGTGGGCCGCCTCTATTCCATGTCAGAACCCGAACTGGCCGCACTGCGGGACTTTATCGATAAAAACCTGGCCAGGGGTTTCATCCGACCCTCCTCATCGCCCTTGTCTGCCCCCGTCCTCTTCGTCAAGAAGAAAACCGGGGACTTGCGCCTGTGCTGCGATTATCGCAAGTTGAATGCCATCACAGTGCGTAACCGGTACCCGTTGCCCCTCATCCCGGAGTTGATGGAACGCCTCCGCTCGGCGACCATCTTCACCAAATTGGACTTACGTGGCGCTTACAATTTGGTGCGTGTTCGTGAGGGGGACGAGTGGAAGACGGCGTTCGGAACCCGCTACGGTCATTTTGAGTATACGGTCATGCCGTTCGGCTTGACCAACGCTCCGGCTGTGTTCCAGCATTTCATGAACGACATCTTTAGAGATTTGCTGGACCAGTTCGTTGTCGTGTACCTGGACGATATTATGATTTATTCTACGTCCCGGAGCAGCCACATCCAACATATCCGTCAAGTCCTGCAGCGGTTGAGAGACCACCAGCTATACGCGAAATTAGAGAAATGCCAGTTTTTTCAGACGACTGTGGATTTCCTGGGCCATCGGATTTCGCCAGAAGGCATCGCCATGGACCGGGGCAAGGTCGAGGCCCTGAAAACCTGGCAACCCCCGCGCTGGGTGAAGGACGTTCAGCGACTCCTGGGGTTCGCAAATTATTATAGGACCTTCATCCCGGGGTTCGCCACTCTGACCGCGCCTCTCACTCGACTCCTGCAGAAACAAGTCCCTTTCCGGTGGGGCGATTCCGAACAGGAGGCGTTCAAGATCCTCACGGATGCCTTCATGCAGGAGCCGATCCTCAAGCACCCAGACCCTCACCGCCCTTTTGTTGTGGAGGCGGACGCGTCCGACATTGCCGTGGGCGCCGTCTTGCTCCAGACCCGGGAAGATGGCGGCCATCTCTTCCCTTGCGCTTATTATTCCCAGAAATTAACCTCGTCGGAGCGCAATTATACGATCTGGGAGAAGGAGTTGCTGGCCATCAAGGCGGCTTTCGAGACCTGGCGGCACCACCTCGAGGGGGCTCGTCATCAAGTGGAGGTGCGCACAGACCATAAGAACCTGGAGTTCTTGCAGACGGCCAGGAAGCTCAACCAGCGCCAGATACGCTGGTCGTTCTTTTTCTCCCGCTTCAATTTTCGCATTACGTACATCCCGAGTGGCCGGAATCAGCAGGCGGACGCGCTGTCCCGCAAGCCGGAATACGCCCAAGCCCAGGAACCGCTGCCACCCCGGACGGTCCTGCCCGTCGAGTCCTTTGCAGCTACCCAGGATCCCGTGGACCTCCGAGGACAGATCCGGGAGGCGCAGCGACACGACGCCTACGCGGCACAACGGAGGCAGGAGATAGGGCCTGAGTCCCCTTGGACGTTTTCGGACGACCTCCTCCGTTTCCGGGACCTGCTCTACGTTCCTGCCGGTCCGCTCCGTGGCCTGATCCTGCAGCAGTGCCACGACAGCCCTGCGGCTGGCCACTTCGGCCTTTTCAAGACTCTGAACCTGGTGGCTCGGACTTTTTGGTGGCCCCGACTCCGTGATGACGTCCAGGCCTATGTGACGTCTTGTGTTCGCTGTCGCCAGGCCAAGTACGCCCCTGGAGCGCCGCCGGGCCTGCTGCAGCCCTTGCCGACGCCTGAGAGACCCTGGGGGGCCATCTCTATGGACTTCCTCACGGACTTGCCCCCGTCCGCCGGCTTCACGACCGTGTTCGTAGTGGTCGATATGCTGACCAAAATGGCACATTTCATCCCCTGTCGCGGGTTGCCGACAGCTCGTGCCACGGCCCGCATGTTTATCCAGCATGTTTTCCGCCTGCATGGTCTGCCGGATCGGGTCGTGTCGGATCGGGGAGCCCAGTTCACGGCCCAGTTCTGGAAGGGTCTGATGGCGGCCCTGGAGGTCCAAGTCTGCCTCTCGTCAGCGCATCATCCGGAGACTGACGGGGGCACTGAAAAAGTCATCGGCATCCTTGAACAGTACCTGCGCTGTTTTGTCAACCAGCAGCAGGACAACTGGGCGGAATACCTTGCCGTGGCCGAGTTTGCTTTTAACAACTCTCAGCACACCTCCACGCACGCCTCTCCGTTCCTCGCCAACTTTGGTTACCACCCCCGTTTCTTCCCGCTCACGCTCCTAGACTCTCCTGTTCCTGTGGCAGAGGAATTCCTGTCCGAGCTCCAGGCCGTTCACCAACTGGTCAAACGCTCGTTGAATAAAGCCAAGGAAGATTACAAGAGGGTCGCGGACCGCTCCCGGCGAGCAACTCCACCTCTGGCGGTCGGGGATCGTGTCTGGCTGTCCACGAAGCATCTCCCCTCCGACCGACCGGCTCGCAAGCTTGACCACCGCTTCTTGGGTCCGTTCCCGGTGGAAGCGGTCATTAACCCCGTGGCCTACCGGTTGACGTTGCCCCGCTCTCTCAGGATCCACCCCGTCTTCCATCGGTCCCTCCTTGTTCCCGAACGTCCTGCCTGTCCGCTCCGCCCTCCCGCTCCGCCTCAGCCTGTGATCCGCACTCCCGCTGACCCACCCGAATACGAAGTTGCCAGTATTCGGGATTCCCGCTGGATGAAGGGCCGGTTCCAGTACCTCATTGAGTGGAAGGGGTACGGCCCTGAAGACTTCACATGGGAGGATGCGACCGCCGTGCATGCTCCGGATCTGGTCCGGGCCTTCCACGCTCAATTCCCGTCCCGGCCGCATCCGGACCGACAGACCCGGGGGAAGGGCCCTGCGGTGAGGGATAGTGTTGTGCCTTGGCCGCGTCCGGCGCCGAGTCTGGAGGATCCGGAGGACGCGGAGCCGCTCATGGTGCAGCAGTACCAGCCTATGTGCCTGGCACCAGAGACGGCTGGTGATGAGGACTCGGTGCCAGAGCAGGACGATCTCCCAGGACCTTCTGCACCTGCGCAGCAGAGTTCTTCATCAGGAGATGAAGAACTCATGCTGAATGCCAGAGCACGCAGAGCAGCCAGAAGACAGGACTGGCTGAGTAAGCGTCGGTCCAATAGGAGGAAGCAGTGAGGGCTAATTGGGCCACGCCCTTCAGTGGCTATATTAGGCCATGGTAATTAGTGCTCATTGCTGAGAACAACAATTCACTGACCGCAGCATATCCAGAGTTTCGTTTCTACGTCTGTTTGGGAATCTTATCACCAGCTTCTGCCAGCTTTATTCCGGGAAGCCAGCCAAGTTGTTCAGATAAGAATTAATGAGTCTTGCTTTGAACTTTTGTCTGTGTGCTATTTAACCCTCACGTAACCCAAAGAACCTTATTCCTGAAGACTTTCCGTTTGTGTTGTTTTGGACTTCTAAACCCTCTGAGTTTTACTAAGAAACTTTATTAGTAAAAGGAACCTTTTTGTTTGCCTCCCAACGACTGTGTGTGTGTGTTTCTGGGGGGTTGCGGTGCTGGGTCACAACACCGGGTAAGATTTCTATTGCGCAGTCGGATGCGCGATGCGGGGGAAGTTCATCTGACGCTGCCTCGCTAAAGACTTCTGCCAGGTCTTTGTATTCCTTGGGTATGCTGTCTGTTTCCACGCTAAGACCAGGCATGGCTGTTTCCCTGCGCTCAACTCCTTCAGTTTCTATCTGTGGATCCTCCGTAGTAGTTACGTGCGTTTGGAATTTTATGGTGCCTTGTTCCCAATTTATTTCTGGATTCCACTTTTTTAGCCATGCGAGTCCCAAGACTAGTGGCCATTCCATGCCAGGTGCTACTATAAATGTAAGTTTCTCTTCGTGGTTATCAATGCCTATTTTCAGGGGTTCCGTGGCAAAAGCAGCCGGCTCCCCCCCTGCTATAGACCCATCCAATTGGCAAAACGCGATGGGATTCCTCAGCTTTCTCACTGTGATTTCCAGTTCCCTGATTAGGGTTGGGCTGATTAAGCAACGGGTGCACCCTGAGTCTACTAAAGCGGAGATATTTTTTTCCCCCTCTTGGTTAGGGATAAATAGTCTGAGTGGGAGGGTGAGCGGTTCAATTGGTTTGCTTACCAGTGCTTCATCCTCCGGATCGCTCTCGAATGCGGCTGGATCTTCCCTTTGAAATGCCGGGGTGTTGTTTTCAGCAGGAGGAGGGGGTGGTGGTCCCTTCATCTCGCTGGTCCTCAGGGCTGTTTCCCTCCCCCGCTGAATGGGTTTCGTTGGTCTCTCCCCCGTTTGGCGTTCGGGTTTCCGGGTGGGTGTTTGGGCCCAGCATTCGGATGCTCGGTGTCCCTCCTTCCCGCATTTGTAACAAATTGGAGGTTTAGGGGGGAAGCCCTGTTGCCTTCTGAAGGGTTCTTTCCTCCATTGTGGTGGGGATTTCTTCCATGCTCTCCCCGTACGGTACTGATTCCTAGCCATATCAATCTCCGCTTCTTCAGCGGTGAGGTACCACTCATGCAGATGATTCGGTGCACCCCTAGCCACGCAGGCATTATACAGATCGTCACTCAGTCCATCCTTAAAACAGCTTACCAGGATGTCTTCTGGCCAGTTTAGCCGACATGCGAGGTCCCGGAATTCTTCAGTGTACTCCGCCACTGGTCGTCGTCCCTGTTTCACCACCTTAATACGGTCGCGTGCTTTGCGGTCTGCCAGCGGGTCCTCGAATCGTCGTCGTAGGGCCATCATGAATTGGTTGAAATTGCGCAGTTCGGGTGCGTCGTCGTTATGTAGGGTTACCATCCATCTGGCCGCGGCTCCTTCCAGGGCTAAGGTAACTGCTCGCACCCGGGATCCCTGGGTTTGGAACTCACGTCCATATTCTTGCATATAGGTGAGCACATGTGCTACGAAAAATCCCAATTGTTGTGGGTCCCCATCAAATTTCACCCCCAGGGGGGGAGTTTTCCTTTCTAGTTGTGGAGTTTGGAGTTGGTTAGGAAGTGGTGCCGCTGCGTGTGCTGCCTTGGGGGGGTTTGCTGGGTTTCCTGCCGCGTCCTCCATTTGCACGCCTGCTCCCCAGAGGTTGTTGACCCCCCCAGTTTCCTCAGCGGTTGCTGTGCTCCCAGCGCTCGTTATCCGTCGTTCTGGGGTCCCTCGGATGTTGAGATTTTCTAATGTTTCCATTACCAGCTGGGACAGGTATCTCTTCAACCGCCCCTCCCTTAGAGGCGCTTCGGTGGGTTCTTCCTGATCCATGGCTGCTTCTAGCTCTAATTCCCAACGGGGCTTCCGATCTCCCCGGTTAAGAGTGACACCTCTGGTTCTGCCATCCCAGCTGTCTTTTTTTCCAATGCCGATAGACCAGCGGGGCTTTCCAGAGGCCTCGAAATCTCCCTCAGCCTCTTCGCTGGGGAGCGCGGGACAGGCTTCCGCCCGGGAGGTGATTGGTGTCTCCCCCCAGCATTCAATTTCTTCCTGCTCCCGGTTTTTCTCGGTCATGATTGCACGGTCCCCTCAGTAGAGCGAAGTTACTCTCTGGGTTGACCGATTTTGCAGATCTTGCTTTCTGTAAGGATTGTCTTCAGTCACAAAGTGAGGTACGAACTTCTGAGTCCAGTCAAAGGTTTTCAAAAGGATTTCCTTTATTTGCATCTGGATACAACCACTTCAAAACAAAGCAAGATCTAACATGCCCTCAGGCAAGACAAGTCTTTTAAGCTAGCACCCCACCCCATTCTACATAATGAATACACAAATGTTTGACAAATGGATCCGCTCCTCAGATCCGTTCTTCCCTTTCAATTACCCCCCCCCCCCATAAAACATTCTCTTAAGATGAAGAGGCTCCCATGTGTCTGGGATCCAGATACCCCCCATAAACCTTTATCTTAAGATGAAAAACTCTCAGATGCCTGGGATCCGGATATATATAACCTTTTGAACAAACAGAGCCAGGCTCCCCCCTTTTCCTTCTGAATGACAGAGTTTGAACTCTGACAGATACCGTATTTTTTGGAGTATAAGACTCACTTTTTTCCTCCCTAAAAGTGGCTGAAAATTTGTGTGCGTCTTATACTTCGAATGTAGCCTTTTTTCCAGCCCTAACTAGGTGCTAACAGATCTTCCCAGCTCTTACAGGCTTGCAGGCTCTTTCATTGTTACTCTCTCAGAAGAATGTTTTTCCAGCCCTAAGTCTTTGCAGGGTTTTTTTCATTGCTCTACTTGCTCTGAATAAGTTTTTTTCTAGCCCTAACCAGGTGCTATCTTCCCAGCTCTTACTGGCTTGCAGGCTCTTTCATTGTTACTCTCTGAGAAGAAGGTTTTTTTAAAGTCCTAAGCAGGGGATAAAATAATGTGCTGAAGCTGACCAGACTAAGGACGCTAGCCAGATGAATACCTGGTAGGCAGATTGTTTTCCCCTATTTTCCTCCCCAAAAACTAAGGTGCGTCTTATACTCCGGTGCGTCTTATACGCCGAAAAATACGGTAAATCGGAGGGGGGAGAGTTAGATTTTTAATGTATTTTTCTTTAATAAAGAATTATTGTTAATAAGTTTATACACATATATACTTTTTTCTAATGATTTTATGCAATAAAAATATTACCCGCATTTCAGTACAGTTCCAAAGCAATACAAAGCAACCATTGATTTAGCAGAGTGATAAGATATTCAGTCCTAAATCATTGGAGTTTTCTTGAAAGACATTTGTACATACAATTCCCCATAGTGATGTTCATAATATTTCAGGTTGATTTCTTTGTTCCCTATCTCCAGTATTTGTAGGAGCATGAAATTGAAAAAGAACTAATCGGATGTCATATTTTGTGTAGGAATGGGATTCTTTGGTGTTTTGGGCTACTTAATATTTCTGGCCCCGGACACCTCCCCCCCATTAAAATAGTCAAACTTTCGTATGAAACTGCAAAGCAGTATTTTTAATATTTATTTATTTATTTATAGTTAAATATATATACTGCCCTTCTCCTGGGACTCAGGGCAGTGAACAGCCAAGTAAAAATACAATATAAACATTAAAATATATATACATTTAAAAGAAAATATTAGATGTGGCCCTGATTTAAGGCAATATAATTAAAATTTGGTAAAATTTGGTAAAATCTTAAAAACCCCAAAAACTTTTTCACGCCAGCCCGGCTTGATAAAAATAATACGTCTTGAGGGCACGGCGGAAGGTGGACTGGTCGTGAATGGTTCTTAAGTCTGGAGGGAGCTGATTCCAGAGGGTGGGTGCTCCCACAGAGAAGGCCCTCCCCCTGGGTGTCATCAGCCTACACTGCTTGGCTGATGGCACCCCGAGGAGGCCCTCTCTGTGGGAGCGCACTGGTCGATGGGAGGCAGTTTGTGGCAGCAGGTGGTCTCGGAGATACCTAGGTCCAATGCCATGGAGCGCTTTAAAGGTGGTAACAAGCACCTTGAAGCGCACCCGGTAGACCACCTGAAGCCAGTGCAGCTTGCACGGGAGGGGTGTTATTAATATTGTAAAACCTTGAACTGAAATTTCAGGGAAACAGTCTGGGGCCTGCCCTGTTCTCAGTGAGCATTGCACCGATATCCCCTGATCTAGAAATATGGAAATGTATATCCTTACCTACGGATGGAAAAAATGGGGGAACTCTATTTTGAGAGCAATGTATGGGCGAAGAGAAATAAAAAGTCTTCACATATCCTATTTCTGTAGGTCTGCTCAGAACACCACAAGATCGTTTCCTGTTTATGTCTCAGAACAGGGGTTCCCAAACTTGGCAACTTTAAGACTTGTGGACTTCAACTCCCAGCTATGCTGGCTGGAGAATTCTGGGAGTTGAAGTCCACAAGTCTTAAAGTTGCCAAGTTTGAAGACCTCTGCCTTAAATTCTGCTGAAGATGTTACCTAGCCTGGTAACGAAACATTCGGAAACCAACCCACAAACTCAGAGAATAAACCTTCACGCTCATCCTACACCCGAGCTACAGATATAGAATAGAATTGGCCCAAGTGTGATTGGACACACAAGGAATTTGTCTTTGGTGCATATGCTCTCAGTGTACATAAAGGAAAAGATACATTTGTCAAGTATCATGAGGTACAACACTTAATGATTGTCATAGGGTATAAATAAGCAACCAGGAAACAATCAATATTGATATAAATCGTAGGGATACAAGCAACAAGTTATAAGTGGGAGGAGATGGGTGATAGGAACAATGAGAAGACTAATAGTAATAGTAATGCAGCCATAGTGAATAGTTTGACAGTGGTGAAGGAATTATTTGTTTAGCAGAGTGATGGCGTTCGGGAAAAAACTGTTCTTGTGTCTAGTTGTCTTGGTGTGCAGTGCTCTATAGCGTCGTTTTGAGGGTAGGAGTTGAAACAGTTTATGTCCAGGATGCGAGGGATATTCACCACTATCATCTGGGAGTGAAGCTTCGTAATGCTTTTATACTCTGGTTTCTCTTCAGAGCGTATAAATCTTTCGGCTTTCGTTTGAATCTTTGCCATTAGCATTTTTGAGCTCTTGCCTCACAATCAGGAGGTCGTGAGTTCGATTCTAGGTCGAGGCAGATGTAGGGTCCCCTGCTTGGGCAGGGGGTTGGACTGGATGACCTGCAAGGTCCCTTCCAACTCTGTTAATCTGTTAAATATTATTGAGCAACCAAAAATGCTTTGTCATCCATGCCATGGTTTGACTTCAGAAGTAGCCTGCCTTACTTGGCAGTTTTAACAGAGGACAGTCAATCAAAAGGGAGCCTGAATCCCTTTATTATGTCCCTTTATTAGCATGCTGAATGATAAAAAGCTGAAACACTAGCAGGAGAAGAAGAACAAATGCTCTTTCTGTTGCTTTCCTCCTCCACTAATGGAAAAGGGCCTCTTTGGTTCCTCTTTAGTAAACTACGCAGAATGAAACCCGAAAGGCTAAAGGATCTCATTAAAAAGCACAAGGCAGATTTAGCCTACAGCAACAATATACTCCCCTTCATGGATTACTGCCTTGTTGTGGCGAAGGGGCTTGCGTAGCTCAATGAAGCTATGAGCTGTGCCGTGCAGGGCTACCCAAGACGGACAGGTCACAGCAGAGAGTTCTGACAAAATGTGATCCACTGGAGAAGGAAATGGCAACCCACTCCAGTATCTTTGCCATGAAAACTCCATGGACAGTACCAAAAGGCAAAAAGATATGACGCTGGAAGATGAGCCCCTCAGGTTAGAAGGTGTCCAATATATATATAAACACCATACATACATGGGGGAGACATCAGATATAAAGTCATCTCAAACTCACCCCGCCTGCAGGAAGAGCCATGTCTTAATGGCTTTTCGGAAGGCCAGCAAGGTGGGGATGATTCGGATCTCTGGGGGAAGTTGGTTCCAGAGAGCAGGGGCCCCTACAGAGAAGGCCCTCCCCCTAGGCCCCGCCAGCCGGCATTGTTTGGTTGACGGGACCTGGAGGAGACCCACTCTGTGGGACCTGACCGGTCGAAGGGAAGAATGAGGCAGAATGCGGTCCCGGAGATAGCCTGGTCCTAAGCCATGTAGGGCTTTAAAGATGATGATCAACACCTTGAATTGTACCCGGAGACCAATGGGCAGCCAATGCAGCTGGCGGAGTATAGGTGTTACGTGGGTGTACCTTGAAACACCCACCACAGCACGCGCAGCTGCATTTTGCACCAGTTGAAGTCTCTGAATACTCTTCAAGGGCAGCCCCATGTAGAGCTAGTACTAGTAGCGCCAGAAAGAGTGAAGCGACTGGGCCAAAGCCGAAAGGACACTCAGCTGTGGATGCATCTGGTGGTGAAAGGAAAGTCCGATGCCGTAAAGATCTATTCTCCGTAGGAACCCGGAATGTAAGATCCATGAATCAAGGCAAGCTGGACGTGGTCAAACAAGAGATGACAAGACTGAACACCGACATCTTAGGAATCAGTGAACTAAAATGGACAGGGATGGGTGAATTTAATTCAGATGACCCATCAGGTATACTACTGCGGGCAAGAATCCCTCAGAAGAAATGGAGTAGCCTTCATAGTCAATAAAAGAGTAGGGGACGACATAGTCAATAAAAGAAGAAAGGGACGACAGAGAATGAGGTGGCTGGATGGAGTCACCGAAGCAGTCGGCGTGAGCTTAAATGGACTCCAGGGGATGGTAGAGGATAGGAAGGCCTGGAGGAACGTTATCCATGGGGTCGCGATGGGTCGGACACGACTTCACAACTAACAACAACAACAACAATATACTGGGACAGCCGCCTTTGTTCGGGAGGCAGGAGTAAAGCTACTGTAAATCCCTTAAATAGTAAGTACAGGGGTGGGGAGAAGAACTTCAAAGGAAAGGACAGATTTATGGAGATAAGGTGTTTTTGAACTTTCATGTTGGGAACATGAAAGAACATCCAAGATATGAGAAAGGAACGAAATGTGACCATCTTTGGACATTGTGAAAGGGGGGACATAGGAAACACCATATTTTTCAGAGTATAAGACGCACCGAAGTATAAGACTTGGGGGAGGAAAACAAGGGAAAAAGGCCTCTGCCTCCAAGCAATTTGCCAAACAGCAAACAGCACAGATGATATACACTGTTTGCTGTGTATTTCTGTGCATGTGTGCCTGACCCATAGAAATAGCAAAGAATTGGAGAAATGTACATTATGCCAGAAGGTTTTCTTAAATGTAGTCACACTAACTCTTCCCGATTATTTAAATAGATCTACTCCAAGGTAACTAAACTCTAATACTAAACAGGATACTGTTACATTTCATACTATACTTGTACAGAGCTGTTAAAATTAATTAAAATTTCAGAAGTATACATTATTCTCTATTATTTAAAAGAAGATACAATAGCACTGGGCCTCTTCAGAGCAAGCATTTATTTTAAAAAGCTTCTTTATTTTGTTCAGTTGTCTAGATTTACAGGGATCTCCAACCTTGGCAACTTTAAGACTTGTGGACTTCAACTCCCAGAATTCCACAGCCAGCAAAGGTAACAAAGCTGGCTGTTGAATTCTGGGAGTTGAAGTCCACAAGTCTTAAAGTTGCCAAAGTTGGAGATCCCTGGCTCTAGAACAATAATAAAGCAGTCTTTAAAAAGTAAGTCTAATAATTTGAACATTCTACAGACATTTAGTTATTCACTTACCCCCTTTCCATCCAGTTCAGCAAAAAATAAAAATCTGCCTGTCTCTGCCAGCTATTTGCCTTTGTAGTTAGTTTCACTTTCATTTTTCCAGTGGCTAATCAGCTGTAGATCGGGGAAACTGCTAGTGACTTGCTTGGCTTTACAGGCTCTTCCCTCTTTCCTGCAAGCAGGTAAATTGATGGAAGACAGAGGCCAAAGGGTGGGGGTGGCTGGGTGGGTGGGGCTGCATTCGGTGTATAAGACGCACCCAAGTTTTCACCCTCTTTTTGAGCCTCATATTCCCAACAGTTTTGAATGTTTGAATTGGAATTCAATTATCTCTGTATCACATCCATCATGGGGAAATAAATACGTATTGGAAATTTAGTTTGAACGTTACATTAACCCCATTTCTAGGCATGGAGTTTATGTCTCTTTAGGGCCTTCTGTGTGGGGGGCTCTGCTCTCTGGAATCAACTACCCCCAGAGATCCGAATTATCCCCACCTTGCTGGCCTTCCGAAAAGCCATCAAGGCATGGCTTTTCCTGCAGGCAGGGTATTGAGACAATTTTACATCTTAGGTCTCCCCCATGTATATATGGTTTTTTTAAATGTTCTTTTTAAAATTCTTTTAATACTGTTTTTAAATTTTATATTGTTTAGTTGTTCTCTAAATGTTGTACGCCGCCCTGAGTCCTCAGGGAGTAGGGCGGCATATAAGAACACTAAATAAATAAATAAATAAATTTCAAATGAATTTTGAGAATGAAATAAATGTTGCCACTTTAACCTAGTGCCGTGATGGCGAACCTATGGCATGCGTGCCAGAAGCGGCACGTAGAGCCATCTCTCCGGGCATGCCAGCTGTCGCCCGTTGCTCTTCCGGGTTCCGGCACGCACATGTATGCCGGCCAGCTGGTCAAGCAGCTCCTTGGCGCGCATGCTGGTCTTCGCGCATGTGTGCGCACCAGAAATCGGAAGACCAGGTGACCGACACGCATGCACATGCCGGAAACTGGACGTTCAGCTTCCCGGCATGCATATGGGAATAATGAGTGAATGCCCGTTTTCTTAAATCCAATGAGTACAGGGTTGGGCAAGGAATGGGTAAGAAGAGAAATAGCAGAAAAAGACCCGATACTCAAGAGATAGCCATAGGTTTTTTTTAAGTCTTTAACCAAGGACTTAGTAAGTCTTTACTGTATTCAAGATTGGCCTAAACAAGGTTAACTTAACATCGGATAAGGTTTGCAATCCATAAATGAAATCATTTTAAAGGTTTTCCTTATGATTTTGTAGGCGGGTTGGTTGCTTGTTAATTAGACAAAATTTTAGGGTAAATAAACTTTAACTTAATTAGAGTGCACACCCTTGTCTTTAATTTAGTCAATAGAAATGTGTAAGCCATGATGATCAAGAAGTTTTGTTCCTTGCAATCTTATTAACTTTTCCTAGTTGGGCTGCCAGAACAAAATGAACTTTTTAAGATTTTGGATAATATTTAAGAAAAACAAAAGGCAATAAAATATCAAGAAGCAAACCCACTGTAATATGGCTCTGGATTTATTCATTTTGGAACACCAAAAGCTGTTTTTTTAAACAGAGTTCATCCTTCTGTTGTCCTTGAGAATCATCACTTAGTAATGAACTCACAGATATACTGCTTTCTGCTGTTGGCCTATATTAGTGTATGTCTTCCTTCCTTCCTTCCTTCCTTCCTTCCTTCCTTCCTTCCTTCCTTCCTTCCTTCCTTCCTTCCTTCCTTCCTTCCTTCCTTCCTTCCTTCCTTCCTTCCCAGCTTCTAATCTGGATAGAACCATCTACAAATCACTTCTTAGCCACCTGATTGATCCCTCTAATTTCCTTCCTTCCTTCCTTCCTTCCTTCCTTCCTTCCTTCCTTCCTTCCTTCCTTCCTTCCTTCCTTCCTTCCTTCCTTCCTTCCTTCCTTCCCAGCTTCTAATCTGGATAGAACCATCTACAAACCACTTCTTAGCCACCTGATTGCTCCCTCTAATTTATTTCCTTCCTTCCTTCCTTCCTTCCTTCCTTCCTTCCTTCCTTCCTTCCTTCCTTCCTTCCTTCCTTCCTTCCTTCCTTCCTTCCTTCCTTCCTTCCTTCCTTCCCAGCTTCTAATCTGGATAGAACCATCTACAGACCACTTCTTAGCCAGCTGATTGATCCCTCTAATTTCCTTCCTTCCTTCCTTCCTTCCTTCCTTCCTTCCTTCCTTCCTTCCTTCCTTCCTTCCTTCCTTCCTTCCTTCCTTCCTTCCTTCCCAGCTTCTAATCTGGATAGAACCATCTACAGACCACTCCTCAGCCACCTGACTGATTCCTGTAATTTCCTCCCTCCCCACTCCCTGCCTCCTTCCTTTCATTTTCCTTCCTTCCTTCCTTCCTTCCTTCCTTCCTTCCTTCCTTCCTTCCTTCCTTCCTTCCTTCCTTCCTTCCTTCCCAGCTTCTAATCTGGATAGAACCATCTACAAACCACTTCTTAGCCACCTGATTGCTCCCTCTAATTTATTTCCTTCCTTCCTTCCTTCCTTCCTTCCTTCCTTCCTTCCTTCCTTCCTTCCTTCCCAGCTTCTAATCTGGATAGAACCATCTACAGACCACTTCTTAGCCAGCTGATTGATCCCTCTAATTTCCTTCCTTCCTTCCTTCCTTCCTTCCTTCCTTCCTTCCTTCCTTCCTTCCTTCCTTCCTTCCTTCCTTCCTTCCTTCCCAGCTTCTAATCTGGATAGAACCATCTACAGACCACTCCTCAGCCACCTGACTGATTCCTGTAATTTCCTCCCTCCCCACTCCCTGCCTCCTTCCTTTCATTTTCCTTCCTTCCTTCCTTCCTTCCTTCCTTCCTTCCTTCCTTCCTTCCTTCCTTCCTTCCTTCCTTCCTTCCTTCCTTCCTTCCCAGCTTCTAATCTGGATAGAACCATCTACAGACCACTCCTCAGCCACCTGACTGATTCCTCTAATTTCCTCCCTCCCCACTCCCTCCCTCCTTCCTTTCATTTTCCTTCCTTCCTTCCTTCCTTCCTTCCTTCCTTCCTTCCTTCCTTCCTTCCTTCCTTCCTTCCTTCCTTCCTTCCTTCCTTCCTTCCTTCCCAGCTTCTAATCAGGATAGAACCATCTACAGACCACTCCTCAGCCACCTGACTGATTCCTCTAATTTCCTCCCTCCCCACTCCCTCCCTCCTTCCTTTCATTTTCCTTCCTTCCTTCCTTCCTTCCTTCCTTCCTTCCTTCCTTCCTTCCTTCCTTCCTTCCTTCCTTCCTTCCTTCCTTCCTTCCCAGCTTCTAATCTGGATAGAACCATCTACAGACCACTCCTTAGCCACCTGATTGATCCCTCTAATTTCCTTCCTTCCTTCCTTCCTTCCTTCCTTCCTTCCTTCCTTCCTTCCTTCCTTCCTTCCTTCCTTCCTTCCTTCCTTCCCTCCCCTTTCATTTTCTTTCCTCCCTCCCTCCTTCCCTCCCTCTCTCCTTTCATTTTCCTTCCTTCCTTCCTCCCTCCCTCCCTCCCTTCCATCCACAGGTGGCTTATTATAATTTGAAAAATGAAGGCACTTTGGGAGATGTGCACTGATTTACATCGTGAAAGTCATCTAATAATTAATTAATTATTTATTTATTTAAATATTTATTTATTTATTTATTTATTTATTTGTGAGATTTATATACCGCCTCACAGTGCAAGCACTCTCTAAGCGGTTTAAACCAGTAAGCATTGTATATTTCTATTGCCCCCAACAATCTGGGTCCTCATTTTACCTACCTCGGAAGGATGGAAGGCTGAGTCAACTTTGAGCCGGTGAGATTTGAACCGCTGACCTGGGGATCACAGTCAGCTAAAGTGGCCTGCAGTACCTGCCTCTAACCGCTGCACCACCTCGGCTCTTTTATTAAGGAATGAAGTTGTTATAGTGTCACAAGAGAGCCATGATGATATGGGGGGGGGGGGAATCTTATATTGAACAAATGAAAAATATTAATTTCTGCATGAAAAATATTGCCTAAATATATCTGGACATGAGTTACATTTTCCATTTGCTTTATTCCTATACTCTTGAGAACGACTGTAATGTATAAATATATATATATTTTTCCCACAGGGAGAGTCACCCCAGAACAGCTTCACTCGTATATCCAGCTCTTCAAAAAGAAATTTGACGCTCTTGAAAATCATTGTGGGCTTTTGCAGATCGCCCTGGCTGTTGTACAGACTCTAAAAGACCCTCAGAATGCCAAATGGGACAACTTCTTAGCCTTTGAACGGCTATTTGTACAGGTACCGTATAAGCTGGACTTTGTAACTTTTTTTAGGAGTAGACATTGCTTACACTGCTTTCTTATTTTACTTCTCATGTGTAGGTCATAATGAACTACCGTATTTTTCAGAGTATAAGACGCACCTTTTTACCCCCAAAAAGAGGGTGAAAACTTGGGTGCGTCTTATACACCGAATGTAGCCCCAGCCACCCAGCCACCCCCACCCTTTGGCCTCAGTCTTCCAGCAATTTACCTGTTTGCAGCAAAGAGGGAAGAGCCTGTAAAGCCAAGCAAGTCATTAGCAGCTTCCCGACCTACAGCTGATTTGCCACGTGCTAAAATGAAAGTGAAACTAGCTAGCAAAGAGGAAAATAGCTGGGAGAGACACACAGATTTTTATTTTCTGCTGAACTGGATGCAAGGGGGGGGGGTTAAATGAATAACTATAAATGTCTGTAGAATGTTCAAATTATTAGACTTATTTTTTAAAGACTGCTTTATTATTGTTCTAGAGCCAGGGGTCTCCAACCTTGGCAATTTTAAGACTTGTGGACTTCAACTCCCAGAATTCAACAGCCAGCTTTGTTAGCTTTGCTGGCTGTGGAGTTCTGGGAGTTAAAGTCCACAAGTCTTAAAGTTGACAAGAGACCCCTGTAAATCTAGACAACTGAACAAAATAAAGAAGCTTTTTAAAATAAATGCTTGCTCTGAAGAGGCCCAGTGCTATTGTATCTTCTTTTAAATAATAGAGAATAATGTATACTTCCAGAAATTTTAATTAATTTTAACAGCTCTGTATAAGTATAGTCTGAAATGTAACAGTGTCCTGTTTAGTATTAGAGTTTAGTTACCTTGGAGTAGATCTATTTAAATAATTGGGGGGAGTTAGTGTGACTACATTTAAGAAAACTTTCTGGCATAATGTACATTTCTCCAATTCTTTGCTATTTCTCTGGGTCAGGCACACATGCACAGAAATACAGAGCAAACAGTGTATATCATCTGTGCTGTTTGCTGTTTGGCAAATTGCTTGGAGGCAGAGGCCTTTTTCCCTTGTTTTCCTCCCCCAAAACTAAGGTGCGTCTTATACTTCAGTGCGTCTTATACTCCGAAAAATACGGTAAGTAATTCATTAAAAAAAGCAAAATGGAGATGACTTGAGCTGCCTACCTCAAAGTTTAAGCCAGAGGAGAGTTCCCGCCAGGGCGAATGAGAAGCAGAACGAAGGAAGAGATCCCGCCAGTCCAGAATAGATTACAGTGAGGTTTTGCAGATCTGTAGCACTTCAGGGAGGAAAAAATAGTTTTGCTGCAATTTGCACACACTGCAGCAGAACAAACGATGACCAGAGGCTGTTCTGAACCCTCCGATGCGTGGTTTGCCTGGAGTCTTTCTCACTGTCTGGAATAAAGGGGGTACCATGGCCTTGGATTGAATTGCATTGTGGGGGACTCTTTCTGTTTATTTATTTATTTATTTATTTGGTAGTTTTTATATGCCGCCCTACTCCCTCAGGACTCAGGGCGGCGTACAACATTTTATAAAAAACTCCAAACAAATCATTAAAAAACAGCTTAAAAAACAGTTAAAATATATATATATACACACACCAAACATACATGGGGGAGACATCAGATGTAGAATCGTCTCAAACTCACCCCGCCTGCAGGAAGAGCCATGTCTTAATGGCTTTTCGGAAGGCCAGCAAGGTGGGGATGATTCGGATCTCTGAGGGAAGTTGGTTCCAGAGAGCAGGGGCCCCTACAGAGAAGGCCCTCCACCTAGGCTCCACCAGTCGGCACTGTTTGGCTGACGGGACCTGGAGGAGACCCACTCTGTGGGCCCTAAGCGGTCGGAGGGAAGTATGAGGTAGAATGCAGTCCCGGAGGTAACCTGGTCCTAAGCCATGTAGGGCTTTAAAGATGATAATCAACACCTTGAATTGCACCCGGAGACCAATGGGCAGCCAATGCAGCTGGCGGAGTATAGGTGTTACGTGGGTGTATCTGTTGGTAGATCCCAGACATCTCCCTAGTTTTTTGGAGGGGCTCCAGAAAACTCGGGAATAAAAACAAGGACTGGTCAAACACAAGTCAGATCGTTCCGTAATATCCTCCTCTTTTGCGGCAATAGCAAAGCCAAATCCATTCTAGGGGACTGGAGGAGAATTGACAGGCTGCTGTATCTGTCAGATAAAATCGCTCAGGTTCATTCTAGGTTAGATTCTGGTTGCGCGGGCCCTTTGTAGACAACTGGAGCTCGGTCTGATGTTAAGTATCTTTTGGAGGAAATTTGTTGAGCAGTTGGCCAACTTAAAAGGGCCACAATAGAGATGTATTGTTTAAGCCGTGCAGTCATTAAGTGAGGCGTCGTGTGACTATACCCGGTTTTATCTTTATTTATTTTATTATTTATTTTATTTGGAGGTTCTTCTATGCCGCCCTACTCCCTGAGGACTCAGGGCGGCGTACAACATTTTAATAAAACAACCAACCAAATCATTAAAAAACAATTTAAAAAACAATTTAAAACACCTACATGGGGGAGACATCCGATGTAATGTTGTCTCAGAATTACCCCGCCTGCAGGAAGAGCCATGTCTTAATGGCTTTTCGGAAGGCCAGCAAGGTGGGGATAATCCGGATCTCTGGGGGGAGTTGGTTCCAGAGAACAGGGGCCCCTACAGAGAAGGCCCTCCCCCTAGGCCCCGCTAGTCGACATTGTTTGGCTGACGGGACCTGGAGGAGACCCACTCTGTGGGACCTCACCGGTCGAAGGGAAGTGTGAGGGAGGATGCGGTCCCGGAGGTAACCTGGTCCTAAGCCATGAAAGTTACACATGACTGTAGGTTGACATGACCGTCGTAAAAGCACAATAATTGCCAATAGCCTGAATCATAGTCATGTATCCGTGAGGACACTGCAGCTGTCTTAAGTGCAGGGACTGGTCTTTAGTCACTTTTTTTCAGTGTCATCGTAACTTCAAATGAATTAGACTTAGACTAGATCGAGTAGAGTTGAGTAGGAGTAGGAATAGAGTAGAATAGAATAGAATATAGAAGGGAGGGGAGGGGAGGAGAGGAGAGGAGAGGAGAGGAGAGAAGATGGAAGGGAAAGGAAGGGAAGATGGAAGCAGAGGTGGGTTGTTCCTGGTTCGGACCGGTTCTATAGAACCGGTAGCGGGAATTTCCCCCTGCTCGCCGAACCGGGAGCGATTGCCGGTTGGCCACGCCCCCGAATCGGCTCGCTCGGAGGTGCCATCTTGTTTTTTGCTTCTGCGCATGTGCAGAAGCTGTTTTTGGCTTCTGCACATGCGCAGAAGCTTGGTTTTTGGTGCACGCTCGCGCGGCACGGGTGGAAGCAAACCGGCGGTGAAGTAAGTTAGAACCCACCCCTGGATGGAAGGGAAGGGAAGAGAGAAGAGAAGAGGGAAGGGAAGAAGAGGAGAGGAGAAGAGAAAAGAGAAGAGAAGAGAAAATTGAGTGGAGTGGAGAGAATTAGGACAGGACAGGACAGGACAGGACAGGACAGGACAGGACAGGATAGGATAGGATAGGATAGGATAGGATAGTTGCTAAACATATGGCTGTTAAGTGAGGACTACATGTAGAGTGGATCCAGGATGTAAAGGGTTATCTAGACTCCTTCCACTCAAGTTTCAGACAAACAACATGATACAACATTGATCAAATTTTAGATGACCTCTGGTAGGACTGGGACAGAGGAAATGCATACTGTATATTGCAGCTGTTCTTGGCCTCTTAGTGGCTTTTGATAGCATTGACTGTGATATCCTCATGCTTCAGCTTCAAGGTTTTAGCAATGGGTAGCATGGTGTTATATTGTTTTTCTTCCTTCCATCGTAGCTGTTTCTAGATGGTGTTGCAGCAGAAAAGAGATTCAGCCAAAGCCCCTTGCATGGCAGCATTCATTCTGATTGCTCACATCCTCCTGTCTAGACTACTGCAATGTGCTGCAGATGGGGTTGCCCTTGAAAATCTTGGGGAAGCTGCAGCATAAGACGTTATGGGTGCCCTTTGTAGACCATCGGGATCAAGTCTAGTCTGCTGCATTGTATTTTTATTTCCTTCTTTTCATGTTTCTTCAATTTGATCCTGCGAATTACAAGGCTTAAAGATCTAATTAGTAAATAACAAAGTAAAAGACTCTGCCAATATAGTGAGAATAGGCTGGTCCAGGGCTGATTTCAAATTGCCACAGGGCCCCACGTAAAAATATACTTGGAGAGACAATCTATCATCAAGAGGCTATCCAGGCCCCAAGTTTGCTTCTATAAGATCTTTGGTATTTAAAAAAAAAAATACCAAGCTCATCTAGGTTAAATCTCTTTGAAGTCCAGTTAAACTCAGTGGGAGAGTTAAGCTTGTACTTAAATCCCTACCACTAAAATCCATCCAACTCAGCCTGCAGTTCTATATTAAGTTTTTTTTTTAATTTAAGAGAGCTTTCCCCCCCCCAAAAAATCCATGCGTAGAATTAGAATTGCCTGGTTTTGGCTGCACCATGCTAATGGTGTCTGAAGTATGAGTATTCTGTTTATAATTTTATTTGAACAAACATAAACATACAGTACTGCATAAACAGTTAAAACAACCCAACAACGGTGTACTTGCCTTTAAAACGGAAGAAAAATAAACAAAAAGAAAAAAAGGAGAGAGTAGTACCAAATCCTTTCCTAAACATCTGTCTCTGGATTTATACCCATTATGTTTCAATATTTTTTTTTAAAGGGATTGCAACTGAAGTCAGATTTCTCATTCAGCATTGTAATTATCTCTTGTGTACACATTCATTTTCTTTAGTCAAACATTGCATTATATGACCCTTGCAATTTTCTGAAGTAGGATGCGGTGCTATTTCGAGTCTAGAGTAGGGAAGCTTGTGGCTTGAAGAAGAAGAAAAAAAAGCCCAGCTTAGTAATTGAATAGTCCGCCTCTAAAAAAAATTCAGGATCCCAGAAAACTTCCTTATGAATATAAACTGCTGGCAGGAGCAGCATTAACACGGAAAGAGGGCATTTGGACCGATATTGTGAGATGCGCGTAGTTGCCTTGCACAATTTTGGCTCTGTTATTTGCCTTGAACCTAGTAATGAATAAGCACAGTACTTAAAAATTGTGCAAGGCATTTATTTATTTATTTACTCAAATTTTTCACTTCTCCACATTAAAGAAGGAGAAGGAAGAGGAGAAGATTCGATCATCCCATAAACGGAGCTTTTGCATAAGAAGGCTCAGGGCCAGGTTACCTCCGGGACCGCATTCTACCGCATACCTCCCTACGACCGGTTAGGTCCCACAGATTTGGTCTCCTCCAGGTCCCATCAACCAAGCAATGCCGGTTGGCGGGACCGTGGGGGAGGGCCTTCTCTGTGGGAGCTCCCTCTCTTTGGAACCAACTCCCTCCAGTGATTTGGACTATCCCCACTCTGCTGGCCTTCCGCAAAGCCGTGAAAACATGGCTCTTCCTGCAGGCGGGGTGAAATTGTGATCTATCCCCCATGTACGAATGATGGTTTGTTTTAATTTTTGTAACCATTTTAATTGCTATTTTACTGTTGTTATTGTGTTTTATGGATTGTTCTTTCCTTATGTTGTACGCCGCCCTGAGTCCTACGGGAGTTGGGCGGCTTATAAGAACAACTAATAAATAAATAAATAAGTCGCACCAGGGTCAATAATTCTAAATTCTAGTTTTCAAGAAGGAAGATACATTTCACAGAGAGAGATCGTGGTGACGGTGGAATCACTGGAAAAGTAAAGCGTGAGCCAAAAAATAGAGCTGTCATAGCCAGACCCTAATGCCCAACAGAAAAATTGGCTTTTAACAGAACGTTGTATCCAAAATGTCACACAGTACTTTCGAATAGCACACCTCAGAATTTTGGCTACATCAGGGGCCCCCAACCAGGGGTGGGTTCCTCCCGGTTTGGACCGGATCGCCCGAACTGGTAGCAACCTGCTTGTGATGTCACTGTTAGTGCAGTTCCCTGCGCGCCGCCATCTTTTTTTTATTTTTTGCAAATTTTTCCCCTTCCACGGCTTGAAAAAGAGCTCACCCGCCGGTGAATTCTGTCCTTTATTTCTTCGCCCGAAGCACAGCTGATGAGCTCCTCAGCTGTGTTCCGGGCTAATTCCTGCTTCTGAGCATGCGTGGAAGTGAAATTGCATGAGGGGATGCATGCGCGAAATGTCGCGATGCAAACCGGTGGCGAAAGTAAGTGGAACCCACCCCTGTCCCCAACCCCGTCTCCAACCCCCTGTCCCTGGATTGGCACAAGTCCGTGGCATGCCAGAAACCGGGCCACGCAAACGTGAAGCCCCGTCCGCGGGATGGAGGCAGCACGCGAAACCATGCCCCCTCTGGTCCATTGAAAAAGTTCTTTCCACGGAACCGGTCCCTGGTGGCCAAAAGATGGGAGGCCGCTGGGCTAGATGATATCTAAGGGTTTCTCGGTTGTAAGGACCAGCAGTATCTTCGTTCCTTCTTAAGTATGAAAGAAACCTCAGTTTAGCGTTAGGACTTCTGTTGGCCTTATCAGAAAGATATTTATTTTGTTTGTGCCAGGCTCCAGAGGGTTGTCATGTGATGCTGAGACATTTGAAAGAGAAACCCAGGTCTATAGTAGTATTGTTTATCTGCCATTAATGTTTGTGGCATCTAAATCTCTTTGAGAAGTTGTGATTTTGGGTTTCAGAATTAGTTAGCTTTGAATCTTCTGATAACTGCTGATAACTGTCAGATTGCCCTGGCCCCATCTCTGCTTCCAACACAGACCACTCGTTAGAGCCTTCCCCAGACTCCAGGACTGGCCCACGTTCCTCCTCACTGTCCGAATCTGCTGCCAACTCCACTGGCTGCTGGCGGGCCACAACAATGCTGCAGCCCAGTATCAGTCCACAAACAGGGGGTTGGGGACCCCTGCCCTAAGGGTTGAGTAGAACTATCAAGGAATAAGAGGTCCTTGAGCTCTTAATTGCTATCAAATTCAGTTTTCACTACAAAATGTTTTAAGGGAGAAGCATCCAGTGTTGCAAAACGTCTTATCTTTTCCTCCGTGTACGGGTCTACAATTCAGTTTCCACTGATTTGGTTTTTTTAAAAAAAGACATTCAAAGAGCATCTTCAGCTCATGATATCACTCTTATCAGTGATTGCAGTATGACTATGATAATGGCAACTCAGGGATCCTTATCTGGGACATCACTTAGAATCCATGATTCATCATTTTTGGCACGAATGGGAGTCAAGAGCCGAGGTGGCGCAGCGGTTAGAGGCAGGTACTGCAGGCCACTTTAGCTGACACTGATCCGCAGGTCAGCGGTTCAGATGTCACCGGCTCAAGGTTGACTCAGCCTTCCATCCTTCCGAGGTAGGTAAAATGAGGACCCAGATTGTTGGGGGCAATATAAATATACATTGCTTACTGGTGTAAACCGCTTAGAGAGTGTTTGCACTGTGAGGCGGTATATAAGTCTCACTAATAAATAAATAAATAAGAGGGAATGGATTCCTCTTGTCTAGATGGCTGCAAATGCGGTCTCTCTTTCGCTCTTGCATTACTATCCTTGCAAGGACATGGGATCAAGGTCTTCATTTAAATCCTGCTAGTAACTTATGTAGTGCATGGCTGGGATACAAAATAGGAGAAGTGCTATTTGTGGCTCCTTCGGTTCCTGAACAAAAGTTTGGTTTTGATTTTGTTTGTTTGCTTGCTTGTTTGTTTTTTGGTGGCCATAGTGACCTACAGCTCCATGTGATTAAATGACATTTGCTCAAATGTTCTGTTTTGCCTCAGATTAATTACATGGGACTGAGCAAAACAGCAGTGACAAAAGGTTTTTTTGGCAATGATACACACTGCCTTCCCCCTGACAATAGTCTGCCCACCGTTGTTGTCAGAGAATTATACCAGGGGTGGGTTCCTCCCGGTTCAGACCAGATCACCCGAACCGGTAGCGACCCGCTGGTGACGTCACTGAAATGGATCGACCAGTGCCAGTCCATGGACGGCGCCATCTTTTTTCGTGATTTTTTTTACCAATTTCTTACTGTTTTGAAAGTTTTTCCTGTTCTGCTGCTTGTAAAAGAGCCCTCCCGCCAATGTTCCCTGTAACATCAGAAAACACGCGCGGCAGTTAGAAACTGCCACGCGGCGTTAGAAACTGCCACGCGGCGTTAGAAACTGCCACGCGACGTTCTCTTTTCATGTGCGTGGCCGCACAGGCGTGCAGCCTCTGCCATTAGAAAATGCCACGCGGATGTTAGGAACTTCCGCGTGGCGTTCTTTCGTTACGTGCGCGGCCGCGCAGCTTAGAGGGAACAGTGCCTCCCGCCCGCCCCCGGGTTTAAACTGACCTTTATTCCTTCACCCGAAGCACAGCTGATCAGCTCCTCAGCTGTGTTTCGGGCTGATTCCAGCTACTGAGCATGCGCGGAAGCCAAATTGCACGAGGGAACGCGCGCGCGAAACATTGCGATGTGAACTGGTGGCAATGGTAAGTGGAGCCCACCCCTGAATTATATCCACGATAATTGAATGCCCGTTTTGTTTTGAATTATACACAGTGACACAACATCATTAAAAAAAAAATTTCCCTCCTTAATTATCTTCTAAACTGTTGATGCTCACAAAACTTTAATTAGGTTTATATTATGGGTTCATAGTACAATCATTAATTCTTCTACGTTGAACAGAATCCATGAATGGAATCCAAGACTGAGGAAGAGATCACCAATTAGCCCCGCAGAAGTCACAACTAAGCATTACTGTTTCTGCTAGAACATATGCCCTTTGTCCATTATGGAGGGTAGACTGATTCTAGTTTATCGGGAAGAGGTGGCATTGGGGGATTTTCTCAAAGGGAATGAAAAGCATTTGTGATGGCAGTGCTTGCTCCTTGCCAATTCGTTTTCCTCACTTGGCACTTCTGCCAAGGGACATAAAGCATAAGAAACTGGGAGGAAGAAAATTGTGGTGCTTAAAAAAACCCTTTTGCAAGTTTCTCTCCATCCCCTTACAGTATAAAGGACGTATTTTATTTCAAAGGCTACATATGCAGTGTGTTTGTGTATCTGCGTATGTGTGTATGTGTCTGTACTAGAAATAATTTTCAGATCCTTACTGCTGTGTGGCTGGTAGTAGTCAGAAGGAACGTGATTGTGTGTGTGTTTGTGTATGTTTGTGTGTGTATGTGTGTGCATTCTCACACTAGTCACCCATTAGTGACTAATGCCTTTCGCCCATTATGGTTAACACTAAGGTAGTAAAGAATTCATGAAGGCAAGGGGAAAAAAATGTGTTCCTTCTGAAAGTTAACGTCAAGTTTATTATGTCTGGAAAATTATGCTGCAACAGAAATTTAATATAAAGAAATATTTTTTCCCTTCCTTGAACTTATTTTGTCATGTAAGCAACTTGGTGCAATACTGCCATCTCCTGACTACTTTTTAAGGAAGACAAAGGATTCAGTCATCTTCCAATGAGTTTCTTTTTTTAAACATTTGTTTCTGTAACAAGTACACATACTTCGCTTGCACAAAGGAAAAATAAGTCTGTTTCATTGGGAAAAGTTAAAGAATGCAAGAAAAAAAAAGTATTGTTCTTGACCAGGGGCGAGTTGCTCACTTACCTCTCTGCCGGAGCCATGCGGGCCCCTCACGCGATTTTGCTTCTGCGCATGCGCGGAGGCAAAATCTCGCCGAAATCTCTCGCGCGCGCGTGTCCCCTCGCGAGATTTCGGCGCGATTTTGCTTCCGTGAATGCGCAGAAGCAAAATCGCCCAAAAATCACAGAAAATCACCGGAAAAAAATGGCGACGTGCCGGGTGGACCGGCAGAGAGGGGTCCGGAGCGGTTGCGAAATCCGCCGCTCCCTGCCGGAGCTGTGTACCGGGCAGCTCTGGCAGGAACCCATCTCTGTTCTTGACATACCTTGCATTACATTACACGTACGTGCGTGATGTGCCAGCTGGTGCGATTAACTGGCTTGGGGATGCCCTGTTCAGATAACCATTGTGGAAGCAACAGGAACAGAATGGCTAGCAGTACATAAAATTGTAATTCAAGTAGTTGTCTCTTAGAAGAATAGAAGAATAAAATTCTTTATTGGCCAAGTGCGATTGGACACACAAGGAATTTGTCTGTTGGTGTATATGCTCTCAGTGTACATACGGAGAATAAAATAACATTCATCAAGAATAAAAAGATACAACACTTAGTGATAGTCAAGGTTACTAATAAGCTATCAAATCGTACTAGGAAACAAATAAGAACAATATAAATTGAAAGATACAAGCAACATGGTTATAGTAATAAGTGGGAAGAGTTAGATATTAGTAAGGAAGAGAAGAATAGTAATAAAGTCTTAGTAAATTATTTGACGGTGTTGTGGGAATTAGTTGTTAAGCAGAGTGATGGCATTCGGGGAAAAACAGTCCTTGTGTCTAGTTGTTCTGGTGTGCAGTGCTCTATAGCGTCATTTTGAGGGTAGAAGTTGAAACAATTTATGTCCAGGATGTGAAGGGTCTGTAGATATTTTCACAGCCCTCTTTTTGACTCGGTGCAGTATACAGATCCTCAGTGGAAGGCAGGTTGGCAGCAATTGTTTTTTCTGCAGTTCTAATTATCCGTTGAAGTCTGTGTTTGTCTTGTTGGGTTGCAGAGCCAAACCAGACAGTTACGGGAGGTGCGGATGACAGACTCCATAATTCCTCTGTAGAACTGAATCAGCAGCTCCTTGGGCAGTTTGAGCTTCCTGAGTTGGCGCAGAAAGAACATTTTTTGTTGTGCTTTTTTGATGACGTTTTTGATGTTAGGTGTCCATTTTAGGTCTTGCGATACGATAAAACCTAGAAACTTGAAGGACTCTACTGTTGATATTGTCTAGTATTATAAGAGGTGGTAGTATAGGAGGTTACACAACTGCTGCCAAGGTAAATAAAACCATTTGCAAAACCTGTTGTCCGGTCTCTCACAAGACCCACAAGTCTTAGTTCTGCATAAGACTTGTATAATTATTTTGTGTGTGTTTGGATGGTTTTCCTTTCAACCTCCACGGATGGCATTTTTGGTGGGGATGCATCGTTTTTTTTTTGCAATGGCCAAGCAAATCAAACCCCACTTTTCCACATGAATCATCCACTGTGTAAAATCTACTCATGAAAGCTAGGAGAAGGGAGGGACGAGGATCAAGCCTGGAAGACATTAAATTAGTTCCAGTGTGTCCAGGGCAAAGCTCTGCCTTAGTTGCCGGAGCAGGCAAAACGGAAACAGGCCGTTTATAACAAGCACTCTGGTTCAAGAACAGGGGAGTTCATTTGAAAGAGGAGGGGGGAAAAAGATTTATATCCCTCGCTTACATAAACATGACAAACTAGCAGGCCTGCTAGGAGGAAAGGCAAATCTTTATCAAAATCTCTCAAGAAACTTTTTCATTCTGAAGAAAGCGTTTGAAGGGCTGCCAATATTTGCACAACAATCTGCTTCGGAGCTCTTGGTTAATTAAAACCTCTTTTCTTTCTTTTGTGTGCACCGCGATAGTGGACCACCTACTGCTAATTTTATTCGCTTGCCGAAAATATTCAAATTTGACATCTGCAGAATAGGCAGAGAATAGAGATAGCAGTCCCACACTCTCCGCGCACTCCCCCCCCCGTAATTGTGTATCTGTGGTTCTTCTTTTTTTTCCCCAACTTACAATGCCTTGACAATCATTCAAAGTGACAACAAACATCCACAGAAGTACTTACAACGGTGGTTTCAGTGGCTGCTCCCTGAGACCACCACACTCCCCCCCCCGGAGTCACATGACCACATTTCGAATGCTTGGCAACCAGCCCATTTGCCGCCCCCTGCGGTCGCATGACCGGTTTTACAATGTTTTTGTCGAAAACCAGGGATGGGGAAGGCTCTGCCTTCCCCATCCAACCACTCTATTCACTCCCTCAGACCTTCTGGGTAGAGGGATGAGGAAGGGAGTATGGCACTATAGCTCAAGCTCTCAATTTCAAGGGGGCTCCCACCTTCCGCCCTGCCATACACACGTCCTTTTTCCTAAGCTGACCCCCCCTCAGGGAGGGTAGACTCATCCACCTGATTTTCACTCTGAGTGGAGGGCCCAAAGCGTCCACCTATAACCATGATGGCGAACCTATGGCACGCATGCCACAGGTGGCACGCGGAGCCATATCGGAGAGCACGTGAGGTGTTGCCCTATGTCAGCTCCAGCGTGCATGCTGGCCAGCTGATTTTCGGCCTTGGGGAAGGCCGTTTTCGTCCTCCGGAGGCTTCAGAGTGCAAAAAATGGCCCAAAACTGCTGTCACTTTTGCAGATATTCGTGTCATAATATCCAGTCTTGTTTTATACATTTCTGGTGCTGCCTTAACATCCTATTTTTGTTGGCCTGCCACCAAGGCAATGAAACAGCTGAAGCAGCAAAACAGCTGAAAAAAATTATGTTTGTTTGGCCCCAAATGTAGCTAGGACAGCTTGAGAAGCTTGGTGGATTGAGTGCAGTGTTGGCAATTATAGGTTTCTACTTTGTTATTGGGTCATTTTTGTTTAAGCCTTCCTTTTACGGCATAATAAAATCAACAGCAGAATCTGACAAATTCCATTGAGAAGAAACCAGAGCAAACGAAGGGCTGAAAGTTTAACTGAGGCCTTTCAAAAGGGAAGATGGTGGATAGAGAGGGAAAAAATGATGAGGATTTCTCTGTCTCTGAAATAACCCAGAAAATGAAAATTAAACCTTTCCGATATATATCCTTGCTGAATACCCATTTTAAGAAAAACACATTTTTCTCTTTAGAATAAATTAAGACATCATTTAGGAAGGAAATTCAATTTTCGTGACTTATTAATTTATACACTCAACCCTGTTTTTAAATCGGGCAATAGAAAAGGTAGCCTATTTCAAACAACACCTCCGTATTCTAAAGTAATACGAATTTCATAACGGTCCTTTCCCTTAGGTTTATTATCTTTTTTAAGGATATAGAAGATAATTGTCCTTTTCATGTGGCTCAGATTTATTCACATTCTGATATGATTCTAGGGTAAAGTTAAGTAAGGGATAGTTTAATGAATAGTTTACTTCTTTTTTTTTACATATAGTATTGTGTTGAATTTTTATACTTTGATTGTTCAAGTGATTGATCGATTTTTCAGCCAAAATTCTATTCGGAGCTATTTAATTTTAATTATGGAAAATTACAATAGACTATCACCTCCACAGCTTCCTGACTTAAAGTAAATATTTTCTGAAGTTTGTTTTGGCATACATGTATCTTTTTTGTTTTTAATAAAGTGCAAGGATATAATACTCATATTAAGGATAGTGAATGGACGCATTTGCAATGCATGGAAAGTAACTATTCATGAACTACTCTAGTTTGAAATAGCAGTTGGAATATTCATGTAAATAAATGACCCAACTTACACGGGGGGGGGGAGGAAATAATTGGGGGGAAGAGAGAAGTATGTAAATCAGAAGACCCTAGTAAGTTAGGTAGTTTTTATTTGGAAAATGCCAGTTTGCCTAAGCACAAATCAGTGCATTTATCTTCAGTTTTTATTAGGAACACCAAGCTAATATTATATACAAAACTGGGCAGGAATTAATTCATTACCAATGGGATAAGCAACGACGCAGGGACTTACGTTTATACTAATAAAACCAGAGGGTGGAGATTAAATATGAAACCTATGAAATGTAACTTGGATTCCAAAGTAGAAGAACTCATTGATTGAGGTGGCAATAATTGTAACCCACCCTAATTGGACACTGTTGTTTAATACACAACAAATCAGGCCACATCAACCCATCCTAGATATTCATCCCAACAACAAATCAGTTAATTTGTTTTCAGGAACAGAGTAACTTTATCCTTTTTACGGGAGTTCATCCTATGTTTATGTTTTATTTCAAAGTATAACGGTTTCATTTTCTAATGTTGGTTCAGAACAGAGGTGGTTGCTGCCGGTTCGGACCGATTCTATAGAACCGGTAGCGGGAATTTCCCCCGCTCGCCGAACCGGCAGTGATGGCCTGCTGGATACGCCCCCGAACCAGCTCTCGCGGCGGCAGCATTGGCGCCGCCATCTTGTTTTTCTGTTTTTTGCTTCTGCGCATGCGTAGAAGCAGGGTTTTTAGCACTGTGCATGTGTGCGCGCCCACGAAGCGTGTGAGGAAGCGAACCGGCAGAGAGATAAGTTAGAACCCACCCCTGGTTCAGAATTAGAAAATTTGTGTACAGGTAATGCCAAGAATTGAACTACTTCCAAAGAGAACCTCTGATGTTTCGTGTGAGAAAATTTTAATGTGAACATTTTTTTATCTCCCAACTAAAAAAGCTGGCAGTTTTTAATCACATACTGCTGGTAAGCAAAAATAAATGCTTCTTTTGCATAAATTGTTTGTCAATTCTTAATTCGAAATCACATTCTGCAGGGACTGAAGGGAAATCAGCGTCTTAATCAGAATGGCTTTTGAAGCATGCCGTATGTAAAATAATTCCACTTTTACTTAGGAAAAAGTGTATTCACATCCTTTCCTTTATATCTAGCAATTGGCCAAAACAGTCTGCAAAAGCCTCCAAATTGATACCACTGCTTTTCACAGATTATTCTTTCTTTTACCGCCAACAAAACCCACATAGAGAGAAAGAAAAAGGAAGATGGTATCTAGGATAAGAAAAAAAAATTAAGATGAATTTTCTCTCCCTTACATTAGTGATTTTACCATTTGAAGACAATACTAAGGTAATCAAAATGAGGAAAAATTACTAGAGGTTATCAGTGAAGACAAAGTATTAGTCTTCTTTGGAGCCATGCAGAGGTGGGTTCCTACCGGTTCTAACCGGTTCTTTAGAACCGTTAGCAAACTGGTGATGACATCACGGAGCCGGTCCTGTCGGTGCCGGTCCGTGGGTGCTGCCATCTTGGATTTTTATTTTTTTATTGCTGCGTGCATGCGCGCCCAGCTCAACCCTATGCAAACAGGCAGCAAAAGGATCCACAGCCTACCCCAGGAGCCATGTTAGGCAGGCATTTTCAAAACCTCCGAATTGAGATTTTTTAAAAATTACTTTTACTGGACCTCTTGATGTCTAGAAGTCTAACCAGCAGATAACCTGACCAGCAGGAAATTTGGGCCATGGCTGGTTTTTTTTTTAAATCTGGTGCTTTAGGGGCTATTTGGTCAGTGTAATTAATTGATTTGTAATTGCACTGAGAGCTCTTAAATCATTACAGATGACTAGTTAATGAGAAACATCTAGGTGGGTTTTGTTTGAGGGAAATTTCCTCACTCACTGTGGTGTTCACAGCACTCTTAAGAGAGCTGGTTTATTGACTGTTTTAATTTTTTTCTATAGCCCAACGGGCTTATTCACATAAAATATTTCTCCCCCAAAATTACAAAAGGGAGAAGAGAACGACAGCCAGCAATAACAGCAACTAAGATCAAAAGAAGAAGCGTTCAGGACCTTAATATTGTGAAGAATTCTCATTATCCTTGTTTGATTCTAGGTCAATGATTAAAACATGGGGCCTTCATAAATATCATGGTTTCTCATTTACTTTCTCTGCTTCTCTAGTTACTGTAGGAAGTTAGTACCCACCCCCTCCTAGAAAAAATGAAATATCCTAGGAAATATTGAAAAAAGGAAAGAATATGTTTCCCTGAATGAGGAAAAAAGAAACATGTTTTAAATACAAAGCAGCTTCCTGCAGCTCCCTGCCCCCACCCTTGCCACATTCCGCCCACCTAATCTGAAACAGTCTTCTACATAACAAAGAACCATAATAGGAATCCCAAAGCCTTTTCATTACACCACATGGGACCTGGGAAGATTACATCAGTCAAGCCTAGGACTTGGGACAGCTCACAAGAGTTGCCCCAGCATGCCCCTGGGGGTCTGACAGCCAATGGAATACATTTCTATATAGGAACAGGAAACAGGGAGGGGCCCAAGAGAGAGTATAAAGCAAGGAACTCAGCATCTCTTCTTCCCTTTTTTCTCTTCACCCACATCTGGAAGCATGTAATCTACCTTTTCTGTACAGGGGCTCATGCCATGTGCTCCTGTCCACCATTAAACCTTCTTTCCAAGCAACTTCCATGAATCCAGTGTCTTTTTCCCCACTTGGAACTGAACCCAGAAGGATATTCCTTACAACATTACTTTTGCAAAAAAAAATATGTAACTGTCCTCTAGTGTTTATATTCCTTATTTACTCTGTTGTTTTAAAATGCAATTCAAAACATTTTAATCCTTTTTAATTGAAAGAAGATTGACTTACTCCAGGGACAGCTGTCTTGGTAATGAGGGTGCTCAGCATTAACTCAGAAGAATATTTAATATATTAGTTTAATTAATTTGATTGGAGTTATGAATATCTGAAAAAGACATTTTAGGCATTTAAAATTAAAACTAGGCGTCTAATCAAAGAGAGAAGCAACCTGAAATTTGGGAGAAACTTCCTAACAGAACAATTAACCAATAGAACAGCTTGCCTTTAGAAATCGTGGGTGCTTCATTGCTGGAGAAGAGACCGGACAGCCACTTGTCTGAAATGGTATAGGCCAGGGTCTCCTGCTTGAGCAGGGGGTTGGACTAGAAGACCTCTAAGGTCCCTTCCAGCTCTATTCTGATTGAAGGGGATTAAAATCTGAGCTTCAGGATCTTTTATTTTGTTCTAAGAAAAAAGATGCTAATACTTAAACCAGATTATAGTCTATAGCTGAGATTGTCATTTCTTTCTTCTTTTTTTAAACTTTTACCCACAGAAGATGATCAAAGTGGAAGGACTAAGACCCTGCTTTTAATACAAGCCCTTTTATCCCGGTAGCCTCTTTGATTAGGCAATAAAGCAGGTTCTTATTTTCTCTTTTTAAGTTTAAATATAAATGCTAGCTATAAAGAAACTGGAAGTTGAAAATAACCTGGCCTACACACTAACTACCTCACAAATGAAACAACTGGCTTTCTTTCTCAGTCTTCTCCAGCCTCCAACCCTCTAGATATCACATAATCTGGGCCTGTGTGGGCTGCCACTGTGTTAACAAAGAGTTCTTCACTCCCAAGAGCCAGTGGGAGCAAGAAAAATAAATTCATCCTGTTTCTCTTTCCTGTTGTACTTCAGGAACCAAGAGGAGGGAGGCGAGGGTGATTAACACCTCCAAATAGCAATATGTCTGCCCTCTTTCAGGCGCCCCCAAAGCCTGTGGGCTCTCTCTTTCTCCCTCTCAAGTGCCTAGTGTCCTTATCAGTGGTGGGTTCCTACCGGTGCGGGCCACTCTACAGTACCAGTAGCGGCCAGCAGATGGTACTATTTGCGCGCGGCCGCTCCAGTGCCGTCTTCGCCGGTCTGTCTCGCGGCGCCATCTTTTGGGGGGGAATTTTGGGGCTGATTTTGCTTTCTGCGCATGCGCGGAAGCAAAATATCGCGAGGGGACGCACATGCACGTGAGATTTCTGTGCTTTTTTGCTTCCGCGCATGTGCGAAAACAAAAAAAGCACCAAAATCACATGCACGTGCGCATCCCCTCGCAAGATTTTGCTTCTGTGCATGTGCAGGAAGCAAAATCATGCGAGGGTGCATGCATGCGTAGTGCACGTGCGCGCGCCGAAACATGGAGATGCGCGCGCAGAACACCGGTAGCGCGAAGAACAAGCAACCCGCCCCTGGTCCTTATGTTTAATCAAACTGCAAGCCCTTAAGTTCTTTCATTCTAACACAGGGCTGTCAAACTCCCGGCCCGCGGGCCAGATACGTCACTTGCTGGCCACGCCCATGCCCGGTTTAGCGAAGGGAAAAAAACTTCCGATGCACCGCCGTGATGACGCGAGTTTGACACCCCTGTTCTAACAGATGTAGCTAGGCCCCCGTGTGCAGATATAGGTAGTCCTTGACTTACAACAGTTCATTTAGTGACCATCCAAAGTTACAACGGCAATGAAAAAAGCGACTTAGGACCGTTTTTCACACTTAATGACACTAATTGCAGTATCCCCATGGTTACGTGATCAAAATTCAGACACTTGGCAACTGACTCATATTTATGACCGTTGTAGTCTCCCAGGTTCATGTGATTACCTTTTGCGACCTTCTGATAAACCAAATCAATGAGGAAGCCCGATTCAGTTCACAACTTTGTCACTAACTTAACAACTATAGTAATTCACTTAACAACTGTGG
This sequence comes from Diadophis punctatus similis, assembly GCA_023053685.1. Classification (NCBI taxonomy): domain Eukaryota; kingdom Metazoa; phylum Chordata; class Lepidosauria; order Squamata; family Dipsadidae; genus Diadophis; species Diadophis punctatus. Next base: position 8,604,502 of record JALIGW010000006.1, read on the forward strand.
CAAGAAAGGTCGTAAAATGGGACAAAATTCATTTAACACACCTCTAACTTAGCAACAGAAATTTTGGGGTAGATTGTAGGGGTGATACTGAAATATAATTTTATCTTATTTGTATATATAATAAATTATTGTATTTTATTCCTATTTCATTTTAAATTGTTTTTATAGGATTTTAGTAATAATTTGTGTTTGGAACTCTGTATTTTGATATAGCCTATGGGCTAATCAATAAAACTAAACTAACTTACTAACTAACTGTCCCAAAGGTGCTTTTTCAAAGGCAACTGGACTTTCTTGTTTTTTTCTTTTGAAGACGTTTCGCTTCTCATCCCAGAAGCTTCTTCAGCTCTGACAGGATAGTGGGGAATGGAAGGATTTATGCCCCTTGCAGACAGCTGGTCATTTTTAACCTTTTTAGAGAGTTGTTGAGGCCACTTGGAGGTTTATCTGTGTCCTCAGGGTCACCTGAGTAGTGCTTCTGGTTCCTGTAGTTTGCAAATTTTTTCTCTGGAAATCCATTCCTACTCCCACACCATTCAAAGGGTGTTCATCCCACATTGTATAGCTAAAAGTCAAAGTCAAAAGTCTTCAAAGAAAAAACAAGAAAGTCCAGTTGCCTCCTGAAAAAGCACCTTTGGGACAACCATGACCTGGATGAATGAGAATATTTACAGACTTCTACTAACTAACTGGTGCTCCTTGCTGTATTATCTCACTACCCTGTATTAATGTCAACATTAAACTTTACGGAATTAATTCTTTTAGTGCTCTGACAGTTCCACCCCAATTTAACAAAGGGTGTGTTGTAAGGAATATCCTTCTGGGTTCAGTTCCAAGTGGGGAAAAAGACACTGGATTCATGGAAGTTGCTTGGAAAGAAGGTTTAATATGGTGGACAGGAGCACATGGCAGGAGCCCCTGTACAGAAAAGGTAGATTACATGCTTCCAGATGTGGGTGAAGAGAAAAAAGGGAAGAAGAGATGCTGAGATCCTTGTTTTATACTCTCTGTTGGGTCCCACCTCTTAGTTTCCTGTTCCTGTGTATATAATGCACTGATTGGTTGTCAGGCTCCCAGAAGGCCATGCAGTGGCAACTCTATAGGCTTTTGTCTGTCCCAGGCTTGGCTGAATGAAAGGGCCTTGGGCAAATCCTAATATGGTTCTGTCTGAAGGAGATAATTCTTTGTTATGTAGAAGACCTCCAGGCTAGGTGGGAGGAATGTGTGAGCTGGGCCCAGTCCTTAATGGCCCATTGGCAAAGGGTGGGGGCAGGGAGCTGCAGGAAGCTGCTTTGTATTTAAAACCTGTTTCTCTTTTCCTCATTCAGGGAAACATATTCTTTCCTTTTTCAATATTTCCTAGGATATTTCATTTTTCTAGGAGGGGGTGGGTACTAACTTCCTACAGGTGCCTGTGAGTTTCTTCCCAAAACATCCATGTGTGAGGTTGCATTCAGTGGAGATCCTCAACTTGACATTCCAGAATGCAATTATAGTCTACAGCTGAGAATACAAGCACAACCACTGTCTGATATATACAGAAAGTGCCAATTTGGGGAATAACTGCTCAACAATTGGATTGATTTTTTTTCACTGTATCCAGATTGCCAATAAGTCAGCATATTTCCCTTGAAATAGATCCAGCATCTCAGAGGGAAAGGCCAGAGTCAGATTACAACTCTGATAAATTTAACTTTAATTATGTGACTTGACAGAAAAGCTAGACTTTTAAGGAGGTGGTAGTGATGTTACTTCTTATAAATAAATCCAAAGACAGAGAAAGATATGCAAGGAAAAGAGATGGCATTTTTAAAGCATATTTTCTCTTCCAAATGTACGTGTTTTCTGGATGCAACCATTTAAAAAGTAGTAATTTTAAACATGTCAGACCTCCCCTCCTAACTTACAGTCCAGTTTGGTTCCTTCCATATGGAAAACGTAAGTCAATTATTATATCGAGTCTCCACCAAGCCATGAAACTTCGGGAAGAGATATCATATCATGTTATATTTAAACACTATCCTTGGAATAGTTAAGAGACTATTGTAGTGTTATTTTATGAATGGATTTGGCAGCAATGATATAAAATAGCGCACTCCATCCTGGGACTTTTCCTCTGTGAAATCATGAAATGTGTCTGGTTGAAATGGATTGAAAGGCTGTCTACAATGTTTATGTTCCAAGGCAACAACTACAGGTAGTCCTCAACTTACAACAGTTTGCTTAGTGACCATTTGAAATTACAACAGTAATTTCTTCTTCTTTCTCTCCCCTCTCTACTTCCCCTTCTTCCCTCTATCCTTCTCACTCTTATACCTTCCTTCTCCTTCTTCCTTCTCTCCTCCCCACTACTACTTCCTCTTCCTCCTTCTTCTCCTTTCCTGGGTGTATTCATTTTTAATCTATTTTAAAAGACAGATAAGCAATGCATCTCTTTAACTTACATTTAACATTTACTATTTTTTATATCTTCTATATTAAAAATCTATTTCAAATTTATTATTTCCAGGTATATTTTCATAGTATTATACTGCTACCTCCTTATCTATTATAATTTTTCCCTCTGGGTTATCCAAGTTCATTTCCTTATCTTTTAATTACAATAATTGTTCTATCTTAACTTTCAACTATATTCATTCTCTAACCAATTGTAAAACTTCATCCAAACATTATAATAATCCGAGTCCCCTTTGTCTTTAATTTTCATTGTCACTCTGTTCATCTCAGCACAATCCAGAATTTTTTTAATTAAGTCCTCTTCAGATGGAACCAGGATTCCTTCTTGACTCTCTGATTTTAAAGTGTTAAAATTAAAATATTTTTTTTATTTTTATTTTTTTGTTTTCAGAATATTGGTGAGTCAACATTATTTAATGCACTGAAGCAACTGCTACCTATTATCAAGCCTGCCAGTATCAGGACGGCTGATGACTACTCTCCCCAAGAGTTACTTCTATTATTTGTGTATATTTACTCCATCGTGGGAGAAGTCAAAACTGGGAAAGAATTAAATGAGGCTGAAAGTCAAGTGAAGGAAGCCTTTGTCCAAACTATTTGCGACGAACCAGAGCTACCACCTTTGCTGCAGAAAATAGTAGGTAAGTGAACACTGCGTAGGCCTCAAACTGAGGTCACTTTGAGTTTCAAGCGGGTAATGTTTTCATACCGGATTTCAATATAGAATTCTGTCACCTAAATTAGATTTTTGTGTGATAAAGCATGTGGAATATGCATTAAAAATGTGTTGGTTACTGTATGGTAATTAATGTAAAGAAATAAATATAACAGCAGCAATTGAAGGATGCAATAGGTTCTGTTTTCATGGCAGTGAAATACATTTAATAAGTTCTATTTTTCAATAAACGTATGAATGGTTGTATTGTAAAATGATGTAATCCTAGCCATGTCTCTTCAGAGGGATTTTTGATTCGCATAATTTCTACCTGTGTGGGACAGCAACCTAAAAATATTTGGTAATGTATTTGAGCTTCAACTATGTGTACCTTGTTAAAATGACAAACAGAAAGTATGTTTTGGATTAAGTGAGGGAGTACAGCCAATAAGCATTATCTGCTTTTTTGCTGAAAGAAGGAGAATAATACCTCTCTTTGTAGCAGTTGTTAAGAAAGGCCGCAAATATAATGAGGATAAACAACATTGCCAAAGTCAGAACTGACTTTGTAATTGTGACTAGTTGCTAAATCAGATTGGCTGCAATAAGTTTAAGAAGCAATGGAAGACAAAGCATGAACTTGTACCACCAATACGTCTACCCTGAAGGCAAATGGAAGGTTAGTTGTCTCTCAATTTCATCACCACCACCATCATCATTTTAGCCATTGTCTATCCACTGCAGGGTGAAGGCCTCTTCTGCATATTTCCAACCAATGCGGTCCTGAGCTTTCTCTTGCCAATTGGGCCCGCCATACTTGCTGATGTCATCGCTCCATCTTGTTTTAGGTTACTAAAAATTACTCAAGTAGGCTGAGGGTACTTTTCCTTCAAGTACCTACAACCTACTTGAGGAATCTTTTAAATAGTAGGAAGAAATGGATTTTTCAAGTACCAAAAATAATGTGACAAGAGAAGTCTTACCAAGTGGATTGAGAGCTGTTTTGTGGGGATGGTGAGAAAGCTTAAGATTAACAAAGCAGCTCTCTTGAATCGAAAGAATCTTGAACTGTTTTCTTCTTTTAAAATACGATAGATAAAATAAGATAGTGAAAGAACGTGATCAATTTTGTTGCTTGTTGATCCCCCCTATCTAAGCTCTAGAACAGCGGTTCTCAACCTGGGGGTCGCGACCCCTTTGGGGGTCGACCGACCCTTTCAAAGTGGTCGGGATACTTTGCCCGGACGCCGCCATTTGGGTTCTTTTACCCTCTGTGCATGCGCAGAACGCTTTGCGCATGTGCAGAGGGTAAAAAAACCCAAATGGCGGCGGCGGGGGTCACGGCGGCAGGTGTGGCGGCAGGGTGGGGCGCGGTGGTGGCGCAGGGGCGGGGCGCGGGTCATGGCATTAGGAAGGTTGAGAACCACTGCTCTAGAAGAATAAAATCTTCTACCAATAAGTTACAATGCAAACAAAAGGCTTTATTCCGAATTGTATCTACTTCTACGTCTTCTCTAGAACTGCCACTACAGCATGTCTAAAATAAATGCTTTATTTATTTATTATGAGTGTTAGCAAATTAAAAGGTGAGCTGCATTAAGTCCTTGACTGTGTTTTGGAAATACCTAAGATAACTCGTGTGAGGCAGCCTACAGTAGTGTCATTAATTCAGTTTCAATAAGTTTAAATATCATTTCCATATCTAGAATTACGGAGTTGTATTTTCCGGGAAAAACAAAGCAGGGTTAGTATTCTTGGGAAACTTTCAGGGAATCTTAAGGCCATGAATTAGACTGAGGAAAAACAGACTGGCATAAAGTAAGGGGAAACCATTTCCATAATGTTATCAAGAGAAAGGCCTGGGTATGTCCATGAATTCAATAGGACTCAAGCTTAATTCAGAAGAGACATGACTTTGTTTACCCTAAGTCACATTTTTTTTCAAACTTGGCCACATTAAGCTGTGTGGACTTCAGCTCCGAGAACTTTGAAGAACTGGAAAGGACCGAAGCAACTATGCCTATTTTACACCATATTTTAACTTAGCAAATGAAGTTTGAACAACTCTATAGTAGTTATCTAGTTATTTGCACACCTGGTTTGTTCTGCCTCTAGATGGGATGGTGGACTATATTTGTATATGCACTTATACATGCAAACACATATAAATTATGTATTTGCATGTATATGAGCCGAGGTGGCGCAGCGGTTAGAGGCAGGTACTGACACATTAGCTGACACTGATCTGCAGGTCAGCGGTTCAAATCTCACCGGCTCAAGGTTGACTCAGCCTTCCATCCTTCCGAGGTAGGTAAAATGAGGACCCAGATTGTTGGGGGCAATGTAAATATATACATTGCTTACTGGTGTAAACCGCTTAGAGAGTGCTTGCACTGTGAGGCGGTATATAAATGTCAATAATAAATAAATAAAATAAATAAATATAATAATATATTGGGACGCAGTGGCTCAGCAGTTAAAGATGCTGAAGTTGTCAGCAAGAAAGCTGACAGCCTGGATTCAAGACCCAAGCGCCATGCAACAGGGAGAGCTCCCGTTACTTGGCCCAGCTCCTGCCCACCTAGCAGTTCGAAAGCATGCAAATGGGAGTAGATAAATAGGTACCACTTCGATGCGAAGGTAACAGCCTTCCGTGCGCCTCAGTGTTCATTCATGCTGGCCACATGTCTTTGGACAATGCTGGCTCCCTTGTCTAAGAAACGGAGGTGAGCACTGCCCCCTAGAATTGGACACGACTGGATAGGGAAAACCTTTACCTTTAATAATATGTCATATTAATATTTGACAGCCGGTTTGGTGTAGTGGTTAAGGCATTAGGGCTAAAAAATGGGACACCATGAATTCTAATCCTTCCTTAGGCATGAAGCCAGCTGGTGAGTGAGTGTGTATGTGTGTGTATGTGTGAGAGAGAGAGAGATACAGAGGTGGGTTCCTGCCAGTTCGGACCAGTTCTATAGGACCAGTAGCGGGAATTTCACCCTGCTTGCCGAACTGGCAGCAATGGCCGACTGGCGCTGCCCCCGAACTGGCGTTCTTGCTGGCTCCGTAGGCGCCACCATCTTGGTTTTCGCTTCTGCGCATGCACAGAAGCTGTTTTTTGCTTCTGCGCATGCACAGAAGCTTGGTTTTCGGCACTGTGCATGCGCGCCTACGCAGCGTGCAATGCACGTGTGCTCACGCAGCGCGGGAGGAAGCGAACCGGCGGCGAGGTAAGTTAGAACCCACCCGTGGGTAGATGATAGAGAGATAGAGAGATGATAGACAGACAGACAGACTGTCCGTCCGTCTGTCCACCCTGTTTTGTCCATGTTCTTTTCCCAGTTAAGACTAACTGGACCTAACTGGAATTGTTCTGTTCTGCTGCAATATCATTAAGGATTTATGTTTCTCAGAGTATAAACACATTTGCATTGAGAGGTCACTGAACACATGGTGCTTAAAAATTAGCAAATTAGCATAGCATAGGATAGCGTAGCTTTTTAGGTTTATATATTGCCCCATATGCAATGCTTTACAGCCCTCTCTGGGCAATTTATAACATCAGCATATTGCCACCAACAATCTGGTTCCTCATTTTACCAACCTCGAAAGGATGGAAGGCTAAGTCAACCTTGAACCCTGTCAGGATCAAACTCCAGGCTGTGGGCAGAGTTTGCCTGCAATACTGCACTTCAACCACTGCGTCACCAGGGCTCTTCAAATTAACTGGCCTTAAAATCAAGCCACATGATTTCCAATTACGTATACAGTCCTTTCGTGAATAATCTTCCCTCTTCCTCCCCCGCTTGTTTTTCATACAGCGTTAAAAAGAATCCCAGAACTGGCACAAAGCAATTTACGCATATTTGAAACATAACCATCCTTCTGGATTTTGGCATTCAGAAACGGTGACACGTGACTTTACTGTTACTGACATTAAAATTCAGAGTAGGAAGGGAAAATTGCTCTTCAAATGGCATATAATTTATTGCAATTTGTGTTGAATTTTCATATTCTGTAACACTGAGATTTTTTTCATGAATGATGATGAGCTGTATCTTCTATTTGCAAGGTTGGAGAGCGATTCTGTGTGTGGGTGGGTGTTTGTGTGTGGGTGTGTCTGTTTCTCACACATACACACAGACACCAGGTTGTTACTGACAGTAATTCCAGTCTTCATCACAAAAATGGGAATAAGTATGAAGGCTTTCCCCTATAATTAGCTGTCAGATTTGGTTGAAAAATCGGTTTACGGGATTGAGAAATCCCAACTATCAAGGGGGAAAAAAATCAGAGCATATTGCCTTGAACTGAATTTCCCGATTCAGCATTCCAAATAGCCAATATATTCAAGCAGAGGAATCCTTAAAACAAATATTTTTAGCAGTGTCAGGTTATTCTAAATCTGCATGTTTGAATGCAGTCTTATGGTACCTCAGTAGCTCATATCCCCAACACCCAGTGTGTGGACCAGTATCGCGCATGGCGGAAATCGGGCTGTGGAAACAAGTGAAGCCCCATCTGTGGGATGCAGGCAGCATGTGAAACCAGGCTCCCTCTGGTCAGCGTTTTGGCTTCCAGGTTGGTGCAGGAGGCTTTCCAGGCCCAAAACGGGGCGCGGGGGGAGCTCGCCCCCCCCACACCTCATTTTTGCTTTCAGGTTGGTGCAGGAAGCCTTCCAGCCCAAAACAGGGCACGGTGGAGCTGGGCTGGGCCGATGGCTGGCGTGCCCGCAGGGAGGGCTCTGCGTGCCACAGGTTTGCCATCATGGCCCTAGTTCAGCGGTTCCCAACCTGGGGGTCGTGATCCCTTTGGGGGTCGAACGACCATTTCCCAGGGGTCGCCCCGGCATCCTCAGCTCCCCTCCCCATTGCCACAAGCCTGGCCATATCGCGCCCCACAATCCGCGCCCCCACCGCAACCCACCCAGCCGCCACCATTTGGGTTATTTTACCCTCTGCGCATGTGCAAAGCGTTCTGCGCATGTGCAAAGCATTCTGCGCATGTGCAAAGCATTCTGTGCTTGCGTAGAGGGTAAAAGAACCCAAATGGCGGTATCCAGGCGAAGTCTGCAGATCTGGATGAGGTCTCTGCTCGCCTCGCGTGTTGCCTTCGAGAGATTTTCGAGCCCCATCACAAAAGGCATGCACGACTTCAGCGGGGCCGGGACAGGCGGCTGCCCGGAAAGAGCCATCGCCTTCACCCCAAACGCTACAGGTAGACGGGAGAGACTCTGCGAAGGGGATGGCTCTCTCCAGGCAGCCGCCTGTCCCGGCCCCGCCAAAGTCACGCACGCCTTTCGCGACGGGGGCTCGAAAAGCTCCCAGAGGCAACATGCGAAGCAAGCGGAGACCTCGCCCGGATCTGGAGACTTCACCCGGATGCTGCCATTTGGGTTCTTTTACCCTCTGCGCATGAGCAGAATGCTTTGCGCATGCGCAGAGGGTAAAAGAACCCAAATGGCAGCGGCGGGGTGGGTCATTGTGGGGGCGCAGGGGCGGGGCGTGGGGCGTGGCATTAGGAAGGTTGGGAACCGCTGCCCTGGGTGATTTGTTCTGAAGAGCATCTCCTGATGCTATTATCACACACTTAACTGATACCCACAGTAAAAAAATTTACACGACTTGTTAGCACTGTAGTAAAAGCTACTTTTCAAAGAGCAAATGTGCAAAGAGTAAAGATTTCTCGGATGCACAGAGACAGCTGTGCTATTTGTTGAACAACAACTGTGGAACAGAAATAGGAAATCTCTGCCAAGTGATTTCTGCTTTATCCAAAATGATGGGCTGTGGAAATCATGAAATGAAATAACCATTTTGAGGAAAAAGTAGCATAAATAATTAAAGGTTGTTGTTCTTATGCTAAAGCAACAAGATTTACTGTACATGACAGGAGGCCGAGTCTACCTATAAGATGATCTGCCCAAATATAGGAATAAGAGAAAGAAAATAAAAGTAAGGTGAAAAATCCTATTCAGAGCCCAGTTTTTCTTCCCAGAGATGGTTCAGATTGGATCAGCTGATAAATTCTATAAAATAAATACGTCTAGAGCAGCCAATTCCTGTTGAAACCAATCCTGGAATTTTTCCTCTCCCCAATAAAGGGATTCTTTTATCTTAATTTATTAATTTAATCACCCCAGCATTTGAAGACTGCCAAAATCCCGCCATGTCACAGGAAGTGCAAGAATAGCAGCGATCTCACATCAGTATATTGCTTGAGTGTAAAAAAAAAGCAGCTTTCGGGATAATTCCCACTGCAAATTACATTTTTATGGAGACAGGAAGTCTACTGCTCCTGCATGTCATTTAAACTGAGCCTGAATGGCACGTTGTATGGAATACATGTTATGGGCAAGTGTATTTATCCTCATTGTCCAGAACAGTGATGGCGAACCTTTTTCTTCTTGCATGCCAAAAATGGGAGTGTGTGCGCGCACTAGCGCACAACCCCCCCACACGTGCCACACTGTGCATGCGTGCATACCAGTGCATGTGCCCCTCCATTGGGCCGTTTTTCACCCTCAGGCTTCCCTGAAACCGGAAGTTTGGAAAAACGGACTTCCGGTTTGCCCGTTGGGCCGTTTTTTGCCTTCAGGAGGCTTCCCTGAAGCCTCCGGAGTGCAAAAAATGGCCCAACGGGCAAACCGGAAGTCCATTTTTCCAAACTTCCAGTTTGCCCGTTCGGCCGTTTTTCGCACTCCGGAGGCTTCAGGGAAGGCTGGGGAGGGCGAAAACGGCCTTCCCCAAGACCGAAAATCAGCTGACCACCGCGCGCATACGCACTGGAACTGACATAGGGCAACCCCTCGCGTGCCCTCAGATATAGCTCCGCGTGCCATAGGTTCACCATCACGGGTCTAGAACCATTTGAATAAATGGACACTAATAGGAATATTAATTACCGTACTTGGTATCATGCTGTATATCAGGGGTGTCAAACTTGTGTCGTCATGTGATGAATCGCGACTTTTTCCCCTTCACTAAACCGGGCGTGGGCGTGGCCAGCGCGTGACGCATCCGGCCCGCAAGTTTGACACCCCTGCTGTATATTATTAATTGTGCATTTAGACACTGTAATAGTACGAGAAGTTCGTCACCTACGAGAACCATAGTGAAGACATTTAAATATGATTAGGTTATTATAGTTATTTCTTGGAAAGAGCTTATGAGCAGAGCGGAATCTTTGAACTGTCAATGTTATGAACTATAGCCTTTCATTGCTGTCTCCTCATCACCGCTAACTGCATCTTTTTTTTTACCATTATAGTGATATGTAGCTTTAGTTTTTCATTCTGCTGAGTCATTCTTTCATTCGAGTTTGATCAAAATGAAGAACCTGATGAAAATTGCAACAAACACACAATTTAACTAGGATTGGTAGTTTTCTTTGAGGGGTGCTCCTAACGTCATCCCCCATCAGAAACCCTGTTTCAATCGATGTGCAAGTGGTCTGGTTAATCTGGACACTATGTTTTTCTTTTTCAATTTTTTTCTTTCTCATTGTGATGTTGACTGATTTAGATGTAGGGTTTTTTTTAATTCTTTTTTTTTGTCTGGCGTCTACTGGCCATTCAGATTTGTGCAACCAAAATGCTTCTGTGGATGTGTTGCTGAAGAGATTGTCTGAGAAGAGAGTTAGTTGTGGGGGTTTGTATGGAAACTATAAACTAAAAACAAAACAAAAAAAAGCCGAGGTGGTGCAGCGGTTAGAGTGGGGTACTGCAGGCCACTTCAGCTGACTGTGATCCGCAGGTCAGCGGTTCAAATCTCACTGGCTCAAGGTTGACTCAGCCTTCCATCCTTCCGAGGTAGGTAAAATGAGGACCCAGATTGTTGGGGGCAATATAAATATACATTGCTTACTGGTGTAAACCGCTTAGAGAGTGCTTGCACTGTGAGGCAGTATATAAATAAAAAAATAAAAAAATAAAAAAAATAAAAAATAAAAAATAAATAAAAAATAATAAAAAATAAAAAATAATAAAAAATAAAAAATAAAAAATAAAAAATAAAAAATAAAAAATAAAAAATAAAAAATAAAAAATAAAAAAAATAAAAAAAAATAAAAAATAAAAAATAAAAAATAAAAAATAATAAAAAATAATAAAAAATAATAAAAAATAAAAAAATTAAAATAAAAACCCGTGGGGAAAGTAGGCACTTCTCTGCCAGGAGTGACCATTGAGAAGGATGTTAGCCAGGCAAATTATAGAATTATCACAGCCAAGCCTTTCAGTTATATGCTAATGCTCAAGGACAAACTAGCTACTTTTGGTCTATTCTCAGCCTCTCTAGCTTAACCTGTCAACCAATCCATTTGACTTAGACTTAGAATAACTTTATTATCACTTTGAATGTACACTAAGCGGCATATATTAAAATGAAATTTTGTTGCATACAGCTCACAGTCACCACCTCCTATATACACTACATAAACATGACTAACGAATAGAATAGAATAGAATAGAATAGAATAGAATAGAATAGAATAGAATAGAATAGAATAGAATAGAATAGAATAGAATAGAATAGAATAGAATAGAATAGAATAGAATAGAATAGAATAATAGAATAGAATAGAATTTTATTGGCCAAGTGTGATTGGACACACAAGGAATTTGTCTTGGTGCATATGCTCTAAATAATCTTAAATAAATAAATAAATAAATAATCTAAATAAATAATATACCCACATATATTATATGACACAGAGAAACAACACAGTCTAGTTCAGATGTATACATGTACATGGTGAGAAAAACGAATCTTGCGAGTTTACAGACAGATGGCACAGGGAACAAAGCTGTTACAGAATCTGGTAGTCCTGTTAGAAATACTTCAAAACCTCCTCCAAGAGGGGAGCAACAGGAACAGACCGTGAAGTGGGTGTGTGGGGTCTCTAACGGTGCTTTGAGCTCTAAGCACATAGCACTTATAAGCAGTGTTCTGAATACTTCCTATACTCTTCTCGGCTGTCCTTACCACTCTCTGTATGGACTTTCTATCTGAGGCAATGCTGCCACTAAACCAAACAGGGATGCCGTTTGTTAAAACACTCTCAATCGTGCCTCTGTAAAAAGTGGCCAGGACAGAAGGAGAAAGATGTTTTGAAAAACAAAGTGATTGCAGAAGATGGTAGTCTGATCTCCTTTGTAGACAAATGAGTACCGCACAACAGGCGCTGAGCCCTAGGGCGGGACAGATGGGAATAATCCCACAGCAGACTGTCTAGAACAGTGATGGCGAACCTTTTTCGGCTCGGGTACCAAAAGGGTGCGCACGCGCGATATCGTGTGTGTGTGTGCCCACACCATAATGCAATGCCCTGCACATGCGCACAACCTCCTCATGCTGTCCCCCCATGTATGCGCACAGGCCTCACTGAAGCCTCTGGATTTGTAGTAGGCCCGTTGGGCTGTTTTTCGCTCTCCCCAGGGTTCAGGAAAGCCTCCTGAAACCTGGGGACGGCGAAAAATGGCCCAATGGACAATTGGAAGTTCAGAAACGAAAGGAGGCCTTTCCTAAAAGCCTTTCCTGAAGGCCTGTGTAGCCGATAATAGAGCTCCGGATCGATCTGAAGCTCTTTTATCGGCTACACAGGCCTTCAGGAAAGCCTTGCCGGCTGCAGAAGAAATGGGCCCAGATGTGGGAGGCCTGGCTGCAACTGTCCAAAGCCGAAGAAGTTCCTGAAGACCTCTGACAGAGAAAAGGAAGCTGAGGGTGAGCAAACAAGTGAAGTTCAGGTTGGGCCGTTTTCGCCGTGGGGAGAGCGAAAACAGCCGAAAAGAAGGCCGAAAATCAGCTGGCCAGCATGTGCATGCGCGCTGGAGCTGACATAGGGCAACGTCTCACGTGCCACCTGTGGCACGCGTGCCATAGGTTCGTCATCACTGGTCTAGAACAATTGGGACTGAACAAATCACTGCCTTTGACTATATTATCTCGAACCTTCTTCTCTATGCTCCATGGATTGTCCATATGGATGAGCTTGAGTTCGTGTAAGATAAGGTGACCAAACGTCCCGCTTTTGGCAGGACAGTCCCGCTTTTGAATAATTTGTCCCGCGTCCCACGTCGTTTCAAAAAAGTCCCACTTTTGAATTTGAATTTGCGCAAAGCGGGAAGCAGCCCGAGAGCTGGGGCGGGCGCCCCACATGCTCAGCGGCTGAGCTGAGCCCTGCACACCCCTCTGCCTGCTGCCTCACCTGCCTCCTCCTGCCAGGTGGGGAGGGAGTGCAGTGAGGGGGCAGCGGCCCCTGCCAAGTGCAGGCAAGATGTCCCCAGCACACCTGTTAATCCGGCCGGCCACGCAACTACAAGTGCAGTGCGGAAGCCGCTGGTGGCCGAGTGGGCGGCAGCCCCCCGGGCAGGTATAGGGCCAGGCCTGCGCTTGGAAGGGGCCACCGCTCTCGCTGCTCTCCCTCCCTGCCTGGCTGCAGATGTCCGCTTGCCCTCCCGAAGCAGCGCTGCCGCAGTTCACTTTTGTTTCGCGGCGGGAGAAGGAAGAAAGCGGGCAGCGAGAGCGGCAGCCTCTTCCAAGTGCAGGCCTGGTTGTCTCCCCACACGGAGGGCTGCTGCCCGGCTGGCTGGCGACGGCTTCTGCAACGGAGGCAGCACGCAGCTGTAAAGAACCCTCACCACCCGCCCTCCCAAAGCACCACAGCCGCGGTTTGCTTTCTTCCTTCTCCTGCCGCTGTCCCTCTCCGGGCCAGACGCAACAAAGGCGAGCCCCCATGGCAGCGGTAAGGGCTGCGATGAAGGGGGGGTGTTTGGGGGGGTGCACAAAGCTGCAGGATAAGAGAGACGGACCCCTCCCGTCTTGCTCCCCTAGACCCCCCCCCCCCGGTCAATGGTGTCCCACTTTACAAATATTAAAATCTGGTCACCTTAGTGTAAGAGGGAAAACATCACTTCCCAAATGGAGTACTTGAAGCTGTCTTTAGCCTGCTCAACTGCTATTTAATGATGAGATAAGGCAGAGATAAGACATGCCCTCTGGGATACTTAGTGAGAGGTCTTTGCCCTGCAAGCAGGCTCTGTGGATGTGGTCTTCAAGGTGCCATATCAGTAGAGTAACAGTGAGACTCACTTTTCTACCATAGAAAACAGTTTGATGCCTAAATCGTCTTAGTACATTTCTAAAATCTTATATAACGTTCCTCCCCCCCCCCCCAAAAAAGTCCTTTCAGCTTCACTTGTCTTTCATTCCAAGTTAAATATGTAACAAGATGTGATTAGTGGAAGACAGACAAAAGGTGATTACAAAGGTTTAAACACTTCCCCCCCTTCCATTACAAAGATTGATTAACATCACGGGCATGTTTTCTTATGTCGTATAAATCAATAGTGATTTACCATTTTACCACAAAATAGCAGGAAGGGGGGGGGGGAGGGAAGCTGTCTATCGGGGCTGATCCTTGTTGTATAAATAGAGTTAAGATGTCTCATTTATAACTTTGATGTATTACTTTAAATGAAAGATTAGTAAGATGTGTCTAGTAGAGTAATAATTTATGATATCTCTCTTTTTTAAGAAAAAAGAAAAAAAAACCAAGAGCAACTAGTTTGGGCTACAATCCCTTTACATACTTTTAAATCCTATGAAGGGCAATAAAAATTGTCTACGCTGAGCTTGAAGCCTGTATTGTAAACGAATGGCTGAGTGTCCTTTTGTGAAAGGGATTCCTTTCTACGCCCATCTATCCCACACCTGAATAGAGTGGGAAGAGGGAAGTTCAGTTTGAATCCTAACAGACAATTCATAAGCCCTTGGTCCTTCAAAGTGATGTCCATAGGAAACATAGCATCTAGAACAGGGGTGGCTAAACTATGGTTCTTTGAGGACCTGTGGACTTCAACTCCCAGAATTCCTGAGCCAGCCATGCATGCAGTCTAGACAGTCACTTATCTGAAATGGTATAGGTTCTCCTGCTTGAGCAGGGGGCTGGACTAGAAGACCTCCGAGGTCCCTTCCAGCTCATTCTATTCTAAAATAATTTTGGTGAGGCAGCCCTCCAGAGCCAATCTACTCTTTCCCATTAGCTTTTTCGACAGAATTCAAGTATTTAAGTATGCGAAATCCACTCCTTTTCCTAGCCTGTTCCAGAGATGGGTTCTTGCCTGAGCTGTCTGGTGCGTAGCTCCGGTAGGGAGCGGCCGATTCGGCAATTTGCACTCGACCGCTCCGGAGCCCTCTCTGCCGGCCCGTTGCGTGCGTCGCCATCTTTTTCGGTGAATTTTAGGGCGATTTTGCTTCTGCGCATGCGCGGAAGCAAAATCTTGCCGAAATCTTGCGCGCGCGTCCTCTCGTAAGATTTTGTTGCAATTTTGCTTCTGCACATGCACAAAAGCAAAATCGCGTGAAGGGGCGCACGCACGTAGCGAGCGAGCGTGCGCTTGAAATGTGGAGATGCGCGCGCAGCGCACCGGCACCGGTAAGTAAGCAACCCGCCCCTGGCCTGTTCCTATTGGTTTCATTCACTGACCACTTTGCTTCCATTCAAGCTTGATGCCCAAAGGAGCCGTTTGATTTCTGTAAACTCACCCCACTTCCCATTCAACAGGCAGAAACGTTTCCAAAGAGTTTTTTCGCTGGGTTTTTTTTCTTCTTTTTTATGTCAGCTTGCTTGGCTTTAGTAAAGAGGCATCTTGGATGTTTTTGAAGGTAGGCAAGTCCAGATCAAGGAGGCCAACCTACATGACGGCACCTTATTTCTGCCCCTGTTCTGAAATGCCAGCAGTTTATATTCAGTCTCACCTCCGCATGTGACAGTTACAAAGGCCGTAGTCTGAGAGAGATGCTTGCAAGCTCATGGACGCAGCAGTTGAGGTCTTGACAAATGGTCCTGTTCGGAGTCTTTCCATGAATAATGACTTGACTTTGTCAGTGGTTTTGGCCTCTGCTGTACAGTTCTGTATTTTCAGAACAGATGGAGCGGCTCTCATATGCCATTCTCCCGTCTTTTGAACTTCCTGTTCAGGGTATGGTTCTCATCAACGCAGATTCTGCTGAGAGCACCTCCTTTTAAAAAAAAAACCTGAAATGTCTAGCTTTCCCCCTTAGCCAGAAGCAAACAAATGGAATTTTTCTCTAATTGGAGGCAAAAAAAAAAGTGCTTGTTTTTCAGCTGAAAATGTGTCCCCAAGACATGAGATTTTAATTGATAGCAATTAGAGATCACTTAGGATGAGAACCAGGCTTAGAGTTCACTGTTTCCCTTTTCTTTTTTTTCTTTATTTTAATTGCTTTGCAATCATTTGCTGATCAGGGCATGATGACTGGAAGGTTAGACTTCTGTGCAACATGGAAACTAGCGTTACACAGCAATGGAACATCTGCAGCTGCCAGATGACAAGCAAAAAACCACAATCTTGATAGCAGAAAGGAGCTTAAAATGTGATATACAGCACAACCTCAAGAACACCTTCGGATATATATGCAAGCGGAATATCATTAATGAAACAGCAACATCCAATCATTGCCAGTATACCTCCCCACCATTCCTGGACTGTGGGCTCTATTTGCCATTATGTAAATGAGCCTTGCAAGTTGTATTGCACAAAGCTGACAGCCTTTGTGAGTAAGACGAAAGGTGATATTAAGTTCCAGGTTGTCCTTCTCCCACATTGCATTTGGGAGTCTTCTGCTGCCTTACTCTCAGACCAACCCTTTGTGCTGTAAAGACAAATACCGTATTTTTTGCACTATAAGACACTCCGGACCATAAGACGCACCTAGCTTTTGGGGAGGAAAACAAGAAAAAAAAATCGGCCTCTGCCTCCCAGCATCCATCGGTATACATCTGGTTAGCGTCCTTGTAGCAAACAGCCTGGTCAGCTTCAGCACGTTATCGCAGCCTGATTTAGCACGAGCAGCTGATTGGCAGTTGGATCGGCCTCCCGGAATACCGCCAATCAGCTGTTCCAGGCTGCGGGGATTGCCGCCACCTATCGCTGCCTCCGCGTGCCCCATTTTCAGCCTCTGCACAGCCCGTTTTTGGCCTGTTCCAGGTGGCGGGGATTGCCGCCACCACCTATCGCCGGCAGTGCGTGAAATTCTTTTCAGGTCAGTGTGTTTTCTATGCATCTGTATACATTGGAACTTATTTTGACTATTCTGTGAAAGGAAAAAGTTCTGGAATGTGATGATAACTTGAACCTAATCCTGTGACTGGACATTGTAAATTTCTTCAAGCCATAGTTGTCAGAGAAGACATAAGCTGGGGGTAAATAAATAAATAAATAAATAAAATGGACGGTGCTCGCTCACAATAATAGAGTGAAAAATACCCATGTCAGGCACTTCTTTGAAAATGTACCAGATCTTGTGTGCCCATCTGGTTACATATAAAGTGTGCATAATTACATATAAATCTGTTTAGAGCAGTGGTTCCCAACCTTTTGCGATCGAGTACCACTTGGAGGTCCCGTACAGTCGCCGCGTACCACCTGGTTCCAGAGAAACTAAATTCGATCAGATATCACTTTATTTCCATAATTGTACCGTTCCTTTTTTGGCCCCGCGCATCCAGCAACTGGATTCTCGGGCCGCTGGGACCAGGTGGGTGGCGTGTGGCAACAGTTGCAAATCGTTGCCAGATTATCTTGTGTTAGGCAGTAAACATTTTTGTGAAGTAAAAAATAACTAACTAAAAATCGTTCATGACCCCGAAAGTGTTCGCGTACCACCTGGAAGGCCCTCGCGTACCACTAGTGGTACACGTACCACAGGTTGGGAACCACTGGTTTAGAGTGCAGGTACTGTATAAGATAAGGCTACCAGCATAAGTGGCCTAGCATTTACATTTATTTAAATTTCAGTTTTCCCTTCACTCATCAACATTCCTATAAACCCCAGGCATGAAGCAGACTTACAAAGAGGGCCATTTTAATCCTCAATTGATTTAGAGTGGCAGTTGCTATTAATTTGTATCTTAAGTATCTGTGATGTTTCCCACAGTGTTTAAAAAAAAAATCCGCCAGTGTCTTTCCTAGGGAATCAGTCAGCCTCTTTGTTCCCTGAGAAGAAGCAAATACACTGGCTATTTTGACTGAAGCCCTTGCTTCCCCTTTTCTGGGTTCTCCCCAGAAGATCTTTGGGGATGAATCTGCTCGTGAAATAAAGCCACTTTTTATGCTTTTTTAGCGCAGGCAAAGCAGTTGCCAAAGAAATATCTGTGAACTTAACACTGAGGCAGCATCCTCCTCTTCTCCTATTTCCTGTGCTGAATAGCTAAAATTAACGATAAACTGCAGTACTGCTCAAGGTAGGAAGAAGTGCCTGCCAGAACCTATTTATCACTTCACTGGCTTTGTACCATTAAGCATCCGTCTGAAGTTAAAGGCAACGCGGAGAAGAAGAGCTGACTATTCTCTCTTCCTTCGGACCCTGCCAGCCACAGTGTCTTGTTTAAAGATTAAAATAGATGCTCAGTGTTCAGCCATTAGAGTTTCCCATCTATCTGGGAAGCAGCGGATGGGAGATCTGATTTT
Organism: Diadophis punctatus similis; assembly: GCA_023053685.1. NCBI lineage: Eukaryota > Metazoa > Chordata > Lepidosauria > Squamata > Dipsadidae > Diadophis > Diadophis punctatus. The sequence continues at coordinate 8,623,107 of JALIGW010000006.1, forward strand.
TGACTCAGGTGTTTTAAGCTGCTTAGTCCCAATATAAATTCGTTCCGACAAAAAAAAAAAGCTCCCCAAAAACCAAAGGAGACATTTAGGCAGCTAATTTGGAATTTAAATAAACACGTCTTGCTGGGAGCTTTTAAATGGTTTCTGAAAGGTTGCAGTACCATTACAACCTAGGAACGCAGTTTTATTGTTAAGGTCGCTTATCAGTTTCATATCTCTTTTTTAAACTCGATCTCCATTCAGTCTGAAATACAGAAATGTAAGCAACTACCATATTTTTCGGAGTATAAGACGCATCGAAGTAGAAGACGCACCTTAGATTTTGGGGAGGAAAATAGGGGAAAACAATCTGCCTACCAGGTATTCATCTGGCTAGCATCCTTAGTCTGGTCAGCTTCAGCACATTATTTTATCCCCTGGTTAGGACTTTAAAAAACCTTCTTCTGAGAGAATAACAATGAAAGAGCCTGCAAGCCGGTAAGAGCTGGGAAGATAGTTAGCACCTGGTTAGGACTAGAAAAAAACTTATTCGGAGCAAGTAGAGCAATGAAAAAAAATTCTGCAAAGACTTAGGGCTGGAAAAACCTTCTTCTGAGAGAGTAACAATGAAAGAGCCTGCAAGCCAGTAAGAGCTGGGAAGATCGTTAGCACCTAGTTAGGGCTAGAAAAAAACTTATTCAGAGCAAGTAGAGCAATGAAAAAAACCCTGCAAAGACTTAGGGCTGGAGAAACATTCTTCTGAGAGAGTAACAATGAAAGAGCCTGCAAGCCAGTAAGAGCTGGGAAGATAGTTAGCACCTGGTTAGGCCTAGAAAAAAACTTATTTGGAGCAGCTTCAGCATATTATTTCATCTCCTGGTTAGGACTTAAAAAAACCTTCTTCTGAGAGAATAACAATGAAAGAACCTGCAAGCCAGTAAGAGCTGGGAAGATCGTTAGCACCTTGTTAGGGCTAAAAAAAAACTTATTCGGAGCAGCTTCAGCACATTATTTTATCCCCTGGTTAGGACTTTAAAAAACCTTCTTCTGAGAGAGTAACAATGAAAGAGCATGCAAGCCAGTAAGAGCTGGGAAGATCGTTAGCACCTGGTTAGGGCTAGAAAAAAACTTATTCGGAACAAGTAGAGCAATGAAAACAAATTCTGCAAAGACTTAGGGCTGGAAAAACATTCTTTGGAGAGAGTAACAATGAAAAAGCCTGCAAGGTAAGAGCTGGGAAGATCTGTTAGCACCTAGTTAGGGCTGGGGAAAAAAAAAAAAACTACATTCGAAGTATAAGACGCACCCAAATTTTCAGCCACTTTTAGGGAGGAAAAAGGTGCGTCTTATACTCTGAAAAATACGGTATATTAAAGTAGGAACATGGATGTAGTTTATTTATTTATTTATTAGTGACATTTATATACCGCCTCACAGTGCAAGCACTCTCTAAGCGGTTTACACCAGTAAGCAGTTGATTAAAAGGCAAATCCTTCTTTATTTTTAAGCAAAAAAAGCTGCATTTGAAAATAGGAGAATCATTGTTTACTACACAGGAGAAACTATTCATTGATAACAAGGGTTTGTGCAGAGTTATTTTACTATCAGCCAAAAGCATAGCCCTTCTAACTTAACCAAATGTTGGGATTATAAAAACTACATTGGTTCATTTTCTGGCCTTTTTGGTCACTAGAGAGCAAAAGAGTAGGATTACCATATGATTCCTGCATTATCGTAAGAGTTCACAGGCTTCACAATTAGCTCAACATCAGGATATAATTCTTAAGTGGATTTTCAAATACTTCATAAGCATCCTCCCAGATTTTAACACCATAGAGAACCATTAGTTTTTGCATATACGATTCAATCTTTTCTTCATTAGGGCAAGGCACAGGTACAAAGTCGAGATTTTTAGCAGAGTTTGCAATCAAGGAGGGTCAGTTTGAATTCCAAATCCTATTTCACATGGAAAATCAATAAGCTATAGGTAGCCCTCATTTAGTGACCACAATTGGGACCAGCAACTGGTTCATTAAATGAAATGGTTGCTAAGAGAAACCAGATAGTGCTTATGATCGTACAGTGCTTTCCTTTCCTTTACAGGTGGTCCTTGCTTAACTATGTCTCATTCTACAACGGTTTGAAGTCACAGTGGCATTGGCAATGTTGCTCACGATTGGTACTCGAACTGGACCTATCACAATATCCTCATGGTCACATGATTGTGATTTGGGTGCTCAGTGACTGGCTTGCAATTACAAGTGTTACGCTGTCTTACAGTCATGTGATCGCCATTTCCGACCTTCACTAACTGCTTCCAACAAGCAAAGTCAGTGGGGAAGCCATCAGGAAATCGCAAGTGGCAACCATGTACCGTATTTTTCGGAGTATAAGACGCACCGAAGTATAAGACGCACCTTAGTTTTGGGGGAGAAAAACAAGGAAAAAAGGCCTCTGCCTCCAAGCAATTTGCCAAACAGCAAACAGCACAGATGATATACACTGTTTGCTGTGTATTTCTGTGCATGTGTGCTTGACCCATAGAAATAGCAAAGAATTGGAGAAATGTACATTATGCCACATTTGTAATGTAGTCACACCAACTCCTCCCAATTATTTAAATAGATCTACCCCAAGGTAACTAAGCTCTAATACTAAACAGGACACTGTTGCATTTCAGACTATACTTATACAGAGCTGTTACAATTAATTAAAATTTCTGGAAGTATACATTATTCTCTATTATTTAAAAGAAGATACAATAGCACTGGGCCTCTTCAGAGCAAGCATTTATTTTAAAAAGCTTCTATATTTTGTTAAGTTGTCTAGATTTACAGGGATCTCCAACCTTGGCAACTTTAAGACTTGTGGACTTCAACTCCCAGAATTCCACAGCCAGCAAAGCTAACAAAGCTGGCTGTGGAATTCTGGGAGTTGAAGTCCACAAGTCTTAAAATTGCCCCTGGCTCGAGAACAATAATTATTTATTATTTATTTAAACGCTCTTATAAGCCGCCCAATCCCATGGGACTCAGGGCGGCGTACAGCATAAGTAAGAAGCGTACAATTTAAAACAGTAATCATAAATTTAAATTAAAAAATAATTAAAAAGAAGACATTATAAAACACAACATTCAGGGGGAATTTGCTTATCCTATTCACCCCATCTGCCGGAAGAGCCATGTTTTTAGGGCTTTACGGAAGGCCAGTAAGGTGGGGATAGTTCGGATCTCTGGTGGAAGATGGTTCCAGAGGGACGGGGCTCCCACAGAGAAGGCCCTCCCCCGCGGCCCCGCCAATCGACATTGTTTGGCCGACGGGACCCGGAGGAGGCCCTCTCTGTGGGACCTAACCGGTCTTAGGGAGGTATGTGGTAGGATGCGGTCCCGCAGGTAACCTGGCCCTGAGCCATGTAGGGCTTTAAAGGTAACGACCAACACCTTAAATTGCACCCGGAGGCTAACTGGTAGCCAATGCAGCTGGCGAAGGATAGGTGTTACGTGGGTGTATCTCGGTACACCCACTACTGCACGCACAGCTGCATTCTGTACCAGCTGGAGTCTCCGAATGCTCTTCGAGGGTAGCCCCATGTAGAGCGCGTTACAGTAGTCAAGCCGTGAGGTGACAAGGGCATGAGTGACTGTGAGCAAGGCCTCCCTCTCCAAGTAAGGTCGCAATTGGTGCACAAGACGGATTTGTGCAAAGGTCCCCCTAGCCACAGCTGAAAGATGTTGATCCAATTTTAGCTGTGGATCTAGGAGGACACCCAAATTGCGAACCTGTTCTGAGGGAGTCAATTTTTCTCCCCCGAGAACCAAGGAGGGACAGTCGACATAGTCCTTGGGAGGCAATATCCAGAGCCACTCAGTCTTGTCTGGGTTGAGCCTGAGTCTGTTCACTCCCATCCAGACCCTCACATCGTCCAGGCAGCGGCACATTACATCAACTGCTTCACTGAACTGACACGGGGTGGAGATGTACAACTGGGTATCGTCAGCATACTGCTGATACCTCACCCCATGCCGTCGGATGATCTCACCCAGCGGTTTCATGTAAATGTTAAACAGGATGGGAGAGAGGACCGAGCCCTGTGGCACCCCGCAAACCAGGGGCCTAGGGGCCGACCTCTGTCCTCCTGTCAACACCGACTGCGTCCTGTCAGAGAGATAGGAGGAGAACCACCGTAAAACAGTGCCTCCCACTCCCATCTCCCCAAGACGACGCAGAAGGATACCATGGTCAATGGTATCGAAAGCCGCTGAGAGGTCAAGTAGCACCAGGATGGAGGAGTAACCCCCGTCCCGGGCTCGCCAGAGATCATCCATCAGCGCGACCAAAGCAGTCTCCGTACTGTAGCCGCGCCTGAAGCCCGATTGAAAGGGATCCAGATAATCAGTATCCTCCAATAGCCGCAGGAGTTGGAGCGACACCACCTTCTCGACAACTTTACCCAAGAAGGGTAAGTTGGAGACTGGACGGAAGTTCTTTAAATCCGCTGGGTCCAGGGAAGGCTTCTTGAGGAGGGGCCTCACCACCGCAGCTTTTAAAGGCTGTGGGATGGATCCCTCTCTCAGAGAAGCTATCACAACCGCCTGGAGCCAGCCGCGTGTCACCTCCCTGCTGGCAGAGACCAGCCAGGAGGGGCACGGGTCCAATAAACAGGTGGAGGCGCTCATCGCTCCTATGGCCTTGTCCACATCCTCAGGAGTGACAGGTTCAAACTCGTCCCATATAACAGGACTAAGACTCACCCCTGTCATCTCGGCTTGCCCTGTCCAAATGGAGTCCAGGTCTGTCCGAATCTGAACGACTTTGTCCGCCAGAAACTGGGAAAATTCCTCAGCTCTGCCCTGCAAGGGATCTTCAGCTCCCTCCTTGGCTAGGAGGGAGCGAGTCACCCTAAACAGGGCGGCTGGGCGGGAGTCGGCGGACGCAATAAGAGCGGAAAAATACGTGCATTTTGCCGCCCTTATCGCCACTAAGTAAGACTTAATGTAAGTTCTTAAAAGTGTCCGGTCAGACTCAGCTTTACTGGCCCTCCATCGTCGCTCTAGGCGTCTCTTTAGGCGCTTCATCTCCCGGAGCTCCTCAGTAAACCAAGGGGCCCTCCGGGATAATAAAGCAGTCTTTAAAAAATAAGTCTAATAATTTGAACATTCTACAGTCATTTATAGTTATTCACTTACCCCCTTCCATCCAGTTCAGCAAAAAATAAAAATCTGCATGTCTCTCCCAGCTATTTGCATTTGCAGTTTCAGTTTCACTTTCATTTTCCCACATGGCAAATCAGCTGTAGATCGGGAAGTGCTAGTGACTTGCTTGGCTTTATCTTCCCTCTTTGCTGCAAACAGGTAAATTGTTGGAAGACAGAGGCCAAAGGGTGGGGGTGGCTGGCTGGCTGGGGCTACATTCAGTGTATAACACGCACCCAAGTTTTCACCCTCTTTTGGGGGGTAAAAAGGTGCGTCTTATACTCCGAAAAATAAGGTAATATCACTTTACAACAGTGTGGTATTTGCTTAATTGCAGCAACCAGAAGTGCTGGAACTGCCTTTGCCAAGCAGTGTAGTCATGTGACATCACACTTTATGATTCCATCACTTAGTGAGGAAAAGAGTCTATTTTGTCTAGGGATTAAGGTACCAGTCTAGAAAGCCAGAGACTTGAGTTCTAATCCCACACTTTCACCATGAAAGCCAGCTAGCTGACCTTGAAACAGGAACATATTTATATGAATATATTTTGATGTGAAAAGCTTGTCATAAAGAAAACATTTGCAGATATCCAATATTTGCTGCCTTTGCAGTGTATCTTTTTAACATTTGCTTTTTTTTATTCATACTAATGAGATTAACCAAAGACAGTAGCACAGAAGTCAATAGGAAACATATGTGGTTATTCTGAATTCAGCTCCAGAGCTTTTTAATTAAGACTATAATCTTATACTCAGTTACATGGGAATAAATCCTATTTCATTTAATAGGGCTTGTGTTTGCATCACAATCTATAAGGGATTGCATTGTAATTTATGCAGCTATTTAATCTGAGCAGTAATCTTTACAGATATATATTCGTGTGTGTGTGTGTTTATACGTGTATGTGTGTGTGTTTAGGCAGTGGTGGGATTCAAACATTTTTACTACCAGTTCTGTGGGCGTGGCTTGGTGGGCGTGGTGTGGCTTGGTGGGCATGGCTTGGTGGGTATGGCAGGGGAAGGATACTGTAAAATCTCCATTACCACCACACTCCAGGGGAAGGATACTGCAAAATCTCCATTCCCTCCCCACTCCAGGGGAAGGATACTGCAAAATCCCCATTCCCTCCCCACTCCAGGGGAAGGATACTGCAAAATCCCCATTCCCTCCCCACTCCAGGGGAAGGATACTGCAAAATCTCCATTCCCTCCCCACTCCAGGGGAAGGATATTGCAAAATCCCCATTCCCTCCCCACTCCAGGGGAAGGATACTGCAAAATCCCCATTCCCTCCCCACTCCAGGGGAAGGATACTATAAAATCTCCATTCCCACCACACTCCAGGGGAAGGATACTGCAAAATCCCCATTCCCTCCCCACTCCAGGGGAAGGATACTGCAAAATCCCCATTCCCTCCCCACTCCAGGGGAAGGATACTGCAAAATCCCCATTCCCTCCCCACTCCAGGGGAAGGATACTGCAAAATCTCCATTCCCTCCCCACTCCAGGGGAAGGATACTGCAAAATCCCCATTCCCTCCCCACTCCAGGGGAAGGATACTGCAAAATCCCCATTCCCTCCCCACTCCAGGGGAAGGATACTGCAAAATCCCCATTCCCTCCCCACTCCTGGGGGAAGGATACTGCAAAATCCCCATTCCCTCCCCACTCCAGGGGAAGGATATTGCAAAATCCCCATTCCCTCCCCACTCCAGGGGAAGGATACTGCAAAATCCCCATTCCCTCCCGATCAGCTGGGACTCAGGAGACAGAGAATATATGGGGGCGGGGCAAGTCAGAGGTGGCATTTACCAGTTCTCCGAACTACTCAAAATTAACCACCTCTGTTTTTAGGTACACACACACACACACACACACACACACACACACACACACACACACACACACACACAAAATATTATATTATATAATTTATTGAAATCAAAGGTCATAATAAAAGAAGATTAGAGTCATATATGTTTATTTAATTCTGGTGTCTACAATTAAATAGTTCAACAAGACGTTGGAGACAGTATAAGCTAAACCGCTTTGAAATATCTTCCACTTCTTCATCATTAGCTATCAACAGCACCCTGGATGAGGGTGGCATTGTTCGCTGCCCTCAACGTTGGAGGCCAACCCTCAAGCTTCTATAGATGACGCCGCTAAGGGAATTGCAATGATGGAGTCAAAAGCAATGCCTGGGGTCAATTTTTGAACTAATGTGGGTTTGTGCACTTCTTCCCTAAGTGATTAGGTATCTAAGGAGCCGAGGTGGCGCAGTGGTTAAATGCAGCACTGCAACCTACTTCAATTGACTACTAGTTCAGCAGTTCAGCTGTTCAAATCTCACCGGCTCAAGGTTGACTCAGCCTTCCATCCTTCTGAGGACCCAGATTGTTGGGGGCAATATGCTGAACTTTGTAAACCGCTTAGAGAGGGCTGTAAAACACTATGAAGCGGTATATAAGTCTAAGTGCTATTGCTATTGCTACCCTGTTTCCCCCAAAATAAGACATCCCCTGATAATAAGCCCAATCGGGCTTTTGAGTTCATGGCAATAAGGCCAAGCGCTTATTTCAGGGTTCAAAAAAATATAAGACAGGTCTTATTTTTCGGGGAAACACGGTAGTACACAGAGCACCTATTTTAAAATTATATTTTGCACTCTAAAATAATGCTTATTCCCAGTAATGCGCATAGCTGCCTAAAAACAGGCAGCTTGCTAGTTTAGCAATAAATATGATTAAAAAGCGCTCTCTTTACCTAAGACCCTTTTTCCGGGGTGGGGGTGGGGGACGAGTAAGGACATCTTGTGAATTGGCCATACTTCAAAGACCGTAGTTAGAATCTTGAACTATGCTAATAACTTCCCTTGCTATTAGTAGTGTCCTTTAGTTAAGTCCAACAGTAAGAAATGAATTGGGGGAGAATATCCAAGAAGTTTGTGGCTTTTTCCCCCAGGGTGGTCCCTTTTTTTCTGCTAAGTATTTATTATCCTGTTTATAGTTTGACCAAAGAGATTTTGGTCTATTCTGATGAACATGACTTTTAAGTAGGCACAGATAATATGCTATCCCTCGCAACAACCAAAATTAAATGGTTTGGGGCTTCACTCTGCCAGTGTAGTTAATAGTTTGGTTCCCATAACTAGTGTTTTGGTTCTTTCAAAGATTTTTGTAATTGGGCCCTGGCTGTGTGTTTTCGGTGGGCGGTGAAGTTTTTCATGGACTGACTGTTTTCCTTTGAGGTTTCTAGGCAGCCAGAATGGATGGAACTTCATAAGTATGGCTGGTTCTAGTAGGTTAGTTTATATAGCTAAGGCACACTTAATGCTATTTAATGTAAGAGTAATACAAATTGTTAGTTAATTCAAGGTATCATTATTGGTCTTCAATATACTATGGAACTTGGCATGTTTTATTTGGGCCAGAATTTACCCACTGGTTCCAGCTGAGGTTTTTTTTTTTTTACAGCAGTGACTTTCAATAAAATAACATTTTATTGTTATTTGTATTTCGCGTGCATGCACGTATAAAATGTAAGACAGAAGATAAAAACTAACAAGAACTAAGAAAGACATAAGAGAAGAATGAAGACAGAAATGTAGAAAAACGAGAAAAAAAGAATACAAAGAATATATATTCTTTTACTTTTACAGCAGTTGTAAGTATAAATGTAAATTAACCACTTACACTTTTTCTATGAACTATTTTTTTTCCTAATCATCAAACCCATACATCATAATTTATTTTTTCCTTTTCACAGAAAAAGTCAATAAGGGGTTTCCAATCAGCACTGAACTTAAACAATGTCCAATTAAAGATGTCAGTTTTACCCATCTCAGCAAGTTCTATTATCTTCACCATCCATTCCTCCATTGTACATATTGCTGCAACTTTGTGCATAAAATAGCCTCGCTACAGTTGTCATATACCAAAAGAAAATTCAATTTTTTTCTCCAACTATTTATCCATCAGCCCATTCCAAAAGAAAAGTCTCTGGTTTTGATTGTTTATAAATCTTCAAAATCTATATTACTATATGCAATTGAGTGCAAAATTTTCTAACTTTTTATTTATTTATTTATTTATTTATTTATTTATTTGGCAGTTTTTCTATGCCGCCCTACTCCCTCAGGACTCAGGGCGGCGTACAACATTCTATGAAACTCCAAACAAATAATTAAAAGGCAATTTAAAAACAATTTTAAAAAAGCATATAAACAACATACATACATGGGGGAGACATCAGATATAAAATCGTCTCAAACTCACCCCGCTTGCAGGAAGAACCATGTCTTAATGGCTTTTCGGAAGGCCAGCCAGGTGGGGATGATTCGGATCTCTGAATTTTTACACATTCACAAGGCATAATGAAACATCCCTTCCTGTTGATTACATTTCCAGCATAAATTGGAAGAAACTTTATAAATTTTGGTTGGTTTTTCAGTCTTGTTTTATATTCTCTATGGAAAATTGTAATATGTCAGAATAAGTTAACCATTTGTGTTTAATTTCATTTCTCTTCTATAAATGCTGAGATCCACAAATGTATTTTTGCGCACAATCTAAGTTTACTCCTGGTCCGTATTCTCAGTATTGCATATCTAACAGAAATGGTTTTGTTTTTAAAATATGCATTAGCCTTAGCTTTGTCATAGTGTAGATATCCCTACTACCCAAATCTTGTCATGTCCTTCTAACTCCAAAAAATTTAAATCAGGTAAATCCAATCCTCTCTTTCTTTCTCATCTTGTAATACCTTATATTAAACTCTTGGGGTTTTTTTCCCCCTGTCACACAAATTTAGATAAATCTTTTTGCCATTGTCTAATTGCTACATCACATGTCAAAACGTTTATTGTCTGAACTAAAAATAACATTCTCTACAAAGCATTCATCATAACCAGGGAAATTCTCCCTGACAATGATAATTGTGTTTTTTCCCATCTTAGCACATCTTTTTCAATTTCATACCAAGCCTTAACACAATTATTTTGAAATGACATGCAATTCATATTTGTCATATTAATATTCAAGGTTTTTTTTAATCTTCTTCCTGACCTTAAAACCCATTTTATTTAAAAATTCTACTTGATCTTCTGTCGTCATATTTTTGTCAACATCTTTGTTTTCTGTGTATTAAAATTAAAACCTGCTAATGCACCAAATTCTTTTAATTTTCCCATTATTGTTTCAGTTCCCTTTAAAGCAGTATTTCTTAACCTTAGCCATTTTAAGATATATGGACTTCAACTCCCAGAATTCCCCAAGCAGAAGAGCTGGCTGGGGAATTCTGGGAGTTGAAGTCCACATATTTTAAACTCGCTAAGGTGGAGAAACACTGCTTTAAAGGATCTTGTAAATACAGTACCAGCTGAACTGCAAAAGTACTTCATTTTTAAGTCTCTTAAATATTTACATCCTTAATCCTGCATCACACAGACGGTACTTAACTATAGCCCAGCAACAACAGCCAGCCAATCAAACAGTCTGAAATCAGACCATGACTCAGAACTATCCTAACAAACAACATTCAGACTAATTTGCATCTCACAAAAAGGTATTTAAAGACCTGGGTTCTGACGGACGAGCACAACTCAAAACGCACTGACAATGTCTTCTCGAATGGTGACGAAACGTTTGCAGCCAAATTGCCAAGCTCGGAGCTCAAACCAACAGCTTAACTACCAACCCGAGCTACTAACATTCAGACACATTTCATCCTTAATCCTCTCATCTTTTCTCATCTATTCAATTTTTCTAAAACTAAAACTGAAGTGACAGTGGACAACCTTGTTTTGTTCCCCATACTGACATTTTTTGTGGGTGAATTTCAGAGTGATGGCTAGGACATGTTCTAAGTCAGTGATGGCGAACCTTTTTTTGCTCGGGTGCCAAAAGGGCACACACACGCGCAATAGCACACGCACGCGTGCCCACACCCATAATGCAATGCCCCCCCACATGCATGCATAACCCTGCCGCACTGCCTCCCCTGCGCATGCATGCAGACCTCACTGAAGCCTCTGGACTTCCGATTGGGCCGTTGAGCCGTTTTTTGCCTTCCCCAGGCTTCAGGAGGCTTTCCTAAAGCCTGGGGAGGGCGAAAAATGGCCCAACGGCCCAACCGTAAGTTTGTTTCCGAACTTCCGGTAGGCCCGTTGAGTCCATTTTTCGCCATCCACAGGCTCCGGAGGCTTTCCTGAAGCTGGGGAGAGCGAAAATGGCCTCCCCACGCCCTCCGGAATGTCGAAAACCAGCTGGTCAGCGTGCACATGTGCGCTGGAGCTGACATAGAGCAACACCTCACGTGCCCTCAGATATGGCTCCGTGTGCCACCTGGTTCTAGCCATCACGGTTCTAAGTTATTATATCAGATCACATAAACTATTAGGGAAACATACTTACCCTGCTGCTCCCCAGTGATCACTTTCACGACATATTTCAAGATAGTTATAAATGTCTAGGTAAAACGTCATTCATAAAATGCCTTTTCTGTAACTGATCATGCTACAAAAATTTCTTAAATAAGTTTCTCAAGGTTTCATGGAATGTAATTTGAAAATGCTCCTTAGGCTTTTCAGTTACGAGCGCAAAATGTTTGCGACTGAAATTTAGCAGTAGTTTTTGCTAGTATGCTGGTCATCTGTACAGGTAGTCCTCAACTTATGACCACAATTGAGCCCAAAATTTCTGTTGCTAAGTGAGACATTTGTTATGTGTGTTTTGCCCCAGATTTTCTTGTCACAGTTGTTAAGTGAAGCATTGCAGCTATTAAGTTAGTAACCTGGTTGTGAAGTGAATCTGGCTTCCCCATTGACTTTGCTTGTCAGAAGGTCGCCAAAGGGGATCACACGACCTCGGGACACTGCAACTGTCATAAATATGAATCAGTTGCCAAGCATCTGGATTTTGATCATGTGCGGCAGAGGTGGTATTCACTTTCCCTACCGATTCGCAAATGTGAGCGTGCGTCCACGCATGCGCACGGCCTTCCACACATGCGTTGTGCTCACCCGCGTGTCCTGCACGCATGCGCGCGCCTTCAAAATGAGCCTAAATAGAACGACATCATGCCGGGGGTGGAGCCACCCACAGGTCGCCACTACCAGTTCTCCCGAACCGGCTGAATACCACCTCTGATGTGGGGATGCTGCAACGGTCATAAGTGTGAAAAATTATCACAAGTCACTTTTTTCAGTGCCATTGTAACTTCAAATGGTCACTAAGCAAACTGTTGTAAATCGGAGACTACCAGAATTTAATTTATTTAGATTTACCAGAGTAGTACTTATATAAGAAAAGACATGTTAAAAAGTCTCGTTGGAATCAAACTTGGGCAATTATAGAACCGAGGTGGCGCAGTGGTTAGAGTGCAGCACTGCAGGCTACTTAGTCTGCACACACTAGCGCGCGCACACACACCCTTTTGGCACGCAAACCAAAAAAGGTTCGCCATCACTGGTATAGTGCAATATTCATTTATTTATTTATTTATTTATTTATTTATTTATTTATTTATTTATTTATTTATTTATTTATTTATTTATTTATTATTAAATTTATATACCGCCCTTCTCCAGGGGACTCAGGGAGGTGAACAGCCAAGTAAAAGCACAATATAAACATTAAAATATGTATACATTTAAAAGAAAATATTAGATGTGGCCCTGATTTAAGACAATACAATTAAAATTTGGTAAAATCTTAAAAACCCCAAAATATTAATGCAATATCAGGGGTTTTCAATTCAATTGTATTGAATGTGAAGGATATGTGTGTGTTTTTATATGTATAATGTACACTGAAGATGGCATTTAATTTTGTTGTATGAGGTGCAATGACAATAAAGTAAACTAAAGTAAACAGTGCTTTGCAGCCCTCTCTAAGCGGTTTTACGTAGTCAGCATATTGCCCCCAACAATTTGGGTCCTCATTTAACCCACCTCAGAAGGATGGAAGGCTGAGTCAACCTTGATGCTAGCATATTCATCTTTATTTTATTTCCTAAGCTATTTCTTATTACATGATGAGTTTGTAGACTCCAGTATTTTCCAGTAAGAGGTTGGATATATATTTTTAGTTTGTGGGCTATTTATCTGGGAAAGAGAACAGGCCTTCTGATACTCAGATGTTTCACTTATTCAGATGTATTTAATACTAAATTCCCCATGATATGAGAGGCTGGGAAAGGAATGGAAGAGAGAGTAGACATAAACAATCAAGAGACAGCAGCCGGGTCAGTTGATAGCTTATCTCATAAATGGCAACTTAGTCCAACTGTCAAGAAATATGAGAAGAAGCATTTTAAATCAAACATTCAACAAGGATCCACCCTCTAAATGGGCATTTACTTTATTGAAGTCTATATTCTTGATTTCTTGATCTTGCCCATCTGCATGTAGCTTGAATCTTGACCATGGCCATCTAGCAAAGGTAAGGTGACCAGACGTCCCGCTTTTGGCGGGACAGTCCCGCTTTTCAGTAATTTGTCCCGCGTTCCGCAGCGTTTCCCAAAAATCCCGCTTTTTTAATTTGAATTTGCCCTGCAGGGTGAAATCCTGCCGGTTCGGCCGGGCCAGTCGTTCGGCGTAGAGCCGATGGAACTGGCGGCGGTCGCGGCGCAGGGCTTCTCCCGCCCGCTTCCCCGCCCGGCTGGACGCCGCCATTCGGGTTATTTTGTCCTCTGCGCATGCGCAAGTCAATGGTGTCCCGCTTTACAAAAAATAAAATCTGGTCACCTTAAGCAAAGGGCATTTAGACTAGAGCACATGGACTTCATTACACCAAGTTCCTGGGCTTTAAAGTTGACAGAATTCCCTCTGTTATTCTTAACGATGCTACCCATGTCTGTCTTGTTTTTATCATCTTATAAACAAGATTTCTTTGGTTTATCTTTTCCAATTTATTTTTATATAGTTTCTCTCCAATTAAAATTAATTTGGAAGCCCAGATGTTTAAGGCATACCGTATTTTTCGGAGTATAAGACGCACTGGAGTATAAGACCCACTGGACGCACCTTAGTTTTTGGGGAGGAAAATAAGGGAAAACAATCTGCCTACCAGGTATTCATCTGGCTAGCGTCCTTAGTCTGGTCAGCTTCAGCACATTATTTTATCCCCTGGTTAGGACTTAAAAAAACCTTCTTCGGAGAGAGTAACAATGAAAGAGCCTGCAAGCCGGTAAGAATTGGGAAGATCGTTAGCACCTGGTTAGGGCTAGAAAAAAACTTATTCGGAGCAAGTAGAGCAATGAAAAAAAAGCCTGCAAAGACTTAGGGCTGGAAAAACATTCTTCGGAGAGAGTAACAATGAAAGAGCCTGCAAGGTAAGAGCGGGGAAGATTGTTAGCACCTCGCTAGGGCTGGAAAAAAAGCTTCAAAAAAGCTACATTCAGAGTATAAGATAGCTGAGATAGCGCAGTGGTTAAAAGCAGCATTGCGACCTTCAGCTGATTGCTAGTTCAGCAGTCCAGCTGTTCGAATCTCATTAGGCTCAAGGTTTACTCAGCCTTCCATCCTTCCGAGGTGGGTAAAATGAGGACCCAGATTGTTGGGGGCAATATGCTGAACTCTGTAAACCGCTTAGAGAGAGCTGGAAAGCACTATGAAGCGGTATATAAGTCTAAGTGCTATTGCTATTGCTATAAGACACACCCAAATTTTCAGCCACTTTTCTGGATCAAACTCACAGCCTCCTGATTGTGAGGCAAGAGCTCCACCTCTAGGCCATCGCACCACTCTCTGCAAAATAATATACATGATAGGTTAAATTACAGGTTATTATTGCGATCAGCAGCCAAAAATCTGTAAGATACACCCAAAATGTTCAGGAAGTAAAATCTTTGTCGTCCAGTGTAGTAAATATTAATGAAAATAGAGTTAGCCTCCTTGTGTAATTGATGTCTTGGTTTGAGCTCTATAAAGGGACTGACGATAATGGTCCACATGGGAAGTGATTAGGACATTAATGGTCGCATTTGGCACACAAGATGTAGCTGTGCAACACAGGGGTGGGTTCCTGCCGGTTCGGACCGGATCGCCCAAACCAGTAGCGACCCCCTGGTGATGTCACGATGGCATCACAGATCCGGTTCGGTCGGTGCCGGTCCATGGGCGCCGCCATCTTTTTTTTGGAATTTTTTTTACTGTTTGGAAGTTTTTTTCCTCTGCTGCTGCTTGAAAAAGGGCCCTCCCGCTCGCCCCCGGGTTTATACTTACCTTTATTCCTTTGCCCGAAGCACAGCTGATCAGCTCCTCAGCTGTGTTTCGGGCTGATTATAGCTACTGAGCATGCGCGGAAGCAGAATTGCATGAGGGGATGCGCGCATGCGAGTGTAGCAATCGCACGTGCGCGAAACATCGCGATGCGAACCGGTTGTCACGTAGTGAATATTGTCAGTTGTATGTCTATGCAGGGAGCTGCATCCCTATCTATTAGAATGGTACATTCCAGAACACGTGATATAATATTCCTGTACGCATGTGTGCATTCCTGATACTCCATTACTTCTTCTTGACTTAGCTCTTGACCGAGGTCGCATTTTAATAATAATAATAATAATAATAATAATAATAATAATAATAATAACAACAACAACAACAACAACAACAACAACAACAACAACAGAATTGGAAGGGACCTTGGAGGTCTTCTAGTCCAACCCCCTGCTTAGGCAGGAAACCCTACACTACTTCAGACAAATGGTTATCCAACATCTTCTTAAAAACGTCCAGTGTTGGAGCATTCACAACTACTGGAGGCAAGCTGTTCCACTGATTAATTGTTCTAACTGTCAGGAAATTTCTCCTTAGTTCTAAGTTGCTTCTCTCCTTGTTTAGTTTCCACCCATTGCTTCTTGTCCTACCCTCAGGTGCTTTGGAGAATAGATTGACCCCCTCTTCTTTGTGGCAACCCCTGAGATATTGGAACACTGCTATCATGTCTCCGCTGGTCCTTCTTTTCATTAAGCTAGACATACCCAGTTCCTGCAACCGTTCTTCATATGTTTTAGCCTCCAGTCCCCTAATCATCTTTGTTGCTCTTCTCTGCACTCTTTCCAGAGTCTCAACATCCTTTCTACATCGTGGCGACCAAAACTGAATGCAGTATTCCAAGTGTGGCCTTACCAAGGCATTGTAAAGTGGTATTATTACTTCACGTGATCTTGATTCTATCCCTCTGTTAATGCAGTCTTAATTTTATAGCAGCGATGTAAACAATCAGAATTTATTGTTTTTGTACCGAAATAAATATTTTCAATTAGACTTTTAAACTTCGGTTTTATTTCAAAATGTCTGAATTCCGAGAGAAAGATCAATCATCGCCTCTGTGAGATTAATTCTCACCTCTAACACCAGTGGCGAAGATAAGTGGAACCCACCCCTGGTACAACATCTACTTTTAGGTGTTATTTGTATTTTAATGGAATCGTTCAGACCACAAATGCAGAAAAAAATAATTTCTTGGAGGGATCTAGTCAGATTCTATTTTTCCCCAAATAGCAATAGCAATAGCACTTAGACTTATATACCGCTTCATAGTGCTTTACAGCCCTCTCTAAGCGGTTTACAGAGTTCAGCATATTGCCCCCAACAATCTGGGTCCTCATTTTACCAACCTCAGAAGGATGGAAGGCTGAGTCAACCTTGAGCCGGTGAGATTTGAACAGCTGAACTAGCTGTCAGCTGAAATAGGTTGCAGTGCTGCTTTTAACCACTGCGCCACCTCGTCTCCTAAATCCAGACTCTGAAAACTCCGGACACTGCACTTTTATTGCATCACCTGATTACCTGGGGATAAGAAAGATGTATAATTGGGTCTCATCAGCAAATGGATGATACTGAACTCTCGGCAGACAGATGACCTCCCCCAAAAGTTGATGTTAAAAAAGAGTGGATAGAGGAAAACTCTGAGGCGCATTCCTTGACTAGATCTCTCCTTTTCCACTATAACCAACCAGAACCATCTCTTCAGGAAGCAGCATGCAGACTTGATGAATAAATCAATCTTTCCCTTTTGTTTATCATCAGTCTTTATGTCACTCTATTCCTGGAGGGAAGGAAAATCCATAGTCCTCTCAATTCCCTCTTCCTGAATTCATCCCTCACTTGAGCTGAAAGTTAGATGTTAGGAGATATACTGGGGGACATTTTGAAATGGCAGGAACGGATGAGAGCAAATTTCCCATTTCTTAAAACATTGTAATTCTAGGTATGCTCTCTTATGCACATAGAAGTACATGCAGAACAGTTCAGTGAAAGATTTATTCATAAATACATTTATTCAAGGTGGAGACATATTAGAGCAGTGTTTCCCAACCTTGGCAAGTTGAAGATGTCTGGACTTCAACTCCCAGAATTCCCCAGCCAGCGAATGCTGGCTGGGGAATTCTGGGAGTTGAAGTCCAGACATCTTCAACTTGCCAAGGTTGGGAAACACTGTATTAGAGTTACAAACTTAGTAAAGAGATAAGTTCCATCTTGGTCCAGGAAAGTGACAATGTGGTTACTGCTTAAGTCCCTGCATATAAATATAAATAATAAATAAATAAATAAATAAATAAATAATTCGGGGTAGTTTTTTTGGCACCTCCATAACAAACAACAAAACCAACAAACCAAAACAATTGCCACAAAAACAAAACCAAACAAACAACAAAATGGTTTGCCTTGGAATTTGCTGCAAAAATTCTTGGCAGCTAAACCATTCACTTTTGTAGCGCACAACATTTCGAAGGACGATAAAATTATTTTGTTTGGCCATAAAAAATTGTTTTGGCAAGTGGGATACTGAAAAAAAAAACTCTCTCAATAAAATAGAAAAATTACGCAATGTGGGTGTGATGCTAAAAACAAATTTAATTTGGTTTTTATGAGGCACGCTTGAGTTGCACAGACTTTTAAAATGTTTCTTGAAAAATAAATTAGGGGAAAAAATGTGCAGGACATTTTGATTTGAAGATCAAATAATACTTTAGAGTGAAGATTTTGAAAGAAAACTCATCAATTCCTTTTTTTTTTAACTTTTGAAGAAAAAAATAGAATTCCTAATTAGAAATTTCCTGAAGAGACGCTTTCAGTAGCATAGGGCACTCATATTGTGGAAGGGCAGGTTGTGGGTCCTGTCTACAAAGGAATATATATTAAGAGCCGAGGTGGCGCAGAGGTTAGAGAGCAGTACTGCAGGCCACTTTAGCTGACACTGATCTGCAGATCAGCGGTTCAAATCTTACCGGCTCAAGGTTGACTCAGCCTTCCATCCTTCCGAGGTAGGTAAAATGAGGACCCAGATTGTTGGGGGCAATGTAAATATACATTGCTTACTGGTGTAAACTGCTTAGAGAGTGCTTGCACTGTGAGGCGGTATATAAATCTCATAAATAAATAAATAAATAAATAAATAAATAAATAAATAAATAAATAAATAAATAAATAAACTAATTAATTAATTAATTAATTAATTAATTAATAATAATAATAATAATAAATAAACAAACAAACAAACAAATAAATAAATAAATAAATAAATAAATCATCTGACAGGAGCCAGGAAGAAAACTTTTTATGCTGTGGCACCAGCCCTTTGGGAAAGCATTCCCCTGACCAGAGGTGGGTTCCTCCCGGTTCGGACCGGATCGCTGGAACCGGTGGTGACCCGCAGGTGACATCACTGTCGGTGCCGGTCCGTGCACGCTGCCATCTTTTGGGGGGAATTTTTTTGCGAATCTTTCCCTGTTTGGATGGCTTCTCCTTTTCCGCTGCTTGAAAAACGGCCTTCGTGCCCGCCCCTGGGTTAATACTGGCCTTTATTTCTTTGCCTGAAGCACAGCTGATCAGCTCCTCAGCTGTGTCTCGGGCTGATTCCTGCTACTGAGCATGCGCGGAAGCCAAATTGCACGAGGGGACGCGCGCGAGCGTGCGCGTGCAAAACATCACGATGTGAACCGGTGGGGAAGGTGAGTGGAACCCACCCTTGCCCCTGACGTCAGGATGGCCTCAACCTTGTTGGCCTTCTGGAAGGGCCTTAGGGATCTGAGATCATGCATAATATGAGCCTGTAAAGTTCCTGTACTACTAGGGAAACGAAGTGGGAACTCCTTCAAATTACAGTTTTTAAATTGTTTTTAAATTGATTTTTGTAGTTTTTTAAACTTTGTTTACCACTCAGAATCATCTATGTGAGATGGATGGATGGATGGATGGATGGATGGATGGATGGATGGATGGATGGATGGTGTGTGTGTGTGTGTGTGTGTGTGTGTGTGTGTGTGTGTGTGTGTGTGTGTGTGAGAGAGAGAGAGAGAGAGAGAGAGAGAGAGAGAGAGAGAGAGAGATGTTGTCAATGTTGTCATTTAGATTCTGTTCATATGCACAAATAGCCTGAATTTGTCAATATTTTGGCTAAGAAGGAAAGAGTCAATTTCTCTCTCTCAGTTCACATTAAGTCATTTGGTCCTTCCAATCTCGCCCTTCTTTTTAGAATTGCTGGAAGAGGACAGTTCTGGGAATAAAATGGAACATTGACTGAGTTTGTACACTTCTAACAAAACGAACTGGCGTGTGTGTAAAATTAGGACTCCCATAAATGAGAATCAGAATTAGGCAACAGAGCTGCATTCATCTTTTAAGTGAACGCGATGGCAGCTTCTCTTCAGATCTGCCAACTGAACTGAGGAGACCAGGGAGAATAGGAAATGAGGCTGGAAGTTAATGCTTTGTTTCTGCAGCATCCTGGCCTACAATTTGTATTCATTCAAGTTGGCTTTTTTTTTTTTCAATTTAAAGGTTAATGGCCAGGTGGGACAAGGAATATAACCCAGGGGACATTGCTCCTCAGTAATAACATTGGGAACTCTGGGCAGAGAGATATTGTCAGAAAAGGGAAAACACCCGCCCCATCTTCATATGACACCCTTCCAGAGGTGGGCTTCACATAATTTACCTACCGGTTTACCCAGCACTGAAAATGTGAGTGCACATGCGCCCTTCCGTGCATGCGCTTTGCTCGAGTGCACGGCTTGCACGCATGCACACGGCTTAGAAAATGTGGCTAAATAGGACAGCATAGAGCCGGGGTGGGTGGGCGGCTGTTGTGGCCCGCCCGCAGCTTGTGCAGCCTGGGCCTTTGGAATCTTCAGTACCTCTTGGCAGTGCTGAGAAAGGAGGGGCTACTCCTTTCCTGAATGCAAGAGCACGCAGGGCTGCCAAGAGGCAGGAAGGTTTACTCCGGAGGAGGTCTACTCGGGAGTAAGACTTGGGGCTAATTGGCCATTCCCCTGGTCTATTTAAGGTCATCAGTTGCAGCTAACAAGCTGCAGAGAACAACATTTGAAAAAGGGACCTGTCTGATCATAGCTTGCTCCATGACTCTTGTTTTGGCATTCTCTGCGTTGGCTTGGATTATCAAGGACTAATTTCTAGGAACTTTGCCAACTCTTGGAAACTCCATAAGATAAACAGACTCAATTGCTCTTCATTGTCTTCAAACTCTTTGAACTGATACCAGCCATTAATGAAGCTTAATTGATAGCTGGTTGCTTGCTGATAACAGTTTGTTTGTAAATTGGTGTGTGCATCTTGTTTACTACTAAGACGTTTTATTAGTAGCCTTTGTTTCATTAAATAAGTGTGTACAATCTGCTTGTGTGGTTGTGTGCTTCATGGGGACAGAACAACGGCTACCCAGAGGTTGCCACTACCGGTTCACCTGAACCGGTCCGAACCGGCTGAATCCCACCTCTGCGACTCTTCTACATATTAAAGAAATATATGGAAAGATAAAACGAGGAAGATACAAATGACAGGAAAAGAAATTAATGCAAAGAAAGCTTGAGCTTCAGATGAGAATATAGTCTAGCTATACCTACGTACCTATAGCAGTAAAACAAATAACAAAAAGTCCAGACTTAATAGAGGTGAAGAGGAAGGTGAAAAGCTAGAGGAACACTTGGAGTAAGAAATCTCCAAGATCGGAAGGGATTGTTCTTGGGAAGGGTCTTCGAGAGGTCAATGGAAGAGGCCAGATCTCTCTCAAAAGAGGGCCCAGGAGGTTAGAGCAAGATGGGGCTGCCGGTCACAAATTCCTTGGGTGAATGTTTTTGGCTGGAATTGTTTGTTTTCATTGATATTTGGAGCCGTGTTTTGCCACTGTTAGGAGCAAGAGTTATGAACTGTTTCTTCAGCTTCTCTGTGGGTGAATTCAAGAGACCCTGTAGACTTCATGGTCAAAATGTGGGCAAACATTCTTTTAAACTACACAAACAGCCATTAAAAGTGGTTTCTTCGTTCGTTTGTATAGCATTTTGATCGCTCGCATTTTTATGGCGCTCGCTTGCACAATCGGCCCGACGTTTAGACTGGATTTGGCATTTTTGTCCACCTATCGAGTCTTCCCAAGGAATAGAGAGATACTGTTGTTTAATAGTGTCAAAAGTAAACCATAGAATGTAAGCTGTTACAAGTAAAGCTACCTTTTGCAATTGACAGATGGTGATTTTGTCAATGCCCATGGCTTTCAGCATTCCAGATATTTTGAAATTACCTTCAAGGCACCTTTTACTGTTGGTGCTAACTTTATTCCCTTTTAACAGATTAACAGAGTTGGAAGGGACCTTGTAGTTCATCTAGTCCAATCCCCCGCCCAAGCAGGAGACCCTACCCCAGTGATGGCGAACCTATGGCACGGGTGCTACAGGTGGCACGCGGAGCCATATCTGCCAGCACGCGAGCCGTTGCCCTAACTCAGCTCCAGTGCGCATGTGCGTGCCCGCCAGCTGATTTTTGGCTCGTGCGGAGGCTCTGGGAGGGCGATTTCGGCCTCTGGGTGGCGGGGGTGGAGCGTTTTTGCCCTCCCCAAGCTCCAAGAAAGCCTCTGGAGCCTGGGGAGGGCGAAAAACGGGCCTACCAGGCCCACTGGAAGTCGGGAAATGGGGGAACGGGATGGGTTGCGCACGCATGCGCAGGGAGGTGGGGCGAGTGAGGGGCTTTGAATTATGGGTGTGGGCACACACGTGTGTGTGACAGTGCGCACATGCACTATTTCGGCACCCGAGGAAAAAAAGGTTCGCCATCACTGCCCTACCCCATTTCTGACAGATGGCAGTCCAATCTCTTCTTGAAAGCCTCCAGTGATGAAGCTCCCACAACTCTGAAGGCAAGCTGTTCCATGGGTTGATTATTCTCACTGTCAGAAAGTTCCTCCTTATTTCTAGGTTGAATATCTCCTTGTTCAATTTCCATCCATTATTCCTTGTCTGGCTTTCAGGTGCTTTGGAAAATAGCTTGTCCCCTCCTCTCTGTGGCAGCCCCCCAAAAACTGGAACATTGCTATCATGTCTCCCCCTGGTCCTTCTCTTCACAGAATAGAATAACCGTTCATCGTATGTTTTAGCCTCCCATCCCCTAATCATCTTGGTTGCTCTCCTCTGCACTCTTTCTAGAGTCTCAACATCTTTTTTTATAGGGTGGTGACCAGAACTGGATGCAAAATTCTAGGTGTGGTCTTACTAAGGCTTTATAGAGTGGTATTAGTACCTCACTTGATCTTGATTGTATCCCTCTGTTAAGGCAATTTAGGATTGCATTGGCTTTTTTTGGCTGCCGCCGCACACTCATATTTAATTGGTTGTCCACAGTCATTCTACTTTTTGTGTGCAGGTTCTCTGTGATTTTCTCCAGTTCTTTCTCTTCTATTCTGCAATCCCTAGCTGCTTCCACGCACACTATTCAGACCTTTTTTTTGTGTCTTATCGACAATTGTTAAGTCTGGGGTATTACGTGTCAGGTGCTTGTCTGTTTGAATTCTAAAATCTCAGAGCACTTTAGCGTCTTCATTTTCTGTTATTTTGTTTATTTTGTGGTCCCACCAGTTTATTTATTTATTTATTTATTTATTTATTTATTTATTTATTTATTTATTTATTTATTTATTTATTTATTTATTTATTTATTTATTTATTTATTTATTTATTTATTTATTTATTTGGTGAGATTTATATACCACCTCACAGTGCAAGCACTCTCTAAGCAGTTTACACCAGTAAGCAGTGTATCTTTATATTGCCCCCAACAATCTGGGTCCTCATTTTACCTACCTCGGAAGGATGGAAGGCTGAGTCAACCTTGAGCCGGTGAGATTTGAACCGCTGACCTGCGGATCACAGTCAGCTGAAGTGGCCTGCAGTACTGCCTCTAACCGCTGCTTTCTGTTCTTGCTTTCTGCACTGCATTTGCCTTGCAGACGTGGCATTTGTTGTCTGTTAACTGCACTCTCAATTCTGGTATATTATATTGTGTTGCATTGTTACTTTATATTATATTACGTCACTTTAAATCACAACTGACAGACATACTTGGAATACATACAGTTTTGGTCGCCACGATGTAAAAAAGATGTTGAGACTCTAGAAAGAGTGCAGAGAAGAGCAACAAAGATGTTTAGAGGACTGGAGGCTAAAACATACTGTACAAAGAACAGTTGCTGGAATTGGGTAGGTCTAGTTTAATGAAAAGAAGGACTAGGGGAGACATGATAGCAGTGTTCCAATATTTGAGGGGCAGCCACAGAGAGGAGGAGGGGACAAGCTATTTTCCAAAGCACCTAAAGGCCAGACAAGGAATAATGGATGGAAACTGAACAAGGAGAGATTCAACCTAGAAATAAGGAGGAACTTTCTGACAGTGAGAATAATCAACCACAAAGGGGTTGCCACAAAGAAGAGGGAGTCAGGCTA
This sequence comes from Diadophis punctatus similis, assembly GCA_023053685.1. Classification (NCBI taxonomy): domain Eukaryota; kingdom Metazoa; phylum Chordata; class Lepidosauria; order Squamata; family Dipsadidae; genus Diadophis; species Diadophis punctatus. The sequence continues at coordinate 8,647,017 of JALIGW010000006.1, forward strand.
TTCTCCAAAGCACCTGAAGGTAGAACAAGAAGCAATGGATGGAAACGAATCAAGGAGAGAAGCAATCTAGAACTAAGAAGAAATTTCCTGATAGTTAGAACAATTAATCAGTGGAACAACTTGCCACCAGAAGTTGTGAATGCTCCAACACTGGACGTTTTTAAGGACTGATTGGACAACCATTTGTCTGAAATGGTGTAGGGTTTCCTGCCTGAGCAGGGGGTTGGACTAGAAGATCTCCAAATTCCCTTCCAACTCTGTTTATTCTATTCTGTTCTGTTCCGTTCCGTTCCATTCTACATTCTGTACCATACCATACTTTAGCTGTTGTTGGACTTCATTCTCCTTGAGTTCTTCTCAATATGTGTGCAGATCCAAGCATTGGATGATAACGATGATGATTGATGAAGATTTCTATATTATGATTTATATAACTCAGGAGTTGTAATTTTACTTCCAAGAGAGAACTGAGTTTAAGATACTGGCCACGAGGAAAAGTTTAAAGTAGATAGTGGTGATATAAAAAAAAAATTAAAGTGTCACGATGTGAATGTTGTCAGTTGTGAGTCTATGCAGGGTGATGCACCCCTATCCTAAATATGATGGTACTTTCCAACACAAGCAGAACACGTGATATGATGTCTACGCATGTCTACATTCCTAATCCACCATTAATCACTTCTGCCTTGTCTCCTGACCTGAACGGTCGTGTTACTTAGCAAAGATGTAGATTTATTGTTTTATATTGTTTTGCACTGAAATAAATATTTTCTTTTTTTTAAAAAAATAGTCTTTATTAATTATGTTAAAAAGACAAACAAACATACAAACAAACATAAAAACATGTATAAACATATGTATATATAAATAGAGCATCAAATATCTTTGAGTATAGAAAACATTGAACATACATGTCAACCATCTCGTCGACACTATCCTTTTACAGCCAATATTTTCTATTAGACATTTAATCTCGGTTTTATTTCTAAGTGATTGAATTCCAAGTAAAAGATCCAGATGTCGCCTCTACGGGAATATTCTTCCCTTAACGTAAAGTGTTTCTTAAACTGTTTCTAAAAATGAGATAGAAATAGGAGATTCTGATGTCCAGAGCAGGAGTATTTGGGTGCTTAAATGCAGTGAGTTCATACTTCAGTCAATTAAAAGGCGTTGTGCAACTATTTCCTGTTTTCTTCCTTAGTGGATTATTTTCCCACTCTTGCAAGAAAAAAATGTGGATGAAAGAGTAGGAAAGCATGAAAAGTTGCAAATCAAATGAAGTCTAGACTCCCTGTAAAATTCTACAAACGAGCCATCCATAGATTGCAGATAAAAGCCACATCTGGAGGAACTGTTAAATTAAGAAAACCATGAACACTAACTTCATAATTTTTTATTATAGTTGATTGGCATTACAATCTGGCAAATTTCATCTCTTTCTCCCAAGCTTCAGGTGTTCATGACACTTCATGTAACATTGAAATCATTTTAACTGAAATTCTTGACAGGAATTGTAGAATTTCAGAATTTTATATTTGCATGCAAGAATGTGTGTGTGTGTGTGTGTGTGTGTGTGTGTGTGTGTATCAGAGGTAGGATTCACATAATTTACCTACCGGTTCGCCCAGCACCGAAAATGTGAGCGCGTGCAAATGTGAGCGCTCCACGTATGCACGCAGCCTTCCGCACATGCGCTTTGCTCGCACGCGTGGCTTGCACACATGTGCGCCAGCGGTGGGTTGCTCCCGGTACGGCCCAGTTATAAGAACCGGTAGCACCTGCGGTGGGAGGCTCCACCCACCCACCCGGGACGCTTCTGTGCATGTGCAGAAGCTTCTGCGCATGTGCAGTAGCGTCGCGAGCGCGCACGCAAACCGGTAGTAAAGGGTTTTAGAACCCACTACTGATGCGCACGGCTTGAAAATAGCAATAGCAATAGCACTTAGACTTATATACCACTTCATAGTGCTTGACAGCCCTCTCTAAGCGGTTTACAGAGTTCAGCATATTGCCCCCAACAATCTGGGTCCTCATTTTACCCACCTCAGAAGGATGGAAGGCTGAGTCAACCTTGAGCCGGTGAGATTTGAACAGCTGAACTGCTGAACTAGCAGTCAGCTGAAGTAGGTTGCAGTGCTACTTTTAACCACTGTGCCACCTCGGCTAAATGTGGCTAAATAGGATGGCGTAGCGCTGGGGCGGGTGGGCAGGCCAACCTGCAGGTCGCTACTACCAGTTTGCCCAAACCGGTCCGAACCGGCTGAATACCACTTCCTGAGAACCCATCTGAGGAGGAGGAAGGCTGGAAAGTTGCGACCAACTAATTTTGATAGCATCAAAATAGATGAACCAATGGCTTGGTGTGAAGGACAGTTTCTACTGTTAGGCCTTCTACACTGTGTGGGAATCATGTGTGTCTTTTCAGGCCTTACAAACATGCCAAATACTTCCCAAGGATTTTAGTGCTGTCGTGGTTTTTTTTTTTTTTTAATTGAGAAGAATCAGTAGAGACCTAACTCTCCCAATCATTCCCTGGCGTGAATCAAAAGTATTCCTTAAAAAACTGATCAGCTACACGGAGTTAAATGCTTGAGATTACACGTTTCAACCATTGTGGTTAGTCATGTTTTTCTTAAATGTTTTTTTGTACATAGTTCCCTGTTGGCTGGGATGGGTTGAAAACAAGGACTAATTGGTAATTCTCTTCAAAATATAACAGATTCTGTTATACCAATTTCTATATGGAGTGAAACTTGTCTTAAAAAATAGAGCAGGCCACTGATGTTTAACTATTCTATGCTTGTCCCAGGCACCCACTTTGGAGGGTTGCATTGGACAATATTGTTTTATGAGGTGATCTTGACATCCCTCTGTATAAACAGATTCGGCATTGCTTATATTCATGAATTGTGGGCTCTCACTTGTACTGGTTCTTGACCTACATACAAACATGAGCTCTTATTTTAATTTAATTTTACCTGAGATTTGCGTAATTATTGCCACAGAATTTACTTCCCAGATTTATTGTCAATATGAAAAAAAAAATACGATGGTATTTATGGATCCTTTTGTTAAGTACCGTATTTTTCGGACTATAAGACACACCTGTGTATAAGACACACCAAGATTTCGAAGAGGTAAGAAGGAAAGAAAAAAGTTTTTGCCCTCCCCCAGCCCCCAGGAGCACTCTGCAGATCTCCCAAACCCTCTGCACCAGTGGTGGGTTTCTATCGGTGTGGTCCAGTGCACCGTTCCGGTAGGGACCCGCTGATTGTGCAATTTGCGCGCGACGGCTCCGGTGCCGTCTTCGCCGGTCGGTCACGCGGCGCCATCTTTTTTCTGGAATTTTTGGGCTTTTTTTGCTTTCTGCGCATGCACGGAAGCAAAATCTCGCGAGGGGATGCGCGCAAGAGAGATTTTGGCAATTGTTTGCTTCCGCGCATGCGCGGAAGCAAAAAATCTCAAAATCTCACACACACGCGCATCCCCTCACGAGATTTTGCTTCCGTGCATGCGCAGGAAAAAAATTGCGTGAGGGGACACGCATACCTAGTGAGCAAGCGCCTGCGTGAAATGAGATGATGCGCGCGCAGTGCACCGGTAGGCAGGTAAGAGGAACCTGCCCCTGCTCTGCACACCCCGTTTTTGTGAAAAACAGGCCATTTTTCACCCGTTTTTTGCAAAAACTGGCGTTTTTGCCCTCCCCCAGCCCTCGGGAACACTCTGCAGACCTCCCAAACCCTCGGCGCACCCGTTTTTGCGCTGGGCAGGGCTTCGGGAGGCCAAAAATGGCTGTATTCGGTGTATAAGACGCACCAACATTTCCACCCTCTTTTAGGGGGGAGAAAGTGCGTCTTATACTCTGAGAAATACGGTAGCTCAGCATTGAGAATGAAAAATAGCTTTGCAAGCATATCTAAAAAATTATATTTGGCTGCCTGGTATTGGTTCTCCTCAACTTACAACTATTTGTTTAGCGACCGCTTGAACTGGCAACGACACTGAAAAACAGCGACTAACAATTGGTTCTCGCACTTACAACCATCCCAGCATGCCCACAGTGCTCAAAATTTGTGTACTTGGCAACCAGCATGTATTTAAAAATGCCTCAGCCTCCTGTGATCTTCCCAACCGGCTTCCGGCAAGCAAAGTCAGCGGGGAAGCCTGATTTATTTAACAACCACGTGATTCACTTAACAACTGATTTGCTTAAGAACTTACAACTGATTTGGTAAGAGCCGAGATGGTGCAGTGGTTAAATGCAGCACTGCAGGCTACTGCTAGTTCAGCAGTTCAGCTGTTCAAATCTCACCGGCTCAAGGTTGACTCAGCCTTCCATCCTTCTGAGGTGGGTAAAATGAGGACCCAGATTGTTGGGGGCAATATGCTGAACTCTGTAAACCGCTTAGAGAGGGCTGGAAAGCACTGTGGAAGCGGCATATAAGTCTAAGTGCTATTGCTATTGCTATTGCTAACTGTAGCAAAAAAAAGGTTGTAAAATCAAGCACGACTTACATAACTTTGGCCCCTATTGTGGTTGTAAACTGAGGACCACCTGTACTTTATCGTGGCTCTGACCAAAAAGATAAATACAGGTAGTCCTCGACTTACGACAGCAATGCAGGCCAGAATTTATGTCGCTAAGTGAGACATTTGTTAAGTCAGTTTTGCCCCATTTTACGACTTTTCCTGCCGCAGTTGTTACGTGAATCACTGCTGTTGTTAAGTGAGTAACATGGCTGTTAAATGAAACTGGCTTCCTCCACTGAATTTGCTTGTCAGAAGGTCGCAAAAGGGAGTGGTGGTCACATGACTCTGTCATAAATTTGAGTCAGTTGTCAGGCATCTGAATGTAAATCACGTGGCCATAGGGATGCTGCAACGGTCATAAGTGTGAAAAACAGTTGTAAGTCACTTTTTTCAGTGTCGTTGTAACTTTGAATGGTCACTAAATGAACTGTTGTAAGTCACGGACTACCTGCACTGTTCCCTCTAAGGTGTGCGGCCGCGCGGCCGCGCACGTAACGTGACAACACCGCGCGTAAGTTTCTAACTTCCACGCGGCATTTTGTAATGGCAGAGGGTGCGCGCCTGTGTGGCCGCGCACATGAAAAGAACGCCGCGCAGCAGTTTTTAACTGTACAGGGAACATTGACTACCTGTTGTGACTTTGTGAGGCAAATTCTAACCCTTATGTACTTAATTAGGATTTACAGTGCAAGCACAAAACGGCAGATCTTATATTGTGATGTCCTTATATGTAGCTTATACACATTGGTACCATCATTATTGGGAACAGACAATGATATAATTTGACAAAAGTGTGGTTGGGGGATAAATATAATCTGTATTTTTTTCTTATTAAATATACTTGAAGCTCCTAAGCTGATCTCAGAAGAATTCTTCACAATGGTGATGGACTAATTTAGAGTTTAAGAATATTTGGTTTGCTTGAGGAAATAGCTATATTAGCAATGCAGTCAATAATAATAATGATAATGATAATGATAATGATAATGATAATGATAATGATAATAATATTTGAATAATAATAATAATTTGAAAACAATAAACATTGACAAAATCACGATCTGTCAGTTGCAAAAGGCCACCCGTACTTGGATCTGCGCGCATCATACGAAAATACATCACACAGTCCTAGACGATTGGGAAGTGTTCGACTTGTGATATAGTGATACGAAATCCAGCATATAAATCTCGTTTGCTGTGTATTACATTTTTTGTGAATAAATAATAATAATAATAATAATAATAATAATAATAATAATAATAATAATAATAATAATAATAATAATAATAATAATAATAATAATAATAATAATAATAATAATAATTTGAAAACAATAAACATTGACAAAATCACGATCTGTCAGTTGCAAAAGGCCACCGTACTTGGATCTGCGCGCATCATACGAAAATACATCACACAGTCCTAGACGATTGGGAAGTGTTCGACTTGTGATATAGTGATACGAAATCCAGCATATAAATCTCGTTTGCTGTGTATTACTGTTTTTTGTGTATATAATAATAATGGTTGATGCTGATTGCTGATACCTACTGGCAGCAACCAGTATCAACCATTAGCACCAGTCAGTGGTATTTGTGACACTTTTTTAAATGTTCAGTTGACTGAGTTTCATGTTTAATGAATAAAAGATAATAATAATAATAATTAAAAATGTTTGCCACCTAACTCTCAAGCAACACAAGTTTGTCATTCTTCCCAGTTGCTAGATTTTGAATGAACTGAAAACGAAACAAAGAAAAAAAACCTGAAAGTCCTAGAATACATTTACTGTCTTCATTTTGGAGGAAAAAAACATGATGTACAATTAAGCTTTGCTAATTCCATATTCTTACATCCCAATTTACCTGGTTTTCTTAATGTCCGTTGAGGCGTAATCTTACTTTTCTAAGTTCACGTGAGTAAAGAGCTTTGTTTTAATGTTCGCAATAATAGAAAATTAGGAACATTTCCAAAAGTTACCAAAATTGCTTTTAAGTAATGGACGATCTCCCGCCTGCAAAGACATGTTAGTTCATGTTTTATACAATACATTATCCTTTAACCTTTCTTTACTTTTACCCTGGGATCCTGGCAAGCAAGTGTTTAAATAGCATTATCCTAGTTCTGTAATGCATTCCATCTGTTGACCATTAGCCAAAAGGTGTCATTTAGCCTCTCTTTATAATGGTTCACAGAGCCAAGACTGGGGACTCTTGCAAAAGAGTGGGCTATCCATTTCATCTCTTTGGCAAAGTTTATTTTATGTTAGCAAAACAAGATTGCATTGATTTATGGGGAAAGATGGTGTGTGTGTGAGTGAGAGTGTGTGTGTGTGTGTGTGTGTGTGTGTGTGTGTGTGTGTGTGTGTGTGTGTGTGTTAAACAGCAGGACTCTCAAGCACACTATTTTTAAAAAAATTTTTTTTTGCTTACTCAAGGAAAACAGCATTATAACGCAAAACAGTTTTGTAGCATTATCCCAAAGTAGAGAAACAGATAAAGGTATCTGACTGGTTGCTCTTAGAAAGATAGCATTGAAGTACGGGTAAATGGAGTAATTTTATTTTATGGTGCAGCCAAGATTCTTTTATCTTTTTTTTACAAACAACAGACCTTCAGATTTTTTTGGATTGCTACTGTTGAAGAATCAACAGTACCACTAAAAGGAAGCTTCAATGTTTCTTCTGGAAATCAATCTACTTTGATGTCTTGCATGAATAAATAATGTGGCACTGTAAAAAGCACACCGCTTGAATTTCATTAGAATAAATGGAAGAATGAATTACCGTATTTTTCGGAGTATAAGACGCACCTTAGTTTTTGGGGAGGAAAATAGGGGAAAACAATCTGCCTACCAGGTATTCATCTGGCTAGCGTCCTTAGTCTGGTCAACTTCAGCACATTATTTTATCCCCTGGTTAGGACTTAAAAAAAAACATTCTTCTGAGAGAATAACAATGAAAGAACCTGCAAGCCAGTAAGAGCTGGGAAGATCGTTAGCACCTGGTTAGGGCTAGAAAAAAACTTATTCTGAGCAAGTAGAGCAATGAAAAAAACTCTGCAAAGACTTAGGGCTGGAAAAACATTCTTTGGAGAGAGTAACAATGAAAAAGCCTGCAAGATAAGAGCTGGGAAGATCTGTTAGCACCTAGTTAGGGCTGGAAAAAAAAGCTACATTCGAAGTATAAGACGCACCCAAATTTTCAGCCTCTTTTAGGGAGGAAAAAGGTGCGTCTTATACTCCGAAAAATACGGTAATATGACTGCTTCGAGGTTAATATTAACTTAATAGTTACTTTTAATACTTAATACTTATTTTTAAAATATGTTTTACTTTTCCACCAATGATCCCATGGTGTTTTATATTTTAAACAATAAAATGTAAACTAGAAGTAATTGTATTAGTGTATTTAAAAAAAAAAACACAGAATGTAGCACTTACACTTATAGAAGCCCAAGAAAATAAAATTATGTTTTACGGAGCCGTGAAATCTACTTACCTTCCCTACCAGTTCGGAAGCTGCGCAATTTGCGTGCGCACACGCCACCGTCGCACACACTTTTTCACCCTCTGCGCATGCGCAGAAGGCTTTGCACAAGCGCAGAGGGTTAAAAAATGAAAATGGTGGCATCCAGGCGGGTGGGCGGAGCCTTGTGCTGCCGTCGCTACTGGTTCTCTGAACCACCGCTACCAGTACGCCTGAACTGGTAGCATTTCACCCCTGGTTTTACGTGATATATTAGTTCATTCCAAAGTCTATTTTTTGAGGTAGAGCTGATTAAAGCAGTGTTCCAAATTCTGAAAATCATCTTCAAGAGACTAGCCAGAGCATCAAACTAGTTGACAGACAGACGTCACAGACCTACTAATAAGGAGTGTGCAGAGCGACCCCTGAATTATCAGAGACATGCACGTAGAAACTGCGTATTTCAGCTTAGTAACCAGTGGATAGGAGTAATGATCCAGTCACAAACAGATTCGTTAAAGTGTATGAAATAGTTTACTTTTAGATAAATAGCCCAGTCCAATTAAACAGTCCAGGTCATACACATTCAGTCAGTCAATATCAAGAAGTACAATAATCTTCTTACCAACCTGTCTTTGTCTTAAACATCAAACAAAGATATTACAGCTTACAAACACTTCGATACTATCAAAGTAACAGAGCTTCACACAGAGCTCACTATCAGACACAGTCAATCAGGAATGAATCAGCAGAGATAACGAACCCTGATCTCTAGCTCCCTCTTATGGCAAACTTGAAACACTGCAGCCAATCAGAATACAGCAATACATTTAAAGTTGTAGTACTTAAATATATACAAACATAGATTGGTGGCTTGTTTATATATTAACAACCCAACCGTTTGGACATAATCCTAACACCTACCACAGTGATGGCGAACCTATGGCACGCGTGCCACCTGTGGCACGCGGAGCCATATCTGCTGGCACGCGAGCCATTGCCCCAGCTTAGCTTTAGCGTGCATGTGCGTGCTGGCCAGCTGATTTTTGGCTCATGCGGAGGCTCTAGGAGGGCATTTTTGGCTCCGGGGGGGCAGGGAAGGGCATTTTCGCTTTCCCCCCCCCATGCTCTAGAGAAGCCTCTGGAGCCTGGGGAGGGCAAAAACCGGGCCTACTGGTTCCACCGGAACTCAGGAAATGGGCCATTTCCGTCCTCCAGAGTGTCTCCAGGGGGCGGGGGAAGCCGTTTTCGCCCTCCCCAGACATTGAATTATGGGTGTGGGCACTCGCGTGTGTGCGATAGCACGCGCACATGCGCTTTCGGCACCTGAGGAAAAAAAGGTTCGCCATCACTGACCTACCACAAAGATTAGAATCATGCAAGCACTGATTTTCCTTGTGACACTTTGTGCAAGTGAAAATTGGTCTTTGGGGAAGCAGAATAGGAAGAATATTGACGCTTTTAAAGGGTGATTTTGGAGAAGATTTCTAAGAATACCATGGATGGCCACAAAACAAGCAGATGGACCGTAGAACAACCTTTGGTTCTCACTCTTGAGGCATAAACCACCAGGTTATTATCATATATTTAATACCTAATGTGAAGACCTAAGCAGTCTGAAAGACTATAATGGAAGGAAAGAAAAAAACTGGATGATCAGTAGCAAGATGGGTGCACTCATTTAAGCAACAGTTGGTGCACCATTGGAATATCTGAAGGACCAAGCTGGGGACAGAATGTACTGAACGAAATCTGTCTATGTGATTGCAATGAATTGACACCAACACCAACTGAGTGGCATCCCAAAGGTGCTTTTCCAAAAGGCAACTGGACTTTCTGGAAAAGTCCAGTTACTTCTTGAAAAAGCACCTTTGGGACAACCCTGACCTGGATGATTGAGAATCTCCATAGATAACTTAGTGGCACATAATCAAACACAGTACAAGAAAATGTGGCTGCCTTGTGTTGGGAAGGCAGCTGTCTTCAAGAATAGGAACAAAATGCAGCTCCAAGCATTTTTTCGTTATCAGCTCTGGGACTGGGAATTGAAGTACTAACTACATCCTTGCTCTGAAGACTGATCTGGCAATTGGACATCAGCATTCTCTTAGTGACTTGCTTGAGTCTGCAACGGAAAAATAATCCAAAGTTGACCACGTAGCTCATTGCGTTCTGAATCCATCGAATGAACCACTGGAATGCCATCCTTCAAAATCAACATATACTCTTATTTCTACGAAGACCTTGAACATTAACAAAGCAGCCATCCACCACTCCTTTTCGAAAGTTAGAATAAAATTACAATAAATAATCTTTGTCAGGGTGATCTGTCCCTATCCTGGCCTTTCAGGTCTTCCAATGATGTACCCATTGCTACTCTACTTGGGTCCATCCATCTTGCTGCTGGCAATCTTCTTTTTCCTTCCATCTTTCTCAATATTATGGACTGTTCAAAGGAACTGGTATTTGTGTACAGCAGTGCTTCTCAAATAGTAGGGCGGGCCCCCCAGGGGGGGCGCATGACCCCAGGGAACGTGCTTTTTTTTGCTGCAGGGAGTAGGGGTTTTTTGCACCGAACAATAGCACATGTAAGGAATGTCTTCCCAACCACAATTAAAGTACGAACTTCTGAGTCAGTGTTCTCAAAAGGATTCCTTTATTTGCATTTGTATAACATCCATTCGTTCAAAGCAAAGTCTAAATGCCTTCAGGCAAGGCAAGCATATTTAACCTTAATGCCCCACCCCATTTGGCCAGTTGCAAGCATAATCAATCCACAAGTGTGTGACCAGATGGCCATACGTTCCCAGCCTCCCTTCCGTTCAACTGACTTGCATTACCCCTCATAAAACCCTATCTTAAGATGAGAAGGCTCCCAGGTGTCTAGGATCCGGATATGTTATAACCTTTTGATCAAGCAGAGCCAAGACCCCCCTTCTCCTTTTGAATGGCAGAGTCTGGAGTCTGACAGCACACAGCACAGAGCAGGAGATATGAAGTGCAGATAACAAACCCTTAAGAGACACCATGGAAAAATATTTAACAGGGATGAAAAGAAAGGAGGAGAGAGACGGAGATAATGAGACAAACGTAAGTCTCCTGAAAGCTAAGACGAGGAAATATGACGAAGCGTATGTAGCGCTTGGCTTCACTGTGACTACGGTGGGAGACGAGGAAAGACCGGTATGTTTACTGTGTCTAAAAATGTTGGCAGCGGACAGCATGAAGCCAAATAAATTAAGGCGTCACTTAAACACATTACACCCCAATCACGCTGATAAGCCACTTGAGTTTTTTCAGTGAAAGCGTGCCGAATATTGCAAACAATCGTCCCGGCGGAGAGTTGGGGGCGCGCGAAATGTTTACTTCTTCCTCGGGGGGGCATAACAGAAAATAATTGAGAAGCACTGGTGTACAGTAAGGCGTCCAAACTATGATAATTTAACCCTCCTCACTTGTCCTTCAAATGAGAACTTTGAATTGACTTGTTTGATGATCCATTTCTTTGTTTTCTCGGCTGTCCAGGGATTCTCAAGAGTCTTTTCCCCAACACAAAGAATAAAAGCATCGATATTTTTTTTCTACCTGCTTCTCAAAATCCAATTTTCACTAGGGAAAACCGTTGCGAGCAGAGTTTGATCTTTGAAGGTTTAAACATACTTTAGCATCCGAAGACATTTTCCTTCACTGCCTGCCCTTGATCAAGGGCTAGTTTGTAAGTAAGTGTTTGCTACTTACTTAAGTGCTGGTAGAGGGCTCAGTGGCTAAGACGCTGAGCTTGTCGATCAGAAAGGTCGGCAGGTCGGCGGTTCGAATCCCTAGCGCCGCGTAACGGAGTGAGCTCCCGTTACTTGTCCCACCTTCTGCCAACCTAGTAGTTCAAAAGCATGTAAAAATGCAAGTAGAAAAATAGGGACCACCTTTGGTGGGAAGGTAACAGCGTTCCGTGTGCCTTCGGTGTTTAGTCATGCCGGCCACATGACCACGGAGACGTCTTCGGACAGCGCTGGCTCTTCGGCTTAGAAACGGAGATGAGCACCGCCCCCTAGAGTCGGGAACGACTAGCACGCATGTGCGAGGGGAACCTTTACCTTTTAAATGCTGATAGTCTGTCCTAAAAGGCAAAAACCAGGCAAGTCCTTCAAAAAGTAAAGAAGAAATGAAACATTTTCCCCTACCTATTATCTTGGCAGCTGTATCCTGAAGGAATACATTCTAATCCCATCCAATGTTTTAAGTTTCACAGATAATACAGATTCTTTGGTACAGCACAATGGACTTCTTGTGCAGTTCTGTTCTGTTTTTGTTTGGCTAGTTTTCAGCATTAAGTTCTCTTCATGTCATGTGGCCATCGGTGAAAAGCATGAAAAGTAACAAAAATAAATAAAACCTGTTCTGGCTTGCCTAAGAAAACATATGGAGATTAATTTCCCAGGATGTTCCTATAGATTTTTGTACTGAGTCCAACCATTGATCTACCTATGTCCACATTGTCTATCCTGCAATGATCAGCAAAGTTCATCCAGGGTTTCAAACAGCGGCTTCAGTGGTGGGTTCCTACCGGTGCGGTCCAGTGCGCCGTTCCGGTAGTAACCCGCCGATTGCGTGCGACGGCTCCGGTGCCGTCTTCACCGGTCTGTCGCACGGCGCCATCTTTTTTCTGGAATGTTTGGGCTTTTTTGCTTCCGCGCATACACAGGAAGCAAAATTGAGCAAGGGAACGCACGCGCGTAGCGAGCTTGCGCACGAAACGAGATGATACATGCGCAGCGCACCGGTAGGCAGGTAAGAGGAACCCGCCCCTGAGTGGCTTCTCTTAAGGTTCATGTGAACTGCAGAAGTAGGTGTATAGGTGCGTTTGTGGATATACACACCGCATGCCAACCCAGATACATAGAGAAGGATATGTGGATTGCAATAAATTTAATCAAATCGACTACCCGTCTTCATTCCAGTCAAATTTCTGTCCAGATGTTTAACAAAAGATTGGGATGACATTCTCATTTCTCTTGCAAAATAGAAGCTGCTTCTATCACCTAACAGAAAATAGATTTTTAAAGTGAAAAGGAAAAAAAATCCCAAGTTATCTATACATCTCAGACATTCCAGAAAGTAGAACCATTTTTTTCCTCTGTGAAAAAGTCAAATATTAGCTAAATTACCTCCTTGCTAGCCTTAATTCCACCATGGTTCTGCTGAGAGCAAAGCAATATAAATTCAGTCCCGCCAGAATACATGGTGAAATTCCTTTCGATCCCTCACTACATGAAGTTACAGCTCAGTAAGTTTTAATCACACCATGGAAGTAACTTGATAGGCCTTTTATTATTCAGCTGACTACTTTTTGGTTTAGGTTTAGCAGGGTTTCATTTTTAGCTTGGCAATCCAATCTTTTTATAGATGGACAGGCATTTTATTTCCCATTTTCGTTTTCCAAGTATTGCAATCAGGGGGTCTCTGTGGACTTCTTTTCCTGGTCCACTTTTCTTATTTCATCATACCTCTCATTGGCTAAATGCTGATTGAGCATTTCTAAACGGGAGAAATTGCGATGAATGTGCAAAAACCAAACCTCACTCATGAAGACCTAATTGTTTTGGAAGGTCATTAGAGACGGGTTGAGGTTGGCACCACATGTGGTTTTTAAGTGTAAAATAGTTAGACATTGTATTATTTTGTGGTATAAGTATTTTATATTGAAATAACTGTGCAAACTACAAGGGTGAGTCAAAAAGTAATCCCATTTTCTTTAGGACAGGTATAATTACCAACACAGGAACATGTAGCATACATCAAAATGAAGTTGGTCCTCTGTGGATCACATCCCTACTTCTCAACATAGTCACCGTTTCTCTCAATAGCAACGTTCCACCTTCGAAGGAGAGCATGTATCCCTGTCCCGTAAAATTTTGTTGGCTGTTCTTTGAGCCACTTCTTCACTGCAGTTTTCACTTCCTCGTCACTGGAATAATGTTTGCCTCTCAAACCCTCTTTCATGGGGCCGAAATCTAAAGTATTGTCCTCAAACACATTTTGTAATCGTCTGTGAATGTTCACAGGGGTTTCCCCCTCAGCAACAAGGAATTCAATCACTGCTCTTTGTTTTTGAGGCAACTCTAAGGGGGCAGCCATCTTGAATTTTCCTAGCGAGTCTAAAAACCTGAAAAGTAAAGAAACAAAATATTTCAGAATGTAAATGATATAATCATTTATAACTGGGAAAAATTTCAGGTATTTTTTTATCAAAAACTTCACCTGAAATAAAGAAAATGGCATTACTTTTTGACTCACCCTCGGTATATGCATCAATATAGTTTGAATTCATATAGAGGTAGTCTTTGGATGATGAAGACAATTGGGAGTGGGACTGCTGTCACTAAGTAATGCATTGTCATATGATCATGTGGCTCACCAATGGCAACCCATCAATCCTGGCTGCAGTCAGCAGCGAGGAGGGAGTCCCAGGCAACAGGGCAGGGTTGCTGCAGATGGGGTGCCACGGGGGGGGGAGGATGCTAGAGAACAATAGCACTTAGACTTATATACCGCTTCACGGTGCTTTACAGCCCTCGCTAAGTGGTTTTACAGACTCAGCATATTGCCCCCAACAATCAGGGTCCTCATTTTACCCACCTCGGAAGGATGGGAGGCTCAGGAGTCAACCTTGAGGCTGGTGAGATTCGAACTGCCAAATTGCAGGCAGCCTGCAGTACTGCATTCTAACCACTGTGCCACCCTGGAGAATGGTGGGCAGGAGGGTGATGGACAGAAGTGAATTACAGGAGTGATTTGCGTGACCTTCCTTGCCAGCTTCCCCATTGCCTTTGCTTGTGAAAGCCAGCGGGAAAGATCGTGAATGACAATCATGTGACTGTTGCTAACTCTGCAGTGATTCACTTAACAACCGTGGCAAGAAAGGCCATAAAACGGGGCAAAATTCACTTAACATCTGTCTCGCTTAGCAACATACATTTTGGGCTTGTAAGCAGAGGTGGGCTGCACATAATTTAACAACCGGTTCGCCTAGTGCAGAACCGAAAATTTGAGTGCGCTTGAGCGCAGCTTCAAACTCACGGCGATTTCATGCGCTTGGCTTCCAGCACACCTTCTCGGGCAGCCGCGGTGAGTAGAGCGGGCGAGGCATGGAAATCAGCTGGACTGCGTGGGCGGGGCGAGCGAGCAAGAGAGTGAGATATATAGAACGGGATAGTGCCAGGGCGGGTGGCCAGGCGCAGCCAGTGGTCGGAACTACAGGTTCGTCCGAACCGGTCCGAACCGGCAGCAATCCACCTCTGCTCATAAGTCGTGGACTACCTGTATAGGAAAATACATACCTTGCAAAGCTATATATGGGAAAATAATGATCACATAAACTATTCATATTTTAGTTGCCTCTATTATTTAATTTAATAGATTATGCACATAGTTACTAATAATCTCTGAGCAAAGTAAGCAGAGGAATAGAAATAAATTGTATTCTTATCCAATGATCCATATAAACAGCTGCTAAGCGTGTAAACCTATCTGACTAGCCTCTACCTCAGAGAGGCTAATTATTTTAACTTGATTAGGGAAAGCTTCATATATTTTACAGAAAACTTCATTAAACAAGATGTGTTCAAATTTTCTTTTTTTAATCTATTGGTATAGGGTGCCTTCTTGTGGCCATCCTGAGTCGATACTGCTTGGAAACATTAAGGGATTTAAAATTTTAAAAAAGGCTTTTCCTTTTTTCTGCTAAAACAGATACAACAACAACAACAACAACAACAACAACAACAACAACAACAACAACAGAGTTGGAAGGGACCTTGGAGGTCTTCTAGTCCAACCCCCTGCTTAGGCAAGAAACCCTACATCAATTCAATATTAGAATATTAGAATGCTTGCAATGTGAGCATTTTGGATAATATTCTTCTCCCTTCCAAGCAATTGCCTTTCCTGAACATATGTGATAGGTCTGGCAAGCAGGGCAGTTAAGATGATAACCCGAAAAGGGGGTAGGATTCCTTCTAAATTTTTGAAAAGGCCTTTTGAAGCTTTTTTATAAACTGAAACATTCACATCAGCTGCCTGCAGATAGTTAGGTATACAGGGCAGGGGTGGGTTCTAACTTACCTCGCTGCCGGTTTGCTTCCTCCCATGCCTCGTGGCTGCGCTTTGTGCATGTGCAGTGCCGAAAAATCCAACCCCCCCCCCCCCAAAAGCTGAAAACAAGATGGCGACGCATGCCCAGTGCCGGAAACTCGGCTTCTGCCCATGCGTAGAAGGAAAAAATCCCGGAAAAAATCCCCCCCCCAAATTTTTTTCCTCAAAAAAAATCCCAAACAATTCCCCAAAAAAGATGGTGGTGTCCACGGACCGACACCGACAGAACCGTTCTGTGATGTCATCATGACATCACCAGCGGTTTTCTACCGGTTCTATAGAACCGGTGCGAACCGGGAGGAACCCACTTCTGATACAGGGGGAAATTTGTCTACAGGGAGAAAAACTTTGCTCGCCTAGTTGCATACACACCTTGGTCCCCTGTGAAAAAGGAACAAGTAGTATTAGGGTTTCTTTCATGTACTCATGAAAGGTAATGGGTGCAACTACTGTATACAAGCAAATCTTCTGCAGGCTTTCACACTGAAAGGCCTCAAAAATACTAATATTATGGTTCACAGAGATAAGGAGGCTCGACGGGCATGCTCATACAGTGAGCATCTGTAAATCTAGTTATAGAGCAGTGATGGCGAACCTTTTCGGCACCAAGTGCCGAAAAGTTGCACGGAAACGCACACACACACACACACTCGTCGAGCCGCGCTCCAGAAAAGCTGAACTTCCGGGTTCTAAAGCGCATGCATGCCCGACGATCAGGTGGTCGGCCGGCATGTGTAGGCCAGTTTTCGGCACTGCCACGCGCACGAAGGGATCGCGCTCCGGAAAAGCCAAACTTCCAGGTTCTGGTGTGCATGCGCACCCGACAATCAGCACTGCTGCACGCACGAAGGACAGCTGATTATCGCACGCGCATGCGTGCCAGAAACCCGGAAGACAAGCAGGCAAGGCCGGGCGTGCCGGGCATCATGGCTTCGCATGCCACTTTGGGCACGTGTGCCATAGGTTCGCCATCACGGTTATAGAGTAACATGTTCACAGAAATCATACTGTCTGCTGCATCAGTGCCATTTTTTAAAAAAAAATTAATATTAAAGTATTGGATCCAGCATCAACTTGATCAGTTGTTTTTCTTCCATTTCTTTTAAAAATAACTGCGTATCAGCTGTTCAAACAAAAGCCAGATCTTCAGCAATGTGGAATAATCAGCGGTAAAGGCTACAAAATTCAATTTTGTGTGAACTAGTGGTCATTGTACACCTATGGAGGTGATTAGCAGAGGAACTCTGGGCCTTTGTCTGCTTTTCTTACCTGAAAGAGGTTACCCTTCATGCCTGTACGTAGCTCTTCCGAAGGTGCTTTTTCAAGAGGCAACTGGACTTTCTGGTTTTTCTTTGAAGATGTTTCACTTCTCATCCAAGAAGCTTCTTCAGCTCTGACTTCCACTCCCCACCATCCGGTCAGAGCTGAAGAAGCTTCTCAGATGAGAAGCAAATCGTCTTCAAAGAAAAACCAGAAAGTCCAGTTGCCTCTTGAAAAGGCACCTTTGGGACAACCATGACCTGAATGACTGAGAATCTCCATAGACCTGTATTTAGCTATTTTTTTAAGAGTTATAAACTCAAGACCTTCTCCCTTCTTCCCTGTCTCAGTTCAGTTGAGTTTATCGGCTTTTCTCTTCTTTCTCTAACCTGTGCAGTTGAGGTTCTCCTTGACTCATTCTTTGTCCACAACTGAAGAGAGCAAAACCTATGAACTGGAGGTACACTTAAATAACACAAGCTTATCTTCCGCAGTTGTTTCCTACATAAGGTAAGGTAAAGGTTCCCCTGCACATGCGTGCTAGCCGTTCCCGGCTCTAGAGGCGGTGATCATCTCCGTTTTTAAGCCAAGGAGCTAGCGCTGTCCGAAGACGTCTCCGTGGTCATAACTAAACACCGAAGGTACACGGAGCGCTGTTACCTTCCCACCAAAGTGGTCCCTATTTTTCTACTTGCATTTTTTACGTGCTTTCGAACTGCTAGGTTGGCAGAAGCTGGGACAAGTAACGGGAGCTCACTCCAGATTACGCGGCGCTAGGGATTCAAACTGTTGAACTGCCAACCTTTCTGATCGACAAGCTCAGCGTCTTAGCCTCTGAGCCACCGCGTCCCTCTATGTTTCCTACATAAATGTTATGAATTACTTTCCCACACGCACCGATCTCAAGTAAACGTTCTTTTACAAAATTTTATATTTCACACTTTAGTGCTTCTTCCTACACTCATTAATCCACTGAGCAAAGCTACCTGATAACCAACACAGTGCATGTCCCATTCTGATAATAAGGACATTTGCCAGTGCGGTGCAGGTAGTCCTCAGGTTATGACGGTTAATGGAAAACCACCCATTACTGTTGTAAATCACGACAGCCGTAAATTGGGTCACCCACAAGACCACTCCAGTTTTACAACCTTCTTTGCAGCAGCCGTTAAACGAACACCAAGGTCGTTGTGATGGGCCGGTTTGATGCTGCGGAAATAAATGCAGTTTGCTGAGTGCTCAAACAACTGCCATATGACTGGGGGGAAGGGGGCGGGGCATTGCGTAACTTTGAACATGGGTCATAAGTGCCCCCAGGGAAGTCCGTCGTAACTTCAAACAGTCGCTAAGCAACTGGTCATAAGCTGAGGAATATATATATATTCCTCAGCTTATGAGGAATAGGGTTATATTCCTCATAAGCTGTTATATTCCTCATTATATTACAGAATAAACATATATATATGAAGAGCTGATTGGGAATAGAACCTTGTGGCCTAGAGGTTAATCTTCTGACTTTCAAGCAGACTGCCCAGGTTCAATTCCCACTACGGGTATGGCTATCTGACGAGAGCAAAATAGCTCGAAATAGATCTATAATAGTCTCCCTTTATTTTCATTTATCAGCAAAAAATGTTACACACACACACACACACACACACACACACACACACACACACACACACACACACACACACACACATATATATGGAAGGAAGGAAGGAAGGAAGGTATGAATCTCCCTCTGGAACCTACAGAAAGAATCTGTGCTATAGGTAAAGATAAAGGTTCACCTCGCACATATGTGCTAGTCGTTCCCGACTCTAGGGGGCGGTGCTCATCTCCGTTTCAAAACCGAAGAGCCAGCGCTGTCCGAAGACGTCTCCGTGGTCATGTGGCCGGCATGACTAAACCCCGAAGGCGCACAGAACGCTGTTACCTTCCCACCAAAGGTGGTCCCTATTTTTCTACTTGCATTTTTTACGTGCTTTCAAACTGCTAGGTTGGCAGAAGTTGGGACAAGTAACGGGAGCTCACTCCATGACGCGGCGCTAGGGATTCAAACCGCCGAACTGCCAACCTTTCTGATCGACAAGCTCAGCGCCTTAGCCACTGAGCCGCCGCATCCCTTTATCTGTGCTATAGCAGGAAGCTTAAAGTAAATGGGGAGTTTTCAGTTCAAATACCAAAGCTTCTCTGTGCGTTTGGCATACCAAAGGATTTCACACACCCCCTTTCTTCGTATAATTTTTTTTTAAATCTGTCAGTTGCCAAGATAACACTTCTATTTGAGAATAGGTTTCTACAGCTTTGCAGCTTTTCATACGACTAGTATCAACCCAAGTGTGTTGGAGTTCAGGCCTCTCTTCCTGTCATAAATAAGATTACTTTCATTTCACTTGCCCAGTGCTTGTTATTCCTCAGAGTAATGAATTTCCTCTGGGCCTTACAGCACACAAACATGGTTTTCATTAGGATTCTCTTGCAGGGGGGGGAAGGGAAGTGCCCCAGAAAAATTAATAAGAAGACGATTAACCCAACCAACGCAGATGTGTTTTTACTGTAGAGTTGAAAACGGGCAACAGACCGCTTCATGCATGCAAACTAAACAGTTAAACCAAGAGGAAACCCTAGTCTTGGTGCAGATCGGAGCTTTTGCCTTGAAGGAAAGAAAAAAAAATCTTGCAAAATGTTATGTGTAAATTGTGTGATGGGAGAACAAGTGGCTGTAGTAAGGCCGCCTTTTCATTCCATACTCCAGAGGTCTTCAAACTTGGCAACTTTAAGACTTGTGGACTTCAACTCCCAGAATTCTCCAGCCAGCATAGCTGGCTGGAGAATTCTGGGAGTTGAAGTCCACAAGTCTTAAAGTTGCCAAGTTTGAAGACTTCTGAGGTAAATAGGTAAGGTAAGCTGAGGTAAGCCTGAGTTGTTGTTGTTGTTGTTGTTGTTGTTGTTGTTGTTATTATTATTATTATTATTATTATTATTATTATTATTATTATTATTATTATTATTATTATTATTATTATTATTATTATACAATTGTATCACAGCGGCCAGTTGTTTCGCCGGATTTGGCATTGATTACTAGTCGAGCCCCACCCAGGGGCCTAGGAAGTCGTAATGTATTTTCGAAGTATATGTGCGGAACCGAGCAGTGCGGCTTTCTGCATTTGACTGATGGTGATTTTGTCAATTTTGAGCTGTTTTAAATGTAATTCCAGTGCTTTTGGGATAGCACCCAGTGTTCCAATCACCACTGGAATTACCACTGCTGGTTTGTGCCATAATCGTTGGATTTCGATTTTTAAGTCCTGGTATTTTGCAATTTTTTCGTGTTCCTTTTCATCGACCTTGCTATCTCCTGGTATTGCAATGTCAATTATAGTCACCTTGTTGTTCTCGACCAGCGTGATGTCTGGTGTATTATGCGCCAGTACCTTGTCTGTTTGTATACGAAAATCCCACAAGATCTTGACCATCTGATTTTCAGTGACTTTTTCAGGCTTGTGTTCCCACCAGTTTGTAGCAGTATGGATGTTATAATTTTTGCATAAATTCCAGTGGATCATTTGTGCAACAGAGTTGTGTCGTAATTTGTAATCAGTCTGCACGATTTTCTTGCAGCAGCTGAGCACATGGGCTACAGTTTCATCAGCTTCCTTGCATAATCTGCATTTAGCATCATTTGAAGATTTATCAATTTTGGCCTTTATGGCATTTGTACGAATTGCCTGTTCTTGTGCGGCCAGGATCAATGATTCTGTTTCTTTCTTTAAAGTACCAGATGTTAACCATAACCAAGTTTTTTCACTGTCCACTTTGTCTTTTATTTTTTCCAGAAATTGGCCATGTAATGCTTTATTTTGCCAACTCTCCATTCTTGATTTTATCACATTTTTTCTGTATTCTTGTTTCGTCTGTTGGACCTTCAGTAGATTTTTGTTCTTTACTTCAATTAATAGATGTTCTTGACTTTCTTTTAAATAATCCGCCAATGCATGCTTTTATTCTTCAACTGTTTGCTTTACTTGTAGTAGTCCTCTGCCACCTGATTTTCTGGGCAGGTAAAGTCTATCAGTGTCACTACGTGGATGTAAACTGTAGTGCATTGTCATTAGTTTTCTGGTGTTTCGGTCCAAAATGTCCAAATCAGCTTGTGTCCAGTTAATTATACCAGCCGTGTATCTTATGACTGGTATTGCCCAGGTATTCATGGCCTTGATGGTGTTTCCACCATTTAATTTAGATTTCAAAATTTTCCTAACTCTGTTGGTGTACTCTCTTCTAATGATAGTTTTCACTTCTCCATGTCTGATGTTATCCAACTGCAGAATGCCCAGATATTTATAGGCTTCATTTTGATTGCATTTAATTAATTGGCCATTGGGCATTTCAATTCCGTCACATGTAGTGATTTTGCCCCTTTTCATAGATACAGTGGCACATTTTTCCATGCCAAACTGCATTGAGATATCTGTGCTGAATATTAGGACTGTGTTGGTCAGTGATTGGATTTCTATTTCTGACTTTCCATACAGTTTCAAATCATCCATATACAATAAATGTGAAATTTTTTCAGCGTCTTTGGCTATTTGGTATCCAAGTTTCATTTTTTTTAAGATTACTGATAGTGGGATCATTGCGATGATGAAGAGGAGGGGTGAAAATGAATCTCCTTGAAAAATTCCTCTCTTGATATTAACCATTCCATAGTTCTCATTCCCTACTGCCAACACAGTTCTCCATTGTTTCTTTTTTTATTTATTTTTATTATTTATTTATATATAATTTATTATTTATTATTATTATTGACATTTATATACCGCCTCACAGTGCAGCACTCTCTAAGCGGTTTACACCAGTAAGCAATGTATATTTATATTGCCCCCAACAATCTGGGTCCTCATTTTGCCTACCTCGGAAGGATGGAAGGCTGAGTCAACCTTGAGCCGGTGAGATTTGAACCGCTGACCTGCGGATCACCGTCAGCTAAAGTGGCCTGCAGTACTGCCTCTAACCGCTGCACCACCTCGGCTCTTAAGTTGAAATCCAGAAGTCTTAAAGTTGCCAAGTTTGGGGACCCCTGCCATACGCAGATCATTGAACTACTATAAATCGTTTTTAAAATGGAATTAACGCCGGAGTCATTTATGTGTGCAATAAATTCAGACTTGAATTTATTTTTTATTTACTGTATTTTTCGGAGTATAAGACGCACCGGAGTATAAGACGCACCTTAGTTTTTGGGGAGGAAAATAGGGGAAAACAATCTGCCTACCAGGTATTCATCTGGCTAGCGTCCTTAGTCTGGTCAGCTTCAGCACATTATTTTATCCCCTGGTTAGGACTTAAAAAAACCTTCTTCTGAGAGAGTAACAATGAAAGAGCCTGCAAGCCAGTAAGAGCTGGGAAGATAGTTAGCACCTGGTTAGGGCTAGAAAAAAACTTATTCAGAGCAAGTAGAGCAATGAAAAAAAATTCTGCAAAGACTTAGGGCTGGAAAAACATTCTTTGGAGAGAGTAACAATGAAAAAGCCTGCAAGGTAAGAGCTGGGAAGATCTGTTAGCACCTAGTTAGGGCTGGAAAAAAAGCTACATTCGAAGTATAAGACGCACCCAAATTTTCAGCCACTTTTAGGGAGGAAAAAGGTGCGTCTTATACTCAGAAAAATACGGTACTTTTATGGTCAGAAAAGTACTTTTTTGATCTGCCTTCTCCTTGTGTGTCCAGCACGACTAGGTCTTTCTTTCTGCTTCCTTACCACACTTTTAAATTGTCAAATGGGGTTTGCTGTGCTGATGGAAGGAAAAAGTGGACCGCCTCAGTTGAATGAAGGGCACAAATTCTGAGGGAGGCTGTCTCTTATCGGAGGCATATTTTGAACTTGAGTGAGCACTGATGGCCTGTTACATCAGTGCTCACAGCTGAAAGAACGTAAACCACAGCCAAATAGCTTTTTAAAGCCATTAGTTTCTAACGTTTGAGCCAAATGAGAATAAGCGAGCGCTGTTAAATTTGGGTAAGATGTGTTCAACACACCTTCAGTTTAGAACATGCTGCTAAGAATCCTAGGGAAGAGGATGGAGCATTCTTGATAATGCAGTGAAATTTATCAGAGCTTGGTGGCAGAAAATTAAATCCAGAAAGCACACACAGGCAGACCTAAGAGCCGAGGTGGCGCAGCGGTTAGAAGCAGTACTGCAGGCCACTTTAGCTGACTTTGATCCGCAGGTCAGCGGTTCAAATCTCACCGGCTCAGGGTTGACTCAGCCTTCCATCCTTCCGAGGTAGGTAAAATGAGGACCCAGATTGTTGGGGGCAATATAAATATACATTGCTTACTGGTGTAAACCGCTTAGAGAGTGCTTGCACTGTGAGGCGGTATATAAATCTCACAGATAGATAGATAGATAGATAGATAGATAGATAGATAGATAGATAGATAGATAGATAGAAGGATAGATAGATAGATAGATAGATAGATAGATAGATAGATAGATAGATAGATAGATAGATAGATAGATAGATAGATGATAGATGGATGGATGGATGGATAGATAGATAGATAGATAGATAGATAGATAGATAGATAGATAGATAGATAGATAGATAGATAGATAGATAGATAGATAGATAGACCGATGCAGCAGGATTGATTTAAATAAGAAACTTCTTTATATACAAGAATAACAGATGAGTATTTACAATACCAGTAGCAGAGTTCTTCTTTAACGTAGCAGCGGTTACAGGCAAACACACAGGCAGGAGAGAACACTTAGTTTCATTTCAGCAGTTCAGAGTGGACTGAGAATACAGAGTGGGCTGAGCCACGCTTAGCCTTCTAGCTTCAGTTTTGATTCTCTGCACAGACTCAGATGTGTTTAGCTCTGATTGGCTGACTTAGTAGCTATGCCTATTCATTGGCTGACCTTGTTACCATCGGCTCTCCCAGTCACGGATATTCTAACAAAATTGCAGGGGGATAAATATCCTGGTGGACATAAGTAAATACTTTTTGGGGTAGGAACGATATAAGAAGAATGACGGAGCACAAATCGGCCTTAATTTTCAGCAGGTTTTGATGAAGGGTGAAGCACGTTGCTAAAAGTTCTCCTGACGGGATAGGAATTTATTCCTATCAGAGGCGATATAGATCTTGCTTCCTTGAAGTCATTCTTACTTAGAAAATAAAACCGAGATTTAATTCTAATTAACAAAATATTTATTTCAGTATAAAAGTAACAAAACATAAACCTTAAATAAGCTACATTGTTCCAGCTAAGAATTCACGTCTGCCTCGGGCGAGGCTCACAGGAGAAGAAGGAAGGAGGAGACTCCTGGAATGCACACATGCGCAGTAATACATGTCACATGTCTGCTTGATTAGAAAATACAGTAAATCTAGAAATATAGCAGAGAGGCTCAATTGGCAATATATTCACATCGTGACATCTCCATTAAA
This sequence comes from Diadophis punctatus similis, assembly GCA_023053685.1. Lineage (NCBI taxonomy): Eukaryota > Metazoa > Chordata > Lepidosauria > Squamata > Dipsadidae > Diadophis > Diadophis punctatus. The sequence continues at coordinate 8,671,891 of JALIGW010000006.1, forward strand.
ACCAAGGGTGTGTAGAAATTAATACTTTGGCTTCTTTCATTTTGTGCAGTCCTATTGGAGTTACTGAGAGTAGTGTTCTACTCTCAGGCTTTTTAAAAAATGTACTTATTTAGAAAATTTATATGGCCGCCCAATCACTCAGGGCCTCCAACCTTTCCAGCTTGGTGGACCGGTGGAGCTGGCAGAGGCAAGGGGAGGAGAGGGGATGCACACCCACTGCTTTCACAAATGCAGCATTGTGCACTCACTTGCCCGGTTCCAAATGGGCTGTGGACCAGCACTGGGCCGCAGACCGGGGGTTAGGGCTCCTGCTCTGGATGGGTTTACAGAAATAAAACCCCAATACAAGAAACCCTCAATGCCATGGCAACAACAATCAGTTCAACAAATTGATGGCCTCCATATTAGGCCCGGAATCCCCAGGCCTGTTGGCAAAATTCTGTCTTCATGGCCTTTCAAAAGAATATTAAGGTGTGGGTCAAACTTATCTCTGCCGGAATGGTGTTCCACAGGGAGAGAGCCACCACAGAGAAGGTCTTGTTGGTCCCACTAGATGGACCTCCTTAATAGAGGGGACCCGTAACATATCTTGACTCCCTACTCTGAATGAAATTTTGCACATTTTCAAGTCGGACTTTGCTGCTGTTAAATTATTCACATCTCTGAGTGTCTCCATCAATAGTTAAACCTACCATGTTTCCCCAAAAATAAGACCTATCCCGAAAATAAGCCCTATCATGGTTTTTTTTTGCGTCTGCACCTAATATAAGCCCTACCCCCCCCAAAAAAATAAGCTGTACTTAAGCGCCTGCGCAGTGGCCGCATGCCCATTCCGTCTGCTTGCTTGTGGTGCCGCTGCCACAAAACAAGGCAGGGGGTGGAGCAACCCCATGTGCCTCGCACCAGCTTACCTCAGGGTCCCCGCAGCCAGGCTATCGACGCCCTGACACCTGCCTCACCTTGCGACAGTGGCTCCAGCAGGCCCATCCAGCAGGCCCTCACGTGGCTGCCGGCCCACTTCTTCTGCTTGCTGATGTGGCCGCAACAGAGCAGGAGGTTGAGCAATGTGTTGGTGCCACGGCCACGAGGCAAGGCAAGTGTCAGGGCATGGATGGCTTGGCTGCATATTGGGGGCAATATGCTGAACTCTGTAAACCGCTTAGAGAGGGCTGTAAAGCACTATGAAGCGGTATATAAGTCTAAGTGCTATTGCTATTGCAGGGGCCCTGAGGTAAGCTGCTGCGGGTCATGTGGGGCAGTTCCACCCCCTGCCTCACCTTGCAGCCGCGGCACCAACATGTTACTTGGCCTCCTGCTCCTTTGCGGCCACAAGCCAGCAGAAGAAGTGGGCCAGTGGCCATGCGAGGTCCTGCTGGACAGGGCTGCTGGAGCCACCACCGCGAGGTGAGGCAGATGTCGGGGCATCCCCTACCTTGTGGCTCCATCCCCTACCTTGTGGCTACAGCACTGGTGCACCGCACGGCCTCCTGCCTCGCCACTAGCAAGCAGAAGTGGGCCTGGAATTACTTCTGACTGTAATTCCAGGCTCAATTATGCTTGTACGTCAAGGACTATCTGTAGTACAGCCATAGACCAAGGGTGGATTCCACTTACCTTCACCACTGGTTCGCATTGCGATGTTTTGCGTGCGCGTCCCCTCACGCGATTTGGCTTCCGCGCATGCTCAGAAGCAGGAATGATCAGCTGTGCTTCGGGTGAAGAAATAAAGGTCAGAATTCACCCACAGACGGGCAGGAGGGCCATTTTTCAAGCTACGAAAGGGGAAAAAGATGGCGGCGCACACGGACCGGCACTGACAGTGACATCAACAGTGGGTCGCTACCAGTTTGCGCGATCCGGTCCGAACCGGGAGGAACCCACCCCTGCCATAGACACCTCATCTCACCCCCATTATTCCAAAATTACTCTTAAAGTACATGGGGAAAGGGGGGGGATAAGACATCCCCTGAAAATAAGCCCTGGTGCTTATTTTGGAGCCCCAAAGAAAATAAGACTGGTCTTATTTTCGTGGGGAAACTGTACTAATCTACTAATCTAATTGGGGAAACGTTGCCAATTCTAGGCGAGAGATGACTTTAGCCCTATGCTGGGTTATGAATATTGTTTTATTTCGTGGCATAAATTAGCATTCCACGTGGTATTAAAGAACATAAGAACATAATTAACATGGTTTAAGGGGCCTTTTTTATTGATGGGACAAAAATTACTGAATCGAAAATTCAGCAAAAGTGGAAAAGTCCTTTAAATTTGCCTTTTGATTCCCTTTGGTGTGGGGGCATGTAGTTTTGTTATTGCAAGTGAACTGCTGGAGATTAAAATTTGCCTGCCCTTTCTCTCTGTAGCATACTGTTCTCTAATCAGACCTCTCTAGACGATAAATCACATTGACTGTGTCACTGTTTTGATTGGACCGCATGAGCTGGACCGCTTCAAATCTCTACGGAGACGTAACCTTTGCAGCTGTGGAAAGTTGGAACGATTGGCTGCTATTATTAAAAGATCTGGGGAGTGTGTTGGGGGTGTGTGGAATCCGGGTAAAGATGCAGTGAAAGTCATAAGATGCTCAAAAACTTAATCTGAAAGTTTAATGGCCAGATAGCCCCCCATGATGTGGAGATGGTAATGCAGGTGGAGTGGGTTTCGACACTTTTATTTTAAGGGGAAAGCAAAAAGGAAAGAATCAGACATGATTTTTCGACATCAAATATCTAGGAAGACTAAAAAATATTCTTTTGGAAAAGCTATGTTTTCGTATATTTTTTTCAGATAGCCCCCAACCACTGCTCTAGGACAGTGATGGCTAACCTTTTCCGGACCGACTGCCCAAAGCCCCCAAAATGTAATGTGTGTGCGGCGCCCCCGCATGCGCCCCCCGCATGCGCCCCATGCATGTGTGCACACCCTGCGCACACCCCACGCATGCATGTGCGGCCCCGCACATGGCCCGCGCATGCACACGTGCCCCCACACACATGTCCTGCGCATGCGCAGCAGAGACCCAATGACCAGCTGGCAGGCAGGAGGTACGCGCGCATGTGCAGTGGAGTTGAACTAGGGCGACGGCTCACTTGCCCACAAGAAGGCGCTGTGTGCCACCTGTGGCATACGTGGCATAGGTTCGCCATCACGGCTCTAGGATATGACATGGATTTTTCTCCACTGTTTACTGTGATTTAGGAATGGCGACTTTAACAGGGGGTGAGACAGGATTTAACATGTGGTTCTGGATAATCAAGTTGCAGGTCAGAGTTATGCAAGCGTACTGGGAAGTAGACACTGCTTATTTAATCCAGACTATTTCCAGATTATCCCCAAATCTGTAGGACTGTATATAATCCTACCGGAGTCTATTTTTACTTTGATTCTAAAAGAAGTTGTTTAAAAAAAAACCTTACTGAATTGATTCCCATTCCGTACAACTTACTCCTGGAATATAAAATCTGATTTGCTCCCAGGCCTGGAGTTGACGTTTATTATTTGTTCAGTGGTCCCCATGTTGTTCTGTTGGTTTTTGTTATTTATTAGGTTATTTTAATCTGGGCTGTCTGTTTGATCCTGCCTTGAGCAGCTGGTTGGATTAGAAGACCTCCAAAGTCCATTCCAACCGTAAGATTTATTGTTTGTAACTGTTGTTATGTTTTTTTTTATAGTTTTGTATGCTGCCCAGAGTCCACTGGAGTTGGGTGGCCAATAAATAAAGAGTTGCAGCTGCAAGGTAGTGTTTTGAAGAATACTGATGCAACTTAGAGTAGATTTTTAAGGGGGGGAAATATCGTCCTCTGTATCTACCCTGTTTCCCCCAAAATAAGACATCCCCTGATAATAAGGCCAATCGGGCTTTTGAGTGCGTGGCAATAAGGCCAAGCGCTTATTTCAGGGTTCAAAAAAATATAAGACAGGGTCTTATTTTTGGAGAAACACGATAGATAGATAGATAGATAGATAGATAGATAGATAGATAGATAGATAGATAGATAGATAGATAGATAGATAGATAGATAGATAGATAGATAGATAGATAGATAGATGATAGATAGATAGATACCCTGTTTCCCCCAAAATAAGACATCCCCTGATAATAAGGCCAATCGGGCTTTTGAGTGCGTGGCAATAAGGCCAAGCGCTTATTTCAAGGTTCAAAAAAATATAAGACAGGGTCTTATTTTCGGGGAAACACGATAGATGATAGATAGATAGATAGATAGATAGATAGATAGATAGATAGATAGATAGATAGATAGATAGATAGATAGATAGATAGATAGATAGATAGATAGATAGATAGATAGATAGATACCCTGTTTCCCCCAAAATAAGACATCCCCTGATAATAAGGCCAATCGGGCTTTTGAGTGTGTGGCAATAAGGCCAAGCACTTATTTCAGGGTTCAAAAAAATATAAGACAGGGTCTTATTTTCGGGGAAACACGGTATGTATAGGTAAAGAGGTAGGTAAAATACATGTATGGGTAAAAAAATAGATTAGTTGTATCATACCAAACTTGCTGAACACAAACCATTTCAAATTTTGACACAGTTGCTTTTTAAATATTTTATTATTTATTACATTTCCTGACAGAACAATTAATCAGTGGAACAACTTGCCTCCAGAAGTTGTGATTGCTCCAACACTGGGAGTTTTTAAGAAGAGATTGGATAATCATTTGTCTGAAATGATATAGGGCCGTGATGATGAACCTATGGCACGCGTGCCACAGGTGGCACGCAGAGTCCTCTCTGCAGGCACGCCAGTCGTCACCCCTGCCCAGCTCCACCAAGCATGCACACGCTCCTCCCACCGGCCAGCTGGTCTTCATATCTCTGCCGCGCATGTGCAGGGAGGGGTGGAGCACATGCGGGGGATGTGCGGGGGCGGGGCACATGCACAGGGGGCGCTCACATTGCACTTTGGGGGTCCGGAGGTCGATGGATCTTTGCTTCCCTTTTGAAGTCATCTTATTTAGAAAATAAAACCGAGGTTCAAATCTAATTAACAAAATATTTTATTTCAATAGAAAATAATAAAAAGGATCCTTAGTAAGCTACATTTTATCGGCTAATGAATAAATCACTTCTACCTTCGGCAGAAATGGCGGAGAGAAAGGGAAGGAGGAAACTTCAGGAATACAGACATGCGTAGTAGAATATATCATACGTCTGCTTGACCATAGATACAAGAAAACAGTAGAAAACATAGAGATGCACAAACTGACAATATTCACATAGTGACAGCGTGTGTGCACCCCCCTACGCCCTGTTTTGGGCCTGGAAGGCCTCCTGCACCAACCTGGAGGCCAAAAATGGGCGAGGGGGGGACAGGGCGCATGCATGGGGGACGCGCACGCATGCACAGTGTTGCGCACGCAACGCAGGGATGCAAGGGAACGCATGCGCAGGGGCGTGGCACATGCACGGGGGCTCTTGCATTGCATTTTGGGGTTGTGCGTGCTTTGGGCCCTCGGCACCAAAAAAGTTAGCCATCACTGATATAGGGTTTCCTATAAGCAGGGGCTTGGATTAGAAGACCTCCAAGGTCCCTTCCAACTCTGTAATTCTATTCTAAATTTATTGGCCGCCCCTCTTATTACATTTTGCATTCGTAACAACTGCCTCAATCATTTTGGAAGTGCTTTGAGCAAATGTAATTTTTCCTTTTATTGCGACAAAAGGATTGTGCAACTGACATTTGATCAACTCACATCATGTTTACGAAGGCCCATTTCCACATGTGTTGAACAAACTCATTGTGACTGCGCTAGGCCTTAGTAGTTCATGATCTCTGACTCATGTTTTGTGTACTTCGCCAAATCCCTTTTAGGATAATTACAGTTAAGAGGATCTCTCTCCAGAGTTGGTGGTAAAAATCTGCAAGTATTCAATGCCGCTCAAATTTGAACCATGTAGACGGGCAAGGACAGACAAATCACTCTTTTAGGCACCAGTGTTATTACCAATTCCCTGGATCTCTGAAGTCCATCCACTGGTCAACATCTAAGATGCCTTTGAATAATAGGACTTTCAAAGAGACAGGGCACTCCAAAACAAGCACAATAAAATCGTAAAGACAAATCTCAGAGTCACAAAAATACCCCCCAAAACCACTTGGGGGGGTAGAGAAAATAAGAATACAGGTGTGTGTGTGTGTGTGTGTGTGTGTGTGTGTGTGTGTGTGTGTGTGTGTGTGTGAGAGAGAGAGAGAGAGAGAGAGAGAGAGAGAGAGAGAGAGAGAGAGAGAGAGAGAGAGAGAGAGAGAGAGAGAGACTATGAGTTGTTGTTAGTTGCGAAGTCGTATCCGACCCATCGCGATCCCATGGACAATGTTCCTCCAGGCCTTCCTGTCCTCTACCATTCCCCAGAGTCCATTTAAGCCAACTGCTTCAGTGTCACCATCCAGCCACCTCATTCTCTGTCGTCCCCTTCTTCTTTTGCCCTCAATCGTTCCCAGCATTAGGCTCTTCTCCAGTGAGTCCTTCCTTCCTTCTCATTTGGTGGCCAAAGTATTTGAGTTTCATCTTCCTTCCAATTTCCAGATTTTTGTAGTGAATATGTGATGGATAATGAGCTATGTAGTTAATTTCCTCCCTTGATGTCCCTCCTTGATGTGTTAATTTCCATCATTCATGTAATTGATTGTGGTGTCTGGCTTGATGCAGTACGATTAAACTGTCAAAATATAAAACTGGTTTCATTCTCCATGTCTACACGTTAATCTCACTCAATTCAGGGGAACTTGTTTTAACAGACATAGCAGTGGTGGGTTCCTACCGGTGCGGTCCACTCTATAGCACCGGTAGCGGCCCGCTGGTGACGTCACAGTACCGGTGCGGTCGGTTGCCAGTGCCTGGGTGCCGCCATTTTTTTAAAAAAGTTTTTTTTTTTTAAAAAAAAAAAATTTCTTCTGTGCATGCCCAGAAGCCGAGCTTCCGGCACTGCGCATGCGCTGCCTTCCTACCCCACAGTGAGTCCAAGCAGGGGAGGATGGCTGAGGGAGCACGTGAGACACTGAAAGAATGGGTGGCAGGAGCTATCTCCATTCCCCTCCCTTCAGCAGTCCGAGAAGCCACGAACGCGCGGTGATGATCCTAGGCATTTTCGCACATTTGAGGCTTCTCAAGCTGCTGAGGGGAGGGGGAATGGGCGGCAGGACCTATCTCAGTTCCCCTCCCTTCAGCAGTCCAAGAAGCCACCCGGTCACATGGTCGGCAAGACACACCCACCCGGTCACATGACCGGCAAGCCACACCCACAAAATAAGCCATGCCCACAGAGTGGCAGTAAAAAAATTAGGAACCCGCCCCTGAGACATAGGATAGTAATTGTCATCAGTTGATTATCATAGCTTTTTAAATCTATTTAATTACATTTAAACAATACAGTTGGAAGGGACCTTGAGTGTCTTCTACTCCAAAACACTGCTCAGGCTGGAAACCCGCATTTCAGACAAATGGTTATCCAACATCTTCTTAAAAACGTCCAGTGTTGGAGCAGCCACAACTTCTGGAGGCAAGCTGTTCCACTGATTAATTGTTCTCACTGTCAGGAAATTTCTCCTTAGTTCTCGGTTGCTTCTTTCCTTGATTAGTTTTTGTATTATGAAAAATGTCACAAATGCATTTCCGAAGTGTTGAAGAACACTTGATCCTGTTGGAAAAGCAGACAGTTCGGGGATTAAACGTGATAAGAAAAATCCAGACTGCTGCCGGCAGAATTCACCATTGCAGTCACAAGGAAGGAGGAAGCATAAATAGGTAATTTTAAGAAATGACATAGGATCACTGATAGAGCTAGAAGCAAATTAAGCCAGTTTGTAATCCGCAAAAGGTAGACCTCACAGAACCCAAAATTTTGATTGGACGTTTTGGCAAGATAGGCCATGTTTAAGTCACATGATTTCCAAGTCACTTTGTGATCAGGATGGCAATAGAACAGGGGTGACAAACTCGATTTCATTGAGGGCCGCATCAGGGTTGTGTTTGACCTTGGGGGAGCTAGGGGACATGGCCATCTCGACGTCACTCGTGTTGAGGGCGCCTGTGGTGCAGAGGTGGGATTCAGCAAGTTCTGACCAGTTCTGGAGAACCGGTAAGGGAAATTTTGAGTAGTTTGGAGAACCGGTAAATACCACCTCTGACTGGCCCTGCCCCCATCTATTCTCTGTCTCCCGAGTCCCAAGTGATTGGGAGGGAATGGGGATTTTGCAGTAACCTTCCCCTGGAGTGGGGTGGGAATGGAGATTTTGCAGTACCCTTCCCCTGGAGTGGGGAGGGAATGGAGATTTTGCAGTATCCTTCCCCTGGAGTGGGGAGGGAATGGAGATTTTACAGTATCCTTCCCCTGCCACGCCCACCAAGCCACGCCACTCCCACCAAGCCACTCCCACAGATCTGGTAGTAAAAAAAAATGAATCCCACCACTGCATGCGCGGAAGCAAAAAATCGCTGAAAAATTCCGTTAAAAAGATGGCGGCACGCGACGGACCGGCGAAGACGGCACTGGAGCTGTCGCGCACAAATTGGGCAATCGGCGGGTCCCTACTGGAGCGGCGCACTGGACCGCACAGGTAGGAACCCACCTCTGCTCCTTTTGTAATACTTTTTAGACTTCCCCTCTCGTTTTGATAGCTTTACTTTTCTTTCAACCAAAATAACAAAACCTGTAAGTGGTAAAAAAAAAAAGGAAGAACAGTTTTGTGGTGTTTTCGATTAGAAGTAGTGGGAGCCTTCCACCTGGAAGCTCTGTCAATTTTGGAACAATAGATGAGGCTAAACATTATGAAGTTCAGGAGTTTAAGCATCTCTCTTTTTTTGCATGATACTTGATCACTGAAGTTAGCTCCGCTAAAAGAATGGAACACTCTACCTATCAGTTGCATTTATGTTTTTTTACAAATGTACACTAGAGGGCAGTGGAGCAGTGCTTGCCTATTAAAAAAAACAATATGCATCTTTGTAAAAGGGGAATGTTATGAGAGCTTGGCAGAGAATTTGAGAACTATGCACCCATCTTTCATCCCTACTTTAAAAGATATACATTTTGTAGGGGATTCAACTCCTAGAAAGCTATTTTCTGTGGCTAACTAGTTCTGGATCTGATGGCAGGCTTTGAGCAGACAAGAACTTAGGTTTTGATTTACACTTATAAATGCCTGCAGGTCTGTTAGAGTGCAGTACTGCAGGCTACTTTAGCTGTCTGTGATCAGCAGTTCAGCGGTTCAAATCTCACCGGCTCAGGGTTGACTCAGCCTTCCATCCTTCCGAGGTAGGTAAAATGAGGACCCAGATTGTTGGGGGCAATATAAATATAAATTGCTTACTGGTGTAAACCGCTTAGAGAGTGCTTGCACTGTGAGGCGGTATATAAGTCTCACTAATAAATAAATAAATAAATAAATAAACAATACATTGTAGAAGGTAGAAAGGATAGCAGAGCTAATGGGTTTGGCTTCTGCCCCTTCGCCCTTTGATTTTAGTATGAGCCAAGATTCACGGAATCCGACTCAAATGATAGAATTCATCCCTGGCTCATCCAAAGATTCAGTTTTGAAAACAGCATGTAGTATTTCTGTCCCCACTTAGTAAGCCTCACCTTCTCACTGTCTATAAATGTGGGAAAGTAACAGCGTGGTGCCAGAAAATATGGATTATAAAGAAATGACATAGTTTAAGAAGAATGTAGTCCAGGTAAATGCCGGGTGCTCTCACATTTGAAAGAAGATAGATAGCTACATTGCCACCCCTTACTATGCAGAGAAAATGGTTCCTACACTCTAGAATTATTGTCTTAATTTCTATATTACCAGTGAATATGTTGTGAAGATCGGTATTGTGTTCAGGGAATGGAGAACTGCGTATGCTTGATTGGAAATGAATTTTGAGAGAATCCTGCACGATTCAGACTTTGATATGTTCTGTATTTGTATAGCTTATACAGTCCCAGAAACAGGGGTAGATTCTAACTTACCTCGCCGCCGGTTCGCTTCCTCCCGCGCCACGTGGCCGCGCCGCGCAGGTGCGCAGGCGCAGTATCGAAAATTCGCAAAAAATCCCCCCCCCAAAGAGCCAAAAACAAGATGGCGGCACATGCACAGTGCCAAAAATTCAGCTTCTGCACATGCGCAGAAGGAAAAAAAACAACAACAAAATCCAAAAAAATATTTTTTTTCCAAAAAAAAATCAAAAAAGAGATGGCGGCATTCATGGACCGGCACCGAAAGAACCAGCTCCGTGATGTCACCAGTGGTTTGCTACCAGTTCTATAGAACCGGTGCGAACCGGGAGGAACCCACCTCTGCCCGGAAACTACCTAGAGACTCTAGAGTGAAACCGAAAAGAATTAAGAGCTCAGAATTATTTATCTTCAAGGTCTCTTAAGTAGCAGAGTAAAAACACCAGTATTCATCAATAGCAACATTTAAGCAACAGCGGAATTTGTAATTCAGTAATTTTTTAAAAAGAAAGTTGTCTGTTTTCAGCAAAACTGTCAAATAATCCTGCCCAAATCTGGTGAATATTCGAGAGTAAAGGATTTCGAGAAATAGTTCTGTTAGAACCCTGTTCAAACGATTGGGTGTGTTAATATATGATTAAGCCACAAATCATTGTTATGTGTATATTGCTTTAAATGCATTGTGGATGATTACTATATAAGTAAGCAAGAGAACATGCTCAGTGTGGTTTATGGTTCAGTGTAGTTTAGTGTGGTGAGTGGTGTTTGACGGTGTGTTCCGGATTGAAGACTCTCTGCTGCTTTACTGATGAGTAGATTACTTTATGGCTGTGTGGAATTGCTGTGAAGAGAAGAAGTAACTATCTGTGATAGTATAGAATAGCTGTAATCTTTGTTTGTGAGTTAAAACAAAGATAGGCAAGAAGAAGAAACTTCGCATTGACTGAATAACTGTGTATAACTTGGACTTCCTATTTAACTTTGCTACTATTCAAGTAAAAACTATTTTGTACATACTAAAGACATTCTGTTTATTGACTGAATAGCATTCATATCAAACTGTAACACCATTACTACAACACATTTCGCGGTGTATGTGCTTAACAACACAATAACTCCTTAACAAGTTCCAAGGTTTTTCTGGCAGGCCATTTAAAGAAATGTTTTTAATTGTTTCACCTAATTTGAACATGTGACTAAGCTTAACAATTTTATTAGGTTATTGTTTATACATCTCCCTTGTTTTCCATGAAAATACTCCAAAGTGGTGAGTTTTAACCTGATGTAACCACAGGAACCAAAGAAATAAGAGATGCTGCTGAATGTTTATTGCTCCTAAGTTGGTGAACTGAGTAAGAGCACTAAGCAAACTTTGGAAAGAGGAGAGCAAGCAAGATGATTAGGTGCCTGGAGGCTAAAACATATGAAGAATAGTTGCAGGAACGGGGCATGGCCAGTCTAGTGAAGGGAAGACATGATAGCAGTGTTCCAATATCTGAGGACCTGCCACAAAGAAGAGGATATCAACTTATTTTCCAAAGCACCTGAAGGCCAGAGAAGAAACAATGGATGGAAACTGATCAAAGAGAGATTCAACCTAGAAATAAGGAGAAATTTTCTGACAGTGAGAACAATCAACCCATGAGACAGAAGTTGCCTTCGGAAGTTGTGGGAGCTTCATCACTGGAGGCTTTCAAGAAGAGATTGGACTGGCATTTCTCAGAAATGCTTGGGTGGGGGGGTTGGACTAGATGACCTACAAGGTCCCTTCCAACTCCGTTATTCTATTACTGTCATAGTAACTATTAGGATAAACTCCGTTATTAGTCCCCAGGCTTGCCTGTAAACAAGGAGCATTTTTCAACCTCAATACGCAATATCACTGTACAATGAAAGCAAAACTTACCGTATTTTTCGGAGTATAAGACGCACCGGAGTATAAGACGCACCTTAGTTTTGGGGGAGGAAAATAGGAGAAAAATCTGCCTACCAGGTATTCATCTGACTAACGTCCTTAGTCTGGTCAGCTTCAACACATTATGTTATCCCCTGGTTAGGACTTTAAAAAACCTTCTTCAAAGAGAGTAACAATGAAAGAGCCTGCAAGCCGGTAAGAGCTGGGAAGATCGTTAGCACCTGGTTAGGGCTAGAAAAAAACTTATTCAGAGCAAGTAGAGCAATGAAAAAAAATTCTGCAAAGACTTAGGGCTGGAAAAACATTCTTTGGAGAGAGTAACAATGAAAAAGCCTGCAAGGTAAGAGCTGGGAAGATCGTTAGCACCTAGTTAGGGCTGGAAAAAAAGCTCCGAAAAGCTACATTCAGAGTATAAGACGCACCCAAATTTTCAGCCACTTTTAGGGAGGAAAAAGGTGCGTCTTATACTCCAAAAATACGGTAGGTTGCTTGTCTCCAGCATCTGCAAGTGATCCTGAAGGATTTGAATGTAAAATGGCCAAGGAGGACTTAGGCCAGTGATGAAGCAGGGGGGGGGTCGCGCGCATGTGTCGCCACACCCATAATTCCATGCGCGTGCCCCCACGCATGCATGCGTGACCCCCCCTGCTACCGGAACACGATGGCACGCCCGTTTTTCTCTCTCCCCAGGCTTCAGAGCCTTTTTAGGAGCCTGGGGAGGGCGAAAATGGTTTTCCCCCCACCCGGAGGCCCTCTGGAGGCCAGAAACAGTCCTCTGTGATCATGATGAGTCAGACTTTTACCTCCCTGGTACCAGTAAAAATATACCAAATAGAGCCAGGTGTCTACGTGGAGGCCAGTGTCTCTGTCACTGGAAGGCTGCCAATCCATTCTCCCCATGCATCAACTCGAATTGACCGGAGAGCACAATCCAACATTCCAACAAACATACCCATCTTCCAAAATCTGTCCATTTTTCTCCAAAAAAAAAGTCAGCCTACCTTGACTGATCTACGGTAGTACCCAGCGCATATGACTCCACTCCTCCACCCCAATCATCTTTTTGAGAGAGAGAAAATAAGATAACTTTTTGTGTTAGAAATTTGCCTTGCAATTAGGGTGACGTTAGAGTGAGCTTCCTTGAGGTCTGTGGTTAAATATAGTGGCAGGGTTCTCTTTTAAGTGAGTTTTTATGCTTAATCGTAGCCATAGAATCATAATTATCAATGGAGACCCTGTCAGGATAATTCTTAAGTTTTCTTTTTTCTTTTTAATTGGGATTAGAGTGAGATCAATGTTAGGTTTCAGATTTCTTGAGCTCTGTGGACCCTTATGTATAAATGAGTGATACTTTGTGGTCATTTTTAAAATAGTGATAATCTTTGGGCTGGCTATATAGGGAATTTCTGATGGAATAAATCCGTGATGGCGAACCTATGGCATGCGTTGCACACAGAGCCCTCACTGTGGGCACTCCATCCGTCGCCCCAGCCCAGCTCCACCGCGCATCCATGCATGCCTCCCGCCAGCCAGCTGGTCTTCAGGTCTCTGCCATGCATGCGAGGGACGGGGCGCATGCAGGGGATGCATGTGCACATGTGCGGGGGGTGGGGCACATGTGTGGGAGGGTACTTGCATTGCATTTTGGGGCCTCGCGCAGCGCCTTCGCGCCCCATTTTGGCTTCCAGGTTGGTGCAGAAAGCCTTCCAGGCCCAAAACACGGTGTGTGTGTGTGTGTGTGTGTGTGTGTGTGTGTGTGTGTGTGTGTGTGTGAGCGAGCATGCGTGGGGGGTGGGATGCATGTGGGGGGATCGTGTACGTATGCACGGGGGCCGGGGTGCGCAGAAGGGGTCGTGCACACATTGCATTATGGGTGCTGGCTTACGCGCTGGCGCACGCATGCGCGCGTGCTTTTGGCACGCGATAACAAAAAGGTTAGCCATCGCTGGAATAGATTTTGGGATTAAAAATGTTTTGGATTTATTGGGTTCTTCTTACTTGATTTTTATTGTTAAATATAATGAAAAGTTTCATTTTGGGGGTTAGTTTTTATGCCTATTGGTAGGATAAAACCCAAATGTGCTTTTTCCAAAAGGCAACTGGACTTCCTTGGTTTTTTTCTTTGAAAACCTTTTGCTCGTCATCCAAGAAGTTTCTTCTGTTCTAGAACTGCAGTATATCCATCCGCATCATATTGCACCCTCTGTGTGGTGATTGGGTTGCTGAAACCACTGTCCTCCCATTTTTTGCCCCTTTGGCACTGCCATAGCTCTGCCTCCTAGAACCAGCCATCCAAGTAGGAAATGGACCACTTCAACCTGTGCAGAAAGATGCAATGACAGATAGGACCAAGTATTGCTTTTGAGAGAAATTCCAGAGTCACTAAGCTTTCTGTTCCAAAGATGTATTAGAATAATTCCAGAAAAAATCAGGATCAACCAATAACTACAGGAGATACCCAGCAACCATTTGCATCAACCCTTCTCATAAGAAGTAGGTATGAGCAACCAACTTGGAATATGTCTGTGTGTATGTGTGTGTGTGTTATGTATGTATGTATCAGAGGTGGGTTCCTGGCGGAGCTGCCCAATGTGCAGCTCCAGTATGGAGCGGCGGATTTTGCAACGGCTCCGGAGCACTCTCTGTCGGTCCATCGCGCGCGTCGCCATTTTTCCCCGGTGATTTTGGGCCGATTTTGCTTCCGCGCATGCGCGGAAGCAAAATCGCACCAAAATCTCGTGAGGGTGCGAGATGTCGACGAGATTTTGCTTCTGCACATGCGCGGAAGCAAACTCTCACCGAAATCTCACATACGCGCACATCCCCTCGTGAGATTTCAGTGCAATTTTGCTTCCGCGCATGCGCAGAAGCAAAATTGCGCGATGGGGCGCATGCGTAGCGAGCGCGTGCATGCCCAAAGCATGGAGATGCAGGCGCAGCGCACCGGCACCAGTAAGGCAGCAACCCGCCGTTGGTATGTATGTATATATGTATATGTTTTTTCTGTCGAATCATCTTGGTATACCCAAATATGGGAGGGAGCATACTGCTTCCTTTTTGCCTTTCGGCCCCTCCAGGGACCATCCAGGCATCCTGGAGGGGCTGAAAGGCAAAAAAGGAAGCAGTATGCTCCCTCCCATATTTGGGTATACCAAGGTGATTCGACAGGGAAAAAAACATATAACCCTTCCCTGGTACAAGCTGATACAGGAGGAGAGCCTGTGGCTTAGAGGTTAAAAGTACTGCCTTACAGGCAGGCTGCCCAGGTTCAAATTCCAGTAAGGGTATGGCTAGCTGATGAGAGCTAAAAAGCTTGAAATAGATCTATACTAGTCTCCCTTCATTTTCATTATCAGTAAAAATGTGTTACATATATGTATATATATTAGCAAGAGACTGATTTTATATTTACACAACCCACAGGTTGCAGTGATAGTGAATTTATTCCTTCTTGAAAACAGCGTTTTTGACTCAGCTTTCCAAGTAAAAAATAGCTTGAGAGAGTTATGGCGTCTATAAAAGTTCAAATAAACACTTATATAGCATTGTTACGATGAGACCAGAAATGTTCTGACTTTGTTTTCCAAGGCTAGTTCAAACTAGCCGAAGCCGCCTCCTGCTGCTGTTACTAAATGGAGGCAGTTCTGTTTTTGTCCTGATAAATGATTCAGTAGATTGCCAAGGTCCCGGGCAATCTGAACATTTTAGTCTTATTAGTTTAAAAAATGTCATGTGTTAGAACTAATGGCAGAAATTTATCCCCACACGGTGCTATTTTAACATTTCCTCCTCCTCATCCTACAGTTGCTGTATAAATACTTGGGTGGTTGGTATGGCGACAGGATAAGTGATGATACTCAACAAAATGGCAGCTCAATCACCGGTTACTGGCCCTTTTTAAAAACATACCGGTGAATACATTTTAATTATCTGTACTGTGTTGGATTTTCTTAGTGTTTGGCAAGATCTGCACTCTGTACTCTGTTTCTGAATTGAAAGTGGGGATGGTGGATTAGAGGAAGGCAGTATTCAAATCAGGGGTGAAATCCAGCAGGTTCTGACAGGTTCTGGAGAACCGGTAGCGGAAATTTTGAGTAGTTAGGAGAACTCGTAAATACCACCTCTGGCTGGCCCCAGAGTGGGGTGAGAATGGGGATTTTGCAGTATCCTTCCCCTGGAGTGGGGAGGGAATGGGGATTTTGCAATATCCTTCCCCTGGAGTGGGGAGGGAATGGGGATTTTGCAGTATCCTTCCCCTGGAGTGGGGAGGGAATGGGGATTTTGCAGTATCCTTCCCCTGCCACGCCCACCAAGCCACGCCCACCAAGCCACGCCACGCCCACAGAACCAGTAGTAAAAAAAATTTGATTTCACCACTGATTCAAATAAACAACTCTTCCAGGCCACATAATAGTACTTAATAGTAAGGGAGAGAAAAAACTCTGTAAAAGGAACACATGGAATCAAATTTTCGAGGTTCTAACTTTGCTGTGAAAGTAATGTCCCAGATGCCATGAAAAATGAAAAATGCCCCAATTTTTGCAAAAAACGGCCCATTTTTCACTCGTTTTTTTGCAAAAACAGGGCATGCTGAGGATCTGGGAAGCCTGCAGAGCACTCCTAGAGGGTGGGGGAAGGCAATAATGCCCCAATGTTTGCAAAAAAAGGCCCGTTTTTTGCAAAAATTGGATGCAGGGGGCGGGCTTCGGGAGGCTAGAAATTGCTGTATTCGGTGTATAAGACGCACCGACATTTCCACCCTCTTTTTGGGGGCAAAAAGGTCCGTCTTATACTCCGAAAAATACGGTATATAGTGTGGATGGATGTCCTTGTAGAGAATGCAATATAAAAGAAAATAAGGTATGGTTTTAATAAGGCTCCCCTTACATGAATAGCAGGGGTGGGTTCCGCTTTTCGTCGCTGCCGGTTCTCCAAGTGCACGCTTCGCTGTGCGCGCGTGCGCAGTTCAGAGGGAATAGAACTTCTGCGTTGCAAACTAGGCAAGGAGCACAGAAAACAGCTGCGGAGTGGCAATTCAATCTGCCGCCCCTGATCAGCTGGGCTTCGGAAGCAGAGATAAAGGTCAGTATAACCCAGGGGCAGGGGGGAAAAAAGAGACCTGTAAATACATCGGCAAGAATTGAAGCCAAGCTGTTGAACGGGAAAGTCATGCTTTAAGCCTTTGTGAATCTCATGAGATTTTGCACAGATCATCTCTCACAAAATTGTTGTGTTGCACTTCTCATCGCAATATATGCTCTACTACACCTATTTAAAGCAAAATACTTTGGTCACTCTTACTTTGTAGGAAAATTCATTCGCAAACACATATTTAACTCTATGTTCAGCTATCTGGGGGTGGGTTTTTTTAAAAAAAAAATCAGTAGCAGATGCAAAAATGAGACAGAAAGACCTTATGAATATATGTGTGACAGTTTTATAAACTGGAGTATAAAGTAAACTAAAATGTCTTTTGTGGAAGTGTGAGGTTGTGCTGTTTCTCAAGTTATAAGAGATTCATAATGTCTCTTATAACTAGATTTCAATTTTATTTTATTTTTGTAGCTGAATAACATAAACTGGTGAGTCTTTAAAAACTCTAGACCAGTGGTTCTCAACCTTCCTAATGCTGCGACCCACCCTGCCGCCGCGCCCGCCGCCGCAACCCCGGCCACCGCTATTTGGGTTCTTTTACCCTCTGTGCATGCGCAAAGCGTTCTGCGCATGCGCAGAGGGTAAAAGAACCCAAATGGCGGCGTCCGGGCGAAGTCTCCTGACCCCTGTGAAAGGGTCATTCGACCCCCAGGTTGAGAACCACTGCTCTAGACCAGTGGTTCCCAACCTGTGGTACGTGTACCACTAGTGGTACGCGAGGGCCTTCCAGGTGGTACGCGAACACTTTCGGGGTCATGAACGATTTTTAGTTAGTTATTTTTTACTTCACAAAAATGTTTACTGCCTAACACAAGATAATCTGGCAACAATTTGCAACTGTTGCCACACGCCACCCACCTGGTCCCAGCGGCCCGAGAATCCAGTTGCTGGATGCGCGGGGCCAAAAAAGGAATGGTACAATTATGGAAATAAAGTGAATTTAGTTTCTCTGGAACCAGGTGGTACGCTGCGACTATACGGGACCTCCAAGTGGTACTCGATCACAAAAAGGTTGGGAACCACTGCTCTAGACCAAGTAAAGATATTTGTTTTTATTCTCTGCTGTAACTTATCAAATGTGGCGTTCAAATTGATTGCTTTTTTCATGGCGTTTGGCAAGTTTGTCAGACCCCAGCAGGAGAACAAAGAAAGCCTCAAGTTGTAGGAGCATGCTAGCCTTAAACAATCTTCCCCCTAACCCATCTTCCCTTGTTTCAGGTTGTGAGTCTTCCAGCAAGGTTACGTTTCAAAAAGCCACGGCTGCAGTGGATGAGATCTTCAAGAGCCTAAGGGACATTACGCGAGCTCGGATGCACATGAAACAGTTTAATTCTGTACATATCCCGGGAAGCCACAGCCAACAGGCAAGTTGACATGTGTTTTTCTAATCAGTTTTCATCTCTTTTCACCTTGGCAGGCAACCAAAACTACATTTTCCTGAACGTGACCAATAGTGTGATGTTTGGATATAAAATCCATCTTGCTCTCCATAAGTGGGTTTTTAGAATACATCTTGCCTCCATGTGCCATCGTGGGTTGTTGGGTTTTTTTAAGAGTAATTGCTAAAACTGAAGCAATTCGTTTGAATGATGGCAGCTTTATATTTGACATCCAAGCAGCATTCCCATAAATTTCTGAAAGCTTACAGATTAAAGAATAAAATCTCAATATCTCTCTCTCTCCTCCCTCTCTCACTCTCTCCTCTCTCGTTCCCTCCCTCCTCCTCCTTCTCTCTCACTCTCCTCCCTCCCTATCTCTCCTCCCTCCCCCTCCTCTTCCTCCTCTCTCTCCCCCTTCTCCTCCTCCTTCTCTCTCTGTCTCCTCCCTCTCCCTCCCCCTCTCTCCTCCCTCCCTCTCTCTCCTCCCTCCCTCCTCCTTCTTCTTCCTCTCTCTTCCCCTTCTCCTCCTCCTTCTCTCTCTGTCTCCTCCCTCTCCCTCCCCCTCTCTCCTCCCTCCCTCTCTCGCTCGCTCGCTCCTCCTCCTCTCTCTCTCCTCCCTCCCTCCTCCTCCTCTCTCTCTCCTCCCTCTCTCTCCTCCCTCCCTCCTCCTCCTTCTTCTCCTTCTCTCTTCTCCATCCCCATTCCTCTCTCTCTCTGTCCCCCCCCCTTGCCTTTCTGGTCTGATGAACACTTGCTATGACTTCAAAATCTAAAATTAAAAATGGAGTATAAAAAGTTATAATTATATATACCATGTTTCCCCGAAAATAAGACCCTGTCTTATATTTTTTGAACCCTGAAATAAGTGCTTGGCCTTATTCCGATTGGGCTTATTACCAGGGGGTGTCTTATTTTGAGGGAAACAGGGTATGTGTGTGTGTATGTGTATATATGTATATATGTATACATATATACACATATATGAACTTTATTTTCATTTATCAGCAAAAAATGTTACATACATACATACATAAATACACACACACACACACACACACACACACACACACACACACACAAATATATATATGTAGGATTTTTTGCTGATAAATGAAAATAAAGGGAGACTATTATAGATCTATTTCGAGCTTATTTTGCTCTCGTCAGATAGCCATACCCCTTACTGGGATTTGAACCCGGGACGGCTGCCTTGCAGTGCAGCAACTTAACCATTAGGCCATAGGCTCTGTTCCCAATCAGCTCTTTCACCAGGAAAGGGTTATATATGTTTTTTTTTTCTGTCGTGTTATCCTGGTGTACCCAAATATGGGAGAGAAAGCATCACAGCTTATATATATATATATATTTCTGTCGTGTTATCCTGGTGTACCCAAATATGGGAGAGAAAGCATCACAGCTTCCTTTTTGCCTTTCAGCCCCTCACTGGGACCATCAAGGCTGTTTTTGATATAGCCGACACACTAATCTATATGTGTAGGATTTTTTGTTGATAAATGAAAATAAAGGGAGACTATTATAGATCTATTTCGAGTTTATTTTGCTCTCGTCAGATAGCCATACCCCTACTGGGATTTGAACCCGGGCCGGCTGCCTTGCAGTGCAGCAACTTATCCATTAGGCCATAGGTTCTGTTCCCAATCAGCTCTTTCACCAGGAAAGGGTTATATATGTTTTTCTGTCGTGTTATCCTGGTGTACCCAAATATGGGAGAGAAAGCATCACAGCTTCCATTTTTGCCTTTCAGCCCCTCACTGGGACCATCCAGGCAGCCCTTTACATAGCCGACACACTAATCTATATGTGTAGGATTTTTTGCTGATAAATGAAAATAAAGGGAGACTATTATAGATCTATTTCGAGCTTATTTTGCTCTCGTCAGATAGCCATACCCCTTACTGGGATTTGAACCCGGGCCGGCTGCCTTGCAGTGCAGCAACTTAACCATTAGGCCATAGGCTCTGTTCCCAATCAGCTCTTTCACCAGGAAAGGGTTATATATGTTTTTTTTTCTGTCGTGTTATCCTGGTGTACCCAAATATGTGAGAGAAAGCATCACAGCTTCCATTTTTGCCTTTCAGCCCCCCATTGGGACCAAATATGGGAGAGAAACTGGGCTTTCTCTCCCATATTTGGGTACACCAGGATAACACGACAGAAAAAAAAACATATATAACCCTTTCCTGGTGAAAGAGCTGATTGGGAACAGAGCCTATGGCCTAATGGTTAAGTTGCTGCCCTGCAAGGCAGCCGGCCCGGGTTCAAATCCCAGTAAGGGGTATGGCTATCTGACGAGAGCAAAATAAGCTAGAAATAGATCTATAATAGTCTCCCTTTATTTTCATTTATCAGCAAAAAATCCTACATATATATATATATATATATATATATATATATATATATATATATATATATATATATATATATATATATATATATATATATATATATATATATACATATATATATATGAATACAGATTGAAACAATATATATATATATATATATATATATATATATATATATATATATATATATATATATATATATATATATATATATATATATATATATATATATATATATATATATATATATATACGAATACAGATTGAAACAATCAAAAGACAGTCAAAAGAGTTGTGTCTTTACAAACTAACCACTGAACATGTGAAACCCACCTAGAGGGGAGTACATCCCATAGCCTTTTGAGCCACCGAGTGGAGGCCTCTCCTCTCTGCCCAAAAGACAGCGCTCTCCCAGTAGGAACATGTTCAAAAGGACCTCTCCTGCTGATCTTATTAACGTCATAAATTCGTAACGAGAGCTGTGGAGCAGAATAGTCAGATCCTCGACTTTTCAGGGCCTCTTAAAGCAACCGCCCTAAATCATGTCCAATGCAGATCAGTTCCCTCCCCCAGTTTGCAGCCAAGATCCGGCTGCATTCTGCACGGACTGAAATTTCTAGGTAGGCCATGTAAAACTGCATTGCAGCAATCAAGACCGCATGTAATCCAGATGTAAATGATCTGATTGCCTCAGGAACGGGCATAACTGTATAAAATCACCCCTTGTCACAGCATAATATATACCGTATTTTTTCAGAGTATAAAACGCACCTTAGTTTTTGGGGAGGAAAATAGGGGGGGGGAATCTGCCTCCCAGGTATTCATCTGGCTAGCATCCTTAGTCTGGTCAGCTTCAGCACATTATTTTATCCCCTGGTTAGGGCTTAAAAAAACCTTCTTCGGAGAGAGTAACAATGAAAGAGCCTGCAAGCCAGTAAGAGCTGGGAAGATTGTTAGCACCTCATTAGGGCTAGAAATAAACTTATTAGGAGCAAGTAGAGCAATAAAAAAAACCTGCAAAGACTTAGGGCCTGAAAAGCATTCTTCGGAGAGAGTAACAATGAAAAAGCCTGAAAGGTAAGAGCTGGGAAGATCATTAGCACCTCGCTAGGGCTGGAAAAAAAGCTTCAAAAAAGCTACATTCAGAGTATAAGACGCACCCAAATTTTCAGCCTCTTTTAGGGAGGAAAAAGGTGCGTCTTATACTCCGAAAAATACGGTAATTTTTTTTTTAAAGGTACAGCTGAAGATCAAAGAGCGGCAAGAGAGCATCTGATCTTTCAGAGAAATTGTAATCTCATCCAAGGAGGATGAACCTAAATTCCCAAGTCAGTTTATCAACATCACCCCATCTTTGGCTTCAATTTATTCTCTCTCATCCAGCCCATTAAGTGAATTTAAAGCAGGGCATAAAAGTACCATTTGCTTCCCTGGTCTTTGCTGGAGATATACCTGGTTATCATCAGCATGTTTGTGTTACTCTTCTCCAAGCTGTTGGACAACCTTTTAAAGTGGTTTTATACAGATTTTGATCAATGTGCTGGGCGAAATGGAGTCCTGTGGGACAACATAGGTCAGCAGCATTGGTACTGAATATCACTTCGTGTATCGATCTTGACCCTATCCCTCCCCCAATGTCACTGTGTTTGCACCAGGGGTGGGTTCCACTTACCTTCCCTACCGGTTCGCATCGCAACGGAAGTGCACGTTTTGCCCATCACGTCATGCAAAACACCTGGAAATGACCCTCTGCACATGCGCAGAAACCTTTGCGCATGCACAGAGGGTTTTTTTGCACGCCGCAGCAACCGGAGGACTAGGTCGGGAACGTGGACCGCCGGTCATCGCTGCTGGTTCGGCGAGCATTGGTAAATTTCCGCTACTGGTTCTAAAGAACCGGTCCGAACCGGCAGCAACCCACCACTGGTTTGCACCCTATGCCCACCCATCCGTTAGAGGAGAGAAAAATGAAATTAATTGCAGCATAAAGCCAGAGGAAAAAAAGGAACAAAACTGTAACCGCACAGCCTTACAACAAAGGCAGAACTTTTTATGCCGTCACCTTGATAGGGTAGCAAATTCCAGATACAGAAGCTTCAGGTTGCATTAAGGCGGACCAAAGGGCAATAGCAATAGCACTTAGACTTATATACCACTTCATAGTGCTTTACAGCATTCTCTAAGCGGTTTACAGAGCCAGCATATTTGCCCCCAACAATCTGGGCCCTCATTTTACCGACCTCATAAGGATGGAGGCTGAGTCAACCTTGAGCTGGTCACGATCGAACTCCTGACTATGGGCAGAGTTAGCCTGCAATACTGCATTTTAATAACCACTGCACCACCACAGCTCTTAGGCTTACGTTAGTCTTAGTATAATTTATACTCAAGCTGTATCTGAAAACGTGACCATCCTTAGTGGATAGTTAACCAACTGTTGCAGCCTCAGTGATAAATAACCGTTAATACATTCCATTTGTGAAATATGACTTGCCTTCCAAACAGTTCTTCATTACATCAGAAAAATAGTTATTCTTCTTAATTCCATACATTTTCCGTTTTGGTATCTTTTTCAAATACCTCATATTGCATAAATAAGTTTCTTATTGAATTCACAACAACAAGCAGTACAGTAAAGAGTTGCATGTCTTAGAACAGGGGTCAGCAACGCGCGGCTCTGGAGCCGCATGTGGCTCTTTCATCCCTCTGCTGCGGCTCCCTGTCGCTCAAAATATGCGTCACAACCGCCAATGTGTGATACCTGCCGGCACGCGATTTATTGAGCTTTTCGACCCCCGGCAGGCCAACCATGGATAAATCCAAGAAAAGAAAAGTTTCAGAAGAAAACAGAATCTTTAATTCAACTGTAAATGCTAGTTTTGTGGCCGCTCAGGAAATAGTCAGGCACGGGAAGGGTTTTGTGGCTCCCAGTGTTTTCTTTTCTGTGGGAAACGGGTCCAAATGGCTCTTTGTGTCACGATGTGAATATTGTCAGTTTGTGCATCTCTATGTTTTCTACTGTTTTCTTGTATCTATGGTCAAGCAGATGTATGATATATTCTATTATGCATGTCTGCATTCCTGAGGTCTCCTCCTTTCTTTCTCTTTGCCATTTTCTACCCAAGGTAGAAGTGATTTATTCCTTAACCGATAAAATGTAGCTTTACTAAGGATTCTTTTTATTACTTTTCTACTGAAATAAATATTTTGTTAATTAGATTTGAATCTCGGTTTTATTTTCTAAGTAAGAATGTTTTCAAAAGGGAAGCAACGATCCATCGACCTCCGGGGGGTCTCCCCCCGCTCACACTTTGAGTGTTTAAGGTTCCCGACCCCTGTCCTAGAATGAGTGTAAAAATGAGTGATCAGAACATTTTGGCTAATGCATCTAATTTTCTTATGAGCTTGGGTAGAAGAAAACAAGGACATTGATGTTCCAAAAGGCTGGATGAGGAAATTAATGTTGATGGCCGTAATTGCTTTGGAAAATAATTTTTATTTCAAGTTGTTCAGATTAAGTGGTTAGTTTCTCATTTGTTTTTCATTCCCCCACCCCCTAAGATAAGTGGCACTTCCGTTTATAATTTCCACGGCTTGATTCAGCATGAGTTTTCTAAGAAAATTAGAGAGGGGCTTTCTTGGAATAGCAAAAGTAAGAAATGTTGCCTCCCACTAATTTTTTGTAAATTATAAGCTTCCCACTTAAATTGTTGTTATTCATTGTTTAATACTTTAGATTTACTGTATAGTAATTGCATAAATCCACAAAATTGAATATGATCGGGTAGTTTTTTTCCACTAACTAAAAGCTTTCAATTATGTTGCAGTTTAATCCTGCATCATTCTAATAATGTGTACATTTGTATCACAACAGATATTTATTTTAAG
Organism: Diadophis punctatus similis; assembly: GCA_023053685.1. Classification (NCBI taxonomy): domain Eukaryota; kingdom Metazoa; phylum Chordata; class Lepidosauria; order Squamata; family Dipsadidae; genus Diadophis; species Diadophis punctatus. The sequence goes on from JALIGW010000006.1 coordinate 8,696,559, forward strand.
CATGGGTAGAGTGCTATTCAGATATGTAGTCTTCTACATTGGTGTTCGGGGAATTCAAACCATCCAGCTTCAGTCATGATTAATGCAGCGCAGTTGCAGAATATCACGAAAGAAGAGCATTTTGTAATATCAGTGAAATTATTTACCTAACAGCCATCTTGTATTGTTTGTTTAGAATTAGTGCATGTGCAGGGGTGGGTTCCTACCGGTGCGGTCTTGCCTGTTCGTCGCCGCAGAGCCGAAGAAGCTGTTGGCGTTCGCGGCGCTGGGCTTTCCCCAGCCGCTTTCCCCGGCCGCCGGGACACCGCCATTTGCGTTCTTTTGCCCTCTGCACATGCGCAAAGCGTTCTGCTTGCGCAGAGGGCAAAAGAACGCAAATGGCGGCGTCCCGGCGGCCGGGGAAAGTGGGCGGGGGAAGCCCCGCGCCGTGAACGCCAACAGCTTCTTCGGCTCTGCGGCGACGAACAGGCAAGACCGCACCGGTAGGAACCCACCCCTGTGTATGTGAATCCCTTATGCTTGAGGGGGGAATTGCACAGGTGGGAAGTCAGCAAACTGATCAAAAGGTCAGATTTTCTCAGCCTTTGTCTCCACTAAATGGCACTTTCCTACGAGAGATACTCCAGAGGTGGTTCTGTTTATCTCAGTATAATGTTTTCACATTTAAATGTATCAAATGTGTTTTCACATTTAAATATGTGAAAGGGTTCCTTTGTAGAAGGAACATTTGGGATGTTCAGGCAAACCAAGGGTCCCCAAACTTGGCAACTTTAAGACTTGTGGACTTCAACTCCCAGAATTCTCCAGCCAGCTATGCTGGAGTTGAAGTCCACAAGTCTTAAAGTTGCCAAGTTTGAAGACCTCTGAGGTAAATTGTCTTCAAGACAAAGTGAATGATTCCTCTAGCTTTGAAAGAGGTGGGGCTTTAACCCTAACCCTAACCATCCTGAATTATTTTTGTCCAGTTTCCAACCTTCCCTTTTCGAGGAAGGAACGGATTTCAAGCCTGGACATTGTACTGAGATAGCACTGGTTTCTGGCAGTGCCAGTCCACAGACCAGGGGTTGGAGACCCCTAGCTGAGAGAGCATTCGAAGTTCCAACAGACCAGGGGTGAAATCCAGCAGATTCTGACAGGTTCTGGAGAACCGGTAGCGAAAATTTGAGTAGTTCGGAGAACCATTAGCGGAAATTTTGAGTAGTTTGGAGAACTGTTAGCGGAAATTTTGAGTAGTTCGGAGAACCGGTAGCGGAAATTTTGAGTAGTTCGGAGAACCGGTAGCGGAAATTTTGAGTAGTTCGGAGAACCGGTAGCGGAAATTTTGAGTAGTTCAGAGAACCGGCAAATACCACCTCTGGCTGGCCCCAGAGTGGGGTTGGAATGGAGATTTTGCAATATCCTTCCCCTAGGAGTGGGGTGGGAATGGGGATTTTGCAGTATCCTTCCCCTGCCATGCCCACCAAGCCATGCCCATAGAACCGGTAGTATAAAAATTTGGATTTCACCACTGCAACAGACCTTACAACCCAGAGTCGAAGTCCAGATCATCAAACATATGTACAAACACAGAAAGAGCCATGTAACTGCAGTTTAGGCCCTCAGCAACCAGGCTGCAGTTACAACCTTTGCAGTATCTTTTGGTGACATGACTGCATTTTATGATGGTTTTACCGAAAACTGGCCTTTTCTTTCAGCTTTTGGAAAACCTGGCCCGTAGTGAACCATTAGTTCAATTAAAAACCGTGACATTTGTTTTAGGATTAGGGGATCATGACTCGGGCTGAGCTCTTTCAAGGCGAGATGGGACACCTCGCCACGTCCCGTTCACTGCGGTCAACTCACCAAGGGGCAATTCACCAATTCAATTATTTAAAATAATTTGTTTTCAAAATGGTTTAATTTTTGTCAGTCACACTTCATTTTGTCCCTCCTTTCTTTAATACTTCTATTCCAATATTTCTCCAATGTTACTGTAACTTGTCCTGCGGTCAGTGGTTGTGGCTAGTTGTCCTAGATCCCTTTCAGGTAGCTTATCCTGAAGCAATTGCTTCTTACTGCGTGCTATTGCAAAGTCTCAAATCTGTCATTTATATTTATTAAAACCTGAGTACCGTATGTGCCGGCGTATAAGATGACTTTTTACCCCTTGAAAATCTTCTCCAATGTCGGAGGTCGGGTACGAAAACTTCCGAGCCGGGGGGAGCTCAAAAATGGTCGCAGCCGCATCCCCGCCATTCTCCAGCCAAGCGGCCGAAGGAGCCTCGGAGCCCCGATGCTGCCCTGCGTCTCAGTCACCTGCTTGGAAGGCTGCAGCCGCCACCGTCAGCTGGCGGCTTAAGGCAAGAGGCGGGCGGGAGATACGGGCAGGAGCTGGTGGCGGCTGCGGTCGCGCCGAGGGAGCGCGTGGCTGAGAGGCATCTCGCACGGGGAGGAACCTTCGTCTGGCTCCGCTTCCAGAGCGAGCAAGCGAGTGAGAGCAGCGCAGCCACAGCGGGAAGGGAAGCAAGCAGCCCGCTCTGCCACTCAAGCCAGCGGCTGCCGGAAGCAACAAGGGTGTTAGAAAAAGAGAAGGAGGAGTGCCGCCACCGCCGCCAGCACTCTTTCCTTCACTTCTATCTTCTCCTTCTCTTCTCCTAACGCCCTTGTTGCTTCCTGCGGCTGCTGGCTTGAGTGGCGGAGCGGGCTGCTTGCCACCCTGTGGCTGCGCTGCTCTCACTCGCTTGCTCTGGAAGCAGAGCCAGACGAAGGTTCCTCCCCGCGCGAGATGCCTCTCAGCCACGCGCTCCCTCAGTGCGACCGCAGCCGCCACCAGCACTCTTTCCTTCACCTGGGAAAAAGGATCTTGCGGTGCTGAGGGCTAGGAAAGAGGGAAGAAGAGAAAAGGGAAGGAAGGAAGGAAGGAAGACCAGGAAGGAAGACCAGAGATGAATGGAAGGAAGGAAGGAAGGAAGGAAGGAAGGAAGGAAGGAAGGAAGGAAGGAAGGAAGGAAGGAAGGAAGGAAGACCAGAGATGAATGAAAGGAAGAAAGGAGGGAAGGAAGGCCAGGAAGGAAGACCACGGAAGGAAGGAAGGAAGGAAGGAAGGAAGGGAAGAAGAGGAATGTTAGGTGGGAGGAAGGAAGAGAAAAAAGAGAGGGAAAGAAAAAGAAAGAAAGAAAGAAAGAGAAAGAAAGATGTTAGGAAGGAAGAAAGACAGAAAGAAAAAGAAAGATGGTAGGAGGGGTAGTCTTATACAGAAAGTATATCCCAAACTCTGTATTTTAATTGGAAAAGTTGGGGGTTGTCTTATACGCCCAGTCGTCTTATACGCAGGAATATACGGTATATGTCATATGATGAATGGATCTGAGTAAAAAAAAACTGATTATGGATGGTATTCACTCTCCTGATACTGCAGCAGAGTGATGTAATGTATTCCCATTCTGGACAATAAGAGGTCAACTTAACACCAGTCGTGCCTAAGGCTGGAATGAAATGAATGCCATTTCAGATCGATCTTTTGAGCGAAGGCAGCTCTTTCATACTATATTCTTTCTATGCAGTTTTTCCCTCTTCAAGTTTCATTTCAAGTTGAAGAGACTGATTTTATTTTCAGAGAAGCTGAGCAATTTGGTTTTTGGTTTTTTTACAGAGCCACCTGGTAGAAAGTGAACATTGAGACTGATACCCGGAGACCCCTTTTAAATCACTATTACTTAGAGCAGTGGTTCCTAACCTTTTTGTGATCGAGTACCACTTGGAGGTCCTGTACAGTCGCCGCGTACCACCTGGTTCCAGAGAAACTAAATTCGATCAGATATCACTTTATTTCCATAATTGTACCGTTCCTTTTTTGGCCCCGCGCCGCTGGGACCAGGTGGGTGGCGTGTGGCAACAGTTGCAAATCGTTGCCAGATTATCTTGTGTTAGGCAGTAGACATTTTTGTGAAGTAAAAAATAACTAACTAAAAATCGATCATGACCCCGAAAGTGTTCGCGTACCACCTGGAAGGCCCTCGCGTACCACTAGTGGTACACGTACCACAGGTTGGGAACCACTGACTTAGAGATTAATTTTTTTCCCAATACAAGTAGGGGAATAAATATGAATTAATTTGCCTCAAATTGGAAGCACAATTTAAACATCGATTGAAAGTATAACCTCTCTGACTCACCATCTGTTTATTAAAAATACTAACAAAGCACTGTCTTTCCATTTTCTAGAGGAAAACAACTTCCTATTCGTCCATATGTTTATTAGTTATCATGTTCACTTTGAAAAATGTAATGTATTTCATTTTAACAAATAGGGGTGATTTTTTTTCCCAGGCATCTTACAAACCATTGATGAAGCAAGTGGTGGAAGAAATTTACAATCCTGATCGGCCTGACCCGGTTGATATTGAACACATGTCTTCTGGGCTGACCGATCTTCTGAAAACAGGATTCAGCATGTTTATGAAGGTAAAGCAATCATATGTATGATCCAGGGGTGGGATTCGCATAATTTATCTACCGGTTCGCCCAGCAGCACCGAAAATGTGAGCACCCGCCCATGAACAGAACCTTCCGCATCTTGCACGCATGCGCGTGGCTTGAAAACGTAGCAGCACTCAAAGACCGCCCTCGGTGTCAGCGCTAGTAAGCTGCACTGTTGTTTAGCTCAGCTGAGGCGCAGCAATCTGCTCTGCTGCGCCTCAGCTGAATCACCTGAGCTAGAAAAAAGGGAATATAGAGCCGAGGTGGCGCAGCGGTTAGAGGCAGTACTGCAGGTCACTTTAGCTGACTGTGATCCACAGGTCAGTGGTTCAAATCTCACCGGCTCAAGGTTGACTCAGCCTTCCATCCTTCCGAGGTAGGAAAAATGAGGACCCAGATTGTTGGGGGCAATATAAAAATACATTGCTTAATGGTGTAAACCGCTTAGAAAGTGCTTGCACTGTGAGGCGGTATATAAAGCTCACTAAATAATGAATGAATGAATGAATGAATGAATGAATGAATGAATGAATGAATGAATGAATGAATGAATGAATGAATGAATGAATGACTGACAGGGAACCTCACCCCATTCCTAAAAGATCTGTAAGGGGCGTGCATAAGCGCACCATTGTGCCTACCGTTCCTGTCCTACTGTCCTATTGCCTAATTTACCTGTACCTACTTTGCTAATGTTTATGTTTATACCAATACCTGCTATCTTGTACATGTTTGACAAACAAATAAATAAATAAAATAAAAATAAATACCTGTTTGCCCGAACCAGACAGAACTGGTTGAATACCACCTCTGGTATGATCACAATGACATCTGATTAAAATGTGCAGAATTGTATTAAGAAGCAGACAATCCATTTATCCACCCCTATTTATTTCCTATCTGAAATTTGTACTTTTGGGGTGACATTGCAAGATCAATGATTATATTTATATTTGTGTGTGTGTGTGTGTGTGTGTGTGTGTGTGTGTGTGTGTGTGTGTGTGTGTGTGGCATTTTTTTTTTTTGCTGATAAATGAAAATAAAGGGAGACTATTTTATATATATATATATATATATATATTCCTGCTGCTGTGGCCTAGAGGTGGAACTCTTGCCTCACAATCAGGAGGTTGTGAGTTCGATCCTAAGTAGAGGCAGATGTAGGGTCTCCTGCTTGGGCAGGGGGTTGGACTAGATGACCTGCAAGGTCCCTTCCAACAGTTAATCTCTGTTATTATTATAAGTATGTATATGTGTATGTGGGTATATGTGTGTGTGTATGTATATATATGAATATATATATATATGTGTGTGTGTGTGTGTGTGTGTATAGCATTTTTTGCTGATAAATGAAAATAAAGGAAAATAAATATATATTCCTGTTACGTGGCAGTTGTTTATCTGTCCCATTAACTGATAGAATTACAGTGCTCTGTTGAGTATGTTGAGAAATATAAAAAACCCATTACGGGAATTAAATGTCCACTCCATTATGCCCTGTTTTCTTCATCCCACCTGAGTTCCTGGAAGAAAGATGACATACAAATCTAACAACAAAATACGCAAATAATAAAATAATGATGACCTTATATGTTCACAACTCCATGTTATAATTAACATAATGTCACTGTTGTGTAAAAAAAAAAAGTAATTTTTTTCCTGGATTCTGAAAAATAAAGAAAATCTGCCATTTCCCCACATCATAAATATCAAGCCTCTGAAGAGCTCATCTGTGAGAAGAATCGTAACACACACACACACACACACACCCTTTTTATTTCCATGCCCCCAGAGAAGGCAAAAAAAAAAAAAAACATTCACAGAAGCTAAAGCAGGGGTGGGCAAACTATGGTTCTTTGGGGACCTGTGGACTTCAACTCCCAGAATTCCTGAGCCAGCCATGCATGCATGGCTAGCTCAGGAATTCTGGGAGTTGAAGTCCACAGGTCCTCAAAGAACCATAGTTTGTCCACCCCTGAGCTAAAGCAATCCCTGCCCCCCCCCCACACACACAGCCAGAATGGCCTCAAGTAACCCCGGTTAGAAGACTGAGACAGGCTGAATTGTCAGGATTAATTCAGGAAACACAAAGCCACACAGAATTTACCCAAGGCTGGCCTTGACCCTGATCACCACCCAGGAAACCAAATAGGGACAATTAGAATACAGAAAGGCGCATTGTTAATCTAATCAAATAACCCCAATCTCAAAGGTCCAAAAGGGTATAAAAATCGCTCTACTTCCCATGCCAAGCTGTCAGCTGTCCCAGAACCGATGCTGAGTCACTTCGCTTCCGAAATAAATGGAGACCTCCTTTCCTGTAGCTTGCCTCCAAACTTATTTCTCCTGCATCTTTCTCCCGGCTTTGAACAGGCCTGGATTTTACTTCCAACAAATCCATCGTGTCACTTAGGCGGCTTCCTGCAGTTTACAAATGGCAGTAGATGGTTTTCTTCTTATCATTAAATAATAATAGAATAGAATAGAATAGAATAGAATAGAATAGAATAGAATAGAATAGAATAGAATAGAATAGAATAGAATAGAATAGAATAGAATAGAATGATGAAGAATGAATAGAATAGAATAGAATAGAATAGAATAGAATAGAATAGAATTATGAAGAATGAATAGAATAGAATAGAATGATGAAGAATGAATAGAATAGAATAGAATGATAAAGAATAGAATAGAAATAGAATAGAATAGAATAGAATAGAATAGAATGATGAAGAATGAATAGAATAGAATAGAATAGAATAGAATAGAATAGAATAGAATAGAATAGAATAGAATAGAATAGAATAGAATAGAATAGAATAGAATAGAATAGAATTCTTTATTGGCCAAGTGTGATTGGACACACAAGGAATTTGTCTTTGGTGCATAGGCTCTCAGTGTACATGAAAGAAAAGATACCGGTACATTCGTCAAGAATCATGAGGTAAAAAACACTTAATGATTGTCATAGGTTTCAAATAAGCAATCAGGAAACAATATTAATATAAATCGTAAGGATGCAAGCAACAAGTTACAGTCATACAGTCATAAGTGGGAGGAGATGGGTGATAGGAACAATGAGAAAAACTAATAGTAATGCAGCCTTAGTGAATAGTTTGACAGTGGTGAGGGAATTATTTGTATAGCAGAGTGATGGCGTTTGGGGAAAAACTGTTCTTGTGTCTAGTTGTCTTGGTGTGAAGTGCTCTATAGCGACGAATGAGAGAAAGTACTAAAGTACTCATTTCCCAAGTACTAAATCTTTCCATGAATTAAAAGATAAGAATATTTTTTTAAAAAAAAACCACCAAGGAGATGTTAAGGTACCTCTGCATAATTTGTGATCTAGGGTTTTTTTTTAAATGGAAAGATTAGTGAATATATGTTATTTGCAATATGGTACCATGAATTTCTGAGCCTTTTGCACTAGGAAAAAAAGCATGTTTCTTATTGCATTTGCTACACTGACCTCCACGTATATTTCCCCGAATAGAAATGTATAGTTCTTCCGTTGTTACATTTGCCACCATTCAAATTGAACGTGGTTGTGAAAACTTGTACGGGGCTGTCAAAATGTAAAAAGCCTTCCTTGTTCTTTTTCCAAATATGACAGGGTGGAGGTAAAGAAGCGCAGTGTTGAAAGATTATTCTGTCTTCTGCCTTCTCCCCTGCTTCCCCTCTCCCCAAAAAGCAGGACAAAGTTGGTACCCATCAGCGGTGGGTTGCTCCCGGTTCGGGCAGGTTTTGCGAACTGGTAGCGGCAGGAGGCTCTGCCTGCACAGGAGCAGCGCGCGAGCGCAAGCATGCTCACGAGCGAACTGGTAGCGGCGGGGTTTAGAATCCATTACTGGTACCCATGCATTTAATCGATGTCACAAAAAATATCCGTGGCACCACGGGTTACTGTGACCTGCTGGGGTGAAAGAAACTGCAGTGTATTTTAAGCAGCGAATATTTTAAGCAACATTCGTGTGGATGAAAAAGATTTAAGCTTTTAAAGACAGGCATACAGGGTAATGAATTTTGCGATGATTTGTAAGCAGTAATGGCTTTGTTCAAAAGACTTCTCAAAATAGCTTTCCTGAGAAGAGGAAAAACAAATCAACTAGAAACTAGACTTTTCCAAATTAGAAATGAAAAAGTTGTTTATCTTTCAGCCAAGTGTGAATCACTTATTTTTCTCTGCTTATGTTAGTTAAACTCGGCCCTACTCTATTGCCTTCAACATCTTCGCTTTTTGAGACCAGAAGAAGAGCCTTTAGGGTATGATCTCCTCTAGGTTTTATGTATCCTTTGAAAATGATTCAAAAGTGCTTCCAAGCACAGCATTCGGTCTCTGCTGATTGTTAAAGTAGCCCAATTCCTTGATGTTTCTGCAAAACCAGGGGAAAAAAAGTGCTATGGTTATTTTAAGAAACATGTTCACTTCAACAAATTGATTCCTTAAAGCAATGCCATCTGTTTTCAGGCTGGATCAGAAGCCTGAAAAACATCAGGCTACTTTCATGAAGAGAAAGTCAGTTTCGTCTAGTGGTTAAAGCGCCAGGCTAGAAATCAGGAGACCGTGAGTTCTAGTCCAACCTTAAACACAAAGCCAGCTGAAGTAACCTTAGGCCACTCTGTCTCACTTAGTACTAGGAATGAAGAGGACCTTGACATCTATCATAGACCTGAGTCGCCTGTGTGCAGGTCCGCAGCTACAGCTCCCAGTGTATCCACACCTGCTACTTTGTCGCTCGCCCATCGCCACAGGACTTTCACGGGAATTGGGGGGGATGTCAAGACTTGCGCGTGAATTGGATTAAAGTGAGGGAGAGTTTTAATGGGATGCTCAGGGAGGGGTAGCACCTCTGATAGCACCTCTGGTAGCACCTCTGGTGTAGAGGCATGTTGTGTCCTTTTACGGCAGCTCATTTTAGGTCAGCTTTTAGGGCAGCTCATTCACCTTTGGTCCCCACCTGTTACTCAGCTCTCACCTGTGGCTCCTATCAGCTGTAGCATGCGCAGCAGCTACACCCCGGGCAACAGCTTCAACAGGCTGGCCAAACCAGGTTGAGAGTAGCCGTTGGGTCATCGACCTTCGGTGAGATAGGGACTTGTCTATCCCGAGCATGTGAAGACAGATTCCAGCGGACTGAGCGGATGAAATCTACTAGAATAGGACAACGGTCATGAAGGTGGTCTCTGCAAGTGATGTGATACGCTAAGAGCATGGCAAGACACGAAAGACGCCCTGGTCAACCACTGCGCCCAGCCCATCTCCAACTGTCTCGACTCTTGTCCTGCTATTTGGAGCAAGATGGAATCTGGGAAGAGAGAGTGAGGCTGACTGACTATGCGCACTAGGAAAGAGGCAATGGAAAGACCACTTCTGAAAAACCCTGCCAAGAAAACTGCAGGGAATTGTCCAGCCAATCACATCCATCATTCCTGTTACTGCATGTAGAAGAGAAACATTCTTCTTCTCCCAAAAGATGCCTCTTTTGACAGGTTTCTGTGCTTTATTCCTCTTTTACCCAGACATTCACTTCCTCTGCACCTAGAAAAAGCATTAATGTAGTAGTGTCTAATGGCATTGGTTGAAGGAATTGGGTATGTCTACTTTAATGAAAAGAAGAACTAGTGGCAACACTAGTGACTTCACATATCGTGGATCAGTTGGGCTCCTAACTGCAAGTTCTCTCCTATCCATTGTCTTTCAGAGTCCTTCTTTTTGTTTTATCCTAATGTACATACAGATTAAATAATGTTCACAAGTACATTTTTCATACGTTGTAATTGGAATTCTCAAAAATAGCCAACCTAGAGCCATTTTACAGATTCATAATTTCCGTTTGTGTTATTTTTATTTGGAAATGGCAAATCGCCATTTTTGAGCCAGAGAAAATACAATTTCCCCAATAAATAGCTTTTACTTCTCTTGCATATTGGTGAGAGCTCTCATCTTAACTCCTCCCTTCCTTGAAGTTTTGAAATCAGAAGCCCATCCAGGTACGATTCCTCATATTTTCTGCACAAATAATTTGTGTTGACTGACATGCACGAGTAGATAAGTCCACATGCTGGAGTGTGATATTGAAATATTGGAAGCAGAAACTATGAATGAGTTTAGAGATAGTTTCCAAATAATGAAATTACTTTTAATTTTTAAATATGCCACCCACACCCGAATGTCTCTCTGTGTGTGTGTGTGTGTGTGTGTGTGTGTGTGTGTGTGTGTGTGTGTGTGTGTTTGTCTGTGTCTCTGCATCACTTTGGATTTGAAGGGAAAACGCTGCTTTGGATGGTGGGGAAGTTGCTCTTGTCTTTAAAGCAGATTCATCTAGGGTGGTGTTGCTACCCTCTAGAGCAGCGATTCTTAACCTTTTTAGTGGTCCGCACCCCCTTGAATCTGAAAATAAGCTCTTGCACCCCCTTAAAAAATGTGTGTATATTTTTTATTTAAGAAAAAACATTTATTGCATAAACAAATGCCGTGTTTATTTACAATATATATTACTATATAACATTTTATATATATATATATATATATATATATATATATATATATATATATATATATATATATATAGTAATATAATATAATATAATATAATTAATATCGTATCGTATCATATCGTATAGTATAGTATAGTATAATAATATAATATAATAATATAATATAATATAATATAATATAATATAATATAATTAATATAATATAATATAATTAATATAATATAATTTATATTATATATATTATATTATTATATATATTATATTATATTACTATATAACATAAAAACATGGTCGCCTCATTCGTATTTTTTTTTAAAAAATTGAAATTTCTCTCGCACCCCTGGAAATGCTCTCTCGCACCCTCAGGGGTGCACGCACCCCAGGTTAAGAACCACTGCATACAGCTACAATGTGAGCCTGTGAGGAAAAAATATCATATTTGGAATCCATCCATGTGCGTTCTATTTTTCTAAGGCACTCTGCAGCCCTACAGAACAAAAATATTAAAGGCCTGGATAAAAATGAAATGTGAATCCCTCTGTAATCACTAGGGGGTGCTCTCAGTTCCAAGAACAACCTGTACCATGTTATCCAAGCCTGCGTTGGATAACACTCTCTCTGCCAGGGGCATCCATGACAGGACCTGCAAAAGGTTCCCCCATTGAAGAAAATCTGGCATTAGTTTGATGGGTTTAAGCCGTTTTTAGGACTTGAGCCTAGCCCATTTCCTCTGTCATTTCTACTGCTCTTCAATATTCCCAACCGGAATGGGACAACTTGCTACAGCCACGGCCAACTCATCGCAGGACAATTTAACAATTCAATTTAATCATTCAAAACAAATTTAAAAATATTTTTAATTTTTGTCATTCACATTTCATTCTGTTCCTCCTTTTGCATCCTTTCTTTAATGATTCCATTCCACTATTTCTTTCCTTAACTTGTCCCGCAGCGAGTTGGCTGTGGCAAATCGTCATAGACCCATCCGCAACAGACCACTCTTCCACCAGTCCCTGCTATCTCCTTTTATAGGTGCCCTCTGCCAGGGGTGGGATTCAGCCAGTTCGGACCGGTTCGGGCAAACCGGATGCTAATTTTACATCTGGTTTGCCGAACCGATAGTTGCAAGAATTGGCTGGCCCCGCCCTCCCTGCCCGACCCAGGAGTCTCCACGCGGCCTGTTTTGGATGCCAGGTAAGTGCAGGGCCCACACGGAGGCTCTGGGAGGGTGAAAAATGGGCCTCCCAGAAGTTCTGAAAGTCTGGAAACAAGCCCATTTCCAGCCTCCGGAGGGCTCCGGAGTCCGGAGGAGGCTGTTTTTGCCCTCCCGGAGGCTCGAGAAAAACCCCTTCGCAAGCCATCCAAGAAGGGAATAGCCAGGTTCTGACTCAACAGTTCCCTAGTGAAGGGCAGACAGGCTCCGTGATTGTCACGTAGTGAATATTGTCAGTTGTATGTCTATGCTGGGTGATGCACCCCTATCCTAATATTATGGTACATCCTAATACAAGCAGGACACGTGATGTGATCTTCTGCGCATGTGTGCATTCCTGATTCTCCATTATTCTCTTTGACTTGGCTCTTGACCGGAACGGTTGCATTTCCTTAGCAAGAATGTAACTATTCAGAATTTATTGTTTTTGTGCCGAAATAAATATTTTCTATTAGACTTTTAATCTCGGCTTTATTTTCTAAATGTCTGGATTCCAAAGAAAGATCCACTTCGCCTCTATGAGATTTATTCTCACCTTAACAGTGATGAGGGCAGCCTTGAAAATGCAGCTTCTATTGCCAGAAGGAAAATGTTTTTGAGAGACCTCTCTGCAGCTAAGGAGGAAGGATGCACAGCAAACCCAACTCTTAATTGGCTTCTTCCAGCCATAAAGCAGTTGGTCAATTCATACCACACCTTAAGCCCGAAGCAAAGCAAGCACTTTTTGTGCTTAGAGCAGGGGTGGGTTCCTACCCGTGCGGTCCAGTGCGTAGCTCCGGTAGGGACCCGCCGAGAACCCAATTTGTGCGCGACTGCTCCGGTACCATCTCCACCGGGCAGTCGCACACGTCGCCATGTCTTTTGTGAATTTTTGGGCGATTTTGCTTCTGCGCATGCGCGGAAGCAAAATCGCGCCGAAATCTCGTGAGGGGACGCGCGCGCGAGAGAGATTTCAGTGAGATTTTGCTTCTGCGCATGCGCGGAAGTAAAATCACGCCAAAATCTCACGCACGCGCACATCCCCTCGCAAGATTTTGGCGCGATTTTGCTTCCACGCATGCGCAGAAGCAAAATCGCGTGAGGGGGTGCGCGCGCACAAAGCATGAAGGACCGCGGAGCAGCGCACCGGTCTGGGTAAGTGAGCAACTCACCCCTGGCTTAGAGGTTACTCTTAGACTCATAATGCTAGAGTATAAGTCATGCCAAAATTCTCTTTGACCCTTTTTTTTTAGGAAAGGTTGGGGCTTTTAAGGGGAGAAAGTCATGGTGTAAAGCCAGCAGAGGCTTAATGTTCTCGTTCTGGTTTGGGCCAGATGTATATAAAAACCATGACCCTAAAAGCGATCAAAAATTCAGTGTTGAATTTTAGTAGCGTGATCCAAGACTGTTTTGAGAACTGCAAGAATGATTCTGGAGTATTTGCAATACCTCATTGGGCAGTGAGTTTGCCAAGCCCTGGCTTAATGCAATGTGCGAACTTAGCTGGTGTATAAAATCCTTTTCATGGTCCCTTCACTCTCACAGTGGGGTGCACTCAATCATGCTCCTTATCCAATGTAAGATGCTGCAGAGGGGGGGAAAGTGTCTTTTTTTTTTTGCTTTAACCTCTCCCTTTCTTCCTTAGTTACTATCATTGCCAGCCATCACAGAGGGATGTGAAACAGCTAGAATTACTCAGTAATTGCTAATGTGTATAAAAACTTCAGCACAAAACGTCATTCCTGTGTTTGAACCACACAGGCTTGCTATGTAAATTTTGTAGTCTTATAATGGATTTGCAGAAATGTTTTTCCCATTAGGAGGCACATACTTTCATAAATCAAGCCCATATGATATTCAAAATTGGTATCTATGATATCTGTCTGTCTGTCTATCTATCTACCTATCTATCTATCACCTACCTACCTACCTATCATCTATCTATATTGTTTGTTTATGTGAGCAGCCCTGGAAAATTATTCGCTGGTGGTTTTTAATATCTGAAAATCTATATATATATATATATAAAAGCCAAATACCACTCATGCTTCATCACGAAATCTCCAGAACTGTAAAGCCTACAAACTTGAAACTTGGCATGTATGTTCCTCTTGGCTTCTAGGTGCTCGCTAAACAAGGAAATGACCATCAGATCATTAGTATTTCTTATATTATTATTAACACACTCTGATGCTAAGGAGTTAGACGATCTACTCCCCCTCCCCACCTGAAAAGAACTCTGTTCCAACTGCCAGTTGGGTGTGGGCATGGCCAGCGCGTGACTCATCCGGCCTGCGGGCTGGGAATTTAGACATTCTACTCCCCCTCCCCACCTGAAAAGAACTCTGTTCCAACTGGAAGGAAGGAAAATATAAGGCAACTGGCAGTTGGAACAGAGTTGGAACATTTTCAAGCTTTAACTGTCAATTTATCAAGCCCGATCACATAGTTTCGTAGCGAAGCACGGGTATCCAGCTACTAGTATGGAATATGGAGGATCTCAAGTTTGTCATTAGTAGCTCCATATTTGTGCACATCAAAGAAATTAGGGGGTATTTTAACATAACAGAATAACAAAGTTGGAAGTCTTGGAGTCCAACCCCTTGCACAAGCAGGAGAGATTATACCATTCTGGACAAATGGCACACGCACGCACGCACGCACACACATACACAAACACACACACACACACACACACAAACTCTCCTCATAGTGATGTCAGAAGAAAAGATGGGGAAAGTGCACAATCCCAAAACTCACTATAGTCTGATCAGTCTATATCAGGAGATGAAGTTGCTTTAGTAACTTATTCCATATGGCAGTGATGGCGAACCTTTTTTCCCTCAGGTGCCGAAATAGTGCGTGCGCGCCCTATCGCATGCACGTGCGTGCCCACACCCATAATTCAAAGTCCCCCACTTGCCCCACCCCCCCTGCGCATGCGTGCACGACTCCCCCGTTTCCCGACTTCCAGTGGGCCCGGTAGGCCCATTTTTCGCCCTCCCCAGGCTCCAGAGGCTTTCTTGGAGCTTGGGGAGTGCAAAAACGCCCCCCCCCCCCGCCATCCCGGAGGCCAAAATCGCCCTCCCAGAGCCTCTGCGCAAGCCAAAAATCAGCTGGCGAGCACGCACATGCGCGCTGGAGCTGAGCTAGGGCAACATCTCACGTGCCAGCAGATATGGTTCCGCGTGCCACCTCTGGCACCCGTGCCATAGGTTCGCCATCACTGCCATATGGCATCTGCTAACATTTCTCTTTTCACTCGGTTTTAAAGGAAATCTAATTTATTAAGCCTATTTTCACAACTAATAAGATAATATTGAATCATGAGATTTTCTAATTCAGTGGTGGGGATTATAATTGTATCAATCAATTAATCGATCAATCAAATGTGTATTTTAGCATAGAGCAGAATAGACCATATGTGTAGACAGCTTTTGAGCATAATGCTAGAAACAAGAAACAGACATAATTGTGCACATATTATTTCGTAGTATACCCCATTAAAATAACTGAATACTACGGTATATTTGCTATATTGTTTCTTGTGCTGGAAGAGAATTCAGCAGGAAGAAACTTGGATATATATTGCATATATATTGCATATATATATAAGAGCCACAGTGATGCAGTGGTTAGAATGCAGTACTGCAGGCTACTTCTGCTGACTGCCGTCTGCCTGCAATTTATCAGTTAGAATCTCACCAGGCTCAAGTCTTCCATCCTTCCCAGGTCGGTAAAATGAGGACCCGGATTGTTGGGGGCAAGACGCTGACTCTGTAAACCGCTTAGAGGGGGCTGTAAAGCACTAAGTTTAAGTGCTATTGCTATTGCTTTATGCGAACACATACATGTACACATTCTATCTATTTTACCATCTCACAGTATACCAGCATGGTAGATTGTAGCCCATAATTTTTAACGATGAGAGCCTCATCCTGCAGTTTATTGATTCAGGATAACAAGAACGATGCACAGAAGCCAGCTGATTATTTATCAGCTCACACAGGACCAGCTTGGTAGTTTAGAAACCATAACCAAGGAAGAAGCTGTCATACGTCATTAGATTAATTTGGAATTAAAAAACAACAACGGAGGAGGAGGAGGAGGAGGAGGAGGAGGAGGAGGAGGAGGAGGAGGAGGAGGAGGAGAAGAAGAAGAAGAAGAAGAAGAAGAAGAAGAAGAAGAAGAAGAAGAAGAAGAAGAAGAAGAAGAAGAAGAAGAAGAAGAAGATCATTATTAAAGCTATTTATGACAAGTGTCAAATGGAAACTCAACCTTAAATGATGTATCTGCAACAATGAGCAGTAGTGAATGTCCAACACTATCAGTAAAACCACTGTTGGAAACAGAATTTAGATAGAATTGGCTATGATCGGAGAAGTCTGTTCTAAAGCTGCAGAGCTTTCTGTTCTGTATCGAAGCTCGTAGCCACACTTCTATTTCCAAATTCACTGTGTTTTAATTCTGATATTCCTCCAAGGAACTGAACCCAAAATAGGTAGTTACATCTCCACACATGCATCTAAGTATTGCTTCCTCACTTGCAGGAGTTCAATCCTGACCAGCTCATGGTTGACTCAGCCTTCTATCAGCCGAGGTCAATAAAATGAGAACCCAGACTTTTGGGGGGCAATGTGCTGGCATTGTAAACTGCCCAGAGAGTAGTGTGAAGCACTATGGGGCAATATATAAGCCTAGTTGGTGTCACTATTGCTATTACCACTGAGAATCTCATTTCGTTGCTCTGCATGGAAACTGCTGCATTATACACATGTAGAAGAAGGAGGAAGTTTTGGATAACATATTTAGATGCAAACCTATTTTAGTGTTAAACTAGCTTCTATGCCAGTGTGACCATCAGTCAGTCAATTAAATAATATATGCATTCCTGCCTTTTCATTTGATAACCTAAAGCCTCTTTTTTTAATCATATATAAAAAGTGCGTATAGTCAAGGCTATGGTTTTCCCAGTTGCAATGTATGGCTGTGAAAGTTGGACCGTAAGAAAGGCTGAGCGCCAAAGAATTGAGGCCTTTGAACTATGGTGCTGGAGAAGACTCCTGCGAGTCCCTTGGACTGCAAGGCGATCAAACCGGTCAGTCCTAGAGGAGATCAACCCTGACTGCTCTTTAGAAGGCCAGATCCTGAAGATGAAACTCAAATACTTTGGCCACCTAATGAGAAGGAAGGACTCACTGGAGAAGAGCCTAATGCTGGGAACGATTGAGGGCAAAAGAAGAAGGGGACGGCAGAGAATGAGGTGGCTGGATGGAGTCACTGAAGCAGTCGGCATGAGCTTAAATGGACTCAGGGGGATGGTAGAGGACAGGAAGGCCTGGAGGAACGTTGTCCATGGGGTCGCGATGGTTTGGACACGACTTCACAACTAACAACAACAACATATCACTGTTGGGATGTCTAATGCAATCTGCTGCAGTAGTCTTTACGAATGAATTTGAATATAATTACAAATGAATTATGAATTTAATAATTTATAAATTCATATTTATTTTAAAAAGGGAAATGTATTCAAAAGAAATCCTCATTGCATTCAATGTGGTTTATGAATATTCTTACAGAACATGATTTTCCAGAAGTTGATATCTGAAGTATTAGATTTCTTGAGGACTTTGTGAAGTCTCTACAAGATTTATTTATTTATTTTGTGAGATTTATATACCGCCTCACAGTGCAAGCACTCTCTAAGCGGTTTACACCAGTAAGCAATGTATATTTATATTGCCCCCAACAATCTGGGTCCTCATTTTACCGACCTCGGAAGGATGGAAGGCTGAGTCAACCTTGAGCCGGTGAGATTTGAACCGCTGACCTGCGGATCACAGTCAGCTAAAGTGACCTGCAGTACTGCCTCTAACTGCTGCGCCACCTCGACTCTTATTAAGATCTTATATTATATGCCGCCCTCAGGAGTAGGGCGGCATATAAGAACCAATAAATAAATAAAATAAATATTATTTATTAAGATCTATCTTAAGGTCTACCAATAATAGCGGCCACAACAGTTCCTGTACAGCTGTGTATAACTAAGGCCTTCACCTCATTAAATACTACAAGCCAGCCATCATTAGTGTGATATGAAACTTAGTGTAATAGTATGAGAGAAATTCACATCCTGAACTCTGGACATTCCTCTTGTGTTAGTTAAGACAGCCTCATCATCAGTTCCCACAGGGACCGTGAGTAAAAGATTCAAAAAGGAACCATTTTAAGAACCTGGGAGTTGAATTGGACTCTAAGGATTTAAAAAGGCAACTTAGTTGAGTTATCCTTGGTTGAGGATATTTCTGTCTTCAGAAATTCTTTTTTTTAATAAGTTTTTCTTTATTTTCTCTCCACATTTATCACATTTACATTTGCACATATACCTCCAATACATCAATAAAATACATTTTCATCAAAAGATCAATACAGTGAACACTCGCTATATCGCGGTCTCGCTGCTTCACGGATTTGCATCGTGCATTGTGTTCTGCATTCTGATTGGCTAAACAGTCTCTCCACTTCTTCTCTAACTGTGTGTCAATAACGTTGCGGTTTATACACGTACATGAAACAGCTTGCCAAGAGCAGTGAAATACACGTGAGTCACTATTTGTCCTACTGTACTTTATATTTTTTTTCATAATCATTTTTCATTTTCTCCCGTTCTAATCCAATGACTCGGGTCGCGGTGGGGCGGTGCTGATCTCCGCAATTTGAAGCCTTCAGTTCGTATTGATGATTAAAATTATTATTTTACAGTACAGTAGTTATTTGTAAAACAAATGTTTATACAGTACTTTTATTTGTTAAACAAATGCTTGGGCCTGTAAAAAGGTTTTGTTCTTTGGTTTCAATGTATTATGGAGTATTTCATTGTATAATAATTGTAAAAAAAATACTTCACGGATTTCGCCTATCACGGGTTCTTTTTGGAACGTAACCCCCGCGAAAAACGAGGGTTCACTGTAATCTATTTTTATTCCTAGTCTTACTATTATTAATCTGTCTGTTTCTACCTCTTTTTTTTCCTCCCTTCCCCTCCTTTCTACTTCCTCTTTCTTCTAAGTCCTTCCCTGAGTGAATTAATTCTAATACCTTTTATATATAACAGACTAATAACATATTTCCATACTTCTCTAGATTTATCAATTTTATTTTTGTGCTTCTTATCTTGATATCTATGCTATTACATCTTTATTTTAGGCATATGTTATTTATCTTGTGCTACCTCCTTTCTAATTTCGTCATCTGGGTTATGTAAATTATTTTCCCATTTTCTTTTCTTTTATTCACTATAAATTAAATCCCTATCTATATTCTTTTTTTTAATTTTTATTGAATCATTAAAACATTAAATACAAAACATTACATATACATTTACATTCTTCATTCCTGAGGCATCGGTTTAACATCGATCTATGTACATATTTTTCTATATAATTCTATATATAATATTTACAATCATTCAGACATTTTCTTGTTCTTTCTAATCAATTGTAAAATTTATCCCACACTGTGTAAAATTCTTTTTCTAACCACTCATAAAATTTCACCCATACTTTATAATATTCCGAGTCTTCTTTATCTTTAATTTTCACTGTCAAACTGTTCATTTCTGCACAATCCAATATTTTTTAAGGACTTCTCCTTCAATTGGTATTGCATTTAATTTCCATTTTTGTGCATATACGATTCGAGCAGCAGTCACTATATGTACAATTAAATATGTTTCTTCTTTGTCAAATTTCTCTGGCAGAATGCCCAATAAGAATATCTCTGGTTTTAGTTCAACACTTTGTTTCACCATCTTCTCTATCCAATTTTGAATACCACTCCAATATCAAAGAGTCCGTTTTAAGAACCTGGGAGTTGAATTGGACTCTAAGGATTTAAAAAGGCAACTTAGTTGAGTTATCCTTGGTTGAGGATATTTCTGTCTTCAGAAATTCTTGTTGGGCTGGGGAAGAATCTTACTTTCTATAAAGGTGGGTAGCTAAGAACCGGATATTTCTTCCCATTGTAATTTTGAACAGTGAAGATTGGCAATTTAAGAAAATACTATGTGCCATTGGTGGGGAAATGATCCAAGATTTAAAAAAAAATCTAGAATCTTTGTTTGAATTCAGAAAGCTCTAACTTCCATTTAGTATGTAGGTCAAAAACTATGTGTACGCTCAAGACAGTCTGCAGATAAATTTTGTTAGTGTGTTAATAGAGGAATCCTAAATCTAAATTAAGAACAATCCATTAACCTAACTAGGACATGTTTCTGAGTTTCTTAGGTTTGGAATGTAAATTTGCAGCTGGGCATATGATCCGGAAAGTTATTTAAAAGAAAATAAGATTTAAATAGTTACATCCTTGTAATAGTTGATATTAACTTCAAATGCACCTCTAGAGATTGTTTTTGTTTTGATAATTTACTGTCCAGATAAAAAATGGTAATAAGAGTGCAAAATCCCAAAAGTTGTTGTACCGATACTAGTCTACAAGTATTAATATTATCCCAATTATAGGTATCTTTATTTCATGCATACTCAGCACAGAAGCAGGGGTGTGTGTGTGTGTGTATACATACATACATACATACATACATACATACATACATACATACATACATACATACATACATACATACATGTTGTCAGCCGCCCAGAGTCCCTCGGGAGTTGGGCGGCATACAAATCTATTAAATTAATTAAATTAATTAAATTAAATTAATTAAATTAAATTAAATTAAATTAAATTAAATTAAATTAAATTAAATTAAATTAAATTAAATTAAATTAAATTAAATAATTAAATTAATTAAATTAAATTAAATTAAATTAAATTAAATTAAATTCATTACATTACATTACATTACATTACATTACATTACATTACTTTACATACATACGACAGGCACGAGCAAACTGGGAGCATTTTACCCCTGATCCCAATCCTGTATTAGACAACAGGGGACAGATTTTGAGGTGATTATCTGCATTAGCAGGCACCTCCTCTGACAACTTGCCCTCTTTGATTGAAGCTGAGGGCCTAGGAGGGTTATTTTATTTTATTTTTTGGTTGGTTGGTTGGTTGGTTGGGGTTTTTTTTTTAAAGAACCAAGCCCCCTTACCAGAGAGAGCCCCCTTGTGGAGTACCGTGATGCCGTTACCATGGCAACTCCACTGTGCTATACAGTAGAAGCCATTTTAAGGCACAACAGGCTGTATCTTAACAGAACTTGAATCCAAAATGCACAGTATCACGGTCAAAAGTACTGTGATTTGACACTAGATATATAATTCATTCCTTTTCATTTCAGCGGCCCAGGCGTTCCAGAGTTATGCTGGAACACACACACACACACACACACACACACACACACACCTAGGGGTGCTAGGGGTGTCTTACCCCCACAGTATTTGTTTCCAGAGAATAGCAATAGCAATAGCACTTAGACTTATATACCGCTTCATAGTGCTTTACAGCCCTCTCTAAGCGGTTTACAGAGTTCAGCATATTGCCCCCAACAATCTGGGTCCTCATTTTACCCACCTCGGAAGGATGGAAGGCTGAGTCAACCTTGAGCCTGGTGAGATTTGAACAGCTGAACTGCTGAACTAGCGGTAGCCTGCAGTGCTGCATTTAACCACTGCGCTATCTTGGCCATCTGTGTACCAAGTTTGGTTGAAATTGCTTGAGGCGTTCCAGAGTTATGCTGAAACACACACACACACACACACACACACACACACACACACACACACACACACCCTTTTATATAGAGAGAGAGATAATAATGTAGGTATAATAATATTTTCTGAATGTACTGTACTGTATATGATTGTCTTTTTTATCCTTTTTTAGCATTACATTACATCAATGAATCTCATATTTCATTCCACTTGTTCACACAATGTCTTTGTCTATAGGCAATCCACACATAGGTGGCAAGTGCAATCGAGTCTTCGATCCAGTGAGTGAAAAGGGCCAGGCAGGTCTCTTTCCGATCAGTCTTTTGGCCATAGTAAGAGCATGGAGAATCCATTTATGCTGTCCAGTTGTCAAATTCCATGTACTAAGCATGTAGTTTAAGGGAATAACATCCTTTGAGAATGTTTAATCTTTTGTTACTAATTCTCTGAGAAATCACTACAGGACATCGAGGAAGCAATTGGCCATGAGGAAGAGAGGGGTGGGCTGCTACAGGTTTGCCCTGGTTTGGGTGGACCCATAGCTAACGTTATGGCCAGTTCGGCAAATCGCCAAATCCCACCCCTGGCTGGCCCCACCCACCCCACCTCTCCGAGGAGTCTCCACGTGGCCCATTTTGGATACAAGGGCCCGTGCGGAGGCTCGGGGAAGGCGAAAAACAGGCCTTCCGGAAGTCCGAAAACAGGTCCGTTTCCGGCCTCTGGAGGGCCTCCAGAGCCCGGGGGAGGCAGTTTTCACCCTCCCAGAGGCTCGAGGAAAGCCTCCGGAGCCTGGGGAAGGCGAAAATACACCCCCCCCGCGTGCCATGGTGCAGGAGGCCGACTAGGCCACGCCCCCCATGGCCACGCCCACCCAGTAACCAGGCAGAGAACCTGTTGCTGAAATTTTTGAAGTCCACCCATGAGGAAGAAGTGTTTAGGATGACAGCCATGGAAACTGAATATTTATCAATCAAACAGAATAGAGGTGGAAGGGACCTTAGAGGTCTTCTGGTCCAACTCCCTGTTCAAGCAGGAGACCCTATAGCAGTGGTGGCGAACCTTTTTAGGTTTGCGTGCCAAAAAGGGGGGGTGCGTGCGCTAGCGCGCGCTCGCATGCCCACACCCATTCCCTCCCCCCACACATGCGCACAACACCCCCACCCCCGCGCAAAGGCCTTACCGGAGCCTGGGACGACGAAACGGGCAAACCGGAAGTGCGGAAAAACGCACTTCCGGTTTGCCGGTGAGCTGTTTTTTTGCACTCCGGAGGGTTCAGGGAAGCTCCCTGAAGCCCCGGAATGCAAAAAACTACAAAACGGACAAACCGGAAGTGCGGAAAAATGCACTTCCGGTTTGTCCGTTTTGTAGTTTTTTGCATTCCGGAGTTTCAGGGAGCTTCCCTGAACCCTCCGGAGTGCAAAAAAACAGCTCACCGACAAACCGGAAGTGCGTTTTTCCGCACTTCCGGTTTGCCAGTGGGCAACGCTCGCGTGCCGTCTGCTATGGCTCCGCATGCCACCTGTGGCACGCGTGCCATAGGTTCGCCACCACGGCCCTATAGCATTTCAGACAGGTGGCTGTCCAGTCTTTTCTTAAAAACCTCCAATGGTGAAGCCCCTACAAATTCTGAAGGCAAGCTGTCCCACTGGTTAATTGTCCTCACTGTTAGGAAGTTTCTCCTTAACTCCAGGTTGCTTCTCTCCTTGATTAGTTTCCATCCATTGTTTCTTGCCTTGCCTTGCCTGATGCTTTGGAATGTGTGTTCCAAATTATGTGTGCATTAGGTCTCTAGCAGTGTCATAGAGGCAAGCACAAGGATGTGATGGAACACATTTGTTGTTTGGTTAGAATGCAAATCAAGGCTTAGCTGGCCATTTCCTTATGAGGAACGAGTCCAGGAAGCTAAGAGAATGTGTGGAGGCAGACAATTAGGAGACTAGAGATGTATTAGAATCTTGTACAGGCTAAAAAAGGGGGGGGATATAATTTTGGGCTACCAAATCTGGTGGCCACACTACAGAAGATCAGCATATAGTAATACAGGGCAGCGGTGAAATCTACTTACCTTCCCTACTGGTTCGCAAGCACCACCGTTGCACACACTTTTTTACCCGCTGCGCATGCGCAGAGGGTTAAAAACAAGATGGCGACATCCGGGCATGTGGGCGGAGCCTCGCACTGCCGCCGCTACCGATTCTCCGAACCACCGGCGGCCACCGCTACCAGTATGCCCGAACCGGGCTGAACTGGTAGCATTTCACCCCTGGTACAGGGTTATAAATGTTTGGTATCTCTCTCTATTGGTGGTCCTGTGGATATTTGCAGCCATTTCTAGTAGCTGCATGTAAGCCCTTTTGACAGTCGTTTTATGATTAAACAGGGGGAAGGAAAGATGTTGTTGATTGATTTCTTTCAAGAGAAATAAATAATACGTTATCTGTTCATACAATGCATTGTTCAAATGCCTAATTATTCATAATCTTCTAACTGCCCAAGAGAAAGAAGGAAAGAATAGATAGGGGATAAGAAAGGAGGTGACACCAACTTCAAACCGATACGTCAATGTCAAATAGGTCTGATATGTATCATTCTGAGGGGATGACTGACAGTTTTTAAAATATAGGTATTTATCCTCAAAATAAATGCGTAAGGGATTATGACACCTCCAACGAGCCCAATTTTGCTGCAAAGGCAAGGATAGATCTTTTTTTTATCATTTTCTCTTTTTTCTGAATCTTGAGTTTATGAGAAGGTTTGAAGAGGTATTTTTTCCCTTGACCTGGAAAGTCTGAACAATGCCAGAATAAAACGATCTCATTCGTAAAATGGGTTAATTGGCACATTCTTGAAATATCAACAATCTGCTAACAAAAAAAAACCCACCTTGTCTGTAATTCTATTTTTCTCTTTGTCACACTTTTGCACAGACCAGCCCTTTAAAATCAATAAACTGACACGCATGTAGGTCTGTATTGGATTTTAACCGGTGTGTTTTAGCACATTATCATCTTTTAATAAAACATTGTAAATAGGTCACAGTTATTCCCACTTTAGAAATGAGAGCAGTTGTTGCTTATGATCTTATCAGGGACACGCAACAAATCTATATCTGAGCTGGTTTCCTGCGGCCGGTTTTAACATAATTGTCCTCTGAACCCACTTTAGCTCTGGTACATATTTTTTATATAACTTTATTAAGTTATATATCTTTATTAAGTTTATATCTGCTCCTATGAGCTTAGTGTTCGCTGTCAAAATCTGAGACAAAGAAGTCCAAATTACAAGTTCAAACCTATTTACATGGAAATATTAGCGGCAAAGTTAATAATATTAGGCAGTATTATTAGTAATAGGCAACAAGACGATTATTAGGTGTATTTAGTTTTAGATTGCTCTATAGTAGTGATGGCTAACCTTTTCTGGACCGAGTGCCCAAAGCATGTGCGCACCCGAACCCCCGAAGTACAATGTGTGCGCGGCCCCCCACATGCGCTCTCCTGCGCATGCGCACGCAGCCCACCCTCCCGCACATGCACGGGCAGTGCCCCCCACGTGCCCCGCCCCACACATATGCACGCATGCCCCCCGCACATGCCCCCCGTATGCGCAGCAGAGACCCGATGACCAGCTGGCCGGTGGGAGGCGGATGCGCAGCAGAGCTGAACTGGGGCGACAGCTCACATGCCCACAGAGAGGGCGCTGCATGCCACCTGTGGCACGCGTGCCATAGGTTCGCCATCACGGCTCTATAGCTCTATAGCATGTCAATATTAGTGTTCTTTTTAAAAAAAAATCAATATTTTTCAGTAGCTGTAATGCAGAAGTATTATACTGTATGGAAATCGGAAAATCTTTGGATAAAACCATCATATTTTTCACTGAAGAAAGTTAAACAAGCAACAGGTCAACAAGCAAACCACACTTGCTTCCTTTTGTTATTTACTTTTCATCACCATGCTGGAGAAGAATTAAAATGAGTTAACTATCAAGAATAGCATCGTTCTCTTTAGGAGTCCCCACCATGCTTTTCTAGGGTTAAAGATCAGATTCCATAAACATTTATTCTCTTTCTTGATCAGGTGAGCCGACCCCACCCAAGCGATCATCCTATACTGGTTATCTTCATGGTTGGTGGTGTAACGGTATCTGAAGTCCGAATGATAAAGGATCTTGTAGCAGCGCACAAGCCTGGAGTAGAGGTATGGAATATATAATAAATAATAAAAGAGCTGGTATGAAAAAGGACAATTTGCTCTAGACCAGAGCAAACTTGATTTCATTGAGGGCCACATCAGGGTTGTGTTTGACCTCGGGGGGCCGGGGAGGGCATGGCCAGCTCAACGTCACTCGTGTTGGGGGAACCTGTGGTGGCCCAAGCACTCTGCCAGCGAAAACAGGCTCCCGAGCTCCGCTTTCGGCTGCAACGGCTTCCTGCAACCCTCTGCCAACGAAAACGGAGCTTGGGAGGGCCGCGCAAGCTCCGTTTTCAGCTGTGGCGACCTCCTGCAACCCTCTGCCAAAAGAAACGGAGCTCAGGAGGGCCGCGCGAGCTCCGTTTTCAGCTGTGACGACCTCCTGCAACCCTTTGCCAGCGAAAACTGATCTCGGGAGGGCCACATGAGGCACCGTGGGCCAGTCCTTTACTGATTCCGGGGTGGCCCCGTGGGCCAGATCTAAGCACCCCACAGGCCAGATGCGGCCCACGGGCCTTGAGTTTGACACCCCCTATTCTAGACAACCCAACTGTACTGTTGCCAGGTAGAAAAAGATTGAAAGGATTAAGAAAGAGTCAGAGCAATGGCCACTTCATTTAGCTGGGTAATGAAGAGATCAGAAAGGAAGTGTTTCGGTAATACTAGCAAGTCTGTAATTGTCAGACAGTGATTTTATATTGCCTGTTACATGTATATGCAGGGGGATGCATCCCTATCAAATATAATGGTTTATTCCTGAGCACGTGATTAATATGTTCCTAGTACGCATGTGTACATTCCTTTCTTTGTTCCTTGCTTCTTCTTCTGCTTCTGTAAGGAGCAAGACCTTTTTTTATAGCCAGGATGTGATTTATTTGTTTTTATACCGAAATAAATATTTTATACTTTAGTATTTAAACTGTGGTTTTCTTTCTATAATGTCAGAGTTTCAGGAAAAGATCTATTTCGCCTCTGATGAGAGTAATTCTTATCTAACAGTAATGCAATTCAGCTTTCTTGTGGGACTTTCAAGGATGTTTTTTGAAGCAAACCTTCACAGCAGAAGTTCAAAATCCTCTAAGATTAATATAGAAAGTCACGGGTTATCAGATTTGGAAGACAAGTATTTCATGAAAGTTCCTGACGGGAAGAGTCTAAAGCCATTAAAGTACATTAAGGCTTTTGAACTCTTTGGAACTTATTCATCTGCCCTCAGGAACTTGTGAGCTGGACAGTTTCTGGAGAATTTGAGTCAGCATTGTGGTGCTGTTTTTCAAGCTTCTGGGTGTGGATTGTCCACCATTTTTCTCATATATCTTACATACTTAGATATACCGTATTTTTCGGAGTATAAGACGCACCTTTTTCCTCCCTAAAAGTGGCTGAAAATTTGGGTGCGTCTTATACTTCGAATGTAGCTTTTTTTTTTCCAGCCCTAACTAGGTGCTAACAGATCTTCCCAGCTCTTACCTTGCAGGCTTTTTCATTGTTACTCTCTCCAAAGAATGTTTTTCCAGCCCTAAATCTTTGCAGATTTTTTTTTCATTGCTCTACTTGCTCCGAATAAGTTTTTTTCTAGCCCTAATTAGGTGCTAACTATCTTCCCAGCTCTTACTGGCTTGCAGGCTCTTTCATTGTTACTCTCTCAGAAGAATGTTTTTCCAGCCCTAAGTCTTTGCAGGTTTTTTTTTCATTGCTCTACTTGCTCTGAATAAGTTTTTTTCTAGCCCTAACTAGGTGCTAACGATCTTCCCAGCTCTTACTGGCTTGCATGCTCTTTCATTGTTACTCTCTCAGAAGAAGGTTTTTTTAAGTCCTAACCAGGGGATAAAATAATGTGCTGAAGCTGCTCTGAATAAGTTTTTTTCTAGCCCTAACCAGGTGCTAACGATCTTCCCGGCTCTTACTGGCTTGCAGGCTCTTTCATTGTTACTCTCTCAGAAGAAGGTTTTTTGAAGTCCTAACCAGCGGATAAAATAATGTGCTGAAGCTGACCAGACTAAGGATGCTAGCCAGATGAATACCTGGTAGGCAGATTGTTTTCCCCTATTTTCCTCCCCAAAAACTAATATGCGTCTTATACTCCGGTGCGTCTTATACTCCGAAAAATACGGTAAGTATATAAACAGCCAAAAAAGCTAATACAGTCCTGGGTTGTATAAACAGGCATAGAATCAATATCACGTGAAGTACTAGTACCACTTTATAAAACCCTAGTAAGACCACACCTGGAATACTGCAACCAGTTTTGGTCACCATACTACAAAAAAGATGTTTAGACTTTAGAAAAAGTTCAGAGAAGAGCAACTAAGACAATCAAAGGCCTGGAGACTAAGACATATGAAGAACGGCTGCAGGATTTGGGTTTGGCTAGTCTAAAAAGAAGAAGAATTAGGGGTAACATGATAGCAGTAGTCCAATTTTTGAGGGGCTGCCCCAAAGAAAAGGGGGTCAAATTATTATCCAAAGCACCTGAAGGCAGGACAAGAAACAATGGTTGGAAGCTAATCAAAGAGAGAAGCAACCTGGAATTAAGAAGAGACTTCCTAACAGTGAGGACAATTAACCAGTGGAACAGCTTGACTCCAGAAACCATGTGTGCTCCATCACTGGAGGTTTTTAAGAAGAGACTAGACCAGGGGTCGGGAACCTTAAACACTCAAAGAGCCACTTGGACCCGTTTCCCACAGAAAAGAAAACACCGGGAGCCACAAAACCCTTCCTATGCCTGACTTTCCTGAGTGGCCACAAAACTAGCATATGTAGTTGAATTAAACGTTCTGTTTTCTTCTGAAACTTTTCTTTTCTTGGATTTATCCATGGTTGGCCTACTGGGGGTCGAAAAGCTCAATAAATCGCGTGCTGGCAGGTACACACATTGGCGGTTGTGACGCATATTTTGAGCGACAGGGAGCCGCAGCAGAGGGATGAAAGAGCCACATGTGACTCCAGAGCCGCAAATTGCTGACCCCTGGACTAGACAGTCACTTATCTGAAATGATATAGGTTCTCCTGCTTGAGCAGGGGGCTGGACTAGAAGACCTCCAAGGTCCTTTCCAGCTCATTCTATTCTACTCTACTCTACTCTACTCTACTCTACTCTACTCTACTCTACTCTACTCTACTCTACTCTACTCTACTCTACTCTACTCTACTCTATATTTGTAAAGTCTTCATTGCATATATACGTTTTCTGCATAAATCAATGGCTCCAACTCTAAACCTTTTCACCATTATAGAAAGATACTTAGAGTTTCCCATCTTTTCCTTCCAAATCCAGTGCTGCCAATAGCAACAGAATTCAGACAGATACCTTCCTTCCTTTCCACCTAAGCTCCCTTCTATCCTAAATTACATATGCTTTATTTATGGAATGTATCGTAAAGCACGCTAGCCACATGCTTCTTAATAATGGAGCTATTGTAGGAGGGCCCACAGAGTACCTGCAGGCCTGGATTAAATGCCTCCTCTCTGTTAATGGCATTCTTGACTTCAGAGCTCATTTCTGAGAGTTAAATACTTCTCTAGAAACACATTTTCATCTGATAACATGCCCTTTTTTTTTGCACTTAACCTCCCAATTATCTCCTAAGAGTAGTGAATCAACGTCTTTGCTGTCTAAGGCAGGTTTTGACTTTGTGGCGCACTGATGGACAAGTTAATCCAGACTCCCAATGTATTACTCTGGCTTGAAAGATAAGCAGAGGTTTAATGGGTGATGAGAGAGAAAATGGCAGTAGACAAGTTTTGGGATTCCTATCTGAGAGGGATGGAGGTTTGACAAAAGAACGGCGCTGAACGGCGGTTGCTTTGCTTGGGATTGACCCTGGTGGTGATGGGTCAGCTTGTGAGTGAAAGAATTCAGAGGCTTTTACCTTTAAATGTCCTCTATACAAAGCTGTTACACTAGAGCAGTGTGTTGCTCACCCTTGGTGACTTTAAGATGTGTGGACGAAAGCGTGGCCGGCTGGGAGATTCTGGGATTTTGAAATCCACAAGTCAGCAAGATTGAGAAACGCCGCACTAGAGGCTTAAGAGCTTTAGAATGGGAGGGGGAAAAGAATTCTAAAGTTAGTCATTTCAAACAAAAATAAATAAATATGGGCCTTTCGTTCAAAACTATTTCGAAGTTGCTGCATTGAAAGCTGCGTTTCTCTAGGGTCTCCGAATATTTACTCCCTGTGCTAAATGGGGTTTCTAAATAGCTAGGTGCAGTGGTGGGTTCCTACCCATGCGGTCCACTCTATAGCACCGGTAGCGGCCCACTGGTGATGTCACAGTACCGGTGCAGTCGGTTACCAGTGCCTGGGCGCCGCCATTTTTTAAAAAAAATTAAAAAAATTTTTTAAATTTTCTTCTGCGCATGCCCAGAAGCCGAGCTTCCGGCACTGCGCATGCGCTGCCTTCCTACCCCACAGTGAGTCCAAGCAGGGGAGGATGGCTGAGGAGTGTGTGAGACGCTGAAAGAACGGGCGGCAGGAGTTATCTCCATTCCCCTCCCTTCAGCAGTCCGAGAAGCCACGAACGCGCGGTGATGATCCTAGGCATTTTTGCACATTTGAGGCTTCTCAAGCTGCTGAGGGGAGGGGGAATGGGCGGCAGGACCTATCTCAGTTCCCCTCCCTTCAGCAGTCTGAGAAGCCACGAACGCGCGGTGATGATCCTAGGCATTTTCGCACATTTGAGGCTTCTCGAGCTGCTGAGGGGAGTGGGAACGGGCAGCAGGAGCCTAGGATCATCGAATGGGAGAAGCATTCAGGCCGGACGGAGCCTCCTAGAAGAACCGTTGCCACAGTCTTGCTGCTCCCGCTGCGGGGGGGGCTGCATTGCGGGTGGGCAATGCCCCCCCTGCTTCTCCAGCCACTGCCAAGCTCCTGAGGCCCATGCCCACCCAGTCACATGGCTGGCAAGTCACACCCACAAAATAAGCCACGCCCACAGAGTGGTAGTAAAAAAATTAGGAACCCGCCCCTGGCTAGGTGTTTTAAATATTAAGCAAGCAGTTTAGTATTTATATAGATATTGTATATAGCCAAGGCACTATATAACAGAACTGACCATACAATCTACGCCTGTATGGGATTCATCTAACAATGATTTTCACAGCCCTCCAGAAAGCTAAGGAGATCTGGATCCACAATTATCCAATGTCGCTTTAAACAGGAATTAGATTCAATATGTAAAGCTGGAGTATTTTTTAGCAAGAACTGAAACAGTTGTTGATAGATGTAGTTCATTTCCAAAATGTGACTGAAATGGAAGCAAATTTAACTGGTTATAGCAGTGTTTGTCAAATAGTGGGGCGGGCCCCTCTGGGGGGGCACGGAGCAATGCCAGGGGGGGCGTGTGTGACCCCAGGGAACATGCGTGGTCCCTCTCGATCGATTCCCCCGGACGGGGAGTGTTTTCCCAGTTGCACACTGCTCCGAGCCTGGAAGAAAAGGCGGCCAGGCGGGGCAGGCGTGGCTGCGTGGGTTCTTGTTGTTCTTGGCGGACGCCTCGGTAGCCATGAACGGCGTGGCGAACCTGCTGTTGGACAAGGAGGAGCATCCTCTGCAGCTGGGCGAAAGCTTCGAACGGCACCCTAAAGCCTCCTTCCACACCATTCGCTGTGAGTGCCCGGCAGAGGCGGCGCTTATGGGCGAGGCCGGCAACCCCAAAACATCGGCTTGATTAAGCTGGCCTGGCCCCGTGTCAAAAGAGGGCCCTAACCACGGTAGCCTATGCCTGCCTAACCGAAAACAGGCTCCACTGAGTTCAGTGTGACTTACTCCCAGGTAAGTGGGTAGAGCAGCCTTCCCCAGCCAATAGTTTGCTTGCAGCTTATAATAAGTAAAATAATAAATATTAACACTAAAATTCAATTGGGGCCCAGATCGGAGAGTTGGCGGGGCGTGAAATGTTTACTTCTTCCTAGGGGGGGGGGGGGGGCGTAACAGAAAATAATTGAGAAGCACTGGGTTATAGTGATGTACAACGTACAGTAATCGACATAATAGCAATCAGATCCGGATTCATGCTGATAACGTAAATGTTTATGACACAACTTGTTGTTGGTATTTCAGAGATGGAAGATCCTGCACAGATGAAATTCTGACTATGATTATTGTAGTAATAACTGTACTGTTATAAATACATGAGAATATATATCAGTTGTGCCTTAGACGAAATATTAATTAATATTAATATTAAAATTCTAATCAGCAGGTTCAATGAAAATATTAATGGATCAGTCGGGGTGGCAAATTTTAATCAGAAAGATCAAAGTACATTTTCATGTTTAGTTTTTCATTCTGCTGTGCCACTTCGTATATTACCGTGATGAAAAATATTAAATATGGCTTTACTTTCTGGTAGCGAATGGGGAACTTTTGATTATTAATTCATGCATATCGCAAGAAGGAATTATGCTGAGATTTGGTAACATATAAAATGTAATCAATTAAAAAAGGGCTTTAATCAACTAAAGTGCTTAGTAGCCTGACAGCCTTCCTGCATCTATAAACAAAATCTTGATCATGAATATTTGAGCTGCAGGTAAAATATTTCTTGATAACACTTGTCAAGGCAGAAACATCAATGCAAGGCTTGGCCTGTGACAGATTTCCCCTCCCCCACCCCCGGGCCTGGATGGGAGACAGTAATGGCCTCTCTTTCTCAGCAGTGAATTGACTAAATCAGTGATGGCGAACCTTTTTTTCCTCAGGTGCCGGAATAACGCGCGTGCGCGCTATCGCGCGCACATGTGTGCCCACACCCATAATTCAAAGCCCCCCACTCATCCCACCCCCCTGCGCATGCATGCGCAACATCCCCCACTCCCCCGTTTCCCGACTTCCAGTGGGCCCAGTAGGCCCGTTTTTTGCCCTCCCCAGGCTCCAGAGGCTTTCTTGGAGTTTGGGGAGGGCGAAAACGCTCCCCCCGCCACCCCGGAGGCCCTCCGGAGGCTGAAATTGCCCTCCCAGAGCCTCCGCATGAGCCAAAAATCAGCTGGCAGGCACGCACATGCGCGCTGGAGCTGAGCTAGGGCAACAGCTCGCGTGCCGGCAGATATGGCTCCACGTGCCACCTGTGGCACCCGTGCCATAGGTTCGCCATCACTGGACTAAATAATGGAACAGATTGGAGCTGAAGAGAAGCAAGAACTGTCCGGGACCACCAGAAGTCTGTAGTGCAATATCTCTGTATGAAGGCTAGGCTAGATGATGATTAAGAGATATCTAGTCTCAACATACATAAGCATATATCTGATATAAGCCATGATAGCCTCTTCCATTAATGTCGGTTACTGATAGCCCTACACCAGGGGTTTCAAACTCGATTTCATTGGGGACCGCAACAGGGTTGTGTTTGACCTTGGGGGCCGGTGTGGGCGTGGCCAGGGTGGGCGTGGCC